>JAODJW010000001.1:24335385-24358681 GCA_026777045.1 Hyperopisus bebe
TTTGACGTGGATTTGATCGTACGAACACTCTAAGATCAAATCAGTGCGTAAGAAAGTTTTATAAATGAGGCCCCAGACCTCTGCAACCCTGAATAGGACAAGGAGCTACAAAAAATGGATGGACGTATGTTGTGGCACTTGTGTGCTCAGGATTTACAGATTAAGAACGGTACCAATTAAACTATCACGGAAAGGAAACTTGTAGGTCAGTTTGGAATTACAATTAAGCATGGCAAGTTAAGTATTAAATATATTTTCTGTACATTTATTTTTATGCATTTGTAATATGACTTGAAAATATGCAAAACTAAAACATTCTTATGCATTGTATGTCACTGCTTGAAAGTACTGTGATGCGAAAGGCCTGTATTCAGGAGTAAAATGGTTAAGGTGATGGTGGGTGGTGAATAGTGTCTGTGACCAGTGAGATCAGTGCTTTAATTAAAGGCCATGAATTAACGAATGGTGTCCTCTTCAATACATATATCAGTATAATGGGATGTATTGTAGTGTAGGAATCTGGCTTTTTCTGCTCCCTATTTATTAGACTCTTACTATCTTTCTCCCTTCATCTGTCTGATCTTCTCTTGTCCAGTCAGCCCCCTCATACTCTACAATCTTCTGTGCTCCTCACTGTTCCTCTCCCCAAGCTCCACAGCCTTATCTGCGGTTGCTCCCCATCTCTGGAATTCATATCTTGCCTAAAGACCTTCTTCTTTCCCAAGCTTTAAGGTTCCCTTCACTCTGTGTTCTGTACTCTCTGTGCCCCACTACGATCTGTTGTGCTTGTTTGTTTCAGTACCTTTTCCCATCCAGCAGACTGTTTGCAGTGAAACCATTGGGTCCCAAGGCCCTCAGACCGGTAGCTGTCCAAAATACATGTTTCTTCATGCAGACTGAAATTTCGTAGAAGTGGGAGCTGTGAGCTTTGCTCTACAAATAACCCCTTTATATTTCTCCCTTTTCCTGGATTAGTTAAAGACAAATAAGATTAATGTTAGCAGATTAAAGGGGTGCTGTGCAGGTTAGGCATCTTTGTCCATGTCCAAAGGGGCAAACTGGGCTCAAGCATGGCCTTTAACTGCTCCAAGGATGCTGGAAGCTAGCAGATGCTTTTGTCAAATGTGACATACAACTGAGGAAGCAGGGTCATTGGAGCAACTGGGATTAAAAGCCTTGCTCAATGGCCCAGTAGTGACATCACTCTACCAGCCATGGGAGTTGAACCAATCACCTTCGGATCACAGGCAAAGCCTTCTAACCCACAGAATTGCATAGCCACCCCATTTTACATCACAGCACAAAGATCGAGAGGCACTACTGTTACATCCAAAGTGGTGCCTTGATCATCACCTATGAAATCATGGGACAGATACTTTGAGAAATTTGTGCTACATTTCAAAATAAAAATGGTTTTATTCAATATATCAAGGAAGTGCATAATGAAGTATCCTTGAAACCATGCTGCTTGTTACTGTATTACATGTGTTAATGCGATAATTATAGTTCAGCGTGTTTGTAAAGCTGCGTAATCATGCACAGACTGAGTGTCCTGTAGCAAAGGGAATCTGAAAGGTTTATAGTTGGTTTTCTATAGCCACTTGGAGGCCCTGCTGATGGGCGGCTGCGATTCTTCACTAATTGGTTGGATGTGTCATTTTTAACCCGAGGGATTATTCTGGTTTGATCCACGGCTGACGATAACAGCTGATAACAGCCCAGCATGAATTTGGGGAGGCTACGAAGTCCATCAGAAACCCTCTACTAATCACAGGATTAACGTTTTGTTGTTATTATTATTTAGCCACTAACTTGTGGTTCACTGCAGTTAGCTCAAAATGACAGTGAAGGTACTTCATCACCCTCTAAGCATGTACTTGCAGTAAGCAACTCTTGAAGAGGCAACACAGCTTAATCTTTCTGAGATACTTGCGGTTAACTTACTGCGATGTACATAATTCCCTTTGCTTGTGACCCAACAAAGGAGGAAGAGGCAAAAACTCTGTTTAAGGCATTTAAGTAGCAGATTGCAAAGAAAAATTTTGATTGACATCCATTAGAGCTAATACTACTGACAAATTGTGTCATGTGGGAATTTGCGGACTGACAGAAGATCGGCTCCTTTGGCTACTGGGTTTGTTTCCTTTGTTTTGAATTGACTAACATAGTTTCCTAACATGCCTGTAATTTTTATTAGAAATGCCATGTTTGGGGTATTGAGCGATGTTTAATCCGTTCTTGTGCTCGTAAGATTTGGCTCATCTGTAAGAGATATATTTACATTGACTGCGTACTTTACCTACAATAAAGGGTGACAATATTCTTTTATCCAAAGCAAATCAAAGCTTTTGTAATTTCACTGAAGGCTTGAGTGCATTTTTTAATTTCCCCATAGTGACATTCCCAGGACCTGAAGAATAAATTAGATCCCAGAACCACCATAAAGGAGCCGCAGTCAAATTTTCTCTCTCTTTTTTTTATATTTCTGTTTTTTTTGGCTGCTTTTCCTGCCAAACAAGCTGTTAGAAAAGTTGTTGCTCTTTGTTGTTGAACATTACAGCTCCCAATTGGGGCCACAGAAATATTCTTTTAACAGAAACTGCTAGTGAAATGTAGTATTTAAAAAAAATGAAAAAGTACAGAGTGCATACTATACAAACCTCCAAATGTGTATGCAATTATATACAATAAAAGTGTGTATCTCACACATAGTATGACACATAAACAACCATAGATATGAGTTGCATTTTGATTAAAATAGGTAATATCTGTGACAACCCATAACCTACCTGGTTCCTTATGTTTCCTGAGAAGGTTCAAGGCTCGCCATCACCATGTACTGAATATATTTGTAGAAGATGAATGGATGGCTGAGCAAATTAAGCAGTCATTCTGAACCACAATAAAGACAGGCATTCTTTATCAGTCATATGTGGAAATATATTGCCCTAATGCATTGGACACAGCATCTATGTCATTTTTTTATTTAGGAAGAGGATATTTTTTCAGCATTTTATAAAATGTGAGTAAAGATTAATTTAAAATGAAGTCAGGCACAACTTGAGTCATGCTGAGAATCAATATTCGAAAACTCGAGCAATGACACAGAGGACAAGGACATTGTTGGTAGATCGTAAAACACAGTGAGGATTCCAAGATCTGCAAAAACAACAGAGACAGGGAGTCAGTCAACACAATTACATTCATCCACTGCTTCAAAATTAAACTTCCAGGCTGCCTCCTACACTCACAACAACTAAATATGATGAAAGTCTTTGAAATGAGTGGTAATTAGTCTGTTGGTTGCAAGTATGAAGCCTACAAGATAAGAGTAATTACCAGTCATCAGCAGATAGCCAGATTGGTGGAAAAAAGGGGGTTGTGAAAATCACTTCTTAAAGGCACAGGGATGAGTTATTATAGGAAGTGAAAAATACTGTCCTGGCTGAAATTGAGACATATGACTGAACCTTATAAAGCACTATTAAAAAAAGGCTATTATGTAGCTATTATGGTGGTGGTGGGGGGGGGGGGTGAAGTCATGTGACAAGCACACTCATTTTGAGTTTTTGCTTTCTCTTCACACCAACAAAGCTGATCCCTCAGCCTCTCCATAGCACGACTGCTTTTGTTAAACCTGTCTCTGTTCTCATCTCTAAAAAGGGGTCATATTCCTTTCTCCAGTCCTCATGTCATGCTCTTCTGTGCACCATCCCTCTAGATCAAGTCGTGAAAGCCCTGCAGACATACTTCCTACTCAGTGTCGTGTGTGAAGATATACTTTGTAAAGCTGCTTTAATAATAGGGTAATTAATGTACCATTTCCTAAGGAAGGCACCTTAAGCACATTCCTAGAGACCACAATTGTCAAATTTCCCATAATGCCTTGGGATGACAACACATACATTACAGGACTCCCATTGGCCCCACAGCTTTATAGGAAAGGGGAGTGGTGTTCCACATGTGTTGCTTCCATAACTCTGTCTTTAGCACATTATTTTGCTTCACTGTGTATTGCACATGATTGAGATCCTGTACATGAAGAAACTGATCATTATTTACATAGGTATGTATGCAAAGGAACCTGGGAAGCATGGTGGTGAGCGGGAATGATGGCGTGTCAGCAGTGAGGTGAAGAGCCACCAAGAATCCTGATGTACTGCTGAGTGAACATTTTACAGTCCCATATAATGTCCACAGAAGGTAAAACATTCACAGCTTCCTCACTGAGGTGTGATATCTATGTACGTGTCGGTAGCATCTATATTCATCCATTCATCTTCTATATCCTATACAGCAAGGCTATTCAACTCACGGCCCTCAAGGGGCGAGCCCTGCTCATTTTCCAGCCTTCCTTCACCTGTGAGCCAGGTGTGAAGCCTCTGACCAATCAGAATCAGTAATTATTAAACTAAGTACCTGGGAGAACTGAAAACAAGGCCTGGATTTGGAATCAAGGGCCTGAATTGAATAGCCCTGCTATACAGCCTGTCCCTGAAGCAACCCATCACAGTGCAAACACACATTCACATCTATGGACAAACTGGGAGCTGTGTGGGGAAACTGGAAAACCTGGAAGAAACCCCACAACACAGGGAGAGCATACAAACTCCACAGAGAGCTGGAGCTGAGATTTGGGTCCTGCTGGTCTCCAGGGCCGCCCTGTATATTTCAGGACTTTACGCTGAAAACCATGCTATGGCTGAGTGGTATATCACAGTATCTTATTGGTATATCACAGTATCTTATTGGTATATCACAGTATCTT
Organism: Hyperopisus bebe; assembly: GCA_026777045.1. Taxonomy (NCBI): domain Eukaryota; kingdom Metazoa; phylum Chordata; class Actinopteri; order Osteoglossiformes; family Mormyridae; genus Hyperopisus; species Hyperopisus bebe. The sequence continues at coordinate 24,340,154 of JAODJW010000001.1, forward strand.
ATTGGTATATCACAGTATCTTATTTTGTTTTGTCATATGTTACAGACTGATGTCTTTCAGGCCACACAGGAAACATTTCTACACCAGCATGTGATTCCCAGTGTTGGGTGGACAAGAGGTGAAATCACAACAAGCTGTGTGGCATCTGCTCTTTCCAGCTGACCCATCTACAGTCATCGGTGAGCTCTGATGAAGGTCCAAAGAGCCACATTCTTAAATGGCTGCCTGCAGAATAAAATAAATATTGGTAAATGGTGACATTGGGCACTAAATTATTTTCCTCGTGTGAAATTAGAGTTGTGACCTGACCTGTATCTACCACAGGGTCTGAGGGAACACCAAATGACTGCTGATCTTCTGTACCCAGCACTACAGTACAGTATTTACACCAGTATAAAGGTTAGCTGAAACTTTTTTTTTTTTTTACAATGATCGTCAATCAACTAAGGACATGGCAGATAAACAACATAAAAGGGTACTCTTTAGAATTAGGATTTGCTGATGATTTATTTCTTGAAAAATTAAATTTGTCCCTTAATTAGTTCATGTTTATTAGTCAGAAGCAAGAAGTGCATATGGCACCTATGCTTTGAGAAGGTTTTCTGAAATCATGCTGTGAATGATGGATGTGGAACAGGCCCTGGGACAGAACCGTATGTTTGCAGTAGGGTATGCTAGAACAGCCCTTGATTTTTATAAGCACATAGAGTGCTTAACGAGAAAAGATAAGTCAAAGCCATTTCGCACTTTTTTCGCTAACATCACTGACTGCAGATGAGTGAGCTAACCCACTTCTATGAATTTCTGCAATTGTATACTTTATTATTTTAGTCTGTATGTGAAATATGTGATCTTCTTCATTCGCTTTCCCACCAAATTTCAGGAACCTAGTTCCTGGACCATCTGGGCCAGAAACTATTATAGCTCTTGGTTACTTACTGTCCAGTAGATCAATCTTTCTCTTCCACAGAAAAAAAAAAATTTAATGTTATTCCACTAATACACATTGGCAAGTTTCACCGTTGATATTAGACAAAAATATATTGGTTATCAAATTTTTTCAGCGAGGAAATATGGAGACACAAGCAAAAACATCCATTAATGCATTTAATGTAAGGAAGATACAAATCTGCTCAATTTTTGTTCCACTACTTCCATCATTTTTCCCAGTACTTCTGTGTTTGTGGTTAATCAATCAGCCAAGTCTATTGCTATGAGCCCCTTTAGTTCCCAGTTGAGAGAAAAATACGTACTGCGGAGTAGGGCCTAATTAAAGTTTCAGGAACTACCTCTGAGGACCTACAGTCAGTCCGAGTTCCTGTGCTGGGAATGTGAGGTTCTGGCACCTGAAAAAAGTTCCTGTGGTGTGAAAACGCTTTTGAAAAGCCTTAAATGCAGTATGTGTGGGATATCTACACTGTTTTCCATCCATCCATCCATCCATCCATCCATCCATCCATCCATCCTCCAGCTGCATGTCAAATGACAAAAAAAAGACCATTTTCTTTCCAGTGTGTACTGTAAGTGACATGTAGCAGCATTCTCTGCTCTGGCCATTTTGATCCAAAAAAACTTTGCACATATGCACTAGCTGTTTAACTACCATTGCATTGCAAATTAGAAAATAAATTATTTGTTCATGCATAAAATAATTCCATATCTACATACTTGTGTGAAAGAGGTCTAGGTATTGATCTGCCGTGATCTCACAACTTGTGTTTAAATGATTTTTATAAAAAAAAAAAAAAACATGTAGTCTTTAATAATGAAAAAGGAAGAGAAAAAGAAACGCCAGTCTGCTGTGCCGGAGCCTGCTTTTCACATCTCTTGCCAGGATCTTACTTGCCAGTCATGTGACGTTATGCAAAAAAAAAAAAAAATGAAGTAGTGGGACAGAAATAAAACAATGGCCTCATTTTCAAGAAATCCAAAAGCACAGCTCTGCAACAGTACCATAGCGACTGCATTTGAGTCTCGCGTGAGCTTCTACATGTGGTCATGTGTGTGTGTGTGTGACCTTGAATCCATATTGATTTGCCTTGGAAAAGTTCAAATGTCTACAATATGTATTATTTCGTTGGCATTGTGCTCAAGGCCAAAGCAATTTCTGTATTTAAAAAAAAAATGTACCAAACATAGCATCAAATGTAATAACAAATATACATAAGAAAATCAAAACGATACAATTAGAACAATAGTAGAATGTCGACACTGTCAGCTAGAGGCAACGTTAACAAGTTCCGAGACAAAAAAAAAACCTTGCAAAACAGTTTCTGAAAATCTCATTGGCCAGCTCAACACCCCCAACCCCCACACCATTTCCCCAGTAAAAGTGCTGGTTTATTCTCAAAAGCATCATACAGCAAAGGGGAGCACACCTTTCTATCATGATGAGGAGCATCTATGGTGACGGACATAGGAACAAAAAACAAACGTTTCATCGTGAGAGCTGCTGATACTTAGGGGGAAAAGACAGAGGCAGCTCTATACATATTATTCCCGTCTGAATTTCTAGAAATATGAATTTATAAAGTATGTGTTGGGAAAATGTAGTTCACTCTAATGGAAGCTTAGGGTTCTATACATTACGTTTTTATTGGTTTAATAGGTGCTCCAAACAGACCAAGCTACTTATAAAAGCAAGATTTTACTCAGACAGGAGGACAACCCGTTATGTAATTTGGACATTGAAAGCTCTGGTCCGATGCCCGGTTCCTTCTAAGCCACGATGTTGCCCACACATGCCACTCAAGCCGGAAGTCCGAGAGCTGTCCAAGATGCCACCTCTCCTGGGATCATTTCCTTTGTGCACATTTCCTTTTTCTTTCTTAAACGCCTTACATAAATGGATTTCATGCTATATTAAAACTGAACCATGTAGCATTTTTAACCCTTTGTTTAAAAAAAAAAAAAGGCATTAGATAAATCCGCACGGCAACAATTTGAGTGTTTTTCTAAGGAAAGCATATCTCCAAAAATCCCAAAAGCCCCCTTAGCCAGACACAATAATTACTGCCCCATCCCTTTATTTAAGAAAATTTTTGCTAGCTATATCAGTCTACAAATATCAGATTCAAAGTATCTTTATTGTCATTTCCAGGTATGTGATGCATGAGTCATAAACTAGATGAAATTTCGATCTTGGTTGGTTGCAGTGCAAAGGAACAGTAATAAATAGAAGATACACATATAATGGTTTAATGATATACTGTAATGATATCATGGTACTGTGACCTGGACATAAGACACAAACATACAGTTAAAAAATACAGTTGTGCACATGGGCAATGGAATCGAATGATCAGGAATGTGCGATAAATACATTTTGGTTTCAGTGTTTGGATTCCACACTATATCGACACAAACCCAGGATCTAATGGCTTTAATAAAAGCAAAAATCAATGCCCAGATTTCATTTGCTGTACCTTATGTGGGACACGGGGAAAAACGGTTTCAGGACAGAGGGATCTCTGGTGAATAGGCAGGCTGGAGCCACACAGGACGCTCCACAGCACCCATGATAATGTGCTTGTAACACCTGTACAGTAAATGATCCCGTCCAGCACGTGTGTCAAATTTCCTGACCATTATGTGATGAAAATTACTTCTTTGAAATGTCAAATACCCTAAATGGGATCTTTACTAATGGCGACAAATAGCAGGAGACAGTGTGGACACTGACCGGGGATGAATTTAATTAATGTGACACTCTAATTAGGGAGACGGAGATAAAACAGCAAAGCAATATTGTGACGTGCATAATGCAGCCCTCTACTCCCGCTTTCAGAATGGTTACTATCTTTTGGTTTGCTTTGTTGGTGGTTCTGAGGCTGCATTTAAAGTATGAGAACCTTTTTCCCTGAGGAAGTGTAATAGTTGAAAAGACTGTGGTAAAAGCCCTTATGGACAGTAAATCAACCAAATGCAGTGCAATGGGGAAAGACTCTGGCGCAAAATGTTTTTAAACGATTCCACTATGCTATGCTGAGACGGGGAACTGTTGCTTTGATCAAACGACTTCATTTCCGACATCCGCAGATAACTATTTTCACTGCAGTTAACCTGCTCTAGTTATCACGAGTAATAAAACAGAACTGCTGGATTAGCCGACATATGCTATATCAACCTATTGCACCTTAAAGGAAAATAAAATGTTTTGTCCAGTGGCTCTCAACTGGCTTAGCCTCAGGACCCCACATTATTATTTGCTCCTTAAGTGGGTTTGGGGGGGAAGGGTGTCCGGAAGCTTTGTTTAGCAGATGTTTTTATCCATGACAGCAAAAGTTTGTTTGAAACAAACAAACAAATAATCCACACTTCACAAAACCTGTCACTTGTGAAACACTGGTATAGTGGGATTAAAATTTTAACAATCACAGACCCCCTCACACCTGGGCCACAACATTCAGGACTTTTCCCCTCCGGGAGGCGCTACAGATCACTGTTTCCCAAAACAGGCAGGCACAAGAACAGTTTCTTTCCATAAGTCATCACCCTTATGATCAGCTGACCCAACTGCCTGAGAAGCGCGACTACCCCACCTCCACCCCCTTAATAAGCAATACCTCATTGCTGTAAATAACTTACTGTACTTACTGTATTGTTTTGTACATACTGTATTTATAGCAGCAGTCCTTGTATTGACATGCACTCCACATCCACATTGTATATAACAACTGGACTGTATTTGATCATGATCTTGTCTTGACTGTTGATGTATCTGCAGTATGTATGACAGTTATTAATAAGCCAAGACTCCCTGTATGCATGAACATACTTGGCCAAATAAACCTGATTCTGACTGAGATGCAATGTCCTTGATCTGGGCTTTGTCCATATTTCAGGTACCTACCGCACATTTTTCCCCCTAAAATAGGTCAAAAGAAGAGGAAAAAATTGGAACATGAGTTGAAAAATCTATTCACCTTGTTATGTTGTGTGTAAATATTGTGCATAAGCCTCTTGATTAAAACTCCTGCTGAACAGGAAGTGAATAAACCTGAACAGCAAGAATTTGAGCATTTTTCTAAGGAAAGCATATCTCCAAAAATCTCAAAAGCCCCCTTAGTCAGACACAATAATCACTGCCCCATCCCTTTAATTAAGAATATTTATGCTAGCTATATCAGTCTACATATATCAGATTCAAAATATCTTTATTGTCATTTTCAGGTATGTGATGCATGAGTCAAACTAGATGAAATTTCAATCTTGGTTGGTTGGTTGCAGTGCAAAGGAACAGTAATAAATAGAAGATACACATATAATGGTTTAATGATATCATACAGTTAAATACATTTGTACACATAGGGCAATGAAATTGAATGATCGGGAGTGTGCGATAAGTACATTTTGGTTTCAGGTTTTCAGTTAAAAAAAAAAAAAAATATATATATATATATATATATATATAATTTGTGCCTCTTGATTAAAAAACCTACTGAACAGGAAGTGAGTTAAGACATGAAATATGAAATGGGTCTGCATTACTATGCTAAAAATAAGCTACAAATAAGATAAAATATCTATAACATACGTAAAATTACAAGTTAATATGACAAAATACATCCCTGTAGTACCCTGATACACAACTACAAGTAGCTGGGCGATGTGTGGCTGAACACAAAACATTTATCTATCTATTTATTTATTTATTTGTTTGTTTGTTTGTTTTTCTTTCTTTCTCTTTCTTTTTTTGGGCACTATAGGCTCACACTGCCTGAGTGTGTACTAGTGTGCCACCCGTCTCTGTGTGTAGTGAGTTTTCATTGTGTGTCAAGTTGATGTACTTTAAACTGAAATTATAATTAAGCACTAATGATAATTAGTCTATAATCATGCATACTTGTTTTGCTATGTGTGAAAAATCCAGCCAGTTTAAGGAATACGGCTTTCATCCATCAAACATACTGTAGCATTTACGCCATATGTAACTTGTCGAATGTTCTCAGTTCAATATTTATAACATGTATTCTTGACTGTTCTCAGCCAATATAAGTGTTAAAAAAATCAGGTATCACAGTATATTAAAAGACAAGATCTTTTACTTTCCTTGGTGGTTTCAGATCTGGTTACTGACAGTCAAAGAGCAGCACATGCGAGTGAAATTTTATTACTTACATCAACGTTATTTCTGCCCACACCTAATACAGCAGACATGAATGATACGTAGAGATTCTCACATCCTTCGGAAAGTTAATGTATCCCCAGCGATAAGGCCTGCCGTTTGACAATATTCCTATGGAGCATTCTTTTGACACTGGAAATTTCATGGCGTCACTGCAAACTTGCAGCGTTACACTTTGTATCAAGAACTAGCCAAGGCACATTCCACACATTTCTCTCTGACTGATGCAGCCCATCCATTGTTTGGAATGACAGCTGTAGGTTGGTTCAAATCCCAGGATCGGCAGAGTGATGTCACCATTGGGCCCTTAAGCAAGGCTCTTAGTCCCCAAATGCCCCCTAATTATAATAATGTAATATAATAATTAGAGTACTTAACCTGAAAGGGGCAAGTTTGCTTATTGTTATCCCTGATTACTCTGGTGTATTATTTGCTGACAGAGCTTTTTATTCAATATCCAGATTCTTGGTGAATAGGGTACCACCCCAAAGACTGGTAACGCAGCAAGCACAAAGCTAGTATTTCAATATTGTATTATATTTTATATAGCAAAAAAGTTGCCTTCCCTTCTCCTGGGGTCCCACAACAGCTCACTAAGGGTAACAGGGGATTGGCTGACTGCCATGTGTCATTGTCTGTGGTCTGTGTGTACTGGATACCATTATACCAAAATGCCTCGCAATGTCTGCAAAGAGGCTCAGTATGTACGGACTGTCCATTAAGTGCTGCTTCGAATAATCCCACAACTACTGCTGTGGAACATAGTTTAGCTCTTCTAAACATCCGAGCCATTCTGCTTGGTTTGGGCATAATACAGAAGATGCATAATACTTTCAGAATTACACACATAGGTCAAAAGGCGTACAGTAGAATTCACGTTGAAGCTCTCATGTATAATGCACTATAAACACCTTCATAATGCATCATAATGGCTTACACTGACCTTTATAATGCATTATGAAGGTATCTGCAGTGCATTATAGCTGAGCTTCACAGAGCATTCATAATGCCGAATAAACATGGCTATAATGTATTATGCCTTGTTATAGTTATAGCCATGTTTATAATATTTTATGAATGCACTGTAATGCATTATGAAGGTAAGTATAATGCATTATGATGACTGCTTTAAGTAGTCTTATCAAAAAGAATTATCATCATGTTAATGAAAATAATTTTTATAAGCACACAGAGGCTTAGCTTGCAGGTGGACCTGCATGTGGGTGGTAAGGTTTTGGAAGGTACTCTGTATTACCCCGTAAGGAACAAAGCTATCACAGGAGGTCCAGTTTACCCCGTCAAAGCTAGTGGGAAAAATATGGCACAGACAAGTCAGGGTATGAAAGCCTAGGTAGTTTCTATGCAGCTAAGCCAAAGGCAGGAGCTGATCTCGCTGTTAGAGGAGCATTTTTAATGAACAAGCTAACGCTGGACAGACCGACATCTCGGCCTGCGTCCGTCTCTCGGTCCTGTTCATTAAAGTCGGCACCAACGCCGCACCCCCCCCACCCCCCGTTCCCGTTTGCAAGTCAGGCTGTATTTATCACCCACTGGCTTCAGTGATGTCAGTACAAAACACGGTTTTATGAGAAGAGTCGTGTCCGCTGGAGGCGTGGGGAGAGAGACAGAGCGAGAGAGAGAGAGAGGGAGAGAGGAGCTGCCGTTGAGGGCGCCGGTCCGCTTCACGTCGCTCCTCTCTGGGAGAGATAATGAACCAGCCGTGCGAAAATTTGGTGCGGCATCTGCTAACGAGCTAATAAGTGATACAGGGATAAAAGCCAGCTAGGGGATAACCAAAAAACAGGGGGAAACTGATTAAGGGAACGAGTCTCTTTTGGGCAATTTATTTTTTGTGTATGTTTATTTTTGGGCCAGATTGTGGGGTGGTGCTCTGTAATGTGGACAGAACAGAGACACAACAGCGCCATGCGATGCAAAGGCTCTTTTATTAATGCGATGATTGACTTAGATGTAGCCTCCTTGAGTCACAGGGGTCCTGTAATGGAACAAATAAAGGAAAAATAGCCAGACTGAATAGCAATTAGCCGAAGATGACCGGACACAGCGTTAAATGTTATTTATACGAGAGTGACGAGCTTTGGCCTCCGGCTCCGCCCCATAGCAGTCTATCAGTTCATTAAGCTTGACTGGGGCTGATATCTGCTAGGCAAGTCAATCAGTGGTAACCCAGCCCTCTGCCCATGCGCTGCCCTTGCTTCCTCGCATTTTACTTATTTAAAAATGGGCCGTCAGGGTACACTCTTCCAACCCACACAATTAATTCTGTACACAGGGCATACATAAAAATTTTCAAAAGACTCTTCTGGGACAAGCAATGTTTTCAGTTGTTCCATTTGTTTTGTGTTTCCTATTCAAATGCACACCATTGGGAAGCTAAAAATAGCTAATCGGGAGATATGGGGACAAGGCTTACTCACAAAGCTTATGTACAAGACCTGCATTCAGAATATAATGATTTCAGATGTACTTATTTACAGGTAAATTTGTGTTTGAAGAAATGGAATTAGGCCTTTAAAGGGAAACAATTAAGTTTTCTGTGTGTTGCATCATCAATATGATGTAAACAGCCATTCAGAGATCAGGAGTACTAGAATAAAATGAGACGGGAATGGGACATGAGTACAGGTCAGCCTGTTACGGAGAGATAAGAAACACTAACATTCTGAGCTCAGTGTTAAGCTTTGCTGTTTTCTTAAAAGTAACAAAGGCTCGAAATGCCATTGTTCTAAGTTTGCAGATTAGCTAGACGGGGAATTGTAAAGTTCAGTTCTAGCTATGACCTTTTTCCAGTTCGGTGAACGTGTTATTGCATTCAGCGCAGGAGAACGAGGATATCTAAGGGAATTTCAATCCGCAATTCATTGAGGTGAACACTGCGATCCCCGTGCAGCCCTGTTCCTCATCGCCAGTCCCTTGGGTGCACGCCACTAATCTGATGACACTGTGAAGCCAGGCCGCTTTGGAAGCCCCGGAAAATGAACACAAAGGGAGCGTGGATGTAGCTGCAGACGCGCCTGGATGAAACCAATGAACTTTTAAAGATGTGTCTGAGAAAAGTATGGATGATTTTCCAGAAAATTTAATGTCTTTGTCTTCACCCATTTAAACATGGGAGAATGTGAAGACTGACTTTTATTTTAATATTCAAGAAGCTCCTGTGGTGAAATATTATATACAATCATAGGAACTTCTTGAATTTTTTTCACATTCATCTGTGTCTCACACGTGTTTAAACACACACTTTCACACACACACACACCCACACCATTTAAAAGTATATTGCTAAAATAGTATATTAATAATTTATAATACTGTGCTGAATATTAAGAAGTCCTGCCAGTTCCTGCATAAAACAGCTAAAGTAAAAGCAAGTTCAATTTGTTGTGATTTCCCTGTTCTTCCAAAGTATTTTTTTGAAAGTACTCATATATTAGGAATAATATATGGAAGCAGGCTGTCAGACTTATTTTTTTTTTAAATTGCTAAGTAGTTTATACCGTGCCTTTTAAAATGACTAGATATATTTTATTATTTTTCAGGTACTTATGCTACTCTGCTACAGAACCACCCAAGTTGTTTGATAGGAGAAGGTGCAGAATATGTTCCCCCACCCCCATGCACCATTCTATCCATATCACAAACAAATTCCCTAATATACTGCTATTATGAGAATGGTGTATAAGCAACCACAAAAAAACAAAACAAAAAAAAAAAACATTTTCCATTGCTGGTATTTTTTTGCATTTTTTCCTTCTTCTTTTAAGAACAGAGGATAATGCATCTTGTCAGTGTAAATCTTCCCAAGAAACAGAGGAAAATCAGCCATATTTAAGCGTTTATTTTTAGGAAATGCAACTGGCAAGTCTGCGAAAGTTCACCGAGACTTGGGTGGGTCCAGTGGCAGGATGGAAATCTTCTGTGTGTTATGCAACCACTTGTTTTGTCTGACCAAATGGTTCCTGTGTAGCACAGCTTATCAGACTGGAAATGTGGTGTGTTTGAAAAATTCTTTTACATTTGTGTGCGACTGTGTGCAGAAAAACCTATATAATAATTCTAAAACTCTAAAATTCTAACATTAAAACTCTAACATTCACGATGCATAAGAGCTGTATCAAGTAACTCATTACATAAACACATATTCAGTCATAGAAACAAAATGGATGTAATTGAAGTAATCCGGCACTGATACGTATCTACAAGTTCATTCTTTATTTCAGACTTTAACATTAGTGTTAAAAAGCCACTAGTGTCTGCTGCTGTGATTGTAGGTGCGGATTTAAAGATACGACATTCATTTAAAGTTACGTCATTTGTTGAAGCCTCAGTTTTCATTTTATTCCCATATCTTAACACATCATCTGGGTATCGCTTTTACCACATGTGTGGTGGAGGGTCATGGTGGGTCTGGAGCCTGTCCCAGGGCATGATGCCCATCGATCACAGGTCACACGCAACCACACATTCATTTAGAGTCACACTACCTGCACAAATACAGGAAGAGCAGTATCTTATTACATTTATAGAAAAAAACATACCAAATCTAAACTATCAACATTAAGCGTCAATGAAAAAAATCCAACAATTAAATTAAAAAAATACATTTGTAAAATAATATGATATTAATATGATATCAAAATAATAATATGATATTAATACTAATACTGACATGAGCAGCACTCAGTACGTGTATGAAACTGAGAAAAACAGGTATGTTTGAATGTGATAGGCTGTATTTGTCAAGATCAATGTCTGTCCGACTCCCATATGTCTTGTCCCCTTCTGGCCAGCAGGTGTCACTGGCCATCCTGCTGCCCCTCCTTGTAGCCCCTCAGGCCCTAGTGTGCTTCCCTACTCCCTGGGCCACCATGTGGCTTAATGGGCTGTGCAGTAGTTGTTGTAGGTTCGAGTCTGGCCAGCCTCAACTAGTTGTTTTTTTGTTTCTCTTATTTTATGTTCTCTTGGTTTATTATGTGCGTGTATTCCATTTACAGTCCTTTGTGTTTGCTCTCTGCTCTCTGGTTGTACTGTGTTCCATTTTCCTTGTTTTAGTTTCCCCTGGTGTTTTAATCCTATGTAATTGATATCACCTGCTCCTTGTTGCCTGTGTTCCTTATAGCCCACACTTGCCCCTTTTAGTCCTTGTTATCTGTGCATTTAAGTGCCTGCTTTTGTTCATTTCCTCAGTCAGTCATTGTAGATATCACTGCACGTTTGTAGTGGTTACTAGTTTTACTCTGTTCCCTAACATGTTACTGTGTGGTTCTTTTATTTAATTTTTATTTTTCCTGTTCTTTACCCCTTGTGGTCCCTATATTTTGTGTCTAATAGACCCTGTTTGTTTGTGAGCAGCTCTGTGGATCGTCCCCCTTTTCCCTCCATGCCCGACGTAACAATATTAATATTTTCAATAGGTCTTCCTTATTGTTCTGGAATTCATTAAATTTTATGTTAACAAACCAAACAGAGAAATACCTACACTAGTTCTAGACACTTTTTTAACCCGTGCTTTGAGATGGTGTCTTCATTAAAGATTATTATTTAAAGTTCAGACAGCACTCTCCATGAGACATAACATCAATCAGCGTAACCTTGTGTTTTCATGTAGAAAGCACTGCATTTTAATATACCGAATTGCAGTCATTTAAAAAGCTAACTGCTGACGCACATTCTTCAAGGCTCTAATACGAATAAGCTTAATTGTTCGATGGGCATTCAGTGCTCTGACAATGGTAAGAGGTCTATGGGTGAACTCATTATTTTACAACAACGGAAGCCAGTAACAGAGAGGGAAGAAGGAAGGCATGAATGACGGGGTGCTGATGAGGAGGAGATTGAACTAGAAGAACGAGTACCGCTGATATTTTTTAGACTGGTTGATCGCATTCTTGTCCATTGTATAATGATGGATTGAGAGTATTACAAAAGTTGAGACTCTTCCTTGTTCCTTGGACAATCAGAATTGAACAAATTTCCAAAACTCATTCAGTTCATGCTTTTATGTTGTTCAAGAGATCTGACCGCTAATGACTTAATACTCCTATTATGTTACAGTATTGGGAAGCAAAATTCACTGAATCCTCATGTAAACCAATGAAAGACTTTTGTTCGATTTCCAAAACACTGCATCCCCAGAAATTCTCAAAACATATCTGAAAAAAAATTTGCTTCCCAGTGCTGCTAACAAATTATGAGGATGCCGGACTTTAGGTCATTGCTGGTCTCATCTCAAAAACAACATAACAACAATGGACTGAATGAGTTTTGGGAACTTCATCATTGATTTGCACATTTGAAAAATATGTAAAATATTTTACACACAAGTACTGCATTTATCTGTCTTACCTGTCCTTTGATCTCCTACATTATGGAACTGTGTGAATTTTTGTAATACACAGGCACTCTACATTTCACATGGTCAGTTTTGGAGTTGTATTCATAAATATTGAACAAAGGAAACAACAAAACATTTGTTTCTCTTTTTTTAATTTGGGCAACAAACAGCTGCTGGTGGTAATCAGAAGATGTTATCAGAAGAGCAATTAACTTCCATTCTAAAATGGCACTAGCGAAGAATATCATTTGGATATATGGGCAATAAAGCAATTGAGAAAAGTGGCATTTGTCTGTATATTGATCAGTAGGTAAGTGACAGCTATTGATCACATTTTTCAACAGACGAAAGAGTTGCCCATGTTCCATTTAGAGGAATGGGGAAAACGTCAAAGGGCTCTGCTTCCAGTGTATGTAATTAACTCTTCATATTTGCATTATAGGGTACTCTATTCAGGGATGTTCGATGTAGGCTATATAATGGCCTGCTTCCACGTTTCACAGCACTTTGCAAAAATTTTGACTGTGGTGTTTTCTTCATGAATTTAATACCGCTTCTGCACTTCTTTCCGATAAAGCTGAGTTTAACCTTTCCAAGAGGGAAAAACGGCCACTGTGGGCATCCCAGGCCAGGGTGGAAGCAATGTAATTTTTTTAGGCTGTCGTCAGCACTACGGGGTCCTCCGCTGCCATGCAACGCTTGGCCCATGTGACACGGGCCATCTGCTCACATTCCTCGATGGTCTACGATGCGATGGTCCAGCAGGGGCTGAGGGAGGCCGTGCAGCCCAAACAGCCTTCTCACCCAGGCATCTGGAGTAACGTTATTTTCCATCGTTTATGTACGAGGTCTTATAATATATTTATTCTAGCCTGCTCACCTTAAAACAATAGAGGAGTCAGTGTCAGTGTGGTGTTGGCGGAAGGGCTGCGATGTTACGGGGGAGGTTGGTGGGGATGCTGCGTTGGAGGTCTGCCAGTGCTGGACGAGGCTTTCCCCCCTGACCGGTCAGGGAAACCGTTCCTCCACATACACGAAAACCTCCGGCCTGACCTAGAAAATCAGGAGGCTGCAGCCAAACAAACATCCAAAAAACAAGCTGCTGGAGTCAACAGACTTTGCCGTTCTTTATTTACAATGACTGCATGTTCCCTTAGTTTAGTTTTGGCATTTTTACTTCAGGTTGCTTTTGTCTCCTCACTTTCTCTTGACTGTTGGCAAGTGTTGAAGGCTCTGGTGTTTGTGTGCTTTTTTTACTGACAAGCTCACCATGTCCTCCAACGCAGCTTACATAGATTACAGCGGCATATTGCTACAATACACTGAGAAAGTATATGTTCACTGATTCATTAAAAGAAATGTTTATTGGTCAACTGTAGAATCTATTTGTTTTACAACTTGTCTGTGCTGGTAGCGAAAGTATCTCTAGGAGTGACTCACTCTTTGTGTGATGTTTTGAGTCAGAGTGTAGGCCAGTGCAATGACCATTTTTTGTTCATAATTTTCATAAATTGGGTTGTTCAATGATTAATCTGTTGTGGAATCACACAATCTAGTTTTGGAGGTCTCAGTATCTATAATTAACGTATGAACTGCAAATACAGGTACGTTACCGAAAGACCTAAAATCCAGTATTGCTTTATATAGAATTGGTTTTGCAGTTTTGATGGCTTATGTATATTTCATTGAACACTACCTCTGCTCTAAAATATCTCAACACGTTTCTCAAGTGTACATGCACTTTTCCAAACCACACTTTTCCAGCAACGCCATGAACACATTTCTCGCAAAAAAAAAAAAAACACATCAAGTATGAACAGAAATTCAATAAAAACACACTTTCTCCCCAGCAGTAGTGGATATACAGTTTGGTTGTGTAGATTGCCCACAGAATGTGGCCTGTGTCACATAGAATGTGCTCTCTGACCAACCAGGAAAAGGAAAGCGGTGTTCTGGCCCCACCCCAGCCATGCTTTGCTTGCCATTTCTGCTGGTATCTGTTCCATAGTCTGATAGACAGTTACACAATGGAGATGGTGGTCATCAGGAGCATCACTAGAGATCTTTGTGAAGGAGGCCTAAGCTTTTACTAGGACAGTCCTATTTCATTGAAAATGAATGAAAGCACCATTATTTAAACTAAAACTAATTAGCATGCAGTAATTTGGGGGGGGGGGTAAACCCCCCCCCTAAAACAGCCCTGGGGATACTCTTGGTAATCATATATCATCAAAAGGTAAGAGGAAAAAAATACCTTGATAGGACAGTGAAAGGAAGAACATTATAAAAGGATTATGATTCTCAGCCCAAGCCTGAACAGCCTTTGCGAGCAGAACACTGAGGTTTACTCCAGACCTGGGTGTTATGTAGGATACCTGTTTTGAAGGTTTTGGTAGGAATGTCGGGCAGGGCTTTGAGAAAAACAAAAGGAGAGGCAGCAGACATGTTAACATGGGAACATCTACACTGGCATGCTGACCAATGATATCTTCTCCTTCTGTTTCCTTTTTTGGGTTAACTTAAATCCTGCCTCATTCACTGGGTGCTAATATATGTTCGCATTTCGCAGCAAGCTCAAGCGCTTTCCAAAAACAAACAGAGCAGCGACTGAACATAACAGTACCGCGTAATATGCTTCATTTGTGGAGAAATGAGTACATTAAGATCACAGAATCCCAGACATGCTGATCTGTATATACTTCTGCTTCTTTGTTCAGGTCAGTGTTCCCTCAAAAAGCGACTCTGTCTCACTGCCGCACCATTTTTCATCATAATCGTGCCCACGTGTGAGGAGCTGGCTCTTTGAACATTGCTGGAGCACATCATCATGGAGCACGTCCCTCCTGATTTCCCTCAGTCTGACAGCATTGTCTGCCAGTACCATATTTACCACAGTGAAGGGACATCGCCTCCCACTACTACAAGGTCATGTCGCAGCTCGGCGAGAACACACATCTTAAATCTCGACGCGACTCTCCATTGTTGCGACGTATATGACAGCAACCGTGACAGCACATACGTGTAACGGTGAGCTCTGAATGTGCTAACAATATGGTGTCACATGAGGCCTTGGAGTGTATTACATACAAAGCAACGGTGAAATAACTCAAGTGTGACTCCAGCAGCTGCACCTGTTCCCATTGCCAAACAACTGAATTATGGATGCTTCTAGAAAGAGGTTCAGGTTGGGCCACAACCATTAAGCAGCCTCCCATATGCTCGACCCATAGCTGATTGCATGGTCGTTGTAAGACTTGCTCCAGGATGGACGTCAAACAGAATCACATTATACATGGTTGGGAGAAAGGAAGTGAAACTTTATTTAGGAAGCTAAGATGGATAAAGCAGTGGGAGGATGAGGCAGATAAAAAAAGACGGACATCAGCATGGGGAAAACACAGTTGGTGTCTGGTTGGTGTCAGTCATATTGATGCCACATGCACTTTATAAATCTGTCAGCGCGCTTTATCAGCCACTGACTACATATTGTCTAGTTTTGCACTGTTTTATAATGTTTTTGCACTGCCTTGTATTGTTTTGCACTGTTTTGTTTGGTCTCTGTAATGAAACATGGCTGAACAAGCAAGCATTCCAATGCACCTTTTGCACATGGCCAATAAAGATCTTGAGTCTTGGGTTGTATAAGGGCTACATCTAGGTGTGTGGTCAGGCAGGTTTTTGGACACATGGAGGCCAGGGTTGGAACTATAAATCTTTCATAGTGATTGGCAATGAGGAGCAGGGGAACTGAATGCTGCCTTGCAATGAGCTAGCATCCTGTCCAGGGAGTCCCTTGCCTTGTGCTTCCTGGGATGGGTTCCAGGATCACTGTGATCCTTTACTGAATAAACAGTTATGGTAGGTAGAAGGATAGATGGTCTGAATGACTGTGCTCATCACCTGACTTGCAGGCTGTTATTGTTGCCCTTGGTCAATAGCATTTTTCCTGCTTGGAAGAGGTGCAAACGTGTCATCGGGGTCAGTGGTATTTTTGACAAACATCGAATGCCACCCAGGCAGGCAAATGCAGTGAACGCTAAATGGAGCTCTGAATCATGCTTCCGTATGCGCAGGTACAGTACGCTTTGCATGAATGAATCACAGTACGCGCCAAACACGGGTAATGTGCGTTATTCACACTGACGCAAATATTACTCCACAGTTCCGCAGGAGTACATATTTATTGATGAGGCCAGGATTTAACCTGAATGGGAGGAGACATCAGACCAGGATGCTTTTGACCACAGGGCAACCTTGGCTGCCCACAGTGGGGCCAATTTCACAGTGTGTGCACCTATCAGCAAGCTAGAAGAAGGTGGCATAGTGACTTTTGCTGTACATGATGCGTTCTACCCAACGCCATCTTGATCTTGCTATTCTCCTTCTATTTATACCTCTGGCACATTGTTTGCCCCAGTCATCATTGCTGTCTGCACCTCTGACATTAGCAGAGGGACCCTTGTACTTCCTACATGAACGATTTAGCCGTGTTTAGCATTTTAATGCACGTATGCTGTACAGAATGAAGATGCAACACATGTGTATATGATGTGCTTAGATATAGAACTGTAAGATACTCATGTATTACACCTGCAACTATGTTAACACATAAATCAATAAAATCTATTGTCTCTGATGTTTTTCATATACATATAACTAATTCTCATTAATTCTCTTAAAGTGTGTCAGCTTAGCCATTTCAAAACCTCTCCTAAAGTCACCATAGTACATGCAGCAACCATCCAATACACCCACGTGTTTTTTGACTCGACCACTAGCACACCTCATATAGCTAATCAATGCCTCATTGACCTTTTAAAACTAATTAAATCAATTAATTGAGCTAGTGGTGAAATGTAACAAACACCTGGAATGGCTGGGGCTCCCCTGAGGAGAGGTTTGGGAACTGAAGCGGTGTTCATCCAGCCATCCAACAAGATATCAGTAACTTTTTGGAGAACAGAAGACATTCTTTCTAGTTTTTGTGGTGTTACTCTTAATTTTCGTAAGTTCTAATGCCAAACTGTAGTTTTTTTCTCTGAGCAAAAGTGCACTTACTACCCAGATAAATAGCTTTAAACACTTCTTCTGACTGTCTAAGACTTTTGCACAGTACTGTATATAAAGGCAGGGATTTATAATTTTGAAGATGGATAATTGGTTTTGACCCCTGGTGTCTAGCTGTTTGGATGTGTGGTTTTAATTAGCACTGAATATGTAAGGTTATATGCAAAACTGTTTGGTGATGGCAAACTGCAGCATTGCTTTAAAAATAGACATTTCAATATCTGGAGGAGAAAAAACCTAATAAAACCTAATTTTCAGAGCCTGAGATTTTACCATACATATGTATTTTAATTTGTTCCAATTCATTGAATAATAATAAAATATATATTAAGAACTCTATCCCTGAATAAATTATCATTTGGTTGTTTGTAGCAATGTAATTTAAACGGTAATTTTAATTTTAGTAATCACCAATATGAATTAGAGCTTCAAGGCAAAGTAAACATAAATGTAAAATATATCTGATAATTATGCATAACTAATGTCCCTGAAAAATGATATTTGTTATTGGACTGTTGAGGTATACACGCATATGTTAAATATTTTGATTGCATTAGAGGACTTTAAAAAGTTTGGAGTTTAAGGCTTGTTTTAATTTTTTTAATGATATTTGCCAAGAATTCAATAGAAAAACTGTAAATAGCAGCTCAGCAGGAAATCTTCCCTTGGTTTGTTACATGGCTGAGTTCCAGACATTTGGGTGAGTGGAAGAGGAGTCATGTAAAAACAGAACAACTCAGTGTTTACTTCAGTTTTACAAAGTGGCTGTGTTTACCACCACTCAACACATTTTTGTGGGCCCTTGAGGTTTGGCCCCTGTTGGCCACAAACAGTCAATACATTGGAGGGGCCCGAACTGACTTCGTGAGTGGGGCCCCAGAAACAACAATCCGCCCCTGGTTACACACACACACCACAGCAATAAAATAATACAGAGAATAAAAGAGATACAACTTATTCACAGGTGAGATATCCACAT
>JAODJW010000001.1:24380839-24398437 GCA_026777045.1 Hyperopisus bebe
CAGTTCTGAAGGCGAAAGGGGGTCAAACACCGTATTAGTATGGTGTTCCTAATAATCCTTTAGGTGAGTGTATTTTACCAACAATATTTACCAATATTTTATAATATTTTAAGCAGATATTTTAATGAATCAGTTATTAAAAGCTTACTATTGACTTTAATCCATCCATCCATCAATCCAACCATCTATCCATCCAAGGCAGAGTGTAACCCAGGGTGAACACTAACCCATTGGGGGGTATTGCCCTAATGTTTGTCATACATGTATATAAAAAGTTTATTAAGTTTATTGTGATTCGTAATGCTTTCATACTTTTTGTAGTAAATCGTAACCACGCTTTCCCAGATCTTCGTAAAATTATTGTATTTTCTCTAATTTACATATTATAGCTACAGTAGCTGAGTTCGGAGCTGAACTCGGTCAGCACAGTTACAAGTAGTAAAGTGGAGAAGGGCAGATGACTGCAGAGCCAAACGAACTTGGGTTAGGGTGGAACAGTACGTTATGTATGTTTGTAGTAGCCTAATTAAATATTTTATCAATTTTTTCGATCTGTATTTACTAGCTTAAAATTAATATATAAAGTATAACAAAGTAAAAAGGGCTCTTGTATCGGAATCTGTATCAGCATCGGCAGTTGTTTATCGGAATCGGATCGGAACAAAAAATGTGGATCGCCTATCTGTAGTTTGTTGGTAATTGATTTCCAATAATAAATACATACATTTGCAAAAAGCAATCATGCCTTGCCAACTCTAATATTGATAAGAATATTAACACCTGAAAAAATCCCTTAATGGTAAATGTTGAATGAATAAATTCATGATTTAATTTGCAATTAACTATGGACAGTTGTGCGATTAATCACGATTAAAAATATTTAATATCTATTGACTTCCCTATTAAAAATACAAAAATATATATTGGAGGGTATGTTCACATTGTCTGCTTGACTTGAGGGGAAATCAGATTTTGAATGGACGTAAACACTCTTTATCTGTATCAGCGGTTCTCAATGCTGTTCCTGGCACCCCCGTTCATTCCAACCCTACCTTAATCAGGCTTATATGGTCCTTAATAGGCTAATAATTAATGTGGCAGGTTGTAAGCATTGTGGGTGGGAAGAAAACATTTTGGCAGCAGGAAGCACCTGGAACAGGATTGAGAACTACTGATGTAAAGCACTGCTACAGCGTTATTTTTTTTTGTAGTATAAACTTTTATATGAGCAAACTGGGCAGTAAGAGTTGAAATTAAAAAATAGTTTTTGTGACTTTATGACACTTCTAGAGGCACACAAGGAAAGTCGGGGAGGGTGCACAATGTCCCACTCAACCCCCCCTTGACCCAACCATAAACACATGGTACTTTTGCTTGGTAATTAAAACAAGAAAAGCTTTCCTACTATACTATCTCATATAACCTCAGCCAGATAATTAACTAAGGAAATTGAAAGAAAACAGCATTGAAACCCTAAAACAAGAAATCAGAGCAAATATTTAGACACAAATGCTCTGGCACATGTCAGATCCCTCTCAGCAAACCCAAAGCAGAGCTGTAGTTGCAGGCAGGCTAGAGTTTCAAAGCATTTTGCAAAGGCTTTATAACTAAGCATTTACACAGGTGTTTGCAATGGCCAATTATCAATCAGGGTACCTCAGCTTACCAACAGGTTCAACATGGGCCTGTATCACGAAGCAGGATTTTTGGGTTAGCAAGATAACTTGTCAGATTTAAGATAGTCTGGGCTAAATGTAAGTCCATTTAAACTGAGGTACCAGATTCAGATCTCAGACACAAAACCATAAAACCAAAAAAAAAACAACAAAATAAAGAGGAATGTAGCATGAGAAATGCAAATTTATATGATTAAATATTGTTGTGACTATGATATGTATATTTATTAAAATATATAAATTATTGGGACTTGTATTCAAAATAGTCAACAAAGCTGTCAGTTTTCTGATTTAATCTCTTCATTGATGAAACAGCATATCTTTTACTTCCTATTGCATTTCGTAAACCACTATTTGAATAAGTATTCAAACAAATAAAACATTTAGATGTGCCATGAGGTCAAGTTCCAATCTTATACTGCAGAACACTTTTTGCAAGGAGAGTAACAAACATATGGATCTCTGCCACCATTGAAGGCTTTGTGATTTTTTTTATTCTGAAGACTTTTGTTATGGTGTGGCAGCAATCGCACCTTTCTGACTTGATTCCATATGTCAGCCAGTAATTAGCTTTATCAAATTTGAATCCACCCATCCAACACCAGAACCTCTCCTTGCCTCTCATTTTACTTAAAAAAAAAAAAAAACTCCTCGGACCTGCAGAGAAAAATCTACCTTTTCTCAAAGTGCAATGAATCCCAGCTAGCCCTTGTTAAACTGACTATTTTGTTAATGCTATTAACGTAGTAAGCTGAGCAGATATAAGGTGGATTGTTGAAGAAAATATAGGGAAAGCCAATGGGATGCCGTCTCTGTATCTTTACTTAAGCTAGCCGTTTTTTTTTTTTTTTTTTTTGGGGGGGGGGGGGTATTTATGGCTATGAATGCCTGCAGTGTATTACAGTTCTATTTAAAGCTTTTATTATATGCTAGTTGTTTCCACAGATGTCCAATTTGGCAGAGGCCTATTTTGATTAGGAATTACTGAAATGAATGGATTGAGAAAGAATGGAGTACATTCTCCATACATCAATAATCATTTAGCTATGAAACTAGTCTGTCTAGTCTTTATAGGTTTCTTGACCATACTCTGTATGTAAATGTGTGTATATAGCTCACATTATTTGAGTATACAAGAAAACATTTCATACCTGTTGAAACAGATTTTCAAAATCAAATATGACAGTGCACAACCATTGTGCTGTAATTAGATTAGTATAATTTGGATGGCTATTATGACTTATTTTGCTTCCTGTTATTTTTGATTCTAGGTGAAATACATTGCAGCTGTGTGCCTGTCATTAATCAAAGACGAGATGTTGGGCAGTTGGTTCATTGTATGCATTGACACTGGAGTCTACAAGGGAGTTCATTCTCAGTACGACCTGAAAGGGAAACCATTCCCTGGGGTGCTCTCAAAGTAATCTGCGTCCACACCCCTGGGTGGCACATCAAGTCAGAGGCGTTGACATTGACTTTCTGCTGTGCATTTTGCTGTCAGTATAAGACATGACATACCAGTGTCACCTTTCTCACTCTATATCAAATGTGACCTGATCTATAAAGAAATGGCTGGACACTAAACATGATCTGTGACACAGACAGACAGAAAAACGACAAAGGGAGGGCGCATTTGAACTTTTAGCTCAATTGGCACCACTGCTGCGTCACAACTCCAGGACAGCGGGTTGAAGTCCCTCCCCCTCCGTTTGTGTGTGGGGTTCGGATGTTTTCCCTGTGCTGCTTGGTTCTTTTTGGGGTACTACGGTACTGTTGGATTAGTAAATTAGTCTGATTAGTCTAATTGCAGGGCAAGTTTACAAAACTCCATTCATTGTTTTTGAGATGAGACCATCAGCGACCTAAAGTCAGGCTTCCTCATCGTATGTCACAGCAATTGGAACACAATGTCTCTCGGTTCACATGTAATCCAAATCAAATCAAATTTAACTTTCATTAAATTTCCAAAACTCGCTAAGTCAACAGAATTTTTTTTTTTTTTGAAAATGTATCCTCTGGACTGACTGAGTTTTGGAAATTTGCACCTCTATATTTCCCATAATGCATATGCAGTCTGGGATACACTCCAGGTTCCCCTGCAACTCTGTCCAAGATAAGCTGTTGAAAGAAGGATGGATGAATGATTGCTCTGCTGAAAACATAGCTGTATATACATGGGAGCATTCTTATCACAAACCTCCATGAATGAGGTTTCAAATCTTGTCCTCAACTTGATATGTGTGAATTTTGCATCCCTCATTCTGTAAGGAATAGGCTCCAGGCCCCCATGACCCTGTACTAAAAATAAGCAGCTGGAAGGTGGATAGATGAATGGATAGGTGGTGTTTTTTTGTAATTAATTCCCAAATACCAACCACTTATTGCACCTGTAAGACAGAAATTTTGTGGTTCTTCACCCAAGGTATCCAGGCTGTTCTCTATCTTGTTCTTGGAAGCTCACAAAGGCTCAGCACTGGAAAAACTTATTAAAAAAATAGATGGATCGATGGTCATTTTTAAATATAAAATGAAAAACAACAGCTCATGTAGCTTGAAGAGAAGTGAACATGCTTTGTGTTACACATTAGTTATTTTCCTTCAGATGGGTTTCAGTGTCTGTGAGTTACAAACTCCCCTGCTGCTTATACAAAAAAAAAAAAAAAAAACGTCCGCATGGAGGCCAATAAGCTTTGGGAGACACTCGTATTCTTCAGCAGCATGAAGTTACTGCTTTTTTTCCCCAAGCTTTGCTCTAGTTCCTGGTGGTTTGTTTTTTTGTCGGTATCAAGAACACCCTTGCTGTAATACTTCGTAGCAGAATTTACAGGAACCTAATACCCCACAGTGTGCAGAATAATAAGGCCTTTCTAAGAAATAATTGATGTTTTTGGACAGTACAGTGCTGTAACACTGCCGTATTTTTCATACTGTTGCAATTGTGCTTGGTTTTAGTCACGTGATTGATCATTGTTTCCTGCGGGTGCCATAAGTGATGATAGATTGAGGCTTTAGCCAAACTTGTGTTTGAGAAAATGAGACAGAAACTTTCAAACCTTTTGGCTAGAAAAGTGGTTATGTCTAAGCTATGAAATGGCCGAAATTTATAGATATGCTGTGTAATATCAGTATAAGCAGGTCAGTGAACATCAAAAGTCTAAGGTTTTCATTCCTAGCACAACAAAATCTATCATTCTGAACTCGCTTACAAGATATTTAATGTGAAATTCACACGTTCACTGAAGTCTCATTGATGTCGCTGCTAGCCAGAAAACTGGTAGCAACAGCAGCAATATTCTGTGCTTTACCAGGCAATCTATTAAGATGGCTTTTATTGATTGGTATATATTGTACTATTTGTGTTTTATGTGGTGTTTCAGGCCTATAAATCTGGAGATAAATGTAGCCTCATTTCTCAAACCCATATCATGTTTCTTTGCCAATTAAGAATGTAAACCCCCACCTCTTTTAGAGAAATCATTTTGTCACAGATTAAAAATACTGTGGCGAGCATCTGACAGAATTCTTTCATGAGGAGCTTCACATAACAAATCAAGATCACTGCATGTTGAGTACTCCAGATGTTCTCCTAGCAGCTTAAAGCAAATAGCTGGCTAAATTTACTTTACATCTATCAACCAACTGAGACACATCTCTGGAGAGGTGTTGGGAGTCAGCAGGAGGATGTGCAATGATAAGAAACAGGGATAAACTGAGCAAATGTGTCTTCTATTATTTATCTCCAGCCCAACTGACCCTGATGAGTCTCCTAGCTTCAGCTGATTCAGCCTGAGGTGTTTAAGGTGCTATTGGTGCACAAGAATGTGGGCATATTGTTTAGTCAGGGTTTCTTTTTTTTTAAACAGTAGTGAAGTTATTTCTTCAGCCCTCCTTTCCAGTGATTTTGTTTCACTGTTGTAACAAACTTGTACCGCAGTAAATGCCCTATTTGGCAGTGATGACTCCTACTATGGAATGTATCCCTAAGTTTGGGTTTTGCTCTTCTGGCATAGACAAATGATTTCATTATTTTATTTTGGAGGGGAATTTATAGAATTCTGAGTAAATGAAAGAAAAGGTGTGAATGGAAGGTCATTGTCATTGAGGAAACCAGCGCCAATTCACTGGGGCTATTGGTAAGTAGACCATCTGTCCAAGGTACAGATGAAGGGAGCCCTTGGAGGATGAGAGGTGGAGCCAAACCAAAAGCTGGCATATGTGGGTGGTCCCCACTGCTGACATTTCATACCATCTAGGCTTCTATGAGCCCCCCCTTCCCATTATTCAAAAGCTTTACCACCCAACTTCCAGCATCCTTGGACAAATACTGTGAACTGTAGCTGTTTCAAGTCATACAGCACCGTATGGGGTGACAGCAGAAATAGGAGTTCAAGTTAGTGACTTTGTTGCTTTAGAGGATTACTCCTGGGGGAAAATGCATGAAAAATTGGGCTGTGATCCAGAACCATGAGAAGGATGCCCATGACCATCTGACTGACTTATAAAGGGGGCTGGCAAAGCTAAGAAAAGATCTCCAAAGCTCCTCCCCAGAGAGGTGCCAAACGTGGAGGAGGAAAGCTGGCGGGGTATCAGTATCAGCGGGCATGGTTCCAGCCACTCCCTGGAGGCATTCAGGGGCTAACTGGACTCCTACCCAAGGATATCTAGTCTCAGCAGGTGCACACCCCATTTTTCTGGCTGAAAAGAAAAGCCACAGATTTGCAGAGATGGCCTATTACCACAAGCTCTTTTTTTGTGGAAGCGTCCCCATACCCAAGCCTGTCGGATGAACTTCTACAGACACTCCACAGGTTACAATGGAGTTACGTTCTGATAAACCTATTGTAAGGATGTAGTACACCTAACCTAACAAACATCATAGTCTACCCTAGCCTACCTTTAACATGCTTAGAACACTTATATTATACCATCGTGACCCGGGAAGCATCTGTACATGAAGGGATGGGGGTGGTTCTAGCTTCTTGGGGTAGTACGGAGGAGACCCATGTCTAAAACAGAAGAGGATGAACATCTTACAGCTTCAGATCTGTGAATAGGATCACCCCCTGCAACCTCAGCACTGAGAGCTGAAGTGTATAACTGCCACAGACCTCAGTGGTACCCAGGCAAAGCAACGTTATAGCTTATATCCCTATCTGGGGGTACCCACTCTGCTGAGCTGGTATTCCTGGGACCAATGTGCTGAAGATCATAATGATAATAATGTTCAGAAGGGGAATGCCCTCTCCATTTGAGGAAGATGTGGAAGCTCCATTTCCCCTCTTGACGGACTTTCAGTGAAGACAAGGGTGAGAGTCACTTACAAGGAGCTGGACATAGAGGCCAGGATGATAAGGGGTCTGGATTGTAACCACTTTGAACCCTGGGAAACTGCTTGTCAGGCATCCAGGCTTGCTCCTCTGTAGGTTGCCCATTCAAGTTAGTACTGCTCCGCTGCAAACCATAGGTCTTCCGAGCCACCAGCCTGCTTCTCTTTGGCTTGCAAGATGTCAGCGTTGAGGTGGCTGTGCAGAAGATGTTGCCACCCAACAGCACCGAGGTACAGTAGCCATCTAGACATTGTTAGTTTCTGTCTAGGCATAGTTTCTGCTTGTTTTCTGGTAGGTATCTCAGGGTTACCTGCTCCTGACAGAAGGCAGTCATTCAGACATTACCCCCCCTAACGGTCAGTTGTTCCTTTGACAGTCAGATTCCTACACTGTTTTTAACCTCAGTTGTGGGCCACCAAACCTAAGCTGTTGAAGGGTCTAGCCTATTTTGTATGGCTTAGAAAGAAAGGAAGGTCAAGTGGACCAGGAGTCATTTAATGCTCATTTAATCCACCTGTTATTTGTTTGTAAACTTGGCCAGGTCCTGCAGCTGGTACTCTTCCTATATTCTATGCCTGAGACTTGAGAACCATGTTATTATTATTATATTTTTTTTTGTTGAAAGCTTGGATGAATAGTTTCCTTTGCCCAGTTACATATTTATGAGGAGTAAGTAAATTACTAAAAGTCTTGTGGTGTTCTTCACTTTGTCAGAAAATAATTTCTCAGAAAGTTCAGCATTAACCGCCCTTGTCCTTCACAGCACTGATTCAAAGGATTCTCTTCCAGACCAGAATCTTTAGATAGCTTAATTTTACCAAGAGTCATAGTTGGCAAATACACTTAATAAACTGACAAAATGCATTTTATTCAGTAAATATAGAAGAACCAGAATGCAGTAAATTTTGCAGAATGAGGCAATAATATAAGTCATAGTAAGCCAACTATGTAACAGCTGTTTTTAAATCAGGAATCCTAGCATAGATGATTTATACAACTTAAAAAGCAAATGACAGATTTTGTATCACAGATAATTGAATCCAAACCTGACACATGGCAAAGTGAATTTTCCTCCAGTTCTGACAATCATACTGTCAGAAAATCTTATTACTCCTTTCGCAATCCAACCCAGTGACACTTTAAATGGGCATGAAAAACATATGCACACTTTTCCAAGTGCTAACTGACTGCAATTCTGCACGTGACACAAACAGTTAATAAAATGCTTTATTCAGCATGTAACTGCAGGAGATATTGATTATATCGTGTCACAACATAATACTGCAGCAGAATGCTATTCAGATTTAAATTAAAACTCAATTTCCTTTTAAGTCAATCAACTGAGCAACAAGCTCAGGCAGCAACTAAACCCCTTCAGAAAAGCCAAGGTGCATCAAAAATAAATAAATAAACACAAATAACATTAATAGTCAAAAAACAAATAACATTAATAGTCAAAATGTAATATGACAATTATTATTGCACATGGATGTTAGACCCACTGCTTTGTTGATGTGAGTCATTTTGGATTTTAACTTTGAATTGAGAAGTCTGCTGCTATGTTTGTTTTCATGCCTTGCACAAATTGAATTTCTGTGACCTTCATGTGGCAATTTTTCTCTCTGCCTTTTCAAGTTGTATTTATTTGTTTATTTATTCGTTTATTTATTCCATTCATAATCAATAAGCAAATGTCTAGTCACGATCACTGTGAGAGGAAACAATGTGGCAAAGCCTCCTTGCCAGATCAAAACAAACGAGCAATCAAAAAATGCATAAACACACAAACAAACCAATGAAAAGAAAAGAAAAGCAAAGAAATGAGAAGTAAAAAAAAAGAAAACTGGCATCCCATCCAGGGTGTGCTCCAGCCTCATTCTGCCTGGGATAGGCTCTTCCCTGTGACCCTGACTGTTTACTCTAGCGGGCTCTTATGACATCATACAGTTGTGCTGAAGGAACACAATATACAGTATGAATGTATTATAAAATTTATTATG
This sequence comes from Hyperopisus bebe, assembly GCA_026777045.1. NCBI lineage: Eukaryota > Metazoa > Chordata > Actinopteri > Osteoglossiformes > Mormyridae > Hyperopisus > Hyperopisus bebe. Next base: position 24,389,843 of record JAODJW010000001.1, read on the forward strand.
CCCTATACACCACACCTACGTCTCCAGAACATAATCCAGTTCTACTGAACCAACGTGCAATGTGTTGAGTCAATGTTAATGAATTAATTTGCATAAAGTGCATAAGCAACATACATCAGACAAAATGCTTGCAAATTCACTTTCATAGAACAAAAGATGAAAATAGCAGAGAGAGAGAGAGAAAGTATTTGACAGAAGTGCTAAAGTTTTTAGTGTTATTTTATTTATGCTGTGGAGTGTTACTTGTAGAATTTTGTTTCATAAATGAGAGAAGAACCAGTACATCTCAATATTAAGAGAATATAAGTGCATTGCCTCCAGAAAAAAATAATTGTTATTTGACTTTATATTCCTAATTATTATGTGTGTATGTGTGTGTGTGCATAACATTTGAAAAAGATAAAAAAAACAAAGATGAAAGCAGAGAGACTGTAAATAGACCGGTAGTTATCCCTTAGTCTTAATTAGTTGGCATCAAATGAGTTGTCAGTAACGGGATAGTGTATTGTCTGCTCTTATCACAGTAACCCATCAAGGAAACCCAATTAAAAGATGCGCCCAGACAGCTGCAAGTAACAGTTGCTCATTCAGTTAATTTACGATTGCCAATTAAAATAAAATAGCGTGAAAAATTATAAGGCTGTTTGGACCGGAGGGTTCACCTGCCCTTTTCCACTTTGAATGATGGCTGCTATAACTTTTATTTTCCTGCTTATACATCCCCAAGGCTGTTGTAACCGAATAAACATTTTCGTATTCACATCACCGCCAAGTTTTCAGCAGTATTACGAGTATTCCACTGGTTAAAATTCAGAGGCGAGCATAAAACATAACCAGCAATCACTGGGGGGGGCAGTTACTCAGAAGTTTGGTGACATTAAACAAAAACAAACGTAAATGAGACTCACAACACTTCAAATAAATGAAAGAAATATTTCCAACAATAGCAATACAACAGATGTTAAACAAACAGCTAAACTAACTGCAACAATCAATCACAGTTCTATACATACACATATCAAACAAGGAATAAAATGTCTTTGGCTCAGACCAGCTGGCTGTTTAAACTCTCTCAGATTTAACAGCCTCTTGAAATGTTCCTGCTTATTATTAATTAAGACCAATGTACAACCATCAATAAAAATAACATTTTCTTATGCTACTGAATTCAACCATAGTTTGTAGTGACATTTTGAAAGGTATCATCCATCCTTCGTCCACATCTACTTATCCAGTCTATGGGGACCCCCAGACAGTTCACAGTTTTGCTCCCCCAGGACACCTGAGCCAAACAGTAAAAGAACTAACACTGAATACCTGGAACAGCTGTGTTGGGATCTGGGATCTCAAACAGGAGTGAGGGATGGGGTCCCCCAAGGTAAATTATGCTTGGTGGTGGCGATGGTCCTTGATAAATATTGTGGGGCGCAGTGCGTTGGGGGTCCCTCTCAGTGGATTTTTGCACTTAAAACATCTAAATGGGCTAGTTTGAATCGCTCAGGGCGGGTGCTCAGGCAGCTTAAGGATAAGAGTGAAATGAAAATACAAACCTGTAGCTCTGTAGAAATGTTGGGGATTTTGATTCATATGTTATTTTTTCACAGCCACGGGACAGAGGCTGACATTCATAAATCTTGTCTTAAAGCATGCTGAACATCCCAACACATATGCCAGAATGTTTATTGATGCATAATAACGTCAATTCAGTGTTTAATATCACCCAGCCTAATGAATCGCTCATTTACCTAATAAACGTGGTTATCAACAAGATTGTATAACAAAATGCACTCTGGTGGTAAAAGTTGACAAAACCCTTCCACCTCCCTTTCTCCTACTAACACAGACACCCTCTCAAACAGGCTTCAGTTCTCCCATTTTATTTGCCCTTTACCCTATTGCATACATTGTTTGAACCATCTGAAACATGTCATTTTTAAAGAAACTATATTCAAATATGATAGATTGTCCTTAGGCTTTTAGCTGTTGTTAGAAGATTCCCTGACACCTAGCACCTGAAAGCTGGGGAAATAGGAGTCATCATACTTCAACTGCCAATTTGAGGCCAGATTCCATACATTTGAGGAGGAGGTTCAATGGATGTTGCAGCTGAAGGATAAAGGACAACTTCAGTAATGCTCTACCCTAATCACGCTGGTCCCTAAACTGGACAGCACCATACGCTTCTGCAGTGACTGTCCTAAGTCAAATAAGGTGTCTCCTTTTGATGGCAGCCTGATACCTAGGGCTTTTTGGCTCATATAAAGTGTGGGATAGACTTGGTCCATCTCTAACTTGGACTTCACCAAGGGTTACTAGAAGGTGCCACTCACAGGCCCGGGGAAAACCCTACTGAGTACCCTTATTGAGCACTGGCAGTACACAATGTTCCTCTTTAGGCACTAGCAGTACACAGTGCTCCCCTTTGGGCACTGGCATACACAATGCTCCACTTTGGGCACTGGCAGTACACGATGCTCCCCTTTGGGCACTGCCAGTACACGATGCCTCCCTTTGGGCACTGGAATTACACGATGCCCCCCTTTGGGCACTGGCAGTACACGATGCTCCCCTTTGGGCACTAGCAGTATACGATGCTCCCCTTTGGGCACTGGCAGTATACGATGCTCCCCTTTGGGCTGTTGCCTGATGGATGAGATCTTGAGGCCACATAGAACCTATGATGCAGCCTGTGTAAATGATGTCATGGTGTACCCTTTTCAGAACTTACTAAGGTCAACTCAAAAAAGTGGTTTGGACAAAAGAAACAGAGGATGTCTTCCAGGCCCTGAAGTTAGCCTGCACCTCCGAAATAAAATGGACTTGAGCCTGCTCATTTGTGGACGCCTTGGTATCTTAATATTATCCAGCCATTTATCAACTCTAGGTTCCATCAGGGACTGGCATCCCATCCAAGTTGTAGACCTGCCTTATGTCCTATAGGAGGGTTGCAATATATCGTGCAATCGCCTTGTGCAGCCATCTTGGTGCACTGTCAGTAATGGTAACAAAGTACTCTGAGCATATTAATGCTAGTAAGTTAAGTCAAATGGGCTTCATTATCACACTAATCATGTTTAGTACACTGCATATGGGGACAAGAAATAATGTTTTATTAAAGCAAAGTACATTAAATAAAAGCCAATTAAATAAAGAGAAAACAGATGTTACTGGATGTGACCCTTAGACATAGAAAGCAAAATGATTGTAAGCCACTCACTGTCATTTAAGAGGATATTATTAATTGTCTGGTTTTTCAAATGTTGTGGGCAACACTAAAACAAGTGTCTGAAGATTTATTTTCTTTATATCGGGCTGGGTACAAAACTGCAGAGGAAAGTGTGACCGAAATATTTTGGTATATTCACAAGTAAGTACAACTATACACCTCAGGCATCATTCATCATTATTATATAATGCCTATCATTATATTATTTTTGCCCTGTAAAGGGCTCTGTCCTGTAATGTTAATGTTACAGTACTGTGCTTGCTGTCATTCACAGGAAGTCTGGTTCGATTGCACATAAACAAATGTGTTTTAAAAGTAAATTGTCGATCGATATATTTTATTGCTGGGAGTTCTTTCTTTTGATTTCCTACCTTAATGTCGGTGATGATAACAGACTGCTGTGTTCTATGATCACTGATGGTGCCCATTCAGTGTTACCTCTGTCAAACATAATGACTGGTTTGCCTAAATTGAAATGTCTTTTGGAATATGTTTTCATGTCATACCAAATAATTTTATGTGATAAACTTAGCTTTGTTAATCACGTGGCAAAAATATCCATAGAATTGATCGTATTCATGATCGGTTACATCTGTCGCCATAACCATAAACAGAACAGTGTGCAAACCCCCCACAGAAAGGACCCGGGACCGAACCCAAGACCTTCTCGCTGGGAGGCAGCAGCGCTAACCACTGCGCCACCATGCTGTCCAACAGCTGCCATTTCAGCATTATTCTTACCATTGACAAAGTGATCTCCAGAAAGTCTGGCGCTGTTAAAGTTCTTCTCAGTATGATCCACTGTGTAACCACTATCACTTTTTTTTTAACAGTTTTGGGATTCCAGTAAGATCCTTTTCCTTTGTCACAAACACTACTATTGTTGCAGCTGACAATGGCACACATGGACATAAGCAACACAGCAAAAGAGCACAGACAGTACAAAAGGAGTATCACACCCGAAACTATGGAAGTTATATGGCAGAGGATGGCCACTGCTGGCTGTGGATTGCACTATGCGATGTCATGTGCAGGCCTCCTGTATTTCCTGGCAAAGTTTTCAGGCTAACATCCATATCAGGAAACAGGCAGGCAGGCAGACTGATTAATTTCATGTAACACAAGACAGATTTCTTTATTTCCCCAATTTCCCAGTTTCAGTGGTTATGGTCTGCACTGACTTTGCATGTTGTACAGGAGGAATTCTGCTTATAATCAAAACAGGAAAAAATAATTAGAGAAACTGGGGAGTCAGGTAGCATATAGAAACCATAATTTAACTTCCCACCTTTGTAAATAGTAATAGCGTGATGTTTCTGTTTCCAAGCTAACAAGACTGTAAGTCTCTGAACAATCCATCAGCTCTAAGGAACCATATTACTTGATTGATATATTTTTGTTTGGTGGTTTCCTGGGTAATAACCTTTTCTGCCACTGTGTTGTTATTATGATCAGCAGCGGCTTTCCTAAAATAGTCATTTGGACTAGGAGCTTGAAGTGTTATTTTTCAATTTAAACGGTGATTAGATCCTTTGTTCCAATAGGAAAGTCTTAACCTTAGTAAGGCAGAGAAATTAAATTAACTTTTCCTTCTTCAGTAAGGTCATTAATGTCCATCAGCAGAGATGCTGAGCTGACATGGATCAAGAAAGTGGGTTGCCATGCTGTCAAGATATTAAATGTTCCTGGTGATATTTGGCTGGACCTGTTCCCTACATTAAAAATATGGGCTGTTGGTCTGAAATAAATGAGTAAGCTTTCCAAAAAATGTTAAAAAAAAAGCAGAAGAATGGAAAGCTCTGTCAAGAAGATTGATTTGAGAGAAACCTTCATGGTCACTGATTCAAACAAGGGAAAACTGTCACAGAATTCCTTTCTTCTTTTGTGCTCAGTGCAGTGAACTCATGGTGACATTTAGATAATGTCCCTAACATAGAAAAGGACATGACATCATGTCTCCTTTAATTAAATGCATTATTTTGTGAAATTAATATTGACCCAAAATTAGCAAGTAATTTTTACAGTTCGAATTAAAGCTTTTTGTTTGTTGTTGTTCTTGAACATTGATTAATTTAAAATTTTAAATTTATGTTGAGTAATAATTCATTGTGATCCCGTATTCAGTATTTATCTGGAAGATGGATGGATGGTAAAATATTGCCATAAAAAGTTTTCATTATAAACCTACAATACACTTATACTTTTTGAAATTTCTAGACTATTTTCAATAGATGATTTCAGTTATAAAAGTGTTTTAAGGAGCATTTCCATATGTTACTATATCTGCATTAAAAGATACAACATGAAATACACGACAGCTTAATATGTTAATTTTCTCAAATTTGCTTTGTTAGTGTACAAAGACCTGACCATATCCATCCATCCATCGAATCAATCAATCAATCAGGATAGGATGCTGTGCATGTGTTTCCAGTTCAAATTCCTTGGTCGTCAGAGAAATGTCACCACTTGACCGCTGGGTAACCCCCAATTGCTCCAGTATCTGGCCCTGCTTTACTTAAAAGTACACCGCTATCGATAAAGTGCTAAATAGTCCCCCCTCCTTACTGCTGGCCAGGGGTGCCATAAAAGGTGGTGGTGGTGGTGGTGGGGTTAACAGAGTAACAGGGGCCCTGAAAATATTGCATCATTATTGGCTTGGTCTGGGTTGGGGACCCTATATGATATGCTTTCATGGGGTCTAAAATCTCTAGCAGCACCCCTGGTGCTGGCATATGATTATATCACACAACTCGTTTTCTGTGTAGTCAACCTACGTTTCTGGATCTGCTTCCTTTAATACTCTGTTTGCACCTGCTTGACCCTTACTTGGCTAACAGCTTGGAGAACTGGATTTGTGTTCGGGCTTTTGGAAATAAACTCAATTTGGATTGGACACTATTGGATAGTTACCATTTGGAGCCATTCCTGTGTTATAATACCCTGAATGAGATGCCAGTCCCAACATATTTGAATGCAGCAATAATTTTGAAGCAGGTTGTCCTGAAAATATTGATCTCCACTGGTTGTACCTCTACAAAGTGTTACAGATGAAATAGTAAGTCTGTAATGGGCAGAAAAAAAAATCTTTGCTGAATATCCTGAAAGCCAGGATTGAAATAAATTGAAAATTTAAATTGTTTTTTAATTGACTTTAAATGTCTCTCATGTCTACAAATGTGTTTTCTACAACAGCCTGTGTGAAGGGGGGTATATTTCATAATTTCACTGGTCATAGTTAACATGAAAAGTATGTCAACTAAATATTTCTAGGAACCAACTGATGTATCTGGCTGAAGAAGAACATTAAAGGATCTAAAAAGTTAGATAGTGATTATCTTTTAATTAAACCATTATTTTAACTGTTATTCAAAATGCATCTCAAAAAAGTAGCTTTGAAGGAAGTACACAATGTTATGTGTTTGTGATGATTGCAATTATGCAAAATGGCAGTTTGATGAAGAAGCCTCATGCAATAAATCTTGCTTATGTTTTGTGACAGGTATACAATTTCAGTTAAACATTTATTTTTAGGCATTCCATCAGAAACACGCATATGAAGAAACACCCGTCAACATTACAAGGAATATTTAAGAGTATTACCACAGAGTTGCAAATAAAAATCCTGAAAATGCACAGTAAATAGACCATGAATGGTAATGACTGAAGTTTCTGGGTCAAACATATTCAACAGTGAAATCTTGCGTTTCTAGCTGCCCGCTCACATTCTATAGTGTCTCTGTTAGTCATAAGGGCTCAATCATTATTGTAAGTAGCAGAGCTGATAGTGGAAGGTTTGGTCGCCTCCTTCTTCTGAATAGTACTATGACTTTTCGTTTGCTCAGTGCTGTGGCTTATTGTTGGTACGTAGTGCCCTGATTTTTTTTCCTTTCTTTTTTCATGAGTGAATAAGAATGCCCAAGACACCTTACAAAAATATATATTTTTTTCAGATAAAAAAGGCATCTGTGCTCTCCATCCACACTGTACAGCCAGCACACCGTACCAGGTATTTGGTTTTCTTAATTGTTTGGTTCAGGTGTGCTGGGAGCTGGGAGGAAGCAAAAATGTGGACTGTCTGGAGTCCCGAATGACTAGCCAAGAAACACCCATCTAAACTAAAATATTATTGGTCTCAAAACAGAATAGACTTTTCAGCACATTGAAGATCATATGTGTTGTTTCACTGGGCTATTCAGCTCTTTACATTGAGAAAAAAGTCAACCACTTTCATTTCCTCCTGTTTTTACGTGTTCTGCTCTTGGATGGAATTTGTGTACTCAATGTCATTAATTAATTGATGCTTAGGGACTGACTCTTTCATTAGCATTTTAATGGAAATATGTCACAGGAAGGCAACAAATATGTAATAATGACTGCAAAACCTTTTTTAATTAACAAGAAAAACAGAAATGAACAAACAAACAAGCTCTGTAAAATGAGAATTTCATAGGCATACTAAACCAGACATAAGATTAAGCCACCCAAACATAATAAGTAATTTTGGATGGCTAATTTAAGGGAAAGCTACTGGTGATATACACTGCTCAAAAAATTAAAGGAACGCTTTGAAAACACATCAGATCTCAATGGGGAAAAAATCATGCTGTATATCTATTCTGATATGGACAGTGTAATGTGTTAGGAATGAAAGAATGCCACATCGTTTGATGGAAATGAAAATGATCAACTTACAGAGGGCTGAATTCTAAGACACCCTGAAAATCAAAGTGAAAAAATGATGCGGTAGGCTGGTCCATTTTTCCGAAATTTCACTGCAGCAACTCAAAATCGTACCCAGTAGTTTGTATGGCACCCACGTGCTTGTAGGTATTCCTGACAACGTCGGGGCTGCTCCTAAGGAGACGATGGATGGTGTCCTGGTGGATCTTCTCCCAGATCTGAACCAGGGCATCACTGAGCTCCTGGACAGTCTGAGGTGCAACCTGGTGGCGTCGGATGGACTGAAACATAACGTCCCAGAGGTGTTCTATTGGATTTAGGTCAGGCGAGCATGGGGGCCAGTCAACGGTATCCATTCCTTCATCCTCCAGGAACTGCTCGCATACTCTTGGCACATGAGGCCGGGCACTGTCATGCACCAGGAGGAACCCAGGACCCACTGCACCAGCATAGGGTCTGAGAATGGGTCCAAGGATTTCATCCTTATAGCTAATGGCAGTCAAGGTGTCGTTGTCTAGCCTGTAGAGGTCTGTGTGTCCCTCCATGGATATGCCTCCCCAGACTATCACTGACCCACCACCAAAACGGTCTTGCTGAACACGTTTGCCCTTGGCTGAAGAGTTTAGTTACACGCATGACGTTTGTATCCCAGGCAGTTCCGATGTGTAATCTGCTATTTCTCCCGA
>JAODJW010000001.1:24417944-24428592 GCA_026777045.1 Hyperopisus bebe
AGCTGACCTACAGGTTATCCCAAAAACCTGCATACACACCGGCCCTTTGCGGATAAGATTGGCCACCCCTGGCTTAGATAGATAGCTTGGGGCAACCATGGAAGATGGACATTCTTGATCAACAGCCACACCCTTTGAATGAGTTGGAGAACAGGTCTTGGGTCATGGTGACTGTTGGCTTTTGCGTTCAGTTTCTAGGAATGCTAGGCATCTATGGTTGCATCACCATGCAGCACTACTCTCCCGGTACCAGTCTTCAACTGCGGGAACTGTGCTAGGCTGCGAGTCCCAGGGGAACAGTGGGAGCTGGCATCCTAGGACGTACTGAAAAGGGAAGAGACTAGTGGTGGGTTGAGGATGGGATTTTTTTTGCACCCTTGACCCAGGGGAGATAGCAGGCCCGGTGAGTAGGTCGATCAGTGCCTATCAGCTGGAGGGTCTTTGTGATCGCTTGATTAGTCCTCTTGGTTTTTCTGTTGAACTGCGGGTGATAAACGACAGACTTAAGGATATGTTGAGTCAAGTACATCCATCTTCCGCTTGTCCGGGGTTCGGGTCGTGGGGGTAGCAACTTCAGGAGAGATGCCCAGACCTCCCTCTCCCCAGCTACCTCCACCAGCTCCTCGGGGAGGATGCCGAGGTGTTCCCAGGCCAGCCGAGAGATATAATCCCTCCAGCGAGTCCTGGGTCTGCCCCAGGGCCTCCTCCCTGTAGGACATGCACGGAAAACCTCTCCGGGTAGCCGCCCAGGAGGCATCCGCACCAGATGTCCAAACCACCTCAATTGGCTCCTTTCGACGTGGAGAAGCAACGGTTCTACTCTGAGGCCCTCCCGGATATCCGAACTTCTCACCCTATCCCTAAGGGAAAGCCCAGACACCCTGCGGAGAAACCTCATTTCGGCCGCCTATATTCGCGATCTCATTCTTTCGGTCATTATGCATAGCCCACGACGAACCGGTTAAGCGCCTGCAAAACTGTAGATGCCGCTCCGATTCGTCTATCCAGCTCCCAATCTCGCCTACCCTCACTTGTGAACAAGACCCCGAGATACTTAAACTTCTCCACTTGAGGCAGTACGTCTTCCCTGACCTGAAGAGGGCAATCCACCCGTTTCTGGCTGAGAACCATGGTGTCGGACTTGGAGGTGCTAATCCTCATCCCCGCTGCTTCGCACTCAGCTGTGAACCGCCCCAGAGCACGCTGGAGATCCCCAGCCGATGAAGCCAACAGGACAACATCGTCTGCAAAAAGCAGCGAGGCGATCCTGAGGCCACCAAACTGGACACCCTCAACACCCTGGCTGCGCCTAGAAATCCTGTCCATAAATATTATAAACAGGATCGATGACAAAGGGCAGCCCTGGCGGAGCCCAACCTGCACTGGGAACATGTCCGACTTATAACTGGCAATGCGGACCAAGCTTCTGCCCCGTTCATACAGGGACCGAATAGCCCACAACAGTGGACCCTGGACCCTGGAAGAACCCCCCACAGAGCACCTCGGGGTACCCGGCCGTAAGCCTTTTCCAAATCCATAAAACACATGTAGACTGGATAGGCAAACTCCCAGGCCCCCTCCAGTACCCTTGCAAGGGTATAAAGCTGGTCCAGTGTTCCACGGCCAGGACGAAAACCGCATTGTTCCTCCTGAATCCGAGATTCGACTATCGATCTCACCCTCCTCTCCAGTACCCTGGAATAGACTTTCCCAGGAAGGCTGAGAAGTGTGATCCCCCTGTAGTTGGAACACACCCTCCGGTCCCCCTTCTTAAATAAGGGGACCACCACCCTGGTCTGCCAATCCAGCGGCACTGTCCCTGACCTCCACGCACTGTTGAGAAAGCGTGTCAGCCATCCAGAGCCTTCAGGTACTCCGGGCGGATCTCGTCCACCCCCGGGGTCCGGCCACCATGTAGCTCTTTAACCACCCTGGCCACCTCAGCCCCAGTGATGGACAAGCCCCCCCCTAGCACCCTCGGGCTCTGTGCCCTCAGATGTCTCAAAGGCAGTGTGCGTAGATGTATCTGAGGCAGGGTCGAGGAGGTCCTCAAAGTATTTCTTCCATCTCCGGGTGATGTCCCCAGGTGAGGTCAACAGCACCTCCTCCCTGCTATAAATAGTAGGAACCAGGAGCTGCTTCCCCCTCCTGATATTCAGGATGGTTTGCCAGAACCTTTTTGAGGCCGACCGAAAGTCACTTACCATAGCCTCACCGAACTCCTCCCACGCCCGGGTTTTTGCTTCTGCGACCGCCCGAGCCGTATTCCGGCTGGCCTGCCGGTACCAGTCAGCTGCCTCCGGAGACCCCCGGGCTAATAATTCCTGGTAAGCCTCCCTCTTCAGCTTGACAGCCCCCCTCACCTCTGGTATCCACCATCGGGTATGGGGGTTACCGCTATGACTGGCACCGACCACCCTGCAGCCACAACTCCTTACGGCCGCTTCCACAATGGAGGTCCGGAACAGTGTCCATTCAGGCTCAATGTCCCCAACCTCCCCCGCTAAGCAGTTGGAATTCTGCCAGAGGTACGAGTTAAAGCTCCAGCGAACAGGAGCCTCTGCCAGATGTTCCCAGCAGACCCTCACTATGCGCTTGGGCCTACCAGGTCTGACCGGCTTCCTCCCCTGCCACCTGAGCCAACTCACCATCAGGTGGTGATCAGTTGACAGCTCTGCCCCTCTCTTTACCCGAGTGTCCAAGACAGAAGGCCGCATATCAGATGATATGATTATGAAATCGATCATTGACCTGTAGCCACAGGCATGTTCATACCATGTCCACTTATGGACACCCTTATACTCGAACATGGTGTTTGTCCATGGTTTGAACTCGGGTTCAGATCAGAGAGGCCGTTCCTCCCAATCACCCCCTTCCAGGTCATACTGTCATTGCCTATATGAGCGTTGAAGTCCCCCAGCAAAACGATGGAATCCCCTCATGGCACGCTAACCAGCATACCACTAAGGGAATCCAAGAAGGCCGGGTACTCTGAACTGACACTCGGCGCATAAGCGCAGATGACAGTCAGAGACCTATCCCCAACCCGAAGGTGCAGGGAAACAGCCTTCTCGTTCACCGGGGTAAACTCTGTTGTTAAAGCACCAAGCTGTGGGGCCACCAGTAGCCCCACGCTCACCCGCCGCAACTCCAGAAGAAAAGAAAGACCCTACCAGGGGCAATTGCCCCTGACAACATAGCCCCCAGGGTCACTGTGGCACGCAAACCCCTCCACCACGATAAGGTCGCAATCCAAGGAGGGGTCAAAAAGCATGAAAGACCCTCGCAGTGAATGGTGGCCCACTATCCAGCACATGTCTTCCGTTGTGCCGTAACACCACAGATGACCAAGACTAGGAGGACATCTGTGAAATCTGAGACTGTAGGGAGCTTGGGAAGGGGAATCAGGTGACACATTTTAGAGAACTGGTCTACCACAGTAATAATGACAGTGTTTCCCTGGGACGAATGCAGGTCCGTAATAAAATCTAAGGCCAGATGTGTCCAAGGGCGTTTTAGGGCAGGGGGAGGGTATAGAACACCCTCAGGTTTCTGCATGTCAGACTTGTGTTGAGTTCAGTTCAGGCAGGAGGGAACAAATTATTCTACCTCGCTCCTCCAGCCAGCACTGAGGGAGGCGTGTGCTCACTGAATGGTGTCTGATTAAAGCATGGAGGGTATGTAGAGTTTGCCAGTGGCACATTTGGCCCGACAGGGCTCACTGCATTGTGCTTCTTAGACTGAGTAGTCCAAGTTCCAGGTCACCATACTTAAAAAGCAGAATGAAGGCAGGATTGGGGCAGGATCTTTTCGCTTGACTGGGGGAGTGAATTAGCGGGAGAGAACGTCGGCCTTCTTGTTTTCTTCCGGGGCACATACAGTAGGAGACATCAAATCAGGTACAAAAGAGAGCCTACCTGGCCTGCTGGGGATTAAGTCACTTGGCAGATTGAAGGTACTCCAGATTGTGGTGGTCTGTGAGTACCACAATTGGGTGTGCAGTGCCCTTGAGTCAGTACCTCCTTTCTTTGACAGCTAACTTGATGGACAACAGCTCTTGATTCTCTCCACTGGGGTCAGTTTTCTAGAAAAAAAATGTGCAGGGGTCCACCCTCCCACTCCCCACCTGGTGCTGGGAAAGTACAGTCCTGACTCCTATGTCTGAGGCATCTACCTCCATGACAAAGGGTAGCTCCACATCGAGCTTCCATAGAACTGAGATGGGTGTGACAGAACCCCCCCCCCAAAGGCGTGCACACCGATTGCGCCCGAGGGGAGGCGATGGACGAGACCAGGGGACCAAACCTGGAAAACAAAAGCAAAACATTAACGGGACACCGGAAACAAGACAGAGACACAGAACAGGAACAGGGACAAGAAGAAAGACAAGACCAGACAAAGAACAGGGAACGCGGATAGGCACACCTGAACGGGAGACACAGAGGGCACAGAGAACGGAGGAACCACAGGGGAAGGAGTGAACACGGGAGAGACAGAAGGACGAGGAGCAGAGACAGGAGGAACAAAGGGACGAGGAGCACACAAGGGAGACCAGACAGGCAGGGACGGAGGACAAAGGGGAGCCCGAAGGAGCCCAGGTGGGTGACGGGCAGCAGCTGGAGGGGCCGCTGGCAGGAGGGAGGCCGGAGCGGGAGGGAACCCCACAGGAGCCGAGGGATAGGGACGAGGGAGAGCCGAAAGGGGACAAGGAGGGAGCAGAAGGGATCATCGGCGGAGGCAGACAGGAGGGGGAAGCTGGAGCAGGCGGAAGGGAAGCCGGCGAAGGCGCCGTCCAACGCCCCGCCGAAGCAGGGGGGCCCGGAGGCAGCCGACACGGAGCCAGAGGAACCGGGGGAGGGACCGGAGGCGACCGCTGAGCTGACGGTGCAGGCCCCGCAGGCAGCCACCGAGCCACAGCCAGGGGCCGATCGGGCGAGCCAGGGGGCAGGGCTGGTGGGACCCGGGCCCGACACCTATGTCCCCTTCCCTTACGGGACACCGAAAGGTGGGGTCCTGAGCGGCATCGGTCCGGCTGGGGCAAAGGAGAGGGAGTCCACAGAGAGGTCCCCGAGGGGTCCCACTCAAGCTCCTCCTCCTCATCAGAGGAAGGAGCCAGGTGTTGGGTATCCGGGACCTCCTCGGGGACTGGAGTCAGAGTCTCTGACGAGCAGCCAGCAGGGGGGAGCCACGGGCAGAGCGGCGGCAGCAGCAGCAGGCGGTGCAGCCGCGGGCAGAGCGGCGACAGCTGCAGCAGGCGGTGCAGCCGCGGGCAGAGCGGCCGCAGGAGTTGCGGGAGGCTGAGCTGGGAGCTCAGGTACTGGAGTCACGGGAAGAACTGGGGTCGCTGGGGGCGAAGCTGCAGGCACAGGGGTCGCTGGGGGCGAAGCTGCAGGCACAGGAACCACTGGGAAGACAGCTGCAGACTCAGGAACCACAGGGGGCGCTGCCCGCTTCCGAAACCGAGGAACCCGCGATATAGCGTCCTAAATGGACCTGGTCCCTTTAAGGGCCAGGCGCGTCCTGGAAAAGGGATGCGTTGCCGATATGGGCAGCAAAGCGGCAGGTGGCTGCTGTGAGGTGGTGGTGATGGTGACTTCCGGAGCGAACATCACTGGGTTCAGAATCGGGAGGGGGTCCTCCCGACATCCGACAGAGGAAGCAGCGAAGAGATAAACTGCCCCCAGGGAGACCTCCTGTGTGTCTCCCTGCCTCCGTTTTTTTCTGCTGCTTTCTGCTTGTTGCGTTCGCCATTGTTGTGGACACCTCTGGCAGTGGGGACAAGAGACCAAACGGCATGCTGTAGTCCATGGCTACAGTACCTTCCTCAAATTAGCCTCTGCTACCCCACGTCTCAGCCGCCGCAGGACCTCACACACCTCGCCTCGTACTGCTCCTCGGTTAAGGTCGACGTCTTGTTGCCGAGTTCTGTCATTCTGTCACGGTGCGGAGAACACGGACAGGGGAAACAGGCGAACGGAGGCAGGAACGGGGTTAAACAGAAGAGTTTAATGGGGAAACGCAGGGGCATAACAGGGTAATCAAGCACGAAACGTCTACGACACAGCAACAATACAGTACAATGACAGAACTCGGGAAACAAACTCTGACGTGGACTTGAATACATTGAACTAATACCAACAATTAGAAACAGCTGTGAAACACTGGGAATTGACATGAGGTTAACAAGGGGGGCGTGGCACACACGAGGATCGGACGGAGCTGGGTGTGACAATTTGGACTAGTGTGGTGCTGAGGTATCACTGTATCAGTGCATGCTCCTTACCATACCATTTTCACAAGCATGGAATCGTTCAACAAAAACAAAGTGTTACAGTGTTTGAATTGACGTTAGTTTATTTGATATGTTAAAATTTGTCCTATATCATTTATAGCTCTGCGGTAAGCCCATATATTTTACTGAAGTGCGTAGGAGAAATGACCCCTATACTGTATGAATTTGACACTTTGTTACATTCTGCCGACCTGCACCTCCTAGGTGTTTGTTGTCACGCCTCTTGTTCCTCCACTCCTGTGATTCACTCCCGCTGCCGCTTGTTTGCCACCTTGTTTATCTTTTTTAAAAGCTCTTCTCAGTCCTGTGCTCCCTAGTGCTGCTGTTGCCCCTGTGTGCTCTTACTTGCTGTTCGATTCCTCATGGTCTGGTTGGTTTCTGTTGAGTTTCTTGGTTAATAAAACCCCGTTATGTTTGTTCTAACTCTCGCTCCCACATCCTTCATCCTGCTCATCACAACAGATGCCTGGACTCACAAACCATTCTTCACCCTCCTGAAACAGTGGAGTAGAAGAATGACCCTGGCTTTCTCCATCCAGTAGTCAATCCCGCCGATGTGCCCCGGCAGCCAGTTGCTGATATCTAAAACACTCTTTCAGTGCCTATCACAGAAAGTGAAGACTCAAATGGCGGACTAATCTTGCGCCAGAGAGCGCCCTGGTCAGTGCTACTGTGCCCAGCTCAGGTGATGTCTCACTCTGCCCAGTCTCCTAAAGCCCGCCCCAGGAAAGGCTGCTGCCGCGTCTGCCCTAGGAGAGGTCGACTCTGCTTCTGCCACACCTATAGAGTCCCATCTTGGTGAGAACCCCTGTATACCCTGTCTTGTTCCTCACTAGGTCATACTCATGGCTAATGTTTTTCAGACTCCCATTCCAGCGAGGACCATTCCGCCTGCGTGTTTCCTGAACCTGAAAGGGCCATACCGCCTAAATCTGAGTCAGTTGCTCTCTCTGGTTCTGCTTTGCTCACTCCCCAATGACCCAGCTATGCTACGCCTGCACTCCCAGACCTATATAGCCCGTTTCCTGAAGTCCCAGTTTAACCCTGTCTGTCTTTGGAGGTCTCTACTCTGCCCAGTCTGCTGGCCGCTGATTCATCATCTCTGCCCCTATCCTTTGGGATCCAGCCTGCTTCTTTTCTGCTGTCTCCGGAAGTCTTGCTAGTTACCCGATTTCATGACTCTTAGCACTGCCATCCCATTTGTGAGGATATGCCCTTGTTTTTTCCTGCTCACCACCAGGTGTCCCAGCTTTTCCTTGCTCACTGCCAGTTGCCCCAGCTCTGTTTTTCTTGCCCCCAGGTGCCCCAGCTTCACCCTGCTTGCCTCCAGTTCTCCAGTCAGGTCCGGTCCTGTCCCAGTATGTCCAGCAGGTGCCTACCTCACTATTCTCTGTGGTTCCATCAGCACCTGCTTGGTCCCTTGATGTCCTGCCAGATCCTGATTCTGCTGTCTTCAGAGTTTCAGTCCGTACCTGTCTTGTCCCCAGCCACCTGGTCACCTTCCGCCTCATTCCCGGCCACCTTGTCACCTTTGGCCTCTTTCCTAGCCACCTCGCCATTTACTGCCTCATCCCTGGCTGCCAATTTGTCTTCAGCCTCATCCCCAGTCAGCTTGTCGGCTCTCGCCTTGCAGTCTCCAGCCATCACATCGGGTCCTGTCTTGCACTCCTCAGTCATCATGCTGGCTTCCGATTGGTCATCTGCCATCTCTGCCAGTTCTGAGTGGGTCGACACTACCGAGGCTCAGTTTGAAGACCTGGAATGGGATCCTCTGGGCCTTACACTGGGTCTAACTCTGTGGGTCCCCACCTCTGCCACTTGCATGCATTGATCTGGTCTCAAGTCTCAGTGTGATGTCAGAGGACATTGCCAGGGCACAGCAAGTCACTAAGCCAAGAAGAGGGAGATAGAAACATGCAACCTAAACTCGTCAGCCTGACACAAGTCCCTGGTCTTCCTCCCATTTCAGTCACTGTTCCTGTCCTGTAGATCCCTTGTTATCCTCCCGTCTTGCAGTCCCGGCAGCATCCTTCGGTACCACAGTCTCAGGTGTATCCTCCTGTCCAGCTGACTCCTTGGACCCCTCACATCCCACTGACTCCTCAGGGCCCCACAGTCTTGCAGGCCTCTTGGGGCAGTGTTACGCTTGTCCCTCAGGCCCCTCAATGCCCTCCAGTTCCACTGTTCTTGCGCCGTCCTCCGATTCTGGCCCTGTGGTCCCAGTGGCACTTTCCAACTTTAGTTCCGGTACCAGTCTGGCAGTCACCTTGGCACAGTTGGGCTTGATTGTTCTCCCAGTGCCACCCGGTCCTGGTGTCTCCTCTGCACCATCCAGTCCTACTGGCCCTCTGAAGCCAAGGAGGATCCACATTCCTGGGTTGAGTTGCCTGCAGCTTCGCCCCCAGCGACCCCAGTGCCTGCAGCGACCCCAATGCCTGCAGCTTTGCCCCCAGTGACCCCAGTGCCTGCAGCTTCGCCCCCAGCGACCCCAGTTCTTCCCGTGACTCGCCTAGTCTTGTTTCCATTTATTGTGCACCAGATTTGGTTCCCTCTTCAGTCCTTGTCCCTATGGTCCATCCACCTGTCCACCCAGTTCTTGACTGTGTCCCATTATATGTCTGCTATACTGTCCTAATGGCTTTTAGCTTTGCTTTTGCCTGCTTCATGTCCCTAGTAGTGTCTTGTGCCTCCTGCTTCCTTCATCCCGCTTGTCACAATATACTTGCTGTAAACAAAATGCAGGTCTTTAGAAGAATGTTGGATATAACAAAGGAAGTAGTCACATTAGTACACTCTCCGACACAGAAAATTAATGAATTAATGAATTAATGAAAATTAAATTGACCTTCAGTGTATTGGCATAAAATAGCTACCTTGTTTTAATTATAAATGACATAGAATAATACTCTGTGCCAGCTCATCTATCCAACTGAAAAAATGATGCATTTCTTATTCCACAAAGTCACTCAAGTGCATCATGATAATACATAATTGGTCAATAAATCAAAATGATGCCAGAAACCAAAATTAAGTGTTTATACTATGCGATTTATGTGACAACACATGCTCATGTTTTACTGTAAATAATCTTACATGCAATCACAAAAAAAGATACTGAAGCTTAAGTAAAACCTTTGGGAATTGTTATTAGGATTTTAAATACATGATATAGCCAAAGAAAATGAAACCGTAGTAAGTAAATAGTGAGTATAACCTTGTCATTTAAATGCTAATTAGATAATTAGAATGAGATTCTGTGCATGACTTTTTATTCAAAGGGGCAAAAGAGTACAAGCAGAAGTCAAATTTTACCACCATAGTCTTCACAATCATAATGTTTGAGTCACCATCTCATTTCACACTTAAAGTCACTGTCATATTCTAACCTCATTTAAAGGGTACCTAGTATGCTTTTCTGATTTTCCCTTTCCTTTAGTGTGTTATATAGCTTTATGTGAATGCAAAGGGTCTGCAAAGTCTTAAGGCCCAACGTACATGCAAAGAGGAGTAACTCTCAACATAGAAACCACTCTTTCCTAATTTGCCTGAAATGCCTTGTTGGAATCCCACCCCTTACTTCATTGACATGGTGAGGTCACCTACTTGCACAGATTTGTCTACAGACTGCAAGACGGGGGCAGATCGTTTAGGGCCTGCTGACTAATATAGCTGGACAAGCTAACCAATCAGAACACACAGGGCTCTTCAGGGGTGGGGTTAATGCTGTAACAGAGCATTTCAGACAGATGGTGAATAGGGATGTATAATATGAGAAAAATAATGTGTTTTTGAAACATTGAAGCATGTAAATCTATTCTAGTAGACCCCCAAAATAAAATTATGAACCATGAAAATGATCATAATAGGTCCCGACTATTCATCTCCATCCAGTATCTCACTTAGACACTACTTCATCTATGGAGACTTATACATGTTGCTGTGTGTATCTGTATGTATATGTTTATATGTATATCTGTATCTGCATGGACAGCCTGTATGTATTATGTATGTATGTATAATTTATGTATATTATGTACGTCTAATATGTATATTCCCTCCACCTCTCCTGTCCCCGTCTCACATATTTGCATGTTCCAGTGTAGCCGCAACTCTCTTTTCATTTACACATGTACCTGCACACTGTATTAATGACAATAAAAATTGAATTGAAAAAGCCTTTCAGTAAGTAAATTTTTCTGATAAAATGTTGTTAAATTTGTAAATATGTAAAAATCCTGAATGCATAGCTGTAGTATTCCTATTGACATTAAAACATGCCAACATAAATTTAAAAATCAATGATATGCAGCACTGTAAAAGAAACTACAATTAAACAATCAATTTACCAAGACCCAA
>JAODJW010000001.1:24430819-24453365 GCA_026777045.1 Hyperopisus bebe
CATCCATGTACTATTCATTCAAGAGATGGGAAATCAGTGGAGTGAAACTGACACAAAATGGTTTTTACCAAATAAACAATCTATCTATCTATCTATCTATCTCTCTATCTATCTATCTATCTATCTATCTATCTATCTATCTATCTATCTATCCTTACAATACACTAAGCACTTTGGATGTAGGCAATGACTTGAAGATAAAAAAAATTGCTCAAATGCCTGAAAATGTATCTGAAATTGCACAATAATAATAATAATAATAATAATAATAATAATAATACACTAGGTGTATGTATTATCTAATTTAAAAGTCGACTTAAGTAGCTTAACCCTAACTTTAATCCTTAACCAAGAGGATTTCCATTCACAAATTACAAACCATAGCTAGCTATAGAACTGTAGAAAAGAATTATGGCCTACTAATTTAAAACACTTCATTATTGTTTTTGCTAGAGAAATCTCCATCAAAATAGCTACAAGTTAAGATCTATCAATTACATATAGCTATATAAAATTTATTTTCCTTTTTCATTGGCCAACAAAGACATAAATACAAATAAAAAAATGCAAACATAGGCACACTCTAATTTTCTGCAAGGTTAATTAGGGTACACAAAAAGACACCAGTTTGTATTAATCATCATCAGTCTTTTCTGAAAGAAAGAATCCTATTATATAAATCAGTTTAAACATATACAGAAGATAAACAGTAGAATGAAAAGCATACGGCACATAACCTTTCTACTAGAAGAACTGGATACATCTCTGCCAATAGAAACCAAGGTTTCTGAAAAAAATGTCTAGCTTGCTGACTTCATTTTATGTTTAGTCTTTTAGTCTTTACATTCCATATTATTGCAGGAAATGAAATCCCACCAAAAGCAGGCAATTTAGGCCAAAGTATTACATCCATCCATCCATCCATCCATCCACCCATTTTCTAACTGCTTATCATGGTCAGAGTCATGACCAAAGAATTATACGGTGCACTGTAATCAGTGCCTGAGGTGTTGAGTATAAAGAGTCACAGTCACAGAGTACTCAACTGGTTGGTTGAAACAATTAAAACCTTGTTATGGATTTGTACTTTCTGGACGTGAACTCTCTACCTCAGTCTGTATTGGATTACTTTTGTGAGTAACCACCCCAACACTGACTGTAAGGCATGCCCCAGAACTCCTATTGAACATATATGATTATTAAACATTCAATTTCCCATATGAAAAACAGTTTTCACTGTTGTAATGAAATTTGTGGTATGGCACAAACATATTTTTTGCCCATTGGGTAGACTATATATAAGGGATTATAATTTATTCCTGACTGTACTTTCATGCACCTGTAAAGACAAGAGTAAAAATGCCCAGAGCCCTTTTACATAATGAGTTTAATACGGTCCACACTGGACTTCTTAATTATGCAATTCATGTGGAATGAAGAAGTAAAATACACTTTTCCAGAAGACATGGAGCACAGGCCTCTAATCACCCACTGCCTTGTTCCTGAGGTAACAGAAAACATGACGACCTTGCATTTTCTTCCCAGTTGCTCTTCCATATGCAAAACACTGTGTGAACCAGAATGGGCCAGTTATGTAGGGGAAGATACTGGAGCCTAACAATCAGGGCTTTCACTCCAACACTGGGCAAAACCAGACAAACCTTCAGCATCTCCCATCATTATGGAAGTCACTGCGTCTGTACGTGTTGGAGTGGTGAAGAAGGACCTTCCCTTTGTATCTCTTTTCTGCTGTAGACACCATGGCAGAAAGGAATGCTCCAGTCCTAACAATTCCTGGAATCCTTCTTGACCTTTTCATGAAAAAATTACCCCCAAGCTTTGCAAAAATAATGTACGGATAGCTGCGTACTTCTTGCCTGTTAGATCACTGCTTGCCACACTACAGTCAGATAGTTCTGTAATGCAAAGTTTGTATAATTTCTCCAGAAATTCTTAGCTGGGGTTTGAATGAATTTCCTCCCAGTGGGTAGATGGATTAATGAATGGATATATGGTTGGATGGATGATGGATGGATTTAAGAACCAATAATGTGTCATCTTATTTCAGTATTCCACTTAAAATGTTAAACTGAAGTTATGATTTAAAACTGTGATTTTCAGGTTTCAAGCTGTATTGCCATATGTCTTAGTGAACTCAGTGATACTTTTATTCTATTGCTGAAGGGTGGTTGCTGGATTTTGTTTCAGATTAAATAAGATAGCTGAACATGAGCGTAACCTATGCCCAAGATCAAAGGTTTTCAGTGTTCCTCACCCACTTCAAAATCAGTGAAAAATATTTCACGTATGAAAAATGAAAATGTGAAATAAACATATCAAATATTTAACAAAACTTTTAATGTGAGTGGAAACCAGGTGCTTGGAAACCAGGTCATCCTGAAAAATGGTTAATGTTTTAAATAAAAACACTCAAAAGTAAATTTGTTCTTTAGCGTACATTTTAGATTTGATAGCACTAGTGCAGGATTTTGCTACAAGTAACCTGAGTCTCATTGAATTAGAAGTGGTCCTTAGAATTGCTGCAGAGGATTCCACTGCATTTGAACTAATTTTCGCTAAAAGGTTTAATCCCTCAGCTTTATTTCTTGCAGAAGAGATAAGGACACTTTTGTAGTCCCACTCTCCACTTCACTAACCACCTCTGCAAGGTGGGCAGTGTCCATATCCTGAGTTTTTTTTCTTTGTCATAAGTACTCTTTGATACTTGGGGTTAGTTTCCAAGCTTTTACTGTGCCTGATATTGTTTAACTCTGGTGTGTAGCATAATAATGCATGCAGAGAGCTCATGTTCTTTGCTAAATCTTATCATTTATTACATTTTCAAAAAGTTGTCAATGATGGACAATGAACCATCCACAAGACTCAACCTTTCGGGCTAAAGCTGACCTCCCCTTCAAGAATTGTTATTAGTTTATTTACCGCTCTCTCTCTCTCTTTCTCCCTCTCTATTTCTGTGTGTGTGTGTGTGTGTGTGTGTATGTACACGTGTGTACACTAGGGAGATGTTATACTGAACCTAGGGAAATAAAACCAAGTCACGTGACACAAAATATACAAAAATAAAATAAGCTAGACACTGAAGCCTGATTTCCACGATTGCAGGAAAAATGTAACAAACAATGCAAAATGCCTCTTTGCCTGATTCATTGGGATTAAAATGATCATTAAAATTAAGTCAACAAATTGAAAACTAAATTAAAATAAGTATACAGATTAAATGAAAAAAAATCCCTTTAATATCACCATAATTCATTCAATAAAAAAATCTTATTAAAAGTATTTATGTTCCAAAATTACAAATTATGCATGAAAACAATTTGCATAAGATAGTTAATGTATGTATTTCTTTATTCTTAACAGATACATTATTCAGTTTCATGTTTTGTAATAGTTTCTTTAAGTGTATTTACTAAATGTTTTCTGGACACATATTACATTCTAATGACTTTTAGGATGCAAAAACATAGCATGTTTACAATGTTCTCTAAGACTCTCACTTTACACAAAATTAATTCCTAACGGAATGAACAACATGAGCTCAACAAAAGCAGATGACCACTGAGAGCCCATTAGCCACACCCCAAGGTCTCCTTGAGATGCTCTCTTAACAAAACGGCAGGCCATATCATCTGTACATTTCCCCTGATAAGTTAATTAGCATATAAAGCTGACTGGATAATGAGTGAAGTTCTTTTTGCAATTTCGTCTACTGAGGTATTTTCATTCTCGATTACAGAAAAGAAGCATTTAAAAAGATAAACTAATTTCATTTAAGAATGTAATTACAACAAGATTGCCCCCTCCCTCTGTGATGCTGAACTGGAGAGACAGTTGTAAAATGAATGGATTGTAGGAGTTCAGATAAACACTTTTTTTTTGGATTAATGCATGCGTGAATTCCACTAAAATTTCTGATGTTAAGATGAATCCCAGACTTTGAATTGTGGGAAATTGTGGGCTGCATGAAAGATATCACATTCCATTTTTTTAGGTAACCTACTTTGAAGTTGCTTAATCGCATTACGTCGCTTGTGT
The DNA here is from genome assembly GCA_026777045.1 of Hyperopisus bebe. NCBI lineage: Eukaryota > Metazoa > Chordata > Actinopteri > Osteoglossiformes > Mormyridae > Hyperopisus > Hyperopisus bebe. The sequence continues at coordinate 24,434,876 of JAODJW010000001.1, forward strand.
GAGTGTTGCATGTGTGAACTTTGTGTACATGAATGTGCTTGACATATGCAGAGGAGGACATCAAGCAGGAACTCAGCCTGCTTGTCAGAATCTTCAGAGTGCTGGCTGGTGGATCCATCATCTGCTGGGGCTATTCTTGCATTTCTGCTCTTCGTATTGCAATGGCATTATGGCATTTCAATCCCTTTTAATGGTGAGGAACCATGAGACAAGCAAAGCTTTAGCAGCCTTTGTTGATTCCCACAGCTGGAGGGTGGAGATGGAGTGTAGGAAGGGTAGAGAGGAAAGGGAGGAGATGAAGTGAGATGTAGAAAGAGGGGAAACTGGAGATGCAGTGAAGAGAACAATGGAAGGCAACAAGTGGATATGAGCATTGGGATAGGATGGGTAAAAAAAGATACCTGCAAATGTGGTGGACCCATGCAAGTAGCATGTACAGTAGTGCTTCTGGACTTCTACAGAACGGGACTTAAATGCGGAATATGCAGCTCAACCAGGAGTGCAGGAGATGCTATTCATTCACCAACCTTTCATTAAATCTGACAGATGCATTCCAGTCTATATCGTCTTTGCTTTTGGAAAGCATAATTTATAACACAGCATGGTATTTAGTTAAAGTGAGCAAAACCCTTTGAAAGCCAAATTTGACTTTGAAAGAAAGATATATATACATACCTAGACATAAAAGAAGACCTTCATTGCTTGTTTGCTGACCTTTATCTATGACTTTTACTGTATGAGCTTTGATGAAAGAAATTTGGGGATAATTACCATGAGCTATCTAGACCCAAATTAGACCAATACGAAAACACACCAACAAAGATAAATCGCTTGCTTATTCATCATTTATTATTACATATTGTCATTATTTGAATTTTGTCATGTAATGACAACATTAAGACATTACTTTGTTCTGGGCTGTAATGTTAACATTATGTGCTGTGCTTGTTTTCATTGTCGTTATAACAAATATGGTCTGATCACACATAAGCGAATCTGTTTTATAGGTAAATTGCAGATTGATTTATTTGTTTCAAAGATTCATTTTCTGTTGTGTCATTATAATTACTCACTATATCAACCACTCACAGATAACGTCCGTTACTCCCAGGAGAACCTGTTTCCCTGCCAATAAAGATGGAGAAGTCACCTGTTCCCTCCCCTGTAACTGTGGCACAAGAATTTCACTTTCACTGAGTTCTATGATGCATGTAAATAAAGCGATCATGATTTTAGAGATTTCTCATTGACCCATATTTAAAGGGACAATATGAAACAAACCTCCAACTGGAACCATGAAGAAAATTCTCATTCAAATGGAACAGACTGACATTTAAAGCACACTATATTCTCACTATATTGTTTACTTGAGGCTCTTTGTCTCCCTCTTTTATATTTAATATTTCCAATGCATAACAGTATAATGATATCAGAGATCATTTTAACAACTTGTTACCTTTACCGCTGATTTAGGATAAAACAAGGTTGCCGGCTTCATATGTCAACCATAGTCTAGTCAGCCAACATTAGCTTTCTAAGCTAGAAAAATTTGTTGACCTGCCTTTTGGTCCTAGTGAACCATGTTTTTATTCCTTGAGCTCAAGCATCTCATGTAGCAGAATGACTGTTAAGTATGTACAATAAATGTCTATCTAACTTTACCGCTACAAATATGGTAAACATACTAGTGGTGTAAGCAGACCATAATTGAACCATGACCCCATGTGGTCTGCCTTTTGTTTGCCATGTTCCTGTGTCCTTAATAAACCCCTTTTTAGTTTTCCCTCACACCTCCTTCTGCCTCCTTCATGTTGGAACGTGACACTTGGTACTGTCATGCCCACCCGGGCAGAGCACAGCAGCTGAAACTGATCCACAGCTGTCTGCCCTGTGATAAAAGGCGAATATGACTTTGTGAACCTCACAAAGTATTGTTGCCATTCTTATGAGTCATACAGAAAGCTGGTCAATATGATTATCAAGTCATGCCTCTCTTTTCTTGTCCTCTGTCTCTTCTTCCTGTCCTGCCAGTCCTGCCTACCTCATCCATCCTGCCTACCTTACCTGCCCTGCTTTACCCCCGCTTGCTGGATCCTGCCCGCCTCTGCCTTCTGTGTCTCCCACTCCCCTATCTAGTGTGTCTGTGTAGGACTGACTCTTCCAGCTGCCAAAACCATTGGAGCATCTGAGAGTTCAATGTCCAGGGTGATGCCTGAACTTGACAAAGCTTCAGCTCCAAGTCAACCTGCTTACCGCCTTGGTAACCCAGATCCTGGAAGGGCAAGCTAACCTGCTGGCTTCCCCTCCACTAGCTGCTTCATCTGTTTCTGTCACTCTCCCAGAGAAGTATGATGGTAACCTGCTTGTTATTGATGCAGTGCGGTCTTTTCATAGACGAACACCCCGACCGCTTTCTGGAGGACTCCACACGAGTGTTCTTTGTCATTTCCCTACTTACTGGAAGGGTACAGGAATGGGCCACTGCACTGTAAACTGATGACAACCTCTGCTTGATTCTGCACATGATTTTCAGCATGTGTCTCACAAAGTGTTCGATCAATCGGCCATAGGATACAGCTTGAATGAATGGCTGTGAGATCAAAAACAGGGCACAAATTTAGCTGCAGAGTTTTCTTTAGAATTCCGCATGATTCCGGCTTGCACTGGCCAGATGATTGTTTGAAGATCCTTTACTGCTGAGCCCTAAACCCCAATCTCCAGAACAAGCAAGGTGAAGCCCACTCCTTTGAGGATTGTGTCAGACTGTCAATTACCCTCAATAACACAGTACATGATCACCGTCCCCACCGAGCAAAATCATGGTGAACCTCTGGAATTGGGAAAAGTAACACAACGCACTGTCCTTGTTTCCCTTCAAGTGGGGTTGCTCCACTGGAAAACCATCCAATTGCAGGTTTTCATCTCCACTCGGGACTCGGTGATCCTAGGTCATCCCTGGCTGAGGGACCACAATCCCCACATTGACCGGTGCACAGGTGAGCTGGTCTCCTGGTCATCCACTTGCTTGACTAATTGTCTTTCTCTGCCCTGTAAGATTATGTCCATCGAGAGTATCAAGCCTGAGGACCTCTCTGCGATTCCCACTGAATTCAGGGACTTCCTGGATGTATTTAGTAAGATATATTCCTTTCAACTCCTGCCGCACTCCTCTTGCGACTGTGCTATCGAGCGCCTGGTGGAGGCACCACTTCCCAAGGGTTGCTTTTTTTGTTGTCCCAGCTAGAGGAGGAGGCCACAAATGCCTACATGTAGGATGGTTTAAAACAAGGTATTATCTGGCTGTCCACCTCCCCTGTCACGTCGGGGTTCTTCTTTGTTAAGAAGAAAAATGGGGGTCTCCGTCCATGCATTGACGACTGAATGCTATAACTGTGAAATGAAAGGAGCCTCTTCCTCTGATTCCTTCGGCACTGGAGCAACTTTGAGATGCTGTAATCTTCACTAAATTGGATCTGTACAGTGCCTATAATCTCGTTCGAATCAAGAAAGGAGTCAAGTGGAAAACCTCCTTTATCACGAAAGCTGGTCAATATGATTATCAAGTCATGCCTTATGAGTTACCGACAGATCTCCCATTTTTCAGTTGTTCATGTATGAGGTGCTGCATGGCATGATTAATCGATTCGTCATTGTGTACATTTATGATATCCTGATTTTTTTCCCCTCCTCTCCCAAGCAACATACACAACATGTCTAACAGGTCTTCCAGAGACTTTGTGAATATCACCTGTATATAATAAGTGAGAAGTGTGAGTTCCACTGTTCCTCTCTGAAGTTTCATGGTTACCTCAACCAGCCAGGGGCCGTGGCTATGGACGAGGGAAGAGTTGAGGCAAAAACTTTGGCCACTTCCAAAAACGATAAAAAGGCTTTAGCAATTTCTAGGTTCTGCTCATTTTCATTGCAGGTTCATTAAATACTTCAGCTAGGTGGCAGCTCCACTGACCACCCTCACCTGGGGTACCAAGACCTCCCTCCAGTGGAGTTTTGAGGTCACCGCCACCTTCCAGAAGCTCCAGTGAGCATTTTCTTCTGCTCCCGTTCTCCAGCAACCAAACCCGAAGCTCCCGTTTAAGGTTTAGGTGGATGCCTTGGAGGCAGGGGTAGAAGGGGTCCTCATGCAGCAACACCAGGTAAATGGTCGTCGACACCCATGCGCTTACTTCTCAAAAAAAGCACTCTTCAGCCGAGCACAATTGCGATGAGGGAAGCTGTGGACTTCTGGCAATCAAGCTGGCTCTCAAAGACTGGCATCACTGGCTGGAGGGAGCTAACCACCTTTTACTATGTATACTGACCACTGTAACCTAGAATACCTCCAGAATGCTAAACATCTGAACTCTTGGCAGGGTCTTTGTTCTCTGTTTTTTACCCATTTTTATTTTAAGGTGACCTACCTCGTCCTGGCTATGACGTTAAACTGTATCCGGCCCTGTAGGTGGTCCTTCAGCTATTGAAAGGGGTGTGTGGCATTCCCCATATCTTTGCAAGAGGACAAAGGTCCAAGTCTTTAGAGTCCTGGTGCTCCCTGTTTTGCTGTATAGTTGTGAGACATGGATGCTATCCAGTGAACTGAGATGAAGACTGGACTCCTTCGTTGCTGTGTCTCTTCGGAGAATCCTTGGGTACCGCTGGCTTGACTTTGCATCGAATGAACAGTTTCTAGAGGAGTCCCGATTGAGGCACATTACCTGCATTGTGAGGGAGCATCAGTTTCAGTACTACAGCTATGTGGCACGTTACCTTGATGGTGATCCAGTTTACAGGGCCCTCATTGTTGAGGACCCAAGGGGCTGGACCAGGCCAGAGGGATACCCACATAACACCTGGCTGCGACAGATGGATGGCCACTTCTGGAGGGTGGGACTGGACCATGTCTGGGGGATTGCCAGCCGGGATCCCAAGGAGTTTCGGTGTGGTGGATACAGCAACTTGCTGCCTCAGCGCATGCTCCCCAACCTGACCTGACCTACCTCCCAGGGAATAAGAATATGAAGGGTGATGCCCTGGCAATTCCATCCTACAGAAGGGGAGGATCGGACCTCCCCGTTACGTCTCCACCCTGCTTCATAGCTCAGATAATCTGGACAATGGATGAGTCCATCCAGACCGCCAATGAATGATGCGTCCCCCCCTCTAAATGCCCACCAGGTAAACTGCATGTGACTGCACAATTCCATTTAGTTACCATACAATGGGTACACACATTCAGAAGCTCTGGGCACCCAGGAGTTTCCGCTACCCTTCGACTGGTTTTGCAGCGTTGGCATGCTGATGTGGAAAGGTACGTCACTTCGTGTTCTGATTGTGCTCAGATGAAATTCTGAAACCTACCACCCTCTGGTCTACTCCAACCCATAACAGTGCCTTCTCGACCCTGGTCTCATCTGGCTTTGGATTTTATCTTCCCCCATCTGAAGGAAATATGAGATTTGAAAACAGACAGTGAAGGGGCCATTCTGACAGTTAGAGGTAAGCGCTGTATAATATTTAATATACTGTTTAAAAAGAGGTGTCAGTACATTTTCTGATATATTAATTGTTTTTGCATCAGACTTAATGAAATAATATTGCAATGTGTAGAAAAGTAGAAAAGACAGTAATCTTTTTTTTTTTTTTTTTTTAAATAAATGAACCTAACACACATTCCTACTGTTAACCTGATGGACAGAATTTCTGACTGTTTGGTTACCTTTGCAATCTGTCCTTGTCAATAAACCTATGGAAGACTCCAACTCAGCCTACTGGTTCTTAAAACAGATTAAGATTAATTTGCACAGGATCAGCTTGTGAGTACACATCCCATTTCTTGGAGAAGCAATTATTCAGTTACCGTGGACCTATAAGCCTACAGAGTTAATGCATCCATTAAGGCTAAAAATTGCACCATTCATCCATTTTCCATACACACTTGTCCTACACAGGGCTGTGGAGGCAGAGCCTATTGTTGAAGCTATGGGCACAATGCAGGGAATAATGTAAGTCAGGGTGCCGACCCATTACAGTCACAATTACACAATCCATTTCATTCTACAAATGGCCCCTACATGTACATTTTATGTGGTTTGCATGCTGGGTATTTGTAAAAATTGCTCAAGTTAGTGTTAAGTGCATGCAAGTTTGCAGGGCTATTTTAAAGTGCCCTAACAATAAAGCACAGAAAAAAATGGTAACACTTTTCTTGAGACACAAATACTTAGTAGTAACTCAGTTACTACTGAAGTACAAATTATGAATAAATCATGAACAAATATAGATATAGTTACAAATATAGTACTTGCTTGACTTAAATGATTTTTGATAATTTATTAATGATGAACAAACATAAGATCAGTTTGTAACTGACACTTAGTTTGTCATTAATTAATACATAAGTAATAGGATAATGCTACATTATTTCTGTCCCCTTAAGTAGTGTTACCAAAAAATGAACATGAGGTGTAAATAATATTTAATGAAATCCAATAATGATCTATAAAATGTATACAAGATGCATTTAATGAATATCTAAGCTGTTTTTAGTCTGACTGATCATTATATACAAGTGAAAAATGATTTATGACCTGCACATAGACCCCACAGCTGGTTACAAACATTGCCTGCTTTCTAAACGAACACTGAAGCTACTTTTAATTACTGTCAGATGTATGCCATGTTAGTTCATAGCTTTTGGTAGCTTAGTCTGACAGATTGTGGCGTTATGTCATTCCAAGGGATAATCTGTCAGATGCTTTTCTGAAAATTGTATTCTCAATTATCAAGGCAAATCACAAGGTCTCTCTTGAATTTACATGCCATCATAGATCTTGTAGATCCCTCAGGGAGTCCGTAAATGACAAAGACCCACCTTCTAGGCATCCAGTGTAGAATCAGTCTCACCAGTTTGCTGGCTTCTTCTTTTGCTGCCAATTCTTTGTACAGCTCCTCTTCCAGCTTTTAATTGTCCTCTTGTTCTGTTCACAGCTCTTTCCTATAAATTTCCTCTTATAGTCAAAATGCTGAACATCACCCTTTTTCTGTTCTCTTGTGGGAGTTGGGTTAATCCTCATTATCTTTCCTGTCTTCCATATCCAAAAAATGCCTTTAATCACCTTCATTTAATAAAATAAACCTTTAACTGGTTTTGTGTCCTCAGTTAACCTCCTCCTGAAACTCTTGCCACTTTCCCTTAATGTTTTATCTTGAAATTGTCAGTCTCCCCTAAGCTCATCAATAGTTTTATACAAAAAAAACCAAAAGGAAAATAACTGTACACTATATTGCTAGGTTGCAGCAAGATTAATGAATAAATCACTCTTCAATGTCTAAACTAAAGTTCTGAACAAGGTGCAGTATGTTCTGAGTATTTTTGATTTTATATACTTTTTCATGTTTCTACTTTCTTCACTAGGGTTTCTACTATTCCAGTTCACATCCACAATCCAATGGCATAGTGTTACGTTGACACGGTATATGATTGTACTATTGCCTTGCGATTTTTGGAGTCCCATTGACAAGGTACCCCGTGCTTTTTCTCAGAAATCAATGCAAACTTAACTGAACAGACATCGCCGAAAACAAATAACTGATAAAATTAAAAGTGGCAGAATAAACTGTACATGTACTAGCCTGGTAAGTGCTGCTTTTAGTTTACATGTTTTTAAAAATTCTGCTTTTGTGCAGTTACACATTTTATATGATTCCAGTCATTGCGAGTAAAACTGTGTCAAAACACAAACAGAGAGAGAGATAAGTTATGAAACTCTGAGCAAACTATATTCATTGACAATCTGTCCTAGGCAGATAAAAGATCAGCACGAATTAGATTCTATGTATATTTTCTGATGCAAGAGGAAGAAAGAGACTCATGTAGCAGACTCAGTGGTAACCTCTGGGTCGACTTGTTATTGTCTTTGCGGAAAAAAGCAAAGAAATTGCATCTTGTGTGGGTATTGCTAATTATATCCCATTGGCTAATATTCTTCATAGTACGTCTTCTGCACACGATCAGGCATGGAGTGGGGAAGCAGTACAGGAGCCGGGGAAATTTGGTGAATGAGGGATTTAATTAGAGAACAGCAAGGAACACGATACACCACAACAGGACGGACGCCAATGACTGGACTGGGGAAACATACTTTAACGCGGACTTAAATACACTGGACTAAACAACGAGAAACAGCTGGTAACATGGGGATTCCACATGATGTAGATGAGGGGGCGTGGCACATGAGAGGAGAGGACGAGCAGGGCATGACAGTACTGTTTATAAACACTATGTAAAACATCGAACTTGAAATTCATGAGAATCCATCCGACCTTCCATCCATCCATCCATGCATCCATCCATCCATTTTCTATTCCCGCTTGTCCTATGCAGGGTCACAAGAGTCCGGCACCTATCTTGGAAGCTATAGTCACAATTAGAATAACCCAAAGTGGGAAGCCAACCCATCGCAGATTTATAAGAACATTAATATTATTTTAGATGGTTGTATAGTTACCATATAGCATATATACCATATACCATATGAGGTTATTTGTGTAATCATAGGACCAAATAACATTTCTATAATTGTTTAATTAAGCTATTACACAATGTGGTTTAGCCTCAGAACCAACATCAATGGTGGAGGGACTCATTAATTTTTAAATTTTTTTTAACACACTGAGACCCACTGAAATTGGTCTTGTGACCCAATGGATGAGAAACAGTGTTGTAAATATTCCTCTCATCATTTACTGTTTGATCTTCCTTCTGATCATATTTTATATAATCAAGGACAGCATTCCCAACAACCAATTATTGGTTATGTAAAAATGAAACTCTACAGCAGGGGTCACCAACCTTTTTGAAACTGAGAGCTACTTCATGGGTATTGAGCCATACGAAGGGCTACCACTTTGAAACGCCCTCCTAAACTTATCTAAAGTTTATAAACGTTTTAAATGCTTTTCTTTTAGATATTGTCATTTTCAAATCTATATAAATGCAAATATGATTAAAGAAGAATAGCAACAGGATAAAATAAAATTTTAGATGCTGCTCACTGGTGAGTTGTGCTATTTTTAAAACAGGTCTGCGGGTGACTCGTGTGGTCCTTGGGGGCATCCTAGTCCCGCGGGCACATGTTGGTGACCCCTGCTCTACAGTCATCTGAGAATAACCGTCTTCACAAGTGGCATCCTGGAATCTAAACGGTTGAACTGCCACCTGGAGTTACTGAGTTTAACACTTGGAAATAATATTTGCCAGCATATCAATTAATATTACTGCTACAGGTAACTAGTTTCAGCATTATTTGTTACTCATATTCTGTAATTAATTGTTCTGGAGGTGCCTCTGTTTTCTGAAGAACATTAATAATTCTCGTTGTTTCTTGCAAGCCTTACCAGCAAAGGGTTACCACAAAATCATTTTTTTTTATCATAACACTGTCTCTTTAGACCACAATGGGACCTTTTCCCAAATCAATCAAAAATGTATTAGCATTTTATGTTTCCCGTCCTAGTCAGACATTTTCCACCTGTTAAGGGAGATCTTCTGCAAAGCATATTTTATTAAATATTATATGTACTGTATGTACAGGTCAAGGTTTATATAAGGATCACAGATATTTGCATTCTATCCAACATTCTCTTTGCTAATAATTATACATAGATGCCTGGAAATTTGAAATCAGATTTTAAATGGTGATATACCCCTAGACCTCTTTAAAATATGTTGACGCGTATTTTATATCATTTCATTTTCAATTACTGTCATAGCATGCAACACAAAGAACTCAAAGGCAGGCGTTAGGCAAAAAGGGGTTTTATTAACTGAATGCTAGTAGGGAAACAAACAAGAGCACACAGGGTCAAAACAAGAAGGCAAATACAGGGAAGGACACAGGCCGAGAAGGGGACTGATGTCAATGATTGCAATGGACCTGACAAGACAAACGGGTACTTAAATACAAAGACTACTTAGGGGCAACAAGCAATAGGCATGACCCATTAAGGTCATGTTAGGGAGGAGATAAAAGGGCCAGGCAGACATGACAGGCAGGATGTGAAAATTATATACTTCATGACAATCAGTAGGTCACTCATGAATTACATATTTGCAATGAATTTACTTTATGCAGGGAATTTTTTGCCAGTATTATTGTGCATAAACTCACAAAAATAATCAAAAAGAATGGATTCAGTATATTTACATTTAAATTTGATTGTATAAAGAGGAAGTCAACTTAGAATGTCAACTGAAAAAATGTATTTGCAACTATGGACAGATCAAGAAACGTGTTCTTTTTAAAAAGCTGACTGCAACAAAGTAAAAGGTCTGTCCTCATTTTAGATCACTAATTGAAAATCCCATTTCTCTATCTGCAATGAAGTTGGGAGAAAAGCTTCAGACAGGGAAGATAATTGAGGCCAGTCCTCAATCTCTAGAGCTACAGCTCAAACTAAAACAAACACAACCCAACATAAGCCCTCCTCCCCCCATTACTTGCTTTCAAGGAGCAGTCAACTCTAAAAATCCCACCCTTCACCAAGAGCCACCCATCAGATCATTTTTAAACCCTAACAAGGCATTTAGCCCCATTTGGGTCAGCTGAGACTCATTAATTGAAGTGGGTGTAAGAATGAAGCTAGTGATCTGTTTGCATAGTACTGTAACTGAAGGATCGCCCAGTGAGAGCCCAGTACCATTACCCTGACTATGACTTTCCTTGCTGTTATTATGAACACGAAGTACCAGAAAACCAGAAAAGTACAATGAAAGGCTCCATAATTGCATTCTGTTGTTTTATGCATTATCCTGTAATGCAATAACCTGTGCATTATAGGGCTATTACATTAGACGTTGCACCCTCTAACACTAGTGTACCTAACAGTGGCTCTTCTTTAATGTTTTCCCTTAGGGCTCAAGACATTCTTTAACAAAGGCATGATTTCCACAGCTTCTAAAATCGTAGCTTCTGGCTCTTTTCATAAACTTTGACTATCCACTTTTAAAGCTTGAATATAAATGTATGATACCTCTAAAAAAGATCTGCAGTTTTCCGTACATTGAACCCCTTTCATTCACAGAGGGAGGAACACAATCTCCATTAATGAGGTGGAGCAGTTTTTCAAGTGACCCCACACTGGATGAGTGGTTGGCAGATGGATCGCTTCTCAAGCTCCTTGCTTCTGATGGCCCATTACGTAATATGGATGATCGAAGACTTGTATTGTACTGGGCAGATATTCAGCTATAGGATAAACTGCTTCTATTCTGCTGATCCATCCCAAGTCACTTAAAAGGTGAAGACAGCAGCTTGATTTATCCTTCAAGATGGACTGCTCAATTGGACTACCACCAAAGAAGCCCCAAATCCACCTGTATAACACCATTGGTTAGCGCAGAATATAAATAAGAAGAGGAAATCCCAGCACATACACAGGACAAGTTGTGTATTGATTTGGGTGAAGAATTTTTACCAAAACCCTGGTCAGTTTACCTAAATCAGTTTATCTGACATGACCTGTTGTCATACTCTGGCCCATGCAGTCCTCACCACCAGTATCGTTTATTTCACTGCACCTTCTAGAACTTCTATAACATAACCCATCTCTTTTTGTAAAAATCTATGAACTCAATCAAATTTCTGTTTTCCAGTCTTTGTCATTTGCATCAGCTAATGAGTATTTAAGGAAAATATTTTTTTTATGTATGCAAGATACCCGTTTTATAACAGAATAATAAATGGAATTGTATCTTTTACCAAGAACTGTTTTCAAACTCAATGAATTCATTTTGACATTCATACAAGAGACAATGAGCAGACATCCTTTCCCTATTTCCCTGACCTTTCTGGAAGTGATTTCAGAGGATAAGATCATCATTTGACCCAAATTCAACTAATTCAAAAAAGGGTGCCTGCATGTACACCATCATCTTCTCTTCTCTTTCCTGCTCAACCTATGATAACATTCATCTTCAAAGCTGATTACCAATCCCTTCTGCTTATAAAAGAGCGCACTTTAGTTTTTTCAATGTCCAGTTCAGAGTGCCTTTCTCAATAGGTACTGTCACTGGTGCCAATAAGCAAACAAGAACTACAGTATAGTACAGGGCCCCTTTGCTTTGAGTGGAAGTCAACCAGTTGTCAGATCAGAAACTCATAGATTACGATCCAGGTGGAAAGTTTAATTCTGAAGCCCAAATTGTTATCAAAATTTTGGATCGAAAGTCAAGCCTAGTCTGATCGGGTGTAAAGAGAGTACAGGACAATCCAAAGTCAAAGAATGAGAGTCAAAACAAGAGATCAATAAAGCAGAGGAATCCAAAAGCAAAACTAATGCTCAGAAGCTGACTCAAAAACGAGAAATGAGACTTCACAGTCAGGACAGGATCCATAGGCTTTTACTGGTTACAGGAAATCCGGAACAGGTGCATGTAATCAGAGACCAGAACATTCTAATAGTATTCAGGTGAGGGGGACTGTCGGCAAGTCTGTGAGGAGGATCTGTGTTTCGAGTCAGCGTGACACCAGTCCAGTACAATAGCCAATTTAGAACACATGAGAAACTGTGGAAACACCCTGTCCTCGAGCTTGTATACTTTATTTTTGGCAAATTCCAACCGCTCCATTTTGAGATGCACTGTCTTCATCCATGACTTTGTTTTCTGGTTATATATATGTATCATCTACAGACAGCACTGTAATTTACACTATTCTATATCTGTCAGGAGTTTTTGAATCTTCTTGTCCAGTAATAACCTCTGATATGGAGTTATGTGCCAAATATATTAATCAAAATTTTGAAAACCGCAAGCAAATTATTAAGTATCAGAATGAAAATATGTATTCCAAATGTCTAAAAAGTAAAAAAAAAATCATTTTTCCCTTCTTCTCTAATTTGTTTTGCTTCTGGAATGCTTTTCTTTGCATTTGAATTTTTTTTTTGTTTTTGGAATGCTTTTTTGCTTCTGACTTTTGGCACTGTTTTAACGGGTGGGCGGGCCTTAGCAGCTTACACGTCTATTGGTCAGCTGGAATTTGGAGTGAACACGCCTTTAACCATTAGAACACGCCCACTCCATGACGCTTCAGAACATCGCAACATGGCGGGAAGCTCTAGAGCCGGATTACAGCATGGAAGCCCAATCCTAAACTATACCTTCAACAATCCGCCTTCAGTACTATACCTTCCAGTCCTCTGCATTTAACCCATATGTGACTTTCGTGACAGCTAATTCAGCGCCCGGGGAGCAGTGCTCGGAGGTGGTATCTTGCTCAGGGTACCTCAGTGGTGACTTGTTGGTGGGGGATTCAAATCTGTAATTTTTCGATTACAAGGGCGCTTCTCTAACCATCAAGCCACCACTGCCCACAATGAACTTAAACTGAAGGAAATAGTCACAGAAAGGATTTGAGACAGACTTGCCCTCGCAGCGCCTTTTACAGTCTTCTTTACCGGAAAGAGGAAATGCATTACGTAGTGATTTGACAAAATGGAGAAGCTGTATTGTATTTTCTTTAATGACATATCAGTTATTTACAAAAACACAAAGTTTAACTAATGCGAGAAGACGACGGCTACGTCATCGAAGTATATACACGTGTCAGGTTGACAATTTCTACCATAGCTAACTTTGTTTACACGCATGAAACATTACGCATTACTTCTTTACCAAATACCAGATCAGATCTGTAGAGGAAAAACACAGGCAAATATGAAACATAAATTGTTATTGCTGTTGTGATGTTAATCGAGCTTGCGTACGAACGTTTCTTCGAGTGGTTTCTAGTTTGAAAAGTACACGAAATCTCTTTTAATCGGATCACGATCAAATCTATCAGTACTGACTAGCTACAAATGGCTGCTCTAATTTTTTTTCTGCAGCGATGAATTATAACACGTAACATAGACTTTCTATGTGTATTTCACAGTGCTATTAGAATCCAACTGTTACATTATCAAGAACATAACATTGTGTATTTTTTTTTCTTTTTCGCGCTGTTATGTTGACTGTGCGCTAGAAATTGTGGGATATGGAAGTGGTAGTGGAATCTCGCGAGCCACCATCGTTGCTGACTCGCTTCAAGAACGCATAATCGACCACTCCCCTTGAGCCCTTGCTGCATTGAGACACACTTCAACATGGTGACCGGTCTCGGGAACGCACAAACAAAGCCGGAGTGGTGAGGCAGAGTGTGTAGGGACCGGTTTGGGATTGGGCCGGAATGTATGGAAGTGTGATTTAGGCAGTACACCGTGAGACAAAGCAAATGTACCACAGCTGAATTGCTTGATTATGTGTTTCGTCACATTTAATACATTACCATTAAGCTTTAGTGTGTTGCCCCAATGGCATGTAATTAATAACTGTTTGAGAGGAAGTTATTCTGAAAATGTAAGGGGTGTGCATTGTCCCCCAGGTTCCCCTGGTCAAGGCAAACTTCATAGGACATGACTGTCCCATTTTGTTTCAGAGCTGTTAACCCCTTTGTGTGTTGCCCCATTGCACTTTAAATGGATGCAATATAATAATAAATAACTATTACGGACAAAAATAATCTGAAAATCCAAGGGGTGTGCATTGTTCCCTGTTGTCCGCTGATCAAAGCACACTTCACTAGATGTGCCTGTCTTGTATAGTTTTAAAGTTATTAACCCATTCATGTATTGTCCCATTGCAAATTATACGGATACCTTCGAACATTCAAAAATTAATTAAAATTTGTATGTAAAGCAATCTGGGAAACAAAGGGGTGTGCAACAGTCGCCATGAGCCCAAAATGCTAATCCACCATGTCATTACAACTGACAGGACCTATTATATTAGCTATTAACACGATTTTGCACAAATTATGAAATGGTTTTAAGCGCAAAAATAATCGGTGTGCATCGTTGTCTGTGTACTATACATCACAATTCTGTCATTAAAAATGCCCCACCTTACTTCCGTTAAATGTTGTTAAAGCCAGAAAACTGAATATCGAATATGAGGCTAACTTAAACACGTAAACTTGACTTAACCACTCATCTTTTCAATAGCTAGAAACTTCCCTGGTCAGCGCGTTGGTGGGATATTGAAAGTTACTGAACTGGATGGGTTGGTGACATTTTATGAACGCGAAATATATGTTGCGTACACCGATTCCTAATAAAAATACAGTATTATAGAACTGCAAAGATGCAATTCCATGCTGTAAACTGGCTCCGGACACACCCGCCACGTTGCGACGTTCTGAAGCGTCATGGAGTGGGCGTGCTCAGATGGTTAAAGGCGTGTTCACTCCAAATTCCAGCTGACCAATAGACGAGTAAGCTGCTAAGGCTCGCCCACCCGTTAAAACAGTGCCAAAAGTCAGAAGCAAAAAAGCATTCCAAAAGCGAAAAAAAAAAATTCAAAAGCAAAGAAAAGCATACCAGAAGCAAAACAAATTAGAGTAGAAGGAAAAAATGATTTCATTCGACTTTTTTGATATTTGGAATACATATTTTCATTCTGATACTTACTAATTTGCTTGCGGTTTTCAAAATTTTGATCAATACTTTTGGCACAAAATTAACTCCATACTCTGACCCTTGAAGTGTGGTGTTTTGAGTTGTTTCTGCTACGTATAATGCTGCATTACATTAACACTACAGTACACTGTTACTGTTTAAGTACATCATTACTGTGTAAGTACATATTTTCTTCTGTTGAAATAAAAAGTCTTGTCATTTTAAAAAATACATGTATATCCTGTCCATATAATTCTACCTCATTTTATCTTTGGCAATTTCTGGATGCACTTTTTGTTCAGTATTTAAATCACTCTTTGAAAATTCTTTTGATTTTGCTGATTTGGTCAACCTCATCACATTGCACCAAATGAAACATATTTATGGCTGTAAAGTTTTCAAGAAAAGTCATTTAAATGTAGGCATCCCAGATGTTTGACAACATAACAGGGAAAATGTAGTTAAGTGACTCACGGCCTCTGGACCTACACAGACATGAGGGACAACCACTCAAAAACATCAACATAAGGAAAGCAGCAGGTGCTGATAATATGCAAGGGCATGTGCTCAGGCCTGCGCTCAACAACTAGCAGAGGTGTTTACAGACATATTCAACCCCTTATGTGCAGTTCCCATGTGCCTGAAATCCACAACCATTCTGCCTGTTCCAAAAAAACTAAGATGACCTGTCTTATTGACTACCAATCAGTCACCCTTACCCCCACAAAGTGTTTTGAACAACTGGTACTTACCCACATTAAAGCCTGTATCCCAGCTGATCTAGACAAACATCAGTTTGCCTACCGGGCTGAGGATGCCATTTGAATGGCATTGCATACTGCCCCCTCGAACCTAGAAATGCCGAACACCTATAACAGGATGCTCTTCATTGACTATCGGTCAGCGTTTAACACCATCGTACCAAGCCAGCTGATCTACAAACTGTATACATCACGATTGACTCCATCCATATGCAACTGGTTACTGGACTTTCTCAATAACTGCCCTCAGTCTGTCAGGCTGGACAAGTACACATCCTCAGCCTAATCCTGAACACCGGTGTGCCACAGTGCAGTGTGCTAAGCCCCCTCCTCTACGCACTTTTCACCCATGACTGTCAACTCACCCAGGAATCAAACATTATTGTTAAATTTGCAGATGGTACGACAGTCATTGGACTCACATAAGACAATGACAAAACTGCATATACTGTAAGGAGGAGGTTCAGATCGTGACAGTGTGGTGCAACACCAGCAACTCGGATTTAAACACCAAGAAGAAGTTATTGGGGACTTCAGCACTACTAAATAGACCAATCACAGCCCAGTAACAATCAAAACTGATGCTGTGGAGACACTCTCCAGCTTCAAGTTTCACAGAGGACCTCTCTTGGGCTGACAAGAAGACCTCAGTAGTAGCAGGCAAAGCATAACAGCGCGTTTACTGTCTGAGAAGGCTATGGAGAGCTGACCTTCCCCAGAAGCTGCTGGTTTACTTTTACAGATGCACTATAGAGAACATCTTGACTAAACGCTTGACAGCGTGGTACAGCAGCTGCACAAAAGCCGCTAAAAAAGTCTTGCAGTGGGTTGTAAAAACAGCACAGGCCGTTGCTGGCACTGATGTGCCATCTCTTGAACACCTTTATAAGACTCACTGTGTGAGAAGGGCTAGAAACATCATTAAGAACATCACTCATCCTGGACATACTTTGGTTTAACTCCTCCCATCAGACAGGTCCTGGAGAACAATATGCACACGCACAAACAGACTAAAAATTAGCTTACTCTCAACAGCCATGAATCTGCTGAACTCTGAACCCCCTCAGTCTGAGATTATCTCTCACTGAATATACACAATAAGTTATGCTGGATTTGCAATACACTGTTTACTGTTTATTAATATGTGCAGTATGTGAATATTTTTTATTGCTGTACACTGGTGCAATAAAATCTGTTCTGTTTATTCTGCTCGTTAGAAATAATCTGTTCGAAGATGTTACATTGTATATGGCATCTTTGCAAATACTTTGACATATTTTGTATGATTATTATTTTAGCTTATTTTGTGTTTTTAATGCAGTTCTGGATAGTAATTTTGTTGTGTTGCGCAATGACAATAAAATTCTTGAATCTTGAATCCTGCAATTAATCCAGTTCTCTCTCTTTCATGTGTTGTTCACCTACTTTACCGGAAAAATGGATAGTGGTTGTGGAGTGAGTGGATGCTAAGTTTGTGCGCTAATGTCTTGCTTGTGTTCTCTATGCCCTGAAACACAGAAACAATTCAAAATAAAATGTCACCCATTTCTTCAATCCTCTTCCTACATTCCCACATTAAATGTTTTCATTGTTATCCAGAGAGAACAACAGAACACTAAGAATCTGAGAATTAATCTTCATTAACCTTCTTTGTTAGAAGTCAAATTTAATTATTACCTTCATTACCATTTGTAACATTTGACGTTAATCTTACAGTGATGGAAGTGGATTGTTGAGAGGAATGTCGGTGAATTATGCAAAGTGATGGGAACGTAATTTAGGCATCAGCTAAATTCATAATGTGGTCTGCAATATATATTCATTTTTTGTGTCCATCTCCTTTCCCAAGGTCCTCAGTGGTAATATGGGTGAACATTATGTGATCTACTAATTGGTATGTTTACAAGACCCACATTCATCAGGGATCTCCTCTTTCTTCTGCACTGCAAAGCTGCTAATTTATAATCTAAATAAATTTTGAAACACTTGTTCATGCCTGACCAAAAAACTTCCCCCAGAAGCACACCCAAGTCTAAGTTTTTGGAACCACCCATTGCTCTTGGTGTTGCTATGTATAGAAACACCTACATATATATATATCAAGCACAGCCGTCGTGATTGATGTAGCAATACCAAATGATGGCAACATCAGAAAAAAGGAATACGAGAAACTAGAGAAATACCAGGGCCTCAAAGAAGAACTTGAGAAAGCCTGGAGAGTGAAGGCATTGGTGGTGCCC
>JAODJW010000001.1:24493875-24506232 GCA_026777045.1 Hyperopisus bebe
ACGACACGGGGAACATGCAAACTCCACACGACATGGGAGGAACATGCAAACTCCACACGACATGGGGGGAGCATGCAAACTCCACACGACATGGGGGAACATGCAAACTCCACACCACATGGGGGGAACATGCAACCTCCACATGACACGGGGGGACATGCAAACTTGCTGAATTGTCCATGGGTGTGAATGGTGTGCATGTATTCCTCATGATTTTTTACTTTTCATCATCATATGTTATTCATCATTCATATGTTATTATGACTTATTATTCTGTATATGTATAGATTAAAAATACTAGTAAGTTTGGAGCTGTTTTACAAAAACCATACTCTGAAACATTTGTTCATAGTGATTTTATTGTACTGATGCCAAAGAAGCAGCATGTTGAATTCATGTCATCCTTCTGAGATCAATGGACTGGCCTGTATGATATGAAAATGTTAATATTATTTATGATCTTGGTGAGATGAGGAGGGATATGCACTGCGGCAGATAAAACACATTCCCCTGGTCCCAGTTAGATGAAATGTAATCATACCTGCAACTTCAAATACGTTTTGTGCTTCTGGCCGGCTTTTTGTTGCTGTCTCAAGCAGTTTTAAAATATATGAATTTTTTCTTCTGAAATATGGATCGTGCAACTCACAGCTCCTTTGAGACATCTGTGAGACATCATTATGTCATTCCTTTCTAAAAATACTTATAAACTCTCCCTAACAGGTGTTAAATACAGTCATGGTTTATATACTGTATGTTATATATCACAATATAATATGCTAATGGAAATCCTGCCCTGGACAAGCAGTATGAATGATGTATGGATGGATGTATGTGTGGATGTATGGATGGATGGATGGATGAAAGGATACTAATTAGTCATCCATAGCTAAATCACTAATGTAGGTTATTACTTTATAACAGTTTTGTGATTAATGCTTATTCCTTACTCAAATTGGATGTTATACTTTCTGAAATCACACTAATTGATCATGTCCATTGATTCATTATGATTTTGTTAATTCACTAGATGAATGAAGATGATACCTCCCTGGCCTTTTCAACAGGGCCCAATCATGCCGCAATCACAAATTAGTTCCTGTCTGCAAGTTCTCCGTGGCTCATATACATTTCCTTATCAAGAACCTGAATCTCACACGCTTAAAATTAATTGCTAGTGTCTTTGATGAAAACATGCATTGCTCACTGTGGAACAGCCATATGTGCAGTTTTCTGTTCAGCAGCCGTATATGTTTTCTGTTTGGTGATAAAGAGTATAGGGGTTAAATAAATTGTATTCCACCTTGAGTAGGTTTGTGTCGTCAAAACGTTTAAAAATCTATATGTTCTTTAGCTTGCCCAGCAGAACGGCTGTGAAGGATGTTTATATGATTTTGTTGGTAACTGCAGGTAAATTCTTTTTAAAACCCGATGTTAAACTTGACTGTTTTTACAGGATAACTTTAACTTCACCGGGTTATTTTTCACGAACTAGGACTGCCTCTGTAGAGAACATTTATGAGCAGACTGCTTTGAAATGCTCCCTCTGTTCCCAGCACTTACCAGTTGCTAAAATTTGCCACCAGTAACTCAGTAGCTGCTCTATTTTTTCCCTGTTGGCTTTCAGGCTGTTGCCCTGAAGTTGTAGGCTGTGTTTACAGATCGTGTTTTGGAAAGGGGGTTTCAAAATCCCTGAGTTGCGACACAGATATTTAGGGAATGTGCTTCTCCTTGGATGTCAATCAACATTAACATTGACGATACATGCTTTTTATTACACTAAGCTAGAGCGATTTTGGAGGTGGGGCTATCCAGACGTTTGCCTTTGCAATCCAACAATTGTACCAGTGCCTGAGTGGCTCAGCATATTACATTACCTGAAATATAGGGTCTGATGACAACGATTTTGCAGAATATGAGCAAGATATGGAGTTAGAGGATTAAGTTCAGGACCATGGGCTATGAGGGAGAAATCCCTTATGTGGGGGATTTCAGCTGTGCGAATCAGCAACAATAAAAATCAAATACATCCAACTGTGACGGGACAGCATACATCCCAAAATATTTTTCCTCTAAAATAATATTAGAGAATTTTTGGCATTCATAACAGGTCTATTCTGTGTAGTTTTATATATTCTTTTGTGAGAAGATGATTCTGTATTACAAAAAAAATTTACCCGTCATAATATTTATGCATCACACACTGCAATACACCCCCCCTCCCCACCTCAAGGCCAGTTGTGAGCACCCTTCTGTGATTCTCTGCCAAAGTCAATGTTCTTTTTTCACATTGCATGTCACATGCTATTGTGTAGGAGAGTGAGTGTTGTGTGGGGAGAATGCTTCTCTCTGCTGCCCGTATATATCTGGAAGGCCACTAGGAAGCGCTAGTAGAGGTATGCAGCTGACTGTCCCCCCCCACAGGCAAGAGGATGCCAGTTATTTTCTGCTTTTTGGAGCCACCCAACCATAAAAAGATTTGACCTACCATTTGGACTGCAGGATTTAAAGTTGAATGCTAGTTGTTAGCTGTGAAGCTAAAATAATAATAATAATAATAATAATAATAATAATAATAATAATAATAATAATAGGAATAAAAAAAACAGCTTTCTGTAGGTTTCATTCGAAAGGGGTGTCGGTGATAAAAATGCTTGTCAGAAAATCCAGTTTACGTTGACATTAAGTGGCAATTTGGGTGTGTCTGAGAACTGTGGATTAGCTCTGTGGATTAGCTGTGCATGCTCAAATAGGTTGTTTCCGAAGTCAAGCTCTTTTGTTTTGTTACAGCAGAAATGTAATGCACATTTCCCTCTCTCTTCTATTCGCACTCGCGTCCCTCTCTGTCATGCTCCCCCCACCCCCGTTACCTAACTAAAATTTGCCTCCGTTGTCCATATCGCGCAGCATGGCCGCTAGGGATGAGCATTAGCTAAAAATGATGTGTGCGTCAGATCGCTTGACCCGCGAGTAAATGGTGTCAGGTGTGATGGCAGAGTTGCTGAACGTTTGCAAGGCATGAGGTGATGCAGGGAACAAGGGACCACAGGGGGACAGATAACCTGCAGATCAGATTACAAACAAAAAATAGGAAAACAGCACGCATGGGCATTTAAATTTATTCCAACTAGCAGGTTAGAAACTAAATAAACTCTGAAAAAGAACAGCTATAAAGTATTATTATTAGCTTTTCTTTAGTCGCTGTACTCGAGCGTGATTTTTACGAGCTCGGCAGTAATCCACCTGAATCACCTCTATGTTCACCATCTCCTGAAGCTGATGTGCTACATCAGTGAAATAATTAGCTTACTGTGCTAAGACCTTTAGAGGAGATGGGCCTATCAGACTGTTTATCTGCGCAAATGCAATAGGTTTTCATTTCTTTTGACACAGTCTAAACCTCTGTTATACATCCAGTAAAGAAAAAGTCTTATGAGTCTGATTTATCTGCCTGGGGAATTTAAATCTTATATATTCGATCTGCTAATATGCGATGATACAATTTTATCTGGAGGTACATAAAACCATCCAAAAATGTATTTGTCTTGCTTTCATATTCTTGAGGAAAGTCTAAGGCAATAAGTGAGGACTTCTTGAGAGCTTTGATTAGTTTTAAATGGTGCTAAATTTAGGCATTCATAGTATCTAATATGTCAAGTGCTTCTACTGTCTTCAAATTGCATATGAATTACTAGAACACTGGGCCTTTACATGACCATATGACTCCAATACACAACAAATCACAGGGACTACTGATCTTATATCCAGTCTTTTTTGACAGACCTATACACAGAACTAGGAAGATAAGTTTTATTGAACTTCATTCTTTCTTGTAAAACACAGAGGACAACATGGTCAACCCAGGTGTCTTCAATATTGCTTATGCAGAACAGGGTTGCTGAAGGTTTGCTCTCACATCACTGGGCACAAATCAGGGTATACCCTGCATGGGGCAGACAAGCTTGAATAAACTCAGATCTTCTTAGGAAATTAATTAAACTGGATGTTTATTTGCACCTGGGTGAAAATAGTCACACAGGCATCTATTTGGCTATTTGCACCCAGCCTCCTCACTCCCTGCCCCAGGCTTCATAAAAAAACATAAACATTGTGTTGCTTGCATGGTCGCACGTCACTTCATGTGGCTGAAGCTGCCAAAGTGGGTTGCATTAAAGGTAGGGTACAGTAAACACTATGTACTATTGTCCTAGCAATAGCTAGCTAGCCGAAGGCACACAGTAATCTTGCTAATTAGCATTAGCACTAGCTACAGGAGTTGAAATTCATTTGTCTGATTAGCACCTTGGGGAGGAATTTTAGATTTCCAGGAGTTGCAATAACGAAAGAACTATGCAGATTCAATAGCATTAGCCATGGATTTTTTAGCAGAATCTGCTTCCCTGGGTACAAATAGCATCTGCCTGCTATTCACCTTCGGGTGCAAATAGCCATTTTGGCTACTCACCCTGGGTGAAAATAGCGTTGTTACAGTAGCTACTGACACCCGAGTACAAATATCACCTTCCTTCATTAAAATACAGTATATGTAAATAAAAGAGGACAAATAATTAGACAAATATGAAGGATATTTGGGGTAATGAGGGGCTCTGCAGTGTAGGACTCTGTGGCTGCATTTATACTGTAGGTTGCAGGTTCAAATCCCATGGCTGACAGAGTTATTTCATTACTTATGTGCCCTTCAGAAAGGCCCTTAACCCCAGTTTTGTTCTATGATCCACACCTGTATGTTGCTTTGGTTCAAAGCATCTGTTAATTAGGTATGTGTATGTGATGTAATCAAGAATATTTTTTTCTTTTACACAACTGTATTACTTATTCATGAATTCTTGCCTAATTTAGGCAAAAACTTTTAAGGTGGAGGTGGCATAAGAGGGGTCATAATTTATACAGAGGGGCTGACCTTATCATTAGCCAATGACATGTTTTGAATTGGTGAGTGACAGGGGAGTAGGCCAATCAACTTTCAGCTGGGGCCAATGTCCCTGTGGCCCTGCCCCTGTATATGCCCCTGGCAATGGACCAACCTTGAAAGAACATTACATATACCCAGAAATAAAACATGCTTTTAGTAGCGGTTTCCTTTTACCCTGTCTTGCCTTCTTGCCCAGAGCCCTGGGAGGGTTCCCTTGACTCTACCTAGTGACAGCTATAACTGCTGAGGCAGCACTTTATAAGAGATGAGCCACTGCACACGTCCCAAAAGGCTTTTATTTTAAAATGTATGTAATGCTGTTTGTGTTCATACCTGAGCATTTAACTTTTCTGTGTGAAGATGTGAGAATTAAGGAGGCTTAAACCTTAGCTGGTCCCTGTGGCTTTTGACAGGAAAGTTAAAGGACAGTAGAATAGGACAGTATTAGCATAGTATAAGCACAGTATTAGCATAGTTTTAGTGGCAGCTTAGTATAATCGTAGTGTAAGCCTTGTAACATGTAGCTGCCTAAGTGCTTTTTTTTCTAACTGGGTGATGGGATTTTGGATGTTTTAAAACCGTTTTGACAAATGCTGCTTAGGTATTGTGACAGAAGGATAGCATTTCATTTACAATACTGTACCAGAAATAAGCTAAGAAAAACAAGCCCGTTCATCAAGCTTAATGTTGCTATCATTAAAAAAGAGAGTGCTTCCTTCTGCTTTATAGACTTTGTAGAAGACTTGCATTTGAGCTGAGAGGAAATGCAATGATGGCTTGGAGCTTTTAATACAACTGAACAATAGAGTGAAAGAGATATTAGCGTAATAATAAAATGTAAAACCTTGAGTTACTTTCAGAAGTTCTTGCTCATATTTCATTACATGGGCGTTATTGGGTCGGATCACTCAAGGCTGTAGCCCCGAGTATTTTAAGCCGAACCTCAAGTATTTTAGCCCCGATGCCAGTCGTCCTTCAAAAAAAGGCCCCAGGTAAACTTGACATAGCCCCTGATCTTTTCAATAGTTAGAAACTCACCTGTTTCATTATCAGTGTTCTGGCTGTTGTGTTAATATTAACAGCTCGCCCTACGTGCTGGAAGAGATTAACATTAACACAACAGCCAGAACAATCAGGCCTTTCAATTGATGTGCTTTATATCCACGCTGAGCTACAAACTTAGAAGATGTACTATAAGGTTGATTGCTTTTGACATGTACTGCTCTTTGTAACTCTTGTCTGAGAAAAGCACTTTATAAATAAAGTTTTACTTTATTTACTTTTACTTAATTAAAAATACCAAACTAATTTAAAGGCCAAAATAGTATTGTGGGAATTATTTAGCTTAGATGAATTTGTTCACTTATCTATAACTATAAATACTGGAGTGTAATTAATGAACATTAAAAAAGTTTTCTATTCTGAAAAATCTAATACTAATTCTGTTAAAACTTTAAAATCTAGTTAGTGTTTTGTCTGAAATTCAGATGTTTATTGATGTTTTTTCTAATGGTTTGTATGAAATATTTAGTTAACATTACTGTAATGGTCATTTTAACTGTTAGCCTAGTAAGTCTAACTTCTTTTAATACAACACATATATAGTTTGTGCCACAGTTCAGGGTTGTAATGGAAAAACAAATAAAAGACCCACCACTCCATCTCGGACCGTGCTTCTGCCTGGTGGATAAACATCAGCAGTGACCTTGAGTTGTGAGATTCGATGAGGTCTTATGGGGTAAAATGATGCAATTCTTTCAGCAGTCGTTTCAGTCAGGTTGTTTGAGCTCCGACTGGTAGCTAAATGAAGGACACCTGAAGCATCTCTCATGTAAACAATTTGGGAGGTCAACTCGCGCAGAAAATTTCAGGAGGGAGCAATGCCAGAAATCCACATGAGTGTGAGCTGTGTTCTAGGTGTGAATTCAAAAAAATAAAATTACAATAAATCACACAGGAGCTGAAATAACTGAGTCAGCTACACAGGGAAACGTAAAACACAGGCAGCTGTTAAAGTTTTGGTCAAGAGGAAAGAAGATATCAGCATGGGAACATCTCTCAGAACCTGAAAAATAAACGTGTGTCTATCTGTCAGCATGAAAGTATTTTTCATAGTATTTTCATTCATCCTAGCAACAGAATATAACTGGAAAACTAGCCATCTAACAAGAGGCAGATTTGTATCATGCCAAATAGTTGTAAAATAACAAGAAGGTTTGTGAACCTGTTATGATATGTTTTTCAGAATTACTTTATCCTGCGTATTTGTGCCTTTATTTAACACATGAATCCAACTTCCAATGAGTGGATAATCAGGATAATCAGGCTTATTCAGTGCGTAATTTGAGTCAAATGTTCCAATCGATGAAATTAAATGAGAGTTTGAGTCCTGCTCTGCTAAGGAAAAACAACAATCTCCTGCAGCCTGAAGTATCATAGCCCAGGAAGTCGCAGGGGCGATCAAATTGCATTTTCAGGACAAGATGTGTTAAGAGATGAAGGACAAAATGTTGAATTTCTAAAGATGACACTTTTAGTTACATAACCTGTGATACAGTACATGTATATAAATGTCTTTGAGCACATATGTTGCATGTATGCATGTATGTTCAATGTAATTTATTAATACCAAGATACATATAACTCGAATCTGACAAAGTTGAATTTTTTCACAGCAATTCGTATTTTTGAAAATATTCATTCAAATTGGAGGAGAGAATAGCTTGACTTTGATGACTGGCACTCGTACATCCTTACATAACAGCCTGAGGACACCGCATTGTGATAACCTCAAACACTCTCACATGCAGGGTTAGAGGTTCGAATCCTCCCTCTGCTCTATGTGCCTGCAGTTTTAATGGTCTCTCTGAATTGTGTGGATTTCCTTCAGGTGCTCTGGTTTCTTCTGCAGTGTAAAGGAAATGCAGTCAGGTAAACTGGCACCTCTAAATTGCCCTAAATTGCCCGCATTCTGCTCCAGGCCTTCCTGTGTCCCCGACCAGGATAAGTGCTTGGAAGATGCTGCATGGAGCGTCCACAGAGTTCTTTTGAAGCACAGCTTGTCAGCATAGTCAAACAAAACAATAAACCTTGACTGTTGCATTTACATTTATCAATTTATTTACCAAAGCACATTGTCCATTTTCTGTCTAAAAGTATGCAAACATATTAATGTCATTAAAGATTAAACTTATACTGTAGAATAAGGAAAATATGCCCAATAAAAAATGAGAATGACCTCTGAAAAAAGTTAATAACACCCTGTATTCCAGAGCCTTGACTATTAATAATTTATGTGACATTATGGCTTATCATTTTATTCTTACAGATAGGCCGACTTTTGGAATAGACGAGATTTCTGAACTGATGTTTCTCCCTAATACATCTTTATGCATGAACATAAATTCAATCTTTTGGAAAATGCACCAATACATATTCTGTCTAGCATTTCACGTCTATTCGCATTGGTTCTCAGCATTTCTCATTCAGAATCAAAATTGAAATTGCCAGTTACCCTTGACCTTCACAATGGATCTTTATCCTTAGACACCTGCAAACTTGGTCCGTAATGTGAACTGCATTTTGTACGTTCCTCCATCTGAATTCTTTCATCTAGAATTAAAGCATGCCACACATTTGCCCACAAATGGCATCTGAACTGTCTTAAAACTTTTTTTTCCTGCCAAGGCATTTGTGATGTTTCTCTCAAATAACATTTTTTTCCCAATACCTAATGCCAGAGTAGTTATTTAGGTGTGATTTCATTCTGGAATACATTACACCGCACCATTCTGGGATATTGTGCATATGCTTTGAATTACATCTGCAAAGCTAACAGGTTTCTGCATTATCTTTTTAAAAGGTTTATCTCCCAGATGTCCCAGAAGTATTCCCTTTTCATTTGTTAAGAATCATACAATGTAACATGTATAATGTGTGCACTAAATTTAACAAAGAAACCATGTAACCAAAGTAATTGGCACTTGGCTAGATTTATATAATTGGCTGTATCCCTGCTGATCTTCCTCCATTGGCTGAGGCTTGAATCAAGCTCAGAACCTTGGTGATTATCTTCAGGGAAATACATTTGTTGCATTGTTGACTGTTATACTACCCACCCTGAAGTAACTTTAGAATTATCGCTTTTTTCCTTTATATGCTGCCTTTAGTCAAAATACAAATCATCTCAATCGCTGCAGATCAACAGAGCTGCAATGTGCTGTTATGGGTGCATCACAGTTTGACGGATCTTTTCCTCCCGCAGTGTAAAGACATGCAGTTAATTGGGAGGTGTAATGTACACATAGTGTGTGACAGTGTGTGTGCATGCACCCTACGGTGTACATAGTAGGTGTCAGGCTCACTTTGGCCCTGCACTGGATAAGCAATTGGAAAAGAGATAGATAGATAGATAGATAGATAGATAGATAGATAGATAGATAGATAGATAGATAGATAGATAGATACATACATACATACATACATACATACATACATACATACATACATACATAGATATTGAGCCTTATTTGTCAAGTACTTCTTTATTACGAATGTGCACCTACCCCTGCATATTCTGCATACTGGATTAGCAGGGATTAACTGATTGGGCCGTTGGTTCAGAGTGGATCATCTGGTAATGCCATCCGGTGATGTCTGGGTCCCTGTGAAAGGCTGAAGCAAATGTTTCAGAAGTACCTTTGAGAAGGATAAGTCATGTTCCCGTTTGGCTTGATGGGCAGCCATCCAGAGGAGAGTCTTCTCAGATAGTGACCACTTTGAATTTTCCAGTGTAACCTCCTAGATTTACGGTAAAGTCAGGCTATGTATTTTTTGTCCCAGTGGATGTGTCACTTTTCAGCCAAACATTGATGATCACACCCAATTTCCCCCATGATCAAGTTACTTGCAGCCTAACATTTTTTTTTCTTTAATCTGGATCCTTTCGAATGCCCACATATGCCACGTCTATTGTTTACCCCATAGATTTTGTAACACCTTTTATTCCATAAATATCCAGCATTTTTACTTATCCATAATTGCTGTGAAGAATTGTAGACCTACTTAATGCATCTATTATTGGACTATTGTTGACTGGAAGCAGTGATTACAAAGTACCAGTGATTGCTAAGCCCAGGAGAAATCATTCCTCTGAGTGTAGCACATTTGTGTTTGCCTCTTATCAGCTGTTGGGGTGGAGGGGGGGGGACTGGGAGATTTATTGTGATCAGATTGCAAGATACTTGTATAACTTACGCAGGTGAGAGATGAAGCTTAAAGCTGAGCAGTAGCGATTCTAGGATTTTCTAAAGTGGGGGGCATAATTCATACACGGGGGACAGCCTGATCATTAGCCAATGATATGTTTTGAATCAGTGAGTGACAGAGGAGGTGCACTTCATGGACCAATCAGCTTTTAGCTGGGGCAAGTGCTCCTGTGGCCCCGCCCCTTTACACACCCCCTGAAGCTCTAGTCTGCCAGACCAAGTTTAAATATGCTAGTGTTATCATATGTAGCACATAGCGAACACACCAGATTCTCTGGATCTTGTGCTTTAAGTAGGGATAACCTCGTAACCTCTCAAGGCAATGACAAATCTGCCAAGAAGTGTGAACACCACCACTCTGGATTTTCCTAATTACATTTATTTACTTGGCATACAGTTTGATTCAGAGTGAATCGCAGGTCAACAGATGCAAAAAGATGCATTAAAACACTGTCGCCTTGCTGTTAAACAGAAGTTTAACAAGTGGACATTTTGCTAATGGTTGCATTTCAGTAGAATGACAGGAACTGTGCACAGCAAAGTTTCTAAATGCTGGAATCTCAGAGACAAAATTGTCTGCAAAGTGCGAATTTGGGGATTTGATTCCACTCGCGGCATCACATGTAAGGATATTGAATAGGCAATTTTGAGTTGTCGACAGAGTGACAGAACTGCAAGGACCACACTTATTCCTCTCCAGCATCTTCCCCTCCTCAAAGAACCTTCACAAGACCTTCACAAAAAACTTACTGTGGATTTACATCTCTGTGTGACATCAAACTGTCAAGCTAACATCATTTTACCCAGCGATCATGCTATTCAACCTGAAGTCTGGGTAATAGCTTCATTTTTTATTTCACAGATGTCTCCTTTAGCCGAAATCTAGACAAACCTTCTCAGTAGCTCCAAACTGACAGAGCAGCATAATGTTGTTGCCGCTGCATTTTCTTGTGGTCTTTGAATCGTTTTAACAAGAAAATCGGTATTAAACTACTTGAACTCAATGTTCAACAATTCCAGCAATCCTATTTCTGGCTGGTCGCCAGAAATAAATTTGGGGTGAGCCAATCCCCCCACCCCCAGAAGATTTTGCCAATTGTTGGCCAGGAGCAAGTTTTCAGGGGGTTCCAACTCATAATTTTTCTACCTGGTGTGCCTGGTTGGAGCAAAGAATTTTTTATTTTTTTGGGGGGGGAGGGGGGGAGTGGACAGGGGTTTGAGGGTTGAAACGTGATTTTTCACATGACCATGTGCCTGACCCAACATGAAGCGATCAGTAAGTAATCACGTGACAGTGATTAGGCAGAGTCGTTCTAGTGAGCTTGATAACAAAGTGATGTGTTGGGTTTAGCTAGCTAACTACAGTAACTAAATATTGCTGGTTTGTTTTGATATGGACCAGTAGTAGAACACTAAACCTGCCCATTTCCATTTTCTGTCTCCTCCTGACAGCCTTCCTTTTGCTGCCGCTGAAGTTTCTTATTGAGAAAAACAACAATTAATATTCACTTCTTCTCCGGCCAGTATGTTGTGAGAGGCACAGAGAACTCCCACGTAGGAACGCTGCACAAAATCAGCGAGGCCTTTGTGCTTTGTGCTGAGTTTTTTCTAATTTTAGACCGCGGTTCTAAACGAGGACAGAAGAGGGATTCGTCATCAGCTAACTGAGGAGCAGGTCTCCATCTAGGCTTCTGGCTTCTTTAACGAGCACAGTAAAGAGACAGACCACTGTCAACAGATACTAATCCATTTTATTCAATTAGGAGACAAAAATAAAATAAGTTCTTCTCGCATATTACCTCTTGTTTATTTAAGATTTAAGGCCATTCATTCAAATTATTTTTCCATTTGATAACAGGCTCTGCCTTCTTGCTGATAAGTCAGAATGAGTAAATCCTGTTAAACTAATCTACAAATACTGGAAACAAATTTTAATATTATTTGAGACTGAAGGGAAAGAGACACACATCTTTTATCGATCAATTACATTTTAGCATTTATTTATACTCTATGCCATATAGAATGAGGGTTGGCAGGCATAATTTCATTAATAATCACAGTTAAATGACTGTTACCATAAATAAAATTCTGTTGCCTGATTTTTGGTTATATTTGCAGATGCAGGCATTATTTATACTGTACCTCTTCGGTTTGCTG
>JAODJW010000001.1:24514079-24532861 GCA_026777045.1 Hyperopisus bebe
AGAAATAGCAGATTACGCATAGGAACTGCCTGGGATACAAACGTCATGCGTGTAACTAAACTCTTCAGCCAATAAGGGCAAAAGTGTGTCGTCACGGAGGCGGTTACTGTTTGTGCAGCCGGGTGAGAGGTCGCAATGCATCTAACTGTAATGCATTGCGTCTGGATCAGAATGCGTTGCTTTAAGCCAGAGCTGTAAGCAAGACGAACGCACCCAATGACCGGGTGTTTAAATGCTAATAAGAAAAGGAACCAATTAATTGGTTTTCCATTATTTCTTATGGGATTGGGATTCAGGTTTGAACTTTTTAGGATTCGATCCAGAGTCTGGAACGGATTAAGTTCGAGGACCGAGGTACCACTGTATATTACGACACTTGATAGGATATTTATATTATAAGTTCACTGTACAGATAAATACATGAATATGAACTGTATTGTACTGTTAAATAAGAACAGGACAGGGAATTCCAGGCAGCCAGGTTTATTAAGGGCAAAACAGAGAAGAGTCAGTAGCCGTTTCAGGGTCTGAACCAGAAGCCATCGGTACAAAACCCCAAAAGCCGAGTCGTGTCCCAAAGTCGTGGTCGTTAATAGAAGAGCCAGGGGTCTGTCAGGAGACGCGGACGAATGAAGGGGATTACATAGGGGGAGCTTCACGGGGAAGGCGGACGTGCAGGAGGGCAGGCAGGAGGCGCGGACAAATGAAGAAGGAGAATACATGGGGGGCTTCACGGGGAGGGCGGACATGCAGGAGGGCAGGCAGGAGGCGCGGACGAACGAAGAAGGGGATTACATGGGGGGCTTCACGGGGAGGGCGGACGTGCAGGAGGACAGGCAGGAGGCGCGGGAAGTTCGGGAAGGGCAAGACGGACGGAACGTAACTGTGGGAAGAGCAAAGAGTTAAAGCGCTCAGTAGTGGCAATACCTCCAGTGCGAGGCTTAAGTACGGAGTTTTACTGATTAGAAACTAGAGGATTTAGCTGCGGTTGCCACCTCCGTGAGGTGGGCGTGACATGTATCGTGTGCCAAGGATTTTTAGAGGGCTATTGGGTTACAAGATCAATTAACAGCTGTGCCTATTAATTCAAGCACAAACACACAAGCTGACTGTTAACGCTGGCCCTTTAAGTGCAGCGGTATGTTGTATAAGCACAGGTACATGATTTGTTCATTAGACTCTCATTAGCCAAGTGCCTTTTCTGCATCAATAAAACTATCTAAAGAATAAATCACAATTCTCTCATTTCTCTGTACACCTGTACTAGAGTGTAAGAGTAGATTAAAAAATGTTTTATTTATTAACAGTATCTATAACAACATATATGTACAATGCAAACATGAAGTAGATGCATTTTAATGAAATACTCATTACTTCTTCCAGATAAAGAAGGAATTAATAAACACAGATCTTTCTAAACTATTGTTTCATCCATCTATCCATCCATCCAACCATCCATCCTTTAATCCACTTACCAGTTAGTATCCTGGAGAGGGTTAAGGGATTCATTTATTTATTTGCATATTTGTTTCCCGAGGAGGCTGAAGAGCAGTTTGCTATTTTATTAAAGGATTTACAGATTGAATAAATCAATTATCCGCGCAGTACAATCCAAGTGGTCACATTTTTGTCATTTTTTAACTAAAAATATATATATTAACAAGGTGAATTTGCATATTTAAAGTGCCGTGGAAGTAATGTCTTGTTTTTTCAGCATTGTGATCTATAAAGTTATTAGTTCCCATTTATTGTTTCTGCATAACAGACAATAAATCTCAGTGTTATTCTCTTGACACACAGTGAAATTGTGAAACCAGACTGGGGATAATCAGCTCCTGTTTCCACAGGTCACATTGTGTGAGTCTTCATCAAGGAATCAAAAATACTTTGCATACCATATTATTGTTTTGCTCCAAACATAGACAATAAAACCAACTCAGATAATTGATGGACTGCACACCACTGGCCTTGTGTGAATAAGTATGCATATTAAATTAATTTATGCTTAGCATTGTTACTATTGTAGTAATGGTGACTGATTTGTATCGGATATGGACACTTGTTGGAACTGGAGTGTCCATGAGCTGCAGCCATTTAGAAGTGGAGGTTAAGTATCCTGCTCTACATGAGGGTTTTAATCATTTAAAACCTGAGCATTTGGAAATGAACCACTTATGCAGTGCAAGGCCATGATGAGCCTGGAGTCCATCCTGCATCCAGGAAGCTCAGATCAGGGGATGTCTGGCAAGGGAGGCCAGTCCATCATAGGGCACGGGGCTGGGGTACACCCTGGACGGGATGCTAGTCCATCACCGGGCACACCCTCACACATGCATGCATATTATTTGCACATGTTTTAGGAGGAAACCTAGGGGTACCCGTTGAAAACCTACAAAACCCTCCAGACCTGCAGAGTCTGGCCAGCAACTGAACCCAGAATCCAGGATGTATGAGGCTACAGAGCCAACATGGCACTCCACAGAACAAATAAATCAATCCAATAATAATAATAAAAAGAAAATAGAACAGTAACACTGAGGGTGCTCTGATTTTCTCTGTTTTAATTAAGCCATTTTTGTTTTACTCTTCCTGGAAGCACAGTTACCAGGGGCAATGTGGCACAGCAGGTTGGGATTCTGTACCTGTGATTGGAGGGATTTCAGGTGTGAATCTCAGGGTTCACTGAGTGATGTCACCATTAGGCCCTTGAAGAAGACTCTTAACCCCCAATTGCCCTATGGACTGTCTGATCCTGTTTTCTCAATTGTACATAGCACTGGATGAAAGTGTCAGCTAAACAAATAAAAGTACTTGAAGGACATATGGAACAACAGTGTGATTCTATGTGCTTAACATAACTGATGTGTAATTGCGTTGCATTACAACTACGTCTTGTTTTTAACCATGATTTATTTTCACTAACAGTATGTGGGTGCTAAACAAAAGAATGTAGGGTGACTGCAAAAAATCCCCCCGAAAAATGTTTATTTTTTGACAATTAAATTGAACACTGTTGTGTTTTTAATAAATCGACAGCACATGGAAAATGTGTGAAACTGGTAAATGAGTAGGTGTTGCAAATGTAAGTTGACGACCAGAGTAACAACCAGATGTGTAGCTGGTTTTATGAGTCCCGGCTCGTTCCCAGGGTACATTCTGCCAGACTGGCGCCCACATGACTTTCCTGGCTCCATATCCATATATCGAGTGATTAACCAAACTCTGATATTTATTTATAAGTCTCAATATGAATGCCACTGGTAAAACATGTAAAACATCTTGTGTTGCAATCTACAGCTACACAAAAACAGTTTGCATATTAGAATATAATCACACATTATTATTTAATTGCCTTCTTCGTTAGATCCCCAGAAAGGTTTTTCAAGTTTTTTTCTTTTTTTTTATTGTCGCATATGTGTGGAGGGACACAGTGAAATTCTCATGCCACAGTTGCAGGTTAAGGGATAGGTTTTTGGTGGGGGGGGGGGGGTCGATGAGACAAACAGTAGTGCAATATAAAGCACCACAGTGCAATATAGCGGGCAATAAATAAGTAACACATAGGAAGCGAGGTGGAAAAACACACACAGATTTTCTTTATTTATCCCAATAACTGACCAAGAAAAGGTCAAATAGGGAAATTACCTTCCGGATGTCCAGGTACCACTCGTTCTGTACTGACCCCAACAATTCATCTTTTCCTGAATAAAAGGCAGGCCACGTTCTTCAAGAAACCTAATGACATTTCAAAACCTCTCTCCGGTAATTACTCTCAGACGCAGACTGCCGAGCAATTTCCCCATCGATACTGCCTGTCGCCTCTGAGCACGGTGATGAAATAAAAACGAGTAATGATATGCATATGTGGGATGTCAGTCTATCTGTTCTTACCTGCTGAAGATGGTTCAGGCCATTGGGAATAAGGTGCGGGGTTTGGTGATGAGACGACTAAGAGTACTGGGAGCGTGGGTAGCGTGACTTATTTTGCACCATTTCATATATATAAACCTACAGTTTGAGCTAATTGTTCATACTCTGTGTCTATCCCAAGCTATGGAGTCCACGTTATCAAGGGTCAAGGATTTTTATATGGCAAAGTGCAAGAGGTTTACACGCATAAAACGAAGCTTACTTGAAGCATCCATAGTGAGGTAAATAACAATCATATAGAACACAGCAATAAAAATAGTACAAAATAAATACAAAAGAAACTATAAACATAAGCTAAATATGTTGGTGTTCACTGAGAATATTATCAATATATATGCTCTGTAACATAGCATTGTTAGATGTAAGAAACCATACAAGCATATGGTGTATAAAGATATATGAAAGTGTAGCTTACTGATAAACTTAAAGGGCAGTAATAATGATGCAAAAGGGACATTCAGACCAGCAGAATTCTGTGCTAAAGGGAGCCAAATCCGTGACAAAGGGACATTACCAGTTGAAATGACATCTGTATCAGATGGACTTTTGCCTAAAAACACATTTTCGGATTGGTTAAGAAATATGGCTGGGGAAACACGCAACATTTTATATACTCAAGACCTGAAATTTAAAAATAACAAAATCTATGGGGATTTTGAGTAGTGGTATATACTGTGATAGCAAGCGTTCCTATAATATATGATGTGATAGTGAATATTACTTCCTAAAACTTATGCTCAAATAGAAAGTGTGTCAGTAAATGAAAGATGGGGTCCCTTAATCATTGGAGAGGCTGGGTCACGTTCCCCAGGTTCCCGGTCATAAATCTATTAACCGATTTCATGCAGCTTAATAATATCCACTATCTCTGGCTCCTTTTCCCCAGTATGAAATGCAGTCCTTGTGGAAATGATGGCTGTTTTTATCGGTCGGTTTAACTTCTTTAGCTGAGGAGTATAAATCGACTGGTAACTCTATCCTGACAATGCCAGAGGTGCCTGTCTTCCTGTCTGTATCTTAAATTCAGTAATTTTACGTTTTTATAGAAGCAAGAAGTGGTGTGTACAGGGGCGGGGCCACAGGGGCACTGGTCCCAGCTGAAAGCTGATTGGCCCCTTGAGTGCCCCTTTCTCCTGTCTCTCACTGATTCAAAACATATCATTGGCTGATGATAAGGTTAGCCCCTCTGTATGAATTATGGCTCCTCTTATGCCCTCCACCTGAAACAATCGTAGAATATCCCCTGGATGCAAGCTATGCTTAACAGACTGTTAGAGAAAGTGGGTGTCAGATAATTTGCTCTGTCTATGCTAACTCCTTATTGTTAGAGTGTAAAGCCACATGTATAATATCGTGTCTCGCAGATCCTTGAGATACTGAACTTTATATATTCTTCTCTGAATGATGGGCCCACTGTGCCAGATAACAAATGAATGCTGGTGAGTTATGAAGGGGTCAGGACAGCAAATGCACACCCTTAATGAAGGCTTAGAAACCGGCATCCTCCCGTTTATGTTTTGTGATCTTTTTTTAAAAAAATCCTCACAGGAGAAACCATTTTTTTTTCTCCATGAGAATAAGTTAACTTATTTGTGAAACGATTTCCATTAAGGTACAGAGAGGCACAGTATGCTCATTAACAATACAACATGAATCTCCAATAGCTTACAGGCAGCAAATGTGGTTCTCATTACTGGACTGGACCTCTGTGTGCCTTTTTGTACCACAGAAGTCAGCACACTTTGACTTTGATCTTCCCTACGGTCGCACGCCTTGCGGATCTCGAGATATGGATTCCCACGATAAAGGATGCACTGAGGTTCACTGAGTGAGCAGCAAAGTGAGAGGGAGAGTGAGGTCTTGCTGGGTTTTCCCGTGAATTGCACCAGCTCATTTAGACTTCGCACCATCATCTGTCACATCCACATCCTCTTAATTAACACTGCATGCACAAAGAGGGTTTCACAAATTTGTGGTCTTGTTTGGGAAGTAATATGGATTTTGAATACACATATGCAGCGGAAGAAGTACTGGAAATAGAATGTGAAAAACCAACTGAATTTGAAATAGCTAAATCACAATTATAAACACAATTACAAGGGTGAATCATATTATACTGAATACCAATTAGCAGTTTACATTTGCTACAAAAGAGGCCAGACCAACAGATTTTTAATATCTGAGATTTCAAAGCAACACAAACTAACAGGGTTTCATTAACTCCTAATTCAAAGCAACTATGGTAACAGACTCAAAAATTAAAGGTATGAGATTAGACTGGTTATTTCCAAAGCCGATGCAGCACAAAATTAATTAAATAATATATGAAAGATGTGAACAATATACAAAAAAGTAAACCACATAAATTTTAACATGTATTGAGGTAGTCAAACTATTGTACTGTTTATGCCTGATGTATCCTTCTCACAACAGCATATCCTAAACATACACAATATGGACAAAAGTATACAGACACCTGGCCATTACACCTACAGGAACTTTGATGACATCACATTCTAAATCTATAGGCATCAATATGGAGCTGGTCCCCCTTTGCAATTATAACAGCTGTCACTCTTCTGGGAAGGCTTTCCAC
The DNA here is from genome assembly GCA_026777045.1 of Hyperopisus bebe. Classification (NCBI taxonomy): domain Eukaryota; kingdom Metazoa; phylum Chordata; class Actinopteri; order Osteoglossiformes; family Mormyridae; genus Hyperopisus; species Hyperopisus bebe. The sequence continues at coordinate 24,520,606 of JAODJW010000001.1, forward strand.
AAGATTTTGGAGTGTGTCTATGGGAATATTTGCCCATTCAGCCAGAAGAACATTTGTGAGGTCAGGCACTGATATTGGACGTGAAGGCCTGGTTCACAATCTCCATTCTAGTTCATCTCAAAGGTGTTCAGTGGGGTTGAGGTCAGGGCTCTGTTTGGGCCAGTCAAGTTCTTCCACACCAAACTCACTCAATCATGACTTTATGGACCTTGCTTTGTGCACTGGGGCACAGACATGCTGGAACAGAAAAGGGCCTTCCCCAAACTGTTCCTACAAAGCTGGAAGCATAGAATTGTCCAAAATGTCTTGGTATGCTGAAGCATTAAGAGTTCCCTTCACTGGAATTTAGGGGCCTAGACCAACTCTTGAAAAACAGCCCCATGCCATTATCCCTCCTCCACCAAACTTCCCAGTTGGCACAGTGCAGTCAGGTACTGTAATAGGGCTGCACAATTCTAAAAAAAATTGAATTGCTATTCTTTTGCTTAGAATTGAGATCATGGTTCTTTTCACAATATTTTTTTCTTAAATTTAAACATTGCACTCATTAAACTGCAAAAGCAAACACAACAAAACATGACTGTGCCAAATATATGATCGATCCAATACCAGCATATCTATCTTCTAACAAAAGAACGGAATAATAATGGGTTTGTGGACAAATGAAGTGACCTAAGCTTTAACTGCAATCTGGTCAGAAGAACCAGAGATCAAGATAGCGGCAGCAGCAGTAAACTTCAAACTGATTTTTATACATATACTAGGTAATCTTGAAAAGGAATAATAATTAAAATAGCAAAACTTGATAATTTTCTTTTCCTATGACGGAGTTAAAGTGAAACAAACTCCCTGTGCTACAATGTCCGTATACAGAATCGAAAATAAGAAAAAGCCTGATCTTAATCTAGCTAACTGGCAAAGTAAGAATTATACATGCACGACATGCGATATTGGTATTAATATCGCACATCGGCCAGCCCTAAAATATACAGCCATTTTTTGAATTCAGTACAAAATACCCCACCTCGCGCTGTGATGTCATTCAGTGCCAGTACCGGTTTTTATGCCAGTGGAAAACCAACACTTTGAAGTACCAAAAGTAAGGTACCTGGTGCGGTGGGAAAGAATGCAGAATTATGGAATGCTTGAGACTCTCTGGTGAAAAGTAGGAGCGCTTGTTTTGATCCAGCTGATGTAATACAATGCAGAAGAACAACTGTAATTTAGAAATGAGATTGCATTGCATAGAGGTCGAGATCATGTTTTACGATTAATTGTGCAGCCCTATGAGGCAGGTAACGTTCTCCTGGCATCCGCCAAACCCAGACTCATGCATCAGACTGCCAGGCAGAGAAGTGTGATTTTTCATTCCATAGAACATGTTTCCACTGCTCCAGAGCCCAGTCACAGTGTGCTTTACACCACTCCATCCGACATTTGCCATTGCGCTAGGTGATGTGAGGCTTGCAAGCAGCTTCTTGGACATGGATGCCCATTCCATGAAGCTCCTGGTGTACAGTTTTCATGCTGGGGTTAATGCCACAGGAAGTTTGGAACTCTGTAGTTATTGAGTCAACAGAACACTGACGATTTTTACGCACTATATGCTTCAGCACTCGGCGACCCACACTGCTACTTTACGTTGTCTGTCATTTCATGGCTGTGTTTCTGTTGTTTCTAAATAATTTAGCTTTGCAATAATACAATTTACAGTTGACCAAAAAATGCCTAGCAGGGAAGAAATATCACAAACTGACTTATTGCAAAAGTGGCATCCTTTGACAGTACCATGCTTAAATTCACTGAGCTCTTCAGGACGACCCATTCTTTCACAAATGTTTATAAACCTGACTGCATAGCAACATGCTTGATTTTATACACCTGTGGCAGTGGGTCTGAATGAAACAAGAGAATTCAGTGATTAAGAGGTGTGTCCCAATACTTTTGTCCCTATAGTGTATCAGCAAAGCGGAATAGTAGTCTCAAATCGAAGCTCACTGACAGAACTAGATGAACACTTAATAGCATAGTTGCTAAAGACTACAAAAGTATGGAATCAAAAATGACCACAGAATCCATACAGCACCTCTGTGACCCAGACATTATGAGCCTCACCAAATTGGGATTTATGTTAGGGCTGCAATCTGGAAATTACATATATCTAAGGTCAATGCACAATGATGCATAACCTGCTGCAAAAGCATCAAACCTTGAACCATGAGCAATGAGTAAAGATAATATAGTAAATTTTCACCACTTTTTCCAAAATACAGATGGGTTTCCTGATTGGAGAAAGTCTAAGGATGCTTTTAACCAAGAATACAGGGGATCTGTGATGGAACAGATATCCATCTTACTGTAAATGTTTGCAAGATTGCAGAAACTTTCCTACATCTTCTTCAAGTCATATCCACGGGTATCACAAGTAAATAGTCTAAGTTTGTGCATTACATTCGTGGCCTTGTTATTTAGGACTGACTATGTGATAGAACCATCCCCCGCATGGATTTTTTCATGCCAGTGTAGTTCCAGTCACGCCCAAGAGAACGGTGGAAGAAACCTTCTTGAATCTTTGACCAGCAACCTTTTAATTAGTCTTAGTCCTTAACCACTAAGAAACCTGTTGAGACATGAACCACATTTTTTTCTAGTCATGCCCGACGGCAAGGTAAATGAACCCACATTCACTGTAGTGGGAAAAGAAAAAAAATCCTGAAATTCCAGAAATATAGAATGTTGGGAAATCTACAAGCCATTTTCACAATGCAGTTACACATGTCACAAATAATATATTGACTAATCTGTACTTACATATTTTATACTGTTTATTTTGTACTTATTATATACAGATATTCAACAGTGTGAAGAATCAAAATCCAAGTGGTGTTCCCACATTCAACACTAAATCTTCTGTAGCTATGCCATTTGACAAATGTCAAAAAATGTAGCATGTTAATAAAGATTATTGGAAAATGTTTCTGTATCCTCCTGAGACCCTACGTGCTCATATAAGGACATCATTTTTGTTTAAAACTACTAGTTGTTCAAAAAAAATAATGTTTGGTTTTTATGATTATGAGGTCCTACTAATCCGAAATAGCTGAAGGAAATAAAAGATGCACACCAAACAAAAGCCTGTGACTCAGGAGGTTAATACAATATGCTGGTCAAATATTCATCCCTGTAGATTTTTATAGCATCTCACACGAATATTATACTTAGAAACTGATATGTGAATTTTCACAAGAGTTTCAGAGTAGGAATAAAAAAGCAGACTTTTCTTTATACTTTCTTAACGAAGCACAGCTTTGCATGATAAATATTGTACCTGTGAGTAATTTCTTGTGAAAGAAATGTTTTTTTTAACGTAGGGATGAAATAATAAAGATGAAAAAGGGTGCTGGTTTTTGGATGGAGTAATTGTATCTCTGTAATTGTATTTCTTTCCACTCACTCCACAGATTTCCTACCATAGGCTACAAATCTGTTGTTTCTAGTGGGCTCAAGATATAAATTGCATTGTTCTAACATACTTTATATGCAAGGGACGGACACCTCTATCGCCTCAGTCAGATCGGAATTAATTTGCCTCCCTCACACGCACGTCCCAGGTATGGGCAATAATATTAAGTTTAGAGAGAGTCCCAAATGTGCTGATTACTCTCAGAGAGATCAGAGGTCCTTATTTCCAAATGCTGCTGGGAGGATGCTTTCATCGTTTGTCATTCCACTTCACTGATCAAAATGCAATCATATCTTTGCTCTGGACATAAAGAATTTTGCAATGATGTATAATGTTAAGGTAGTCCCAAATGATATTCCATACTGAGAGGAAGGATACATATAGTATACAATATATACATATGGATATTTTGCACCCAATATTATGTATTAGTAAATAAGCCCCATAGCTTGCTCTCTAGTTCACACACTTCATACAATCCCACGTTTCATTGCACATCTTATTTATTTGAATCTTTTGATACTATTTGTTTTTCTATGTATTACCTTTGTATTTCCTGTCTAGCACAATTCAGGAACCAAGTGGAAAAGCATTTCACTTCATAGGAGTTCAGTGTATGAATGGGTATGTGACAAATCGAACTTGAAAACTTGAAAAAATTAGTTGCAGGCAGTGAAGGAAAGTCAGCTTAGACATACTTACAGCGTAAGATACTGCTGAGGGTAGTGCAAAGGAGACTAGGCTGTTATACAGCTAGCGGGCAGCCTTTATATCAGTGCTTCTCAACTGTAACCCCCACTCCCCACCTATAACTTCACAATCAACAACTTTTTTTGGGTCATGACTTAATGACCAAGTAGGAATGTGGGTCCTGAGGCTAGACCCATTGAGAAGCACTGCTTTATAGGATTCTGGCGGGTATAGACTTGGCGCTTTCACTTGACTGTATGCTGTATACACAGTTGGTAAGATAGAGGAAAACCTCCCCTCCTGAGACCAGAATATGTAAGGCTTAAGTCTTTTATACCAGACATTTCTAGCCGTCTGCTTCATGTAGCTATGGAGCCTCCAGAGAGCATTACTGAACAAAGCGTCTATGCTACAAAAAAGAAATTTGATAAAGAACAATGACTTAGTCAACAAAGCGTTAGCGAGAATTTTAATCAGAACTGCCAAAGAGCAGGCACTGAAGATGACAACAATACATACTTGCCTTCATGTTAATGTGATTTATTGTAAGACATTAATTTATTCATGTCTCTTTGTAATGTACAAATTAAGTACGGTACTTAAGTGCAGACAAGCTGATATGAATTTGATGATATATAGAGGTCTCTGGGATGAAGTTGACAGAAAGTCATTTGTGGCTCTGCTGGAGTTCTATTCCCTTGTTTACATTTGCACATAGCTTTTGCCGTTTAAGTGTGGGACTCGGGAGGGAAACTCACACAGCCATGGTTCGTCATTACTACAACAGCAGCTGATGAGAATTCCAGAGTTGTGAACGATGCACGTAAGCACTTGGCATAGTTCACTTCATGTCAAAAGTAAACACCCACTCCTTTTTTACTACAGCTTCACTCAGACAAAGATAACGGGGACGGCAATGTGAAATACGTGCTGTCTGGAGAAGGAGCTTCCTCCATCTTCGTCATCGACGAGAGTACCGGAGACATTCATGCTACCAAGAGGCTTGACCGGGAGGAACAGGCCTATTACACCCTACGAGCTGAGGTCCTGGACCGGGACACGAACAGTCCTCTGGAGCCGGAGTCCGAATTCATCGTTAAAGTTCAGGACATCAATGACAACGAGCCGAAGTTCCTGGACGGGCCTTACACTGCTATGGTTCCGGAGATGTCCCCACTTGGTAGGTTGCTCTCTGTCTGATAAGTGAAGATGTGATACTGACAGGCAGACCTTACTGTTTCAGGTGAGTTTCGGAGGTGTGTTTGTGTGGTTAGCAACTGAATGTGCATCATTGATAACACTTTGCATAATTGGTAAACAATATGGAAAGAGCATTCTGCTCCTCGTAAATTCATGAGAAGTAATCACTCACCATACTAGAACTGCCAATCCATCAGTCAATCAATAAATTCTTTTGTTTTCATATTATTATTATTATTATTATTATCATTATTATTATTATTATCATTATTACCTTGTGTTCCTTGTCTTTTTCCCTATTCTGCTTCAGGTGGGGGGCAGTACTGAATAATTGTTTGGCAGATGGATGGATGGATGGATGGATGGGTATTGTAGGAACACTACATTTAGTCTATAAACCACTTGAAATGTTGTGAAATATATCAGTTAATAAGCAGCATTGATATTGCAGTTTTTGTTTACTGATTACAGTGATTTACTATTTTTATCAGCTTTAATGGAATAATTAAAAGGCTGTCACAGACAGAGCAAAATGAAGACTGATAAGTATCATGATTCTAATATGATGCAATTTATAAGCAACAAAATTGCACTAAGATGTCACACCCGAATTGCAGGTCTGGGTAAACTGATAAGTTCACAGCAGAAAATGAAATGCTATTTTACTTGCTCAATCTTTTGCTAATATTCATGTGATGTTATAATTCCGACCCCGTTTGGATTCTAAATGCGTGATATCGCTTCTGGAGTTCGCAAAACATCAGTTGTTCACAGCGCATATTTTTTTCCCTCCACCAATCTCCACCCAGAAAACAATAAAGGATGTCAGGGCTCCATAAACAGAACTACCGGTGAAGATAAATTTGTGTATACTGGGAACTAGGATATAAATGGGAATTAGGGTGGAAATTAGGATATAATGGTGCTCTGCAGCGAAATAAAGGGAATTTGAACAGGTGAAAGAGGATAAACTATATATTTGCAGCAGCCACCGAGACTTACATTATTTATTTATCAGACACTTTTATCTTTTAAGAAAACAGTCTCTGGGCCTTGCTCAAGGACCCCACACGAAGTCACCCTGCCCAAACTGGGACTTAAACCAGCAACCGTCCAACAAATGACTTCACCACCCACTGAGCCAGGCAATACAATGTTGAGCTTTAGAGAAAGACTAGGGCCACTCCAGCAGATGCACTAAGTGCAATTCTTACCAAATAACCTGACCTACATGCGTTTGGGTTCTGCGAGGGAATTGGAATACCTGGAGAAAAGAGGAAAAAAAAAAAACAAGGACACATGAATTTAGACTGAACAGACAAAGCCAGGGGGATGGATTGTAATGTGTGACCGTGGAGCTCTGAATCCACACACCAAGTACCAGCTAATAACTGAGAAGAGGAGACGGCATCCTCAAAAAATACTAAAGAAACTAAGGTGTGAAGTTCAAGCATTAAAACCACAATCCATTTGTGCGTAATTCAAAAGTAACATCAGCATGCTAAAAGCACCAGAAAAGTAACCTGCATCGATGGAGCTGACAGACTAGGAAGAGCTACAGATAAATCATAATGGATAAGTGCTTTAATAAGGGGGGAATCATAGCATCACAGCGTTCTTGCCAAAAATGCTTTTCCTTTAAAGCTGGACTGCGCTCATCGACTGCTCGCTTTGGACAGCAGTGTCTGTGCGATAAATACACAGAGCTGCAAAGCAGGACATGGGCTAACGCAGAAGTAGTGCAGTGACCTAACTTCACTAACAAGAAAAGGGCCACTGTGGGCCATTGTGTCTAAAGGAAAAAGGGAAGAAATGAGAGACAGAAATAATGCAAACTGGAGAAAGAGAAGGAAAAAAAAACACCTGGGACCTTGAAGAGAAAACCTGCCTGTTGTTCAACATGATGCAATATGGGACGACACAGCAAATGTGAAATATTAACGTTTTGTGGACAAAGGAGTTGCTAAGATTTTTTTTAAGTGATGGCCATAAGTGCAGCCATAATTCACACAGACGGGCCAACTTTATCATAGCCAATGATATGTTTTAAAGCGATGAGTGACAGGGGAGGTGGCACTCCGGGAACCAGTCAGCTTTCAGCTGGGGTCAGTGCCCCTGTGGCCCCGCCCCTATATACACCCCTGTTTCTGGATGGTGATTCACGCTAATTAACACCTGTTAATACCTTAACAGAAGAAAAGCCTGGTTCACAGATTTATAATAACCTCATATTTTTTTCCTCTAGATGTGAATAGAACAGCAGCCACTTTACGTAATTCAAGGAAGCTCTACTGATGAATTTGGATTTATAAATGTCTTCTTCCATTTATTTTTTCAGTCAAGATATTTTGGCAGCAAGTCAGATGATTGGTTCCTGCAGTAGCGTAGCCAGAAAATTGACTTTGGGTGTGCTATGGGACAGCAAGGTGTTCCAGAAGTCAAACCCAATAAAGCATTGTGTGCCTGTAATAACCATCACTTTAATTTCTTAAAGGGCAAGCTATGACTACTGTTACATTGTAGTTATGGTTGCCACTTTCAATCTGAAAAGTGATAATAAAAACAATGATAAAACAATGAGTGGAGGGCAGGGTTCCCAATGATAAAATTTATTGATTGAGGGGGGTGGGGGTCACCAACAATAAAATGCAAAAATAAATAATAAACATAAGTTCATGTTTTGTGTGGCGTTTGCACACCGTTATTACAGCCCCTGTAGATGCAGTTGTTGTGTTAGCTGCTAAGGCTGGGAAAGGAAGGAACCTGTGGTCAGGATGTGTGGTAGCCCTTTGCTAGCACTACAGATAAATGATAAATGCGGCATCGACGGTAGCCCTTTGCTAGCACTACAGATAAATGATAAATGCAGCGTCGACAGCACTAGTGCTTTCTTGCTTACAGGTGAAGAATGTCCAATTGAATTTGCTTGACAAATACTCAATGAAGAAGAAATAGCATGTGGTCAAATAAAAAGGGACATTTTGAATAGAGATACTTCTTTTCCAGATGTGAGGCTGTGTTGTTGACAAACTGTCACCCACTCACGTCAGTCTGGGGGCTATCTACAAGCATACCTTTCCGACAGGTAATCCGAATCCAACACGCTCCGTCTTAACTGTCCATCAAGACAGCGTCGGGTACAGGAGATACAGATGCACTGACAGGATTGGTGCTGCCTGTTCGGCGCCATGACTTCGTGCAGAGAGAAATGAGAGATATCAAGAACGAGATGGGAGCAGGTCAGGCACTGGCAATGATAATGGACCCATTCATGCATGGTAATCAGCTAGAGATCTGAAATGTTACAGCAGGGTTCATGGATCGTCAACCTGTCCGTTCATAGGCAAACGCATCTGTGGCAAGGCCTGTCTGTGTCTATGGAAAAATGTTTTGATTGAGGAAAAAAAACTATGTAAGCTACATTGTTAAGTACTATGTGGATGGTTGAAAATTGCATTTTGATCAAAATGTCAGATTTCACCATGGTGTTGACTACCTGGAAGGGTTACTCACATTGCATGACAAAAGGAGTTGAAAGTTCCAGCAGGTTATTTACTCCGGGAGCTGCACATATTCACTGCATCTACTTTGAGAAGACTCAGGATATTGTCCTATCATACAGAAGAAAATGGGCTACATCAATGGGCTACATCAATGGGCTACATCAATGGGCTACATCAAAAAACAGAATCCAGAGAAAGATGCTATTGATTGTGCCCATGTGTATGTTCAACAATCTCGACATGTGGAAATTGGCAAAACATTGCAAAGAACAAAGGTCATGACTGCACACACATTCAAACATGTCACTAATGGCCACTATCCACAAGCAGCAAACCAGCAAAGTACAGTAACAGCTCACTCCTCAGCTGGTATTATCCAGAGCACAAAACAGCTAGAGAGGTAAACACAGCAAAAATGTGAAAAAAAAGTGATTCAGAGAATCCAAGAACAGGAAGGGAAGCAGAGAGCAGAAAGGTGAAACTCAAGGAGACAAACATAACTCACTGCACTATTCAAAAGGAAACTTAAATTACATCCTAATGGAAAATCAAAGAAAAACATGTTACACCTAATACCAAAACAGGATTGGAGTTCAGATGAGAAACAACCTTGAAGAGATATTTTAACCAAATTAATCCAACAGATAGTTGCGCCTCTTCGCGTTCTGCGGCATGTAGGTTGATCCCAATGTTATTAAACATTCTATTGAACTCAGCTGCTTACGGTGTAGGAAAAAAAACAACATGGCAGTCATGTTAAAGAGGACTAATCCTCCAGTCAGTAGGGGGTGCTCATTACAGACCTGCACCCTCAAGTCAAATGCTATAAAAAAGATGTACTATAGAAAAACTGTCAAAAAGTAATAGCCATGGAGGGCTCCTTACATAACAAGGGCGACTCTATATTCACTAAAAACACATCAAAGATTTAATTAAATAGATTTAGTCAGTGTGCCTGTCAAAACCATTGTTCATCCTTATGAAGAGTATCACAGAAAACCTGGTTCTTTGCAGGTCACTCAGACACAGGCAATACAGAGTAAGCAGTCTAACTGCCCAGGTGCTGAGAGGGAAATGGGATCTGGATGGTAACTGAAGCACAAAAAGTGAAAAAAAAAAAGGCCCATTAAGCTGAAATCATAATCCTGAAAGCTGACGACCCTACACACTGACAGCTGTATTATATAAACTTCGACGACAAGATGATCATTCAACTCATTGTTCCAAACATAGTTCATTTAATATATGCATAGACGGATGTGTCCATGTTATTTTTTTGTATAAATTGTGGGCGCCAACAAATAATTAAACTAAGTCCATTTTTCAAAGACTTGGAGCCTCTCTGGAAGCAAAAGGCTCAGGATAAGGTAACACCATGGATGGGATGCCAGAACATTGCAGGATACTTACAGTAGATGACCTTGATGACCAACACAATCCTTTTCGCTAACACAAAGTAATTCACATATTAATGATATGATCCTATGGGGCCTGGGATTTAGCCAAGTGCAAGGCAGATTTAATAGAAAAAAAGCTACAGTTAGTTACCAGAGGCAGGCATTTCAGGTCCAAAAAGTAAAAATCCAGACCAGGATTTTGTTTCAACCAACCAGTTGAGTACTCTGCAACTGTGACACTTTATATACAACTGGTTGGTTGAAACAAAGTCCTGGTGTGGATTTTTACTCTCTGGACCTGAAATGTCTACGTCTGGTTATCACAGGGACTTTCATGAAACATTCATAACACTGTGTAAGTTCCATCTTAATTTTTTAAACATAGGAATATCTGACAGTCGCCTGTGATGGACTGGCATCCCCTCTTGTGTCTTATCTTGCTGAATCCCTCCTGGGCTAGGCTTCATACTGTACATGATCCTGTACTGGATAATCGGGTAGGGAAAATGAACAGATGATAAACCTCATACAAACTTATGCCTTTAACTTAATCTTAGCTCATAGACACCATCTGGTGGTTGCCATGATCATCCCAAATAGTAAGAAGAAGTAAATACGACCAAAACAAACTTTGACATGATCTTGCCCAGCCTCTAGCTATTTCACAGTGATTCATTTAAGGTTAGAAAAGACTGCCTACTTCATCTTTTTTTTCTTTAGGATGGTATGGTGTATGACATTTCCTCCTTATTCCCATTGGATGAATCACTTCTTTCCTGCATTTGAGTACAGAGTTCCTTCTTGTAGAGATAGGCACTTACAAAAGGACAAACTGCAGGGGAGCTCAAGATCATCATAGAGAGAAGGACACTACAAAGCACTGCAGAACTGATATAAACAAACAAACCTTTGGCAGTAAAACCAGTATGGAATTAGTCACAATGGGAAGCAAAACCAGATAATGTCCATCCCAGGTTGATTTCCTTGCAGCAGAAAATCGCAAGTAACACGCAGTGGCCCTGCCACTCGGTGCCGACACTTTCCTTCAGTTTCATTTATTTTTCATTGCTCCGCCCACCACTTGTCTCACAGACAGCTGTGCCCAGCAGCCCATGCGTTAGCAGATGTGACAGGATGTGGATGGACACTTTCTCACATTCCTGTGCAAGAAGAAATTTACCTGAATCTTAGTCTTTTTTTTCCCCTTTCTTTTAGTCATCTTTGTAAATGATTATGTAATTGTTTTTCCATTAAACTTTTCTGAAGTGTGGACATATATCATATGTAATACATAATGAAAGGTTAAAGCAATTTTTCATTTTTATTCAAATTCTTTTACTGTATATTTCATTTGTAAATCCTTTTAGCAGCATGCATTTGCAGATTCAATAACCTTTGCATTTATTCACATTTATTACTTATTGGAAACCCTGTTTGTGGTAATGAAATAAAGTTTTATTTAATGCAGAAAAAAAACTAAATTACTTCTGAATAATGGGGAGAGGGACAAAAAATGCACAAAACATTAAAACCAATTATAATCAACACACGGCAAACAGCTGTAGGCCATGTTGTTTTTTTCCTTACTGCATTTTGCAGATTGCATACCAAGCCACAATTAAATCAAGCAAACCTCGTAAACAACTTCAAGATCGCATTCGGTTTTTATAAGTCAACAAAAACAGTTGATTTAACTATTAACTGTCTTGACTTATAAATTATATTAAACTATATAAAATAGAATAATTGTTTTATGTAACTTGGGGATTACAAAAACAAAATCATAACATGTCATGCTATGCTACAAAAATGTCATATTTCTTGCAATCATTCATTTTCACTTTAAAATGATACATATCATTTGCAATATTTCATTGTCCCAAAGTGTGAATCAAATATTTCACTTTACCTTAATTTATATTTAATCCTAATGAATTACACATTCATTAGATATCCATTCAGCCATACTCTTTATCCAGCATTAGGTAACAGTGAGTCTGGAG
>JAODJW010000001.1:24536544-24561538 GCA_026777045.1 Hyperopisus bebe
AATCTGTATATTTTATAGTTGACATTAAACTTTTCCGCGTGCGCTTTCCTGCACTTGAGTAAATTATTGTGCCCATACTGTTCATACCCAAATCTATGGCTTTGGTATCACGTCAACAATTCAAAATTCAAGAAGTTTATTGTCATATACATAGTTATACAGTTTATTATAGAGGTGCACCGATTCGATATTCCGGATCAGTATTGGCACCGATCCATACCTATTACACATATCAGGCGTCTTTATGCTTACTTATTTAGTTTTCATCAGCTTGTAAAAAGGTAGCTCCTATTTCTTTTTAAATTGATTTGTACAATCAGTCTACCCATTTTAGATGTGCAGTTTTTGCAGCATTTAAGCTGAACGCTAACGCTGCCACTCAGTCTTTTGCCACTCAGTGGGTCTGAGTGCAGTGACTTCCGCCTGCTGTGACATCATGCACATACCCTTCGCAGTAGGAGGAGTGTAGGAACATCAGATATGGGGGTGATGATCTGGATGTATTTTGTGCTTTTAACAACGAGTAGTACACAGCGATTTGCAGTCTTTGGAAAAGTAGTTTTGAGAGGTGGAAGTAGCGTTTAGCAGAAAATCCCACTAAACAAAGTGCAATTGTATGAGACAAAGTGAGTAATATGAAAAAAGCAATGGATGATTTAGGAGTCACTAGCTTGGGCTGTTTTGCATACCCACTACAGCTTGTGATACACAAGTGGTGGCTATCGTGATGAAGTGTAAGTGTAAGATGCTGTTGCCAGTGGGAGAAAAATTGTGGGAGCATTTTAAGCATTTGCCACGTGCATATCCTCGCTTGGAAGATATTCAAATTGAACTGCAAAAGCCTCAAAAACGCTTAAAACAAGATGTACAAACGAGGTGGAACAGTACATTATGTATGTTTCTAGTAGCCTAATTAAAGATTTTGGCATACATTTTTTCATTAGTATTTACTAGTTTAAAAATATTAATTTATATAAAGTATAAATACTTATAGGGGCGGCATGGTGGTGCAGTGGTTAGTGCTGTTGCCTCACACCTCTGTGACCTGGGTCTCCACCAGGGAGCCATGTGTGTGGAGTCTGCATGTTGATGGCTTAGGGTGTGATTCTCTGGGTACTCTCCCCTGACATAGCCCCAATCTTGGCCAGGATTAGCATTTGGAAGATGGTATCAAGAAAGACTGTAGGTTTGGGTTCAACAAATCAGCCTTAACCCCCAGACAAAACACAAACATGCTTGACCAAGTGTACTGGCTGTCACCTCTTCCCAGGCTTGGAGTACTCACACCGGGAGGACTGAGGTTACTGACTGCGTGGTGTCCAGCACAGCAGGACTGACGCAGGTGAAAGGCAAGGTTATGGAACCGCACAAGGTTTGGAACCAACATGATAAGCTGAAGCAACGAACAAAGAAATCCATTAAGACCTGAGCAAGAGAACAGCCCAGCATGAATGCATTGATATACCCAAATCCCAGTACTGAACAAGGAGCATTAATCACACAAAGTTTAAATAGATTTATAGATTAGCTGTGGGTTTGGGTGAATACAGATCGTAACCATCTAGCAGTGGGTGCGGCCATGGAGAATAAGCACAGCTGCAGCAGGTAACTTGTGAAATTAATTCTGCAGCAGATGAGACAGATGGGAATATGGGTAATAATAATCTGCAGAATGAAATGGTAAAGTTCATGAAATAATGTTAGAAAGTACAAAAAAGCTAAGAAAAAAAAACAAATAATAATAAAGAAGAAATGATACTAAATAAACAATTGTCTCACAAGACCAGACACAGCAGACTTCCTTGGGGACTATGACCCCGCAACCACCCAACTGACCCTTTGTAATCACCTAAGGTATCGTTAACGAGGTAATCACTTAGAGCCAACTGGTTTTCGTTAAGTGAGGCATCTGCAAGCATTATCCCCCAAATCCAGGCTTATGCCATAGCCCAGGGGTGGTCAATCTTATCCGCAAACGGCCGGTGTGTATGCGGGTTTTTGGGATAACCTGTAGGAGTTGCAGCAACAACCCACACACACAGCGGCCCTTTGCAGATAAGATTGGGCACTGCTGCCATAGCCAGTGCCACCTCCAGTACTCCCAGCCTTTAAACAGATGGGCATTATATGTGATGTATGCATTACATTATAGAGACAATATATAGTCATGTAAAAAAATTAGGACACCCCATGAAAACCTGTAAGCATATGGACATTTGATCTTCGTTTTAACAATATTGAGAGATTAACATAATATGATTACACAAGTAAAACTGAAGAAATGTCTCTTTAATGATTTGTACAATGCAATTAGTAGAAAATCAATTTCTTGTGAGGAAAAAGTCAGAATACCCCTACATTCATTGCTACTTAAAATGCCTAGAATTAGATTCAGGTTACAGAGCATTTTGGAGGAGCCTGTCTTATGTAAACGTCAGACATTTAGTTTGGTTTGCTTTAGATTGTTGAAGTAAGTGGTATCACTATGGTAAGATCCAAAGAGCTCTCTGAGGCCTTCGGAAAGAAGGCTGTAGATGCATATGAGTCTGGCAAGGAATATAAAAAGATCTCAAAAGAATTTGAAATCAGCCATTCCACTGTCCGGAAAATTATTTACAAGTGGAGAATATTTAACACAACTGTCAAAATGAACAGGCTGGGCCATTCTGAGCATACTGCAAGATAAAGAAGTCTCCAACAATTCTACAATGTCACCACAGCACCTATAGGAAGCTCCTGCCACAGTTGATGTCAAGGTACCTGCATCTACCATCAGAAAGAGACTGTACAAGTCTGAATTTCAAGGGAGGGGTGCAAGGAGGAAACCCTTGCTGTCAAAAAAATAATAAACATTAGGGCAAGAATGAAGTTCACCAGAGAACACCTAGACAGAGACTAGGACTTTTGAAATGATGTGCTTTGGACTGAAGAATCTAAAATTGAATTACTTGGGCACAGCAACAGGGGACATGTTTGGCATAAACCAAAGTCAGCATTTAACCAAAAGAAGCATAGGGGCGGAAATGTCATGGTTTGGGGCTGCTTTTCTGCAGCAGGGTCTGTCCAGCTTACCATCGTATAATCCACTATGAATTCTTCATTGTATCAGAGGGTACTTGAGGACAATGTGAGACCATCTGTCTAAATATTGAAGCTGAAGCAGAGGTGGACCATGCAACACGACAATTACCCAAAACATTTCAGTAAATCCATTAGGCACGGCTCAAAAGAATGAAATGGAGAGTTCTAGAATGGCCAAGTCAAAGACCAGATCTTAATCGTATTGAGATACTGTTTGGGCTACTTGAAACAGGCTGTGCATGCATGTACTCCTCTCACACATCACACAGCTGAAATAATTCTGCATGCAGGAGTGGGGAAAATTTTCTGTCAGTCAATATCAGAGATTGATAGATGGTTATAAGAAACATCTCATTGAGGTTATTTCAGCCAAAGGGCGAAATATAACCTAGTAGAACATAGGGTGTCCTAACCTTTTCCTCAGAAGGAATTGGCATCTTAATTTCTTTTGTTAAATGAGTGAATTTGTTTTTGCATAGGTGATGCAATAATCACCTTTATCTTTAGATGTAATTGAAAGAAGATGGAATATTATGTGGATGTTTCTTAATATTTAATGACTGTGTGCTGTATACACACATAAGTGAAACTGTTGTTGTCTGGTCTTAGGGGCATATACAGGGGCAGAGTCACAGGGGCACTGGCCCCAGCTGAAATCTGATTGGCTGCCGGAGTGGCCCCTCCCTTGTCAATCACCGATTCAAAGCATATCATTGCTTGGTCAATTCTTGGCTAATGATAAGGTTGGCCCCTCTGTATGACTTATGGGCCCTCTAATGTCACACGTTAAAAAAAAAAAAAATTGTAGAATGATCTTTGGTGTTTTTGACTTTGAGGGAACTCATCTGGTACCAGTAGGGAACAGCCAGAGAACGAGACTGAGAAGTGCTATCTCTGGCTCTTTTAAGTTACTCTAGGAAGTAAATAAGTACATGCACAGATCGTTGACCAAGGACAGAGAAACACTGTAATAGGCACACAGTTAGCAATTAATTATTTTCATATGTGTCTCGAAAAACCTGGTATTTCTTTAAATTTATTTATTTTATTATTCTTTTTTCCATCTTCTGGATCACGGTCCCTTAGCTTGGAAATGTGCTCAGAATGCATGAGAAACATATCTTGTTTTCATTAACTGAATATTATACATCTTTCAGCAAAGCAAAAGTAAAACTTACAGTATAAGAGATTGTATGGAACTAGCAGTCCCAAGCTCCCAGTCAGTTAGTTAGTTAGATTGGAGAGGTCATCTTTTTGCAGAGCAGCAGTTCCTTGCTTTTAGAGACTAATTCAATTGCATCATTAAAATGTAATTGTGAGGTTAAAGAGCAAAGTTATTAATCAGAAAGCTAACTAGACACTTAATTACCTGGATGTTCAGGGGAAAACAGAAAACTGTTGTTGTTTCGACTAATGTGCAGTTCAGACATCATAAAACATCATTATTTTTATTACAAACACGTGTGATTGGCATGAGAAAGCATTATTTACAATATTCCACAAAATAATCAGATAAAGATTTTTTTACTAGATAGTTAAGCTAGTAAATGAACTAATAACACAGAAGTCATTCTATTGAAGACCTATTGTGCATTCCCCACAATCCTGACCAGGATAAAAGTTTATTGGATGGATGGATGGATTGGCCTATTTTGCATAGTCGTTTACTGCAAAGTATTAAGAATATGCCATTTCCCATGACAATTCTCTTTTTCACTACTTCTTATCTTCTCTCCTCCTTCCAGCCTTAACACTTCTCAATGCCAGCACAACAATGGTGGTTTCATAATGGACTTACCCTCTGAGATAGTAGCAGCACTTACTCTAAAATGAAACCAAGTTGATTTTTGTAATCCTCCCACACAAAGCCCCAAATATCTGAAGGACTTGATATTATAAGCGACACAGTGTAAGGGAGAACCGGACGTTACTGGATCTCAGATTTGCAAAATATCACTCTCCTATAATACAATCATATGAATATTTTCTGTCTGTATTAAATAATTATAAAAATATTGTATATTTATACTTCATTTATCTTTATTATGCCCTATAAGGAGGTCCTCCAACTTACAGGGCAATTTGGTGGTTGGTGGCAGGATTGGCACTCCAGCTACTGGAAAAGAAACTCACACTGGTCCATTCGGATTAGTGTGGTCCTGAGGTATCACCCACCACATGACTGCATTCAGGTTCTCATCCCCGAGGTGGTTCCTCATGTGGTGGGTGCAGCAATGTAATTGCTAAGTATTACCTTAGCAATCAAGGTGACAATGGGAACAATGAAAGTAACCCTTTGGTTTATACTTAATCTTGTGACAGATCTGTTTTGTTTGTACACAGGGACATCCGTGTTGCAGGTAGCGGCGACGGATGCAGACGACCCTACATATGGAAACAGCGCCAGGGTAGTCTACAGCATCCTTCAAGGGCAGCCATATTTCTCAGTGGAGCCCAAGACAGGTAAATACACAACCTAACTTACCCAGCTGGCTGCTGTTTTCTGTGGACTTTGGACAAGGGAACATTGTCACCCTCATATCCATACATAAAAAACCCACCATTTCATGCACGAGATAATATTCATATTGATTTATACTGAGGCACAGGGTATGATGCTTTTGGAGGGAGGGGAAGATTAACCGGATGTTTTCTGTTAAGAGGCTGTAATCTGGAATAAGAATAAAGCCTTATAACAAAAGGGGAGCCCTGACGTGCATTATAATACATGTAAGTTTCTGCAGGGGAATACAAAGAAAAAGTAGTTTACACTGGATTTTTAAATACTGTTTATAAATTTTGACACCCAAGATATTAAATGACTGAATTTGAATTGAATTGAATTGAATTTCCTTTATTGTCATTGTACACAGTGTGCTCCCCCATATAGTAGTCTTCCTATAAAGTGAAAAAAAAATACTATATATGTGTGTGTGTGTGTGTGTTTGTGTGTGTGTGCGTGCATGTGTGTGTGTGTGTGTAGATGACAAGCTATTAGTAGGATAGCTGTTTGATCATTATGTTGAACAAATTAATAATGTATGTCATGTGCTATTTGCTTCACTCGTTCATCACTTTGGGTAAAAACGCCTGCTAAATAAAGTAAAATGTAAGTGTAATAAATTAGGGGTGTTTTCATAATTAAAAGGATACAGACTGTTAACACTTAGAAAGTGTGCTGTATGTATTAGCTGCTGGCATAAAATGATGAAACTGATGAAAGTTATGTTAATTATAATGTGTATGGTAGCATCGTATACAGCCGCAAGAACACACACACACACACAAACACACACATTCACACAAATAACAGGAAGCCTGTGAGATAACACAGATTTTAACCTTCCATTTAGAGTATGAAATAGCTTTATATATCTCTGCGTTTACTGTATCTTGTCAATTGCCAACATTTACATTAGCAAAACATGCTTCATTAAGTGTGTCATCCATCCTTGCTCTACAAGCAAAACAACGCTTTGCATGAATCCGCGTTACCCAGATACATACCTGTTTTATTCAGAAATGGGTAATTTGCCACATCTGGTAGTTATTCCATTATGGATTTCAGCTACTTTCAGAAATGGTGTGTTTGGGCAGCTCTCCCAATTACCCTAAAAAGCTCTCTTTGATTAGGAGAGATGAGCTTCTAATGCCCAATCAGCTCCTTTTTTTCCCTTCCCATACTGGTCACTTACAATGCTTACACGGAATGTTTTTAGAGTCGTGCCCACTAATTAAAAACCACATGTTTATGTTGAAATGTTTCTGTGCTGTGTTCACATAGAGTTCAATTAAGACGTCTTTAATAAGGGTGTACGATAATGTTAAATGGGGGCAGTGGATGTCCTGAGAATCAGGTGAAAAAACTCCCTGACTTCTTTCACCCGTTTGACATTCAAGAGTGTATGCAGGGGGCGGGGCCACAGGGGCATTTGATGCCAGCTGAAAGCTGATTGGCCGAGTGCCCTCTCCCCTGTCACTCACCAAAACATATTATTAGCTAATGATAAGTAAATATTTGCCTCTCCCTATGAATTATGGCATCTCTTATGCACCCCACCTTTAAAAAATCCCAGAATCATCCCTGTCCTATATTTGTATATTATTTAGTTTTATTTTGCAGTCAGTTAATGTGCCATCCCCAATACCCAGTGTTTCCTTATGTAGTTTTTGATGATAATGGTTGAAAGGACTGTGTTGTGTTTTTATCTTTCTGTGTCTATTACACTGTCTTGGCTCCGGTCCTCAGATAAAGCCTTATAATATAATTTTCTGAAATATTCATGAGTGCATGTTGACTGGTGGAGAGAGCCTTGTCAAACAATAAGTAGCATTAATTATTTGCATATGACAGTTTTTTTCTGCAAGACTGCTTTCATTATGAGTGAAACACACCTTCTGTGGCTCGTGCAGTTGTCCCAGTCTTAGATATCTCTCTGGCTGACAGAAGGATGAGTAGAGCTGAGTAAAAGAAGAAAGCAAAGAATAAAACGGATTTAGGAGTACATTTCAAAGAGATATTCCTGTAAATGGTATCATTTGTTATGTTCAGTAATGTATATCATCTGCTATTAAATTTTCTAATAACTTTCCCATACTGTAATGACTGTGGTTTTATACATCATATTTTGTGAGATTCATTTTTGATTCATTAATTTATTATTGTTTTTCTTAATTCCTGGATTTCACCAGCTTTGTTATTTTGCATCCTTTACACACTGCAGATGAATATATATCACTCAGCTGAAATTGCTAAGACTGAAATTACACCAACGTACACATTTAACAAACACGCAAAAACAGCATACCGAAAGGGCAGGTGACTCACAACAAATTAAATGAGTTATTTATTTAAAAGCAAAAGGAAAGCCCAAGTATTCGATTTTGTCACATGTAATATTTTCAAAATGGCAGTGCTTAATGATTTGGATTTATTTCCACCTACACAGGTCACTTGAAAAAAATACCTATATAAATAACTGAACTTGAAAAACGTGAAATGTACAGATAATAACGTATAAAAACTAGCTCTGCAGAACTCTCAGAAACAATAGAATACAACTCTGGGGAATTTTGTCTTGATTGGATTTAGTCCTATAACTTCATTAGCTGGGCATAACAGTGTTATATTATAGGGGATCAGAAGCTCAGCATTGATGATTTCCTTCAAGCTCACCTTCAATATAAATAGTCCCATTTTAATTAAGATACACAAATACGCTTTACTTTTCTATTCTCTAGGATTGCATTCTATAATCCATGCTATATTCACACTTCAGTTTGGTCAAATGGTGACATCAGATGTCGCTCTAAAGAAATAGTGCCATTGGGCCTCCCTTAGTGTAGTGACTATCCATGGCCAGCAGGGGGCCAACCTTTGGGACTCCGTGCAAATACATGATTTGAGTGGTGGTAAATAAGTCTGAAATAAAACCAAGCAATATAATAGAAGAAATGTATGCAGCTTTACACATCACAGCACAAACGGTATCCATATTTTGGTATTGCAGTCTAAAGTGCTGGTACAGTTTCAGTGCCGGTACTGTGCTCTTTTTTTTGAAGAGTAGAAGACTCTGAAAGCACAGGCTTTCAAACAGAGACAGGAATGTAATTCATAGTTATTCAGACATTGCAAAAGCCCGCTGCTAGCTTTGATGAAGTCCTGGTGGTAAGGCTCTGTGTTTCTATTGACAACGGTCCATGTAAGTATGGGGGCCTTGAGTTTAATGCAGGTTCCAAATGGAGTCTGGTTAATGGAACCCAGGAGAGGTGTAACATAAAGGTTTTGAGAGGAAAACAGCAGCAAAGACAATGTGTGCCACAGTGTTCTACACACTGTGGAGGCATCTGGAACTACTTGGATCATGTGTGCATTGCGGTCTAAGCTAGTAGTAATGCCTCAGTTCTGAGGACCACTACCTGAGCTCTTTGTCTTGAGTTCAACCTGCATTGTAATTAACGTGAGCCACACAGAGACTCAATGCATAGCACTGCTGTCTCCCGCCTCCAGGGTTGGCATTGAATCCTGCCTGCCTTCCACTGTGTGTCGAGTTAGCATGTTCTCTGCATGTTGCGTGGGTTTCCTCCCACAGTCCAAAGACATTTAGTTAGCCTAACACTGTTTATATATTGCACATATTGTGTGTGTCCTGTGATGGACAGGCATCCTATCCCCACCCACTTCAGTCCCTGACTTGGATAACTGGCTGCAAGATGGATGGATGAAAATCACGTAGCTACCAACAGTCATATAACACACAGCCTAAAGGAACATTATGAATATATAAAAAAAATCTTGCCTTACAAATTATCTTACCTTAATTTGCTTCTGTAATATTCCTATGGGTTCATGTAACAGCACAAATTAGTTCTTAATTTTAACGCTACTAGTCCGTCATTCACTTCCTATTGAGGAGCCATAACATTTAGCACTGTTTTTATTAAATTTATTTAGCACTGTTTTATTTATTTAGCACTGTTTTTATTTATTTTATTAATTTATTAATTTCAGTTCATCCTCTAAGAAAAGGAGTAAAAACAGGTACCTCTAGTTACACCAGTCTCCTCCCACAGTCTAAAATCATGTAGCTAGAAAGTTCTCAGTTGCCTATAGCGTCCGATTATGTGTGCGAGTGTTTTAACCCTATAACAGACAGACATTTCATCTAAAGTGTCCCCTGCCTTGGGCCCTGTGCTTACTGGGATAGGCACCAGTTGCAAGAAAACTGGTTTTAGATGATGAATGAACAGATAAATGGTTTAGTTTTTAATGATGATCAAAGTAACAAAACAACCAGAGCACATTAAGATAATGAAAGCATTTTATGAACTGCTATAAATAAAGTAGTAGGGAAAAAAGTAGTGTGTTTATTGTGGATCATGGTATGTAGTTATATTTTTCTCAACATCCAGTAAGGAAAAAGTCCATAATCTGAAGGACTCTACTGGTGACCCATAGGTCAAGATTAAAACTGACTTACAGGTCAGTGTGTGCAATACATTCATTTAGATGGCAAAGAGCAATGGAAGGAGACCAGGAGAAGAGACACATCTGACCATTTGAGAAGGTAAAGACATAAATTGCTCAGCAGCATTTAAAAACGAGCTGAAGAGGTTTCATGTGCGGAGCCAGAGGATCAGCCAGATGGATTGACAGCAGTTAAGGTGTGAGATGGATTGTACCACAGCTTGGCCCAGCAGATAGGTTGACAGTGTTGTGGAATAAGGGCAAATATATCAAGCACTGTGCATACACTAACATATGGGATAGGTGAATGTCTGTAGTTGAGGGTGAGAAGGTGACATTCTTGTCAAGGATGACAGTAAGGTGTTTGACAGTTGTTGATGATGCCACCGTTGAGTTTAGTGCTATGGTGGCTTGACTGGGATAGTTCCATGTTCGACAAGCTAAGTTGGAAGTGACTGTCTGTCATCCGAGTAGAAGAATTTTGCAATTTGGGAAGCTACTTCTGTTTTGAGAAGTATATGGTTTCATATAATAAATTTTTTTCATTGGGGGCTGATGGTTACCTAATACAATTATGAAAAGTTATACTCTTCTTGATGTTATTAGTTATTAATGCAAATTCTTTAAGGTTATTAACTATGGTTTCCCTGTATCGACACCGAATATACAGTAGGAACAATTGTTTGAAATGTTACATGCTTCTTGGTCAGATTAGCTAGCTTGGCCTTTATAGATTTTTAGACTCAGCCTTTCTGTTGAGTGTCCAGATTTCATACTGCCAGAACAAGAAGTGAGGTTCAATGGATCATATAATGTCAGTGCTAACTGAAATGATAATAAGATCTAGAAACAGCTCAATAGGTTTATAAATGGATACATATAAAGGCTGAGAGTCTGAATTCTGAAGAAGGTCATTGTAAACCCTTTATAATGGAATTGAAAAATAGAACTGCTTAACATTGTAGGCTAGCTGTGAAAGGTCATGATGTAAAATAATAACTTAGACCTAGTTATATATACTTGTTGTGTATTGCTACTATTTACAAGACATAAACAGTCCTGCTATTTAAATTTGCGGACTATCTGGGAGGTTCGTCCTGTCTGCTGAAAGCTTCAACTCTTTAGTTAAGAACAAGTGACATGATGTGTTGACGATACACTTCATTGAGTACTTATTCTTCTGAACAGCTCCGCTTTTATTCCCCTAGAGGACAATACAACTCACTCCCAGCATCTGTCTCTTACCTTTTACTCTCTCTCTCTTCTTCCCCTCATGTTTTGTCTATTTTTTCATTCCTCTTTTATTTCAGGCAGCTACAGCTGTAATGAACTTTATGTTATCTGCTTAAGTCAGATCAAGAATGTGGTGTCTGTGTGTATAGTATATTTAATATCCACAATGTTAAATAGGGAACATTTGATAAACATTGCTATAGGTAAATGTATAACCAGCTTTTGGTTTTAATTCTCTCCACAGCAATTAAGTTCTTACGTCCAATCAAGAAAACAATGTCAACCTGCTGTTATGAACTGGGTATATATTCCCTGGTGCAATTTGTGTCGTATATCACTAATGTTCCATCGCATCCATTACTTGCTGCATTTTATTGAGAGGAGGGAAGGGGCACAGGCGGCGTGAAGTGGTAAATCTCACTTTCTGCCCGTTGTCAGCTTTAAAATGAGCACAGCTCCTCCCTCCATCAGGGACAATGTTTACAATCCCATTGTCACTGTTCATCAGGATGAGTGCTGTAGGTGTGTGGACACGGGTTAAAGTCTTTAACACACGCGTGATTGACGGTGCACCACTCTCACATGGCGAGAGCCGTCTGGGCACGTTCTTCTTTAAAGCTAAATATCGTTCCTTAATTGGGAATCGGAGCTTGCACAAGCTATTTATCCAGAGCTTTCGTGATTGCAGCATAGCAGCAGTAGACCTCGGAGGTTTTTAGCGCGTGTGTTTGGTTTGCAAACTGTTAGTTGCTCGACAGAAAGCTTTGCCGATTGTAGGTTTGTATTTACAAGTGCTTACTAACAGAGTGTGTGTCCAGGGGGACCTGTGTATCCTGCATACTGAAGATTCCTCAAAGCCTCATTGCAAGATCCCAAATGGCTTGGAAACATCTAAATACGATATTTAATGCATGTCCTGCTCACTTTCCTCAGTTTGAATTCCATGTTGTGTAACTGCTGATCCTGATCATTGTTCTCCTCCAATGTTTCCTTCACTTTTTCCGCTACAGGCATAATCAGGACAGCCCTCCCCAACATGGATCGGGAGACGCGGGACCAGTATGTGCTGGTGATTCAGGCCAAGGACATGGTCGGCCAGATGGGGGGGCTATCCGGCACCACGTCGGTGACCATCACCCTAACGGATGTCAACGACAACCCACCTCGCTTCTCCCGAAGTAAGACATCTCCCCTGTCCAGCTCATGATGACCTACACATATTTGATCAGTGCTGAGTTTTTTCCCCATAACCAGGGCAGATTCATTTGTCTGGTAGCCCTAGGCCGATGTCAGCAAGGACACTCAAGGGTTGCCGAATTAGCTAACTGTTGCGCCCTTCCTGGGGGGGGGGGGCGTGACGTTTGCTGGGCTATAGGCTATACCCTATGCATTAATCCTGCCCTAAGTCTAAAGCAAGTATTTTCACCTGTTCTTTTCATTATTTTATGTATACATTATAATTTCATGGTATAGGATACCCAGAGTCATTTTAAAAATGATTAGCTGATCAAAAAAATTTATTAGCCCTGTTCACATCACCGATTAAGTTGAAAGCGAACTCATTTTATATTAAACTCAGGCCCACAGTAAAGAAATTACTTAAAAAAACCAACTATTTGAATCTATTTGATTCAAAGTTTTATTGTTTATATGTACAAAGTACGGTGTACAAAGTACAATTAAATTTTATTTTTCCTGCTTATTTATCTGAATTTTTGTTTGGTTCCCACGATTGTATAAGGCTTGTTTTTTTAACTCATAATCATGCATTTCTATTTCCTGAATTTGTTTTGTAATGCACCCATGAAAAACATTTTCTCAAAGCCCTTGACAAACGTTGAACAATTATACAGTATAATAATTACACTGATTAGACATATTAAAACCTTGTGAGGCTGACCAGGATAATTGGTTAGAAGACAGATGGACTGAGGAAAGTATTAAAAATCAGCTTTCTGTTCTATGCTGCCAATTTTTGGCTTATGGTATCATTATTTGTACCTCAAAAGTTAGGTCTCAGTTCAATAAGTTCTTGGTGTTTTATGCACCCATTACTATCAGTGCTGAGAGTGGCTAAGGGGGCAGAACAGGAAGGGGTGGGGCAGAGAGGGGCGGGGCTTCCATAAAAGTTTTTTACAGCTGTCCGGTGTTGATTGTGTCTAGGGCAGCACAGGCCACAAACTGGTATCACATCCCAGCCCAGGAGGTGAAGAGGCCAAGAAGGAAGAAACTATATATACTTTTATTTAAGGCCACCTATTCCATGGTGAATTAAAGAGCCATCTCTAGTGTTCTGTTCCAGCAAATACTGCTGGAGAGATTAGCACAGGTGTGACTAATGGCAACACCAGGGCAATAGAGGTGAATGGGTTGGCAGATGCCTTGTATATCATTATGAACATGATTTTAATTAAGGATTGGAGAAAGGAATGAGGACATTATAGACAGGCCGAGGAAAATAGAGGTTTCAATTTTATAATACAATCCTGCCTCGGAGGACGCACGACTCATCTCATCTGGCAGCCTAACCCTTTCATGTCTTATAGCTCATAAGATGCCCCATATTCATTCGTTTGTGCTGTTGACAATATTGCGTTGGTTTTTTCAGGGTCTGAACAATGCAGTGTAGATTCGGCATTGAACTCTGATGAACTCTGAACTCCTTTTTGGTTGGATTTTTATTATTACCATATTAGTGATCGCAACTTCAGATCTACATATGTATGACAGAATATCAATTAAACTATGCACAGTAAATATGGATTCTTATCTGTGTGGATCGTCCATCTTCCATAAGCTCTTACGGACCCAGGAGTCTATCCCAGGATGCACAGGGCACAAATTAGGAAGGAATTCCAGCAATTTCAATACCTGATAGTTGTATTTTTATTGCTCTACAGGCCGTATTGAATTCCACAGCTTGAAATGTAGTGAGAACTGCATCGATTTTGCATGCAGCAGGAACAAAATTGGTACGATGTAGAATCGGTATGATGTGTTAGAATAACAGCAGGAACTGTTATACAGTTTGTAGTGTGGACAAATATCTAAAAGCCATTGTAAGGCAGACATGTTTCAGTACATTTTCTGTACAGTAATACTTATAAGTATTTTTGGTTTTTATTCCAGAGTCCTCCCAGTACACTGTACAGGAATCCCTGCCCATAGAGTCCGTAGTAGCCAAGATAAAAGCCGTCGATGCCGACCTGGACTCCAACGCCGAAATGGATTTCAGAATTATGGATGGGGATAGCCAAGGGACTTTTAAGATCTCGACTGACAAAGACACACAGGAGGGAGTCATAACTCTTCAAAAGGTGCATTTGCACGTGCCATGAGCAAACTTAGGGAGGAAAAGGCACACTGTAGAGTTTACCTGCTAACTATGCTGCAGGTCATGTAATTAAAATAAGGATAATTATGAATATGAATTAATTTTGTTGTGTGATGCTTAAAACGTATATGTGGTGCATGTGTTGGAATTTGTTAATTAGTTTTGTCTTTTTTATTATTTAACATTTCAGATGGGAGTTGCACTGCTATTTTAATTTGTACTCAACTTATTTGTTCTTAATTTAAATGCCTCAGCAGTAACTACCACTATGCTAATATGTTTGTTTTACACTGAGTTAATTAGAATGATTAATTATAATGTCCAAGTGTTGCTTATTTATGTGTTTGAAACAATGAGGGGGGGGGGGTTGTGGGAACAAACTACAGAAAGATACATAGGATAAAGATAGAAGCATAATGAGTACTTTACGGTAGAAATAACAATTCGAGCGCACATCCCCAGCACTACCGTCACTTATTGAATACAGTAAGTTCATTAATAGTACTGGCTCTTTAAATCTGCAACCAGCACATTTGATTTACTGCCAAAGTCAATAGCTCAGCCTATCTGGTTATCCTGTCAACAAACATAGGAGTTGCAGTTAATTGCAGGGTGTGTGTGTGTGTTTAGGGGGGGAGTGGTGGACATTGTGTCTTTATGCTTCCATTGTACTCCTCTACATGCGGAGATGACAAAAAAGAGATGTCTAAATTTTCTGCTCTTATAACAAATTGTACATGTGTCATGTTGCTGTCAACCTGGATTCAAAACCAACTATATCATTGTTTACAATGACATCATTTATGAGTCTGACAAGTCAAACAAATGAACAAGTGAGAAAAACCATTTAAAAATAGACATGTCTGGAATCTGACTTGCATTTTTCTCCCAATCAATAGTTTTCCATCATATGGCACTGCTGGAAGTCAATAAAGACGTCTGAATGAATGATATATCTGAGCGGGGGACACATCACACAGTCACTACATAAACAAAGCTGGGATTTCATGACTTTAGGACAGTATGAAAGGTACTGAGGATTTGCCAGACTGCACAAATATTTTCTACCCACAAGGGGACTAAGTTTATGATGCAAGAACATATATAGTCATTAGTTTAACCTTTTATTTTAATTTTTTGTATCATTTATTTTCACTTATTTGAAATTTTCCTGTATTTCTCCATATTCTCCAGCCTCTTGACTTTGAGACGAAGGCCAACTACGCGCTAAAGATCGAGGTCACGAACCGGAACATCGACCCGCAGTTTCTGAGCTTAGGCCCATTCAGCGACATAGCAACAGTGCGGGTGACCGTGGCGGACGTGGATGAGCCGCCCATCTTCACCTCTCCTCTCAACAAGATGGTGGTCTCCGAGGCCGCCAAGGTGGGCACCATCATCGGCAGTGTGTCTGCGCACGACCCAGACACTGCTACTAGTGCCATCAGGTAGACACCTTTCACCTGTTTTTATGGGTCATCGGCAATGTTATTCTGTCTCTTTGATCATCTTCCTATTCATGTTTTTGTATGTTTTGTTATTGTGCTCAACATTCTTTATTCGCCTTTTGTACGTCAGTACATAGCAGTCAAAGTCAAAGTATCTTTATGGTTATATACTGAGATGGAATTTTGATCTCGTTCATAGAGCAAAGAAACATTAATAAATGTACAGATTTATACCATGGTACTGTGGAATTATTCATTTTGATTGGTCAGAAGGGTTAAGGTTAATTAATTTTCAATAACCATGGAACCACAGTAGTAAATTGATGCACTATGATAATCGTTAATGATAACTACTGTAACATTCTAGACATTGTTTAAAATCAACTGAACCAATTTCGAATTAATGATTGGCTTATGGTCTTAGCATTGAAATATTTTTGGGTCATATCTAAGCAAAATGTTTAATCTTCGGAGGAAGAAAATTCTACTAATAAATATAACGTTGCCTTGCAAATGTGAAAATAATGTCTTTATGTACAGATTTCTAAGCCAAATATGTAGTAACTGTGGTGTAAATGTGGTCTATACTGCACTCCAAGCCGTGCGTTATAGATTTTGAAATGCTCTCCATAGAGGCAAAGAACCATTAACCCTTATGTTAGGGTTAATGGCATCAACCCTAATACAAGACATTTAGACATAACACCTGGACATAAGACAAAAAAATATAGTTAGAAATGCCATCTAAAGAAACGCATAAGTGAAAACAGGCAATTGAATGAACATGGATGTTCAATAAGTAGTAATGCAGTCGGGCCATGCAGTCATGACATGCAGTTGGGCCATGCAGTCATGCCATCCAGTCAGTACCATGCAGTTGGGCCACGCAGTCAGTACCATGTGACAAGAATTAGACAGGACAAACAACGACGGCACTCAAAAACATCAAAGTAGACATACACCCATCAGCCATAACATTCATACCACTGAGAGGTAAAGTGAATAACATTTATTATCTCGTTACAATGGTGCCATCATATATATATATATATATATATATATACACACACACACACACACACACACACACACACACACATAGTCAGTTCTTGAAGTTGATGTTCTGGAAGCAGGAAAATTGAGAAAGGATACGGATCTGTGCAGCTTTGACAAGGGTCAAATTGTGTGGGCTACATGACTGGGTCATAGTATCTCCAAAACAACAGGTCTTGTGGGATATTTGTATGCTGTGGTCGGTATCTACCAAAAGTGGTCCGAGGAAGGCCATTCGGTGAACCAAAGACACGGTTATGGGCGCCCAAAGCTCGCTGATGCACATGGGGAGGGATGGCTGGCCTGTCTGGTCTGATCCAACAGGAGAGCTACTGTAGCACAAACTGCTGAAAGTTAATGCAGGCTATGATAGAAAGGTGGCCGAACACACAGTGCATCACAGCTTGCTCTATATGGGGCCCAGTAGCTGCAGACTGGTCAGTGTCACCTAAGTTACATTTTCTGTTACATCGACAGGTCAGAGCTATTTTGGCAGCATGATGGGAGCCTACACAATATTAGGCAGTTGTTTTTTAATGTTATGGCTGATCGATGTATAACTAGGAACTGCAGTTGTATATATTTAATGAATAAATATGAAATATATAAAAGAAATTGCCAAAAGGCTTGTTCCTTATTTAGCCCAGAATCTAGTTTCAAGTTTTAAGTTTTATTTGTCATACACACAAGCATACATTGTACATGTATGTAGTGAAATGCTTTTTCCATAACTTTATATTAATTCTGATGGCAGAGTTCCCTGAAGCATTTTAATTGAATATAACATTTTATATAATTTGCAGTCCAAAAATCCAGAGGTGTGAATAACATTGAATAATATAAATAATTAGAGAAGTGAAACCATTTCCTATTCCGTTAATAAAAGGCAGTATAATTGCTGAAGTGAGTTTGCAGCCAAATAGCAATTTCTATGTTAACAATTAACGCAATAGTAGCTATGCTAGTAGAAAACAACTCTTTGGAAAAGATTGACTGCGGACAGCAGCCGTCGCAGTCAGGTCCGCCCACCAGCTCTAGGCTACAGGGAGTGGGCTTGTTAATTTAACCAGTGTTAGGGGTGACTGGGGGACGGGCTGGGTGGTGGAGAGAAGCAGGAGAGCAGGTGCAGTGCCGTGGGCGACCCTGTCGTGCCTTGACTGACGCAACCTGCATGCTATGCTGGTGCCTAAGAATGTGGAGCTGTTCCCCCTCGAAAGAAACTTTATTGATTCAGAAAAGAAAAGGGCTAAAAAACCAAGAATCAGCAGGCATTTCCGTACCCAGTTCCAATGAACAATTAGCTATAGAGCGGAAAATCCGAAGCCAGATGTTCCCATAAAAGAGACAAACCTGACACTGCACAGATGTAACTAACTCAACGAATGACTTTTGATAATTCTAGGCAGTACTGATTGAAGCCCGTGTGGCACCCTAGATAAGCTTTACTGCCAGAGCTCCCCCCCCCCCCCCATCTGAGACAGCGAAATCGGCTTGCTAAGTCGGCACCCCCTGTGAAGAAGGTGCCCAAGGCAGCTGACTACGTCGCCTAATGGGCTGACTGGCGCTGAATAGAAGATCTAGCTACAGTCTAGTGTTAGTGGTAGCAGTACAACCATGGTCTGAATGGCCTTCAATTCATAGTCCATCTGGGCCGCATTTATTTAGTGTTTGAAATGTTTTCAGCTCTGTAGAATCTGGTACCTTGTCACTTTCTGTCACTTGCATTGCTAGTGAGCATTTGAAACATTTATCATTGCAAGAACAGAAAAATAAATGTTTCTCACTGTATGTGGTCGTAAATCAACAGTCAGTACATCTGGCATTAATTTTAACAGTAATTTTACGAAGGGCACTCTGATGTTCCATGCATTTCTAATCTGCTTAATATTGGATTATACTTTGAACACTTTGATTAGGAACACTGATTTTATATCTTTTTTGCATTATTAAAAATGACATTTGAATTCAGATTTTAGTCCATCTAACAGTTTAAACTGTCTAAACTGAAGCCTTTTCAATCAAATGCAGTGTTGCATTTCATTACTTTGATTTCTTAATATTCTAGCAGTGGTTAGCAATTCTGAATATGGCATTCATGACAAAAATGTCATTGTCATGAAGCATGCATTATATTTAACTGATACAGTAAAATCTTGTTATAACGGACCTGGCACAGCAATCTGTTAGATCCAGATTTGCTATATGCCCAGAACACAACTATCCATCCATCCATTTTTCAAACTGCTTAGTCTTTTGGGTCGCAGGGGGTTCAGAGCCTATTCCAGAAGCCATGGGCACGAGATGGGGAGCGACCCAGGATGGGGGACCAGCCCATCGCAGTACACACTCACAGACCATTCACTCACACATGTGCATTTATGGGCAATTTAATAACTCCAATTAGCCTCAGCATTGCTTTGTAGTGCAGGGGGGAAACCACAGTACCCGGAGGGTCCCCACAACGTCATGGAGAGAACATGCAAACTCCACACATGTGTAACCCAGGCAGAGAATCGAACCCGGGTGCCAGAGGTGTGAGGCAACAGTGCCAACCACTGCACCACCATACTGCCCCCAAAACACAACTACAGGACACCATTTACTCATGCCACACCCCAGCAGACACACTTCTGGTATAGATTATTATATTGTACATGTAGTAATCCATCTTTACCTGACCAGATGCGTAACTATTAATAATCCCGACTATGTATCTGAGGATTAACAGTTCCTCAGATAATCTTATCCATCTTTCCTGAACTCCTAGGTATTCCATAGACCGCAATACAGACCTGGAGAGGTACTTCAATATCGACGCCACAACTGGAGCCATAAGTACAGCAAAACTACTGGACAGAGAAGTGAATGCAGTACACAACATCACTATCTTGGCGATGGAGAGTCGTAAGTAGAATATTTTCACTGTTACCATGATGTCTCTGAGCTACAGTGACTACAGAAGCTCAGGTTTCCTACATTTACATTTATTTAACAGATGGCCCTGCTGGTTAAGCTGATTGATCAATTTATGATAACTGCCCAGGTATGTTTTCGCATGAGAATGGTTTGATGCTTTAGCTGGTATTGCCAGCTTAAGATGGTCATTGTAGCTGGTTTAGCTGCTCATACCAGCTTGATCGGCTGGCCACACCAGCATGAGCAACTGGTGACCTACCCAGGTAAACCATGAAAGACCTACTAGCTACCAGTATAAGCTGGTTTTTGGCTGTTTTTCCCCCACAGGGACGTTTGTCTAAAGTGACGTGCAAGCGAGGCAGACATCACAGGCAGACAGCTGTCATGGAATTACCAGGCCGTTAGTGTAGTTAGGCTGAGCTTAGTTAGACTCACAATATGTAGTGAAATGTAGTGAAACGCTTGCTTGTGTAGCTCCAAGATTGTGAAACAAGAGGTGCATAGCATTAAACATTAATGGATAAACATTAAACAATAATCACTGTAAATAATAACTGTAAATAGTGTGCAATTAGAAGTAGAGTGACATGAATAACCAATAATAGATAGTTACTGAGGCAACAGCTATACGATGCATTACAAAAATACTGCAAGAACTTAACAAGAGAGTAGGTCAGGAGTTGGATGAGCTAGCTGAAGCAAACCTGATAAAAGGTGGTATTGAGGCGTTTTTGATGGAGTCTGGTTTGCTGTTCTGCAGCACGAGTTAGGTGAGTGGCAGAAGGATGCAGTGTTGCCTGACTAACTTAGACACCAACGGTGAACAGTGCGATGCCGTTTTTGACTCTAGAGAGCTTTATTAAAAAATTCTAAAGATATGCACCTGCTTATCCTGGAAAGGCTTGCAGGAGTGCATGGGATAGGATACAGAGTAGGGATACAGCCTGGGCAGGATTCTAGATTACAGACTAAAAAAGATATGATTATGAATGTGCTAAACTGTAATTGTTGATTATAATTAAATTCATATCTTGTAGAGATCCATATTGCTTTGAACAGCAGCTCAAACGGCAGGGCCGAATCTGATTAGGTAACATCAGTCCCCATTTGATTCTTTTTATACCTGGTCAATTCAAATTTGCTGACGCTTCTGCTCTTAGTAGAAATTATTGTGATTCTGATTATTATCTTGTGTTTTTTCTCCTTCCCGGTCTCCTTTGACTGTCAGCAGTGCTGGTCGCATTGTTCCGCGAGTGTGATTGATGTTACACTGTAGGTGATTTGGTGGGAGCTCCAGTCAATATTTTACTTGTCGGGATTAGGGCACTTCCTCTCTTATGCTCACTGCAGTAGAGCAGATCTGACAAACCGAAAGCAGATGCTCCTCAGCAGAGGTAACGGGTGCCAAGCTGGTTCACTGCACCGCAAGACGTCATACATGTTTCCTGAATCAGATTCCACTAGATGTGCTCTGTGACATCTTCGTGTAACTGGATGGGGATGTAAACTTTAAATCTACAGGGTGAATTCTTACAGGGTGCAGGAATATTAATAATAATAATAATAATAATAATAATAATAATAATAATGAGGGGTGATGTGTGGCTTAGGGGGTTACATCGTGTTTGTGGTCAGAAGATCCAAAATGCCACCAGTGGTTTGAATTTGAATTTGAGGCTCTAGTCTCACTATGACCCTGCATGATGGGTGCATCGATACCGATACTGTGCTCATGTACTCGTACTCATCCTTGTGACAATGCACCCGATACTGATAACCGATACTGTTCGATGATGTATCGGCAATAACAAGCAAAATAAAGGGGACTGCAAAATGTGGAAGTACTTCAGACTGGGTTGTTAAAACATCAATAGGAGGTACGAAAATAAGTTCAAACAGCAAAAGTAATCTAATAAAACATATAATGCATGTGCACTAAACATAAGGAAAAGTATGACTAAATTGCCGAGAGCAGCATCCTGCAACAACCCACTGTGCAGCAAACAATCACGGAGACAAAAAATGTCAAACACTAACTCTTGCAGTAAAAGTAACATAAGCTCTATTGTTCTAGATGATCAAGAGTAATGTAGTAATAATGGAAAGCGCAGAGTGTTATACTTTCTGAGGTGGTACGTGGTGCAGAAATTTGTGAAACACTGCTTTAGACTGGCTGTGGAGGTGAGGCGCGTATAGGCTTATATGTCAGCATTGACAGGTACTGCCCAGTTATAGTATAAGCAGTTTGATGGATGAATAATAATAATAATAATAATAATAATAATGCATACGTAACTAAATAAATAAATAAGATTCATTCGGTTTCTATTCGGTTTCTACATTTCATTAACAAAGTCTGAAAATGATTGGTTAGTGTAAAGAGAAAAACGAAAGACCAGGATGGTGAGCTGTGTGAAATGGGCCTGGCAAGAGAAGGGGATTTATTGGGGAAACAGTGTTATTTTCACAGGAAAATAATGCCAGATAGAGGCGGGACAATAAACTCATACTGAAACTGAAAAGAAAACCAAATAGATGGGTTGAAGATGGTGGGAAATGCGGCAGTTCTACACCTGTGACGTCTTCCACATCACTAGGGCTGGAATAAAAAAATAAATAAAAAATTGGTACCTGCCAATTTACACACAGTGCATGGAGGATGTGGAATTAATCAGCGCTCTAACTCTGGTCACATGACTCTCGCTATTGAGACAGCCACACCCTGTCTTCTCACATATACAAGTGCAAGTCATAACAAGCGAGGCAAGCGGAAGACGCAATAGAGATGCTAATTATGTAGAAAATGGCAGAATATCCTGCCTGAGATGTGGAAAGAATGGTTTGATATGAATCCCGATGCCAGGAGAAGGGGTGACAACGTACAGGCGGAATGCGTGAAGAACCAAGCCTCGTGCAAGTTTGACGAGCGCATGGCATGCATTACCGGGGAAACGTCACTCTCCGGAACCATCCCAGGTGCTGATAGCTAAATGCCAATGCTCTCGTTTCAGTCGACACCCACACAGATGCCGAGTTTTGCAATCATTTCTCTTAATTTTCTGTCACGTTTTTTTTTAAAAACTAGCCAAATAGCCCAGAAAATGATGTATATGTTTGTTTTTTTTTATTTACTTTTCCAGAGGAATCAAATATCGCTCATCAGCTCTGAGCACAGAAAATTCACCACTCTTATTCTCAGCCTGACTGACACCCTGACAGCGTTATCTGTAGCAAAACGTGGGGGTGGAAACCTTGCCGTAAGCCACTTCCCTTGGGGGGCTGAAGATTCGCCAGTGGGCCAGGCATACCTACAGGGGTCAACCCCTGTATCCTATTGATGGGAGAGATTGGGCAAAACCATAATAGCAAGTTAATACTTTTCAGTCTCCAGACGTTCTCACTCACCAAAGAACCATCCATCTCTGACAATCCTGTTGTGTAAATCGATTGCCCACAGGGCTGTCCTGTAAAATGAACAGATCCTACCTGGCTGGAGGACAGCAGTGTTTAGTAAGCTTTATATCACCCATGAGCTGGACAGTGACAGAGTGGTAATTCTTGCAGTTTAATATATGCAAAAACATCTTGGGAAAGAGCTTTTATTTGAACCTGCATGAAGGTAACACCGATGGTATAATTTATAAAAACATTGCTGGATTTTTATTTGATTTTTACTATATCATGCTGTGGAGGAAAATTCCAGGGTAATGTGGTATTAGCTGGATAATGCATTTCAATACTCCCTGGAACACACTGGGAAATATCAGAGCAATTGTATTGTGGCCAAAAAAGAAGAGTGTAGATGGAAATTGAACATGAACGTCGATGGTTGCAGACCAGCCGGCGGATTTTGTTGACTGAGGCTGTGGATGGTTGGAAAGCCTCAGCTGGGTTTCGCCTCGCAACCTAAAAGTCCGCAGTTGGCCAATGAGTGCTGTTAGCAAATAGATGGACATGTTCTGTCCACTGCTAAAGACATGGGTATGAGATGGATCTGAGGTGGTGTGTCTGTCCAGTGGGCCGCACTGATAACTTATGTCTCCACGTTCCATGTTCTCCTCGTGTTGTGCTGATTTCTCCCACAGTTCAATAACATCCAGTTGGAGGGATTGGCAAGACTAAATTGTTTGTAGTATGTTATTTTGGGTATGTGTCCTTTAATGGACTAGCATCCCATCCAAAATGGACCCCTGCCTCATCCTTGCGATCATTATTTTGATATCATATTTTTCTAATACAATATTATAATTAATATCATTGTAGATTTCACACTGATTGGCTCCTATACTTGTGAAATTGACAATGGAAATAATTATACTAAATGTACCACAGTTATAAATCATAAATGTTGTTATACAGTTCACTTTTAGAAGCTTAAAACAAGCATTACTGAAAACAGGGCTAAGAGTATGTATGTTGATAATACGTTTCCAAGTATACCATTGAAATTTGCATAAAATGTAGGTTGTATTCTAGAAACAAACATAGGACAAAACAACTACAGAGCTTTACTTTTAGAGAAGAGGAATCAGTGTAATTTTTATGTTTCCTACAATTTCTACAGTATATTTCCTAATTAATTTCACTAGAGAGCTCAGATGCTTTTAGCATATTTATGCTCTTTAAAATAGTGATTCTGTACCATAGCCCTTAAAGTCTTGCAGGGTAGAATGATTAAAAGTCATTATTGAAAATATTTACTTGCAAAACAAAGAAGGACAAATTTATTTATTAAATATATATATCCTTTTTGTCCCTGTAATGTGTTCCTGGATAAGTGCTTGGAAGATGAATGGATTGATGCAACTGTACAAGAGTGAATGAATAGGCTATTTGGTGTCATTTAAAAACTTTTTTTATTACAGAAGATACATATAAGGCAGGTGTGGCCAATCTTATCCGCAAAGGGCCGGTGTGTATGCAGGTTTTTGGGATAACCTGTAGGTCAGCTGTTCAAACCCA
>JAODJW010000001.1:24561933-24582312 GCA_026777045.1 Hyperopisus bebe
CAGCTGTTCAAACCCAGGTGTGAGGACTTTTCAGCCAATCAGTCCTCTAATTAGTAATCTAATTAGGGAGTTGCAGCGAAAAACCGCATACACACCGGCCCTTTGCGGATAAGATTGGCCACCCCTGATATAAGGTGTATATAAGGTTTATTGAAGGTGTATCGTGTCAATATCGACTAATAGCTGATAACGTCAGAGAGTGAAACCACAAGAGAAGGGAATGCTTTGCAACAAGCGACAATCTGTATTCAAAAAACTTATTGCACGTGCTGACAACATAAAACAAAACTGCTCTTCGCTGTTGTAAGGCACTTTCCCACCAGAGTTCAGGAACCTAGTTCCAGGTTCCCATGACAACGTTTCGTGTGTTGCTTTTACCCTGCACAAAAGGAACTGTGACCTTTATGCTAAATAAGCACATAATTTCTCACAAAACTACACTGTCACCCCAAAACAATGGAGGATAAACAAGTCGTTTTATTAGTTATTGGGGGGATCGATCACAATCGAAATAGGACACAGCCTTTTATTTATAAATAGTTTTCATTATTAAATCTGGCCAGCAGATCAATCTTTTGTTTTCCACAGAATAAAAAATGATGTAACATTATTCTGCTAATAAGCACTGGAAAGTTTCACCACTAGCACTGGTGATATTAAACGAAAGTATACTGGTTATCAATCCAATGCAGAAATATGAAGATGCAAGCAAAAGGGTATTCATTAATGCCTTAAACGTAACTGAGGTACAAACAGAATTCCATCTGCTCAGTTTTTGCTCCTATACTTTTATCTTGCATACCTGGTGTTCTCTGAGGTGTCTATGCTGTTAGTGTCATAATCGCATGATAGTGTGCAACACTACAATTTCTGGTTAAAAAACGGGATGCATGGGCTATAAATAGAGGGTTCAAGTCTAAGAAAAGCACCTTTACTGAACATATGATTATGGTATTTGACCTACGTTGCTCCATTAAAGTATCCTGCTTTAGAAATTGGTGAACACTAAGTTGATTCAGTAAACACATCGCTTACATGGCTAAACGTAAATCCAGAAGAAATTAACCTTCATGTAATATAGTTTGCTTTACAGCTAATTAAAATACATTATCGACTAGAAGTATCCAGAATGCCTTTCCCCATACAGTCAAGAAACAAAGGATATAAAATCATTTATTCAACCCCTCATGTACGGTAATGGGAAAAAGGAAGTACACCCTCTTTCAATTTTATGATTTTGTACAAAGCATCACCTTGCAATTTCCTTCAGGACTAATATAACATTTATGCATGTTGGTATGCACAGTTTGTATTTATGTTTGTATATGTGTACAGATTCTCCTTGCTTTGCAATCATTCAACTTATATCTTGACTTTACAACAATTTGATAGCGATGCACATTTATTAGTCAGCTTTGAATTTTGTTCTGTTCCTGGTTTAGCAATGTGCCACACAACGCTTTCTACTGATGCTGGATGATGGCATCATCCACCCGGCCACACATGAGTTTGAGAGGCCCACTTGATAGATAATTCATACTTTGTCTCACACACAGCATCATAATCTCACACGTACAGCACTATACTCTTACACAAACACTACTATATCCTCTTACATGCACAATAAAACTGTCTTTTAATCACTATCAATTGTTACGGATGCAAGGCATGGTGCAGGCAGGTAATGGAGGGTGTCTATCCACTTGCGGTTCCGAGACAAACAGGGATTTATTAAAGAAACTGGAAACACAGGGTAAAACTACAAAACAAAAGAACCACAAGGGGTCAGGAAGCAAACAGGGAAAAATACTGAATTAACTAAAACCAGGACATAAAGCACAATTAAGAAACTAGGGAAAACCACAGAGAATAGAACTGGGCAGGAGAACAGAGGAACAGACACACCATAACAGTCACATAGCAGACTGAGGAGCAGGCCCTTAAATAGAAACAGCTAACTAACTAATGAGAGGGCAGGTGTGGAACGTGAGAATCAACCAATCAACCGAGACCCCAGTTGCAATTGTATCTACAATACAAATTTCAGAGGTATCGTAAGAATAATTAAAAACATGATGGTACATTACGGTAGGCATGCTAATAGCACAATTCATGTCAAACACATAGAACTATTTACATTATGTACAGGGGTATCCCCTGCGCTACACTATCATCTCAGCGATGCCTGTATGTAAGAAAATAAGAAATTTACAAAAGAAAGGAGGCCATTCGGCCCATCAAGCTTGTTCGGGGAGAATTCAATAATAGCTCAGAGTTATTAAAATCTTATCTAGGTCTGATTAAAAGGAACCCAAGGTTTTAGCTTGCACTACACTAACAGGAAGACTATTCCATACTCTAACTATAGGCTGTATAAAGAAGTGCTTTTCTCAAATCCAGTTTAAAATGTTCTCCCACTAATTTCCACCTATGGCCAGAGTTCTTGTGTTGGAACTAATATTGAAGTAACTATTTGGTTGAACAGCATCCAGACCTGTTAGAATCTTATATACGTGGATCTTGTCCTCCCTTAGTCTCCCCTGCTCAAGGTTGAACAGATTCAGCTGAGCTAACTTATCCTCATAAGACATTCCTCTAAGATCAGGAATAATTCTTTCCCTACATTGAACCCTTTCTAAGTTCTTTTTATGGTAAGGTGACGAAACCTGCACACAATATTCTAGGTGGGATCTTACCAAGGAATCTTAAGAAATCTTAGGAAATCTTAGGATCATCCCCCTTGACTTAAACTCCACAAACCTAGAGATGTGACCCAACATCCTATTGACCTTTTTAATTGTTTCCCCACACTGGCGAGAGTGGAACATGGAAGTATCAACATACACACCGAGGTTTTTCTCATAATCAAATACCTTTATTTAAGTGGAACCCATAAAATATCTGTACTTTATATTTCTGCTCCCAGCATGGATTAGAAAGAAAGAAATTGCAATCTATATTGCAATATTTTGGCCACCCCTAGTCCCAACTTAGTTTCCATCCAGAGTCCACAGGAGATTCTTTGCTGTGTGAGGTTTAATTAGCACCAAGTAAGACATGTGAACAAAAATTTGTCCGTGGAAGAAGTACCCCCAAAACATTTGGAATGGCCAATTTAATTTGACACATTTTTATTTGAAAAGGTTATTTCAAACATTTTGATTGCAAAGCTAGGTTGAGTAAAGAAGTGTTAAAAAAAAAAAAGTTTAGTTTGCTCATTAAAAGTAAACTAACACAATTGGAATTGGTCAGGATCAGAATCAGCAGATTAGACTCAAAAAAAAAAAAAAAAACAGCAATCGATGCATTCCTACATACGAGATTTTACTATTTCTTTCTTTATTCAACAAACACAGTAGTGAGTAAAAATACAGATGACGTGTGGGGAAAAAGGAAGTATATCTTTACAGCTAAAAATTAAGCGGTTAATTAGAAGATATTCATCACCACTTCCATTAAAGCAGGACTATTGGCAGGTTGGTGATCTGCAGTATCCAGGTTTGAGTTATTAACACCGTCCCAAGGAGGAAAGACATCAAGAATGATCTCAGAGAAGCAATTGTTGTTGCTGATCAATCTGGGAAGGGTTATAAGGCCATTTCCAAACAATCTGAAATCCTTTTTCCACAGTGAGTAGGATTATTTACAGATGGAGGATATTTCAGACCCTTGCCAGTCTTCCTAGCAGTGGGTATTCCTGAAAACTCAGCCCCAGTTCAGACTATATAGTATTCAGGGAAATGATAGAGAACCTGAGAGCTACATATAGGGATCCACTGACCTTTTAAATGCTAAAGTTCATAGCTCTGCAATCTGAAAAAAAAAGGCTGAGCAAGTATGGCTTTCATGAAAGGGTAGTTTGGAGAACATCCATTGTCTACAAATGGGAACATGGCTGCACAGCAAAGGTTTGCAAGGTTAGATCTGAAGAAGCCCAAGCACATCTGGAACATTATCCTTTAGAAAGACACAAAAGTGTCAAAGTTAGGTTGTAATGGACAGCACGTCAACTGGGCCTTGCAGTCACTGAGTTGACCGTGAACTCCCCTTTACATCAAATTGTTAAACAGGCAAGTGAGAGGCCATCACACCTGGTAAGGACTGGAGGCCTGAAAGAGGTAGAGAAGTTTGAAAGAAACAAAGGGGCTGCAGTTTCTTTCTCACATCAGTGTAACTGTAGGTTCCAGAAATGTATCCAATGAAGTGAACAATCCATGTTAGTCAACAATGTACCTATATGTAATCAGGAAGTAAGTCAATTTGAAAGAATTGTAGACAATCTACATCAATTACATTTTTGAAATATACTCCAGCCACCCCCCAATTTATACACAGGGGGGTAAGTGATCAGAAAATACTGTAGATAGAAGGATGGATGGCTGGATAAATGGTTACGTTACAATCATTTTTCTTACACATAGTATAGCTGTTGAATACATAAAAAGCTGACCGTATGACTATTTTACACAGCTATCGCACATTAATATCATCCTTCTATGACAATGTCAACACATACATAGTGCAAGCAGGGGTCTTATGCTGCATAAGACAGCATAGGGCACTTTGGATATCTTCAAACAGCTATCGCACATTAATATTCAGAGCCTAATATGACTGTAGCAGTCTTCACAGGCTACACATAGTTCCCCATGGGGCCACCGCTAGCTTCAAAGGCGGCTGTCTCCGGGCCGGCGTTTTCACGCTGCTGTCTTACCGTTAATGAATTCATGCAGCAAGACTCAGGGTACAGTCACACCCCAGGCTTAACTTTAAATGACATTTTAATTAGTTACTTTTTGATACGTGAACTGGCTGTCTTAACCGTCACGCCTCCTGTTGTATGAAAAAAGAGATGCATTGTTTCAGGCATGCAGGATGGGCGGCATAGGTTTCCATAGTCATTAGTGAATTGTGACATTTTCGGTGGAGTGCTGCATGAAATGGCTGTCTGTCTAGTCTTCTGCTCTTCATCAACCAATTAGACTGCAGAGATGATGAACTGAAAGCTTCCTGTTATAAAATATACAGCATGGATTGAGAAGGGTGTGGCCCAGTATAACAGGATTGTATCAACATAGCATGTTAGCCAAGGAGCTACAATTAATATAAAATGACTTTATTTAGCGGATGCTTTTGTCTGAAGCAACACACAAGTGAGGTAAATAGCACGTTACAGACACTGATGACGGTGTTGAAGCTAACAAGAGAACTGTAAATTAAAATGTTTCTTTTAAAAGCGTATGGTGGCACTATGCTATGCATGGATCAGCAGGGTGTGAAGTAGTTGGTTAAAATGAGACGAAGCAGAAGTTAATTCATGCACAAAAAAAAAACAAAATGTAGGAAAAAAGTGAAGAAAACAAGAAAAGTTGCATGCAGCGGTTGCCC
This sequence comes from Hyperopisus bebe, assembly GCA_026777045.1. Taxonomy (NCBI): domain Eukaryota; kingdom Metazoa; phylum Chordata; class Actinopteri; order Osteoglossiformes; family Mormyridae; genus Hyperopisus; species Hyperopisus bebe. Next base: position 24,567,322 of record JAODJW010000001.1, read on the forward strand.
AGAATATCTCCGCTGTCTTTATGCACACCCAGTTTGATGTTGTACTTTTAGGTCTCGGACAAACTTCTGAATCAGACGAAGTGCGTCTCCCCCGATACACACACCGGACTCTGGTATCACCCCCCAGAGCTGCGGAGAGACCCCCGTCGCTGTTGCCATAGACGCCGCATACCGCCTGCCACCCCCCACCTTCTCCCTGGCTGTAAAGGAAAAACAATTCTAATTAACTGCCACATTAACTCCGCCTCTTCTTCTCTCGCCCTGCTGAGTCGACAGCAGGTGTGAGAGACTCCCTGGCAGATGTGAGCGGTCTATTTTCAAACCAAATCACAGTCAGTGCCAGTGAACGGTAAAGAATCAACTATGGCTCGCTTGTGCTTTCCCCCTCACAACTCTGTAATTGGGAGCCTTTTTTTTAAATTTTACTTTAAGCACTCTTTACAACACTGGATGGATCTGTTATGTGTGAATCAACTGAAGTACACACAACAAATGTGTTACGCTGAAGGCAAAGCAACAGGTAGTGCAGAAAGGAATACAACACAAATGTATACGTAGAAATAAATACACCAATGGATAACATGAGTAAAAAGACAATAAATATGTATAGTGAAATGAAAATCAGTAATAAACTGAAAAATATAGGTATTAAGAATAAATAAGAGAACTACGAAAAACAATATGGTTCATACGATGCAAAATGGCCGCTGTGGTAGCCTTGTACATTCCCGGGGGAGAAAGAAAGTATCTGTAGTCTTTGTAGCTGATTTGTAGTTCTGATGTGGTTAATGGAATAAGACCTGGTCAACTGACTGCCACTCATGGGAGGTATTGAGATGGCAGAAGCTTCAAGTTCAACAAGAACTATGGGACAGGGCAAATCCAGAGGGTACAGTAAATATTTTCATTGCTGAGGTACAGGAAAGTTACATACCATATATCTATGGTAAATCTTACATATATGGCCCCACAAGGCATCTTACTGCCAAGAAGGAAAAGTCCTTGCAGTTGCATAATGGTGCAGAAAAATCATACTGTAACACTTCCAGTTACAATAAAAGTTAAGTTGTTTATATCAGTCTAACTGCGCTGACAAGCAAACCGTGTAAAAACTGAAGTACTTAAACACATACATGGACAGTGCAGATAAAGGTAATGCAGCGTGAAGTTGCATGTTCCAGATGGTCTGTGAGTAAATATGGCGAAATTGTTTCATGAACGTTTTACAAGTCGAAAGCCATCCAGAAAGATGCTTTTTTTCTTCAGAAGATAAAAAAAGTTGACAAGCCGTGCGCAAGCTGTGTAGTCCTAAAGCGTGCGAATGGAAAAGTTTTCCTTCGTTTTCTCGTTTTAATGAAGTCAAGAATAAACGCAGAGCATTTACGTGAGGCAGTGACACCCATGACCCGGTGCCGGGCGGATATCCTTTGTAGAAGCGCTGTAAACAGAACGGCGAGCCAGAGAAGCGCGAATGGCGGGGAGGCGGTCGTTCCGAAAGCAGTTCCCGGCGCTCTCCTCTCTATGATCTTAATTAGCGCGCTTCCATGCTCGGAAAACCGCGGCATCTGTACAAAGCTTTGGGGGAAGATGGCTCAATTCTGTTTCACTTTTTGTCGTTGTGCATATTCTCACCTACGCACTCTCTCTCGCTCTGTCTCCATCTGTAGACGATCCATCTCAAGTTGGGAAAGGCATTGCCCTGGTCTCAGTGATGGATGTCAACGACAATGCGCCCATGTTCGCCATAGAGTACGAGACCTTCCTCTGTGAGAGTGCCACCCCCGGAGAGGTACCCATGTCTCTTTGACAACCTACTAGCTTCTTTTACCATCTACATTGACGTGTTGACATAATGTTTTCTTCTTTCCTCTACCATCAGAATTCTAAATTCTAATATAAAAGTTTAAAACTAGAAATATATAGAATAAAGCAGTCATGAATTGTTATCATTGTAAACCAGTTTATATAATATCATTCAGCAACTTCATTTTAAATTGTACAATTGTTGAATCAAATTTGCTATTTGCTAATTAATCAGTGCACATTTAGTATGACCTTTCACAAGCATCACAGTTGTTGGTAGGAGCCTTATGCTAGTAGATGTGGAGGTACTTGTAGTTGGGGTCAATCGGTGAAATGTGTTAAAAGACTGATCAACAACTGACCCCTTACAAAAAATGTCCCTGGCCTCTCCTATCTGTGCGGAAACAAGTGCACAGGTCACAGAACCATACCACCTTGCCCTCTTCCATTCTGAGACCTCAGAAAACCTTCAAAATAACAGACGCAGAGAACATGAGGAGTGACTGGTTAGTGCCTTGGCCTCACACCTCCATGGCTGTGGGTTTGATTCCCATCCGCAGCTCATCCTGGGGGATTTCGCATGCTCTCCTGATCACACCAAAAACATGTGACCAGGCGAATAGGCGTCTCTAAATCGCACAGTGTGTGAATGTACTGGCATTCCATCCGGGGTGGCCCCTGCCTTATGCCCTGTGCTTCCTGGGATAGACTCCAGGCTCATCGTGACAAAGCATTGCATCAGCGCTCATGGAAGATGGATGCGACAGATTTCATCTTCTTTATTCCTTTTTTTTCATTCATTTAATGAATGACTGCAATATACCTTTAAAAGCAAAATCAAAACACAGGCGACGTGCTACATTCCAACTGTGACACCATATGTGTGTTATTCCATAAGCACTTACTACCAGAAACAGGGCAACGAGTGTAACGTTACGTAAAAGGGAAAAACATGTAAACAGGGTGTCTGTGGCGCAAGCTGTTGATGAGGCGCCCGCTCAGTCAAGCCAGCCTATCGTTACCGAAACTTTAAGAAGACGTTCAGGCAAAAAATGCAAAATTTTGTTACTTCATCCATTTGCTGTAAATGAAAATGTTTTCGGTCAGTATCAGGGCTTACACCTCATGTGATTCTCACAGAATTGTGATCCCCGAGGATCGCTCCTGTAGCGTGGCATTCATATTGGAACAGAATTTCGGTGTAATAATCATCACAGATATAAAATGAGAGTAAGATGCATATATGAAATTAAATTCTACCTTCCTCCTGTATCAGAAATAACTCTCTAATAACACCAAAGATGAAATAAGAATCATCAGGTCTAAATTACTACCTCGGTAAATACTATCTAGTTATTAAAACAATTCCATTTCAATTTCCAAGCGAAGGGGAAATTCTGCTGTCCGTTCCCTCTCCAGTTCAGACAAATCATTAGACATTAGATATGTCTATTAGTCCGGAAGAAACAAGTGCCTTGCTCTCTGATGTCAGATTTTTTGTAATTCAAACGCCGTCCATGCTCAGTTTAAATGCATTGCAGTAACATGAAAATGAAATGAATGGACTGTCAAATGAAATTAGGTTTTGGGAATACGCCAGAATCTCGATACCGCATCTGGGGTGCGGGTAGCTTAACAATATCTCTAGAAAGCAGATAGCCTCCACCAATAGTATGCATATGAGTGCTAAAATGACGACTGCTACGGTAGCTTAGTGGGTAGCGTTCTTGCCTCATACCTCCGGGGGTTTGAGTCCCACTTCTGATCTGCTCTGTGTATGTCTGGTGCTTTCATGTTCTCCCATATTGTGTGGGCTTCATCCCTCCTGCAGTAGGTGAATTGGCATCCCATAGTGTGTGTGTGCACCCTGCAATGGCTGGCATCCGAAACAGGGTGTACCCCGGCTTCCTTCCCTGTGCTGCCTGGGACAGGCTCCAGCCCCGACTTGTAACCCCATCCAAGAATAGCAATTCTGGTGTGCAAAGGCAAAACACCATAACTGCTTATTTTGTCAAAATTGAGTCATGCGATATTGGGTCTCCTAGGCTCCATATTGTCTCTTGACAAAATATTCTTCTTCATGTATGTTCCGTTTCGAAGGAAATGCTATAATTTCCCTACCTACTACACATACAAGTGGATGTTTAAAAAAACTCTGAAGCCTCTTATCTCATTCCCTTTGTCAGCGTAGTTTACTGTGATTTGCTTTTGTAAGGAAGAATTGGAAGATTGATGGATTAAGTTTGCCACTGTACATGCCTCATTGTTTTCGAGACTACAACACCTCATCAACCGAAGTGACGAACGTTATTTTAAAACACAATAAACGATGCAGAAAACTGTTAAAGGGATAAAATGCACACAGAATTCTCACAGCTTTTTATATCATGTCAAAGACCTTCACACATTACAAGAGCTTCATGACTTCTAAGATTATCAACACGGTATAGTGTTAATCTGAAAAAGAGAGTAAGCTTGATATACTGACAGATTAAAAAATAAAAAAAACAAAAGGACTTGCTATACTGAGCAATAAGTGCAAAACAGGACAAAAGGGCAAGAAGCCTCCCAGCCTAAAATACAGCCTTTAAGAAGCTTCTGTTAAATAAATCGATCGGGAATCTTCATGAAGGTATGCTAGTGTTTATCCTGGACCTAATCAGAATGAAAAACTGAGACAATGAGGTAATTAGGCAGGAGACAAATCCATGAAACCTGTTTAACATGAGACAGACCAGTCGAATCAAATTCTCACAACCAGTCTTTTTAAGGTGGGTCAAAAAGAACTTGGAGTTCTTCTGAGCATTAATATTGACTGCAACATGGAACATTACCAATGGGGGTAAAGGTTAAACTAAGTGTTTACTATGGAATTCAGAAACTGCGAATTAGCATGAATCACCAGAATTGTTGAACCTCTGAGAAATACTGTTGGATTCTCAGCAGTAGTGTGGGTCAAGAGCAAGAGGGGTCAAGCTGACCCTTTAGGCAGATAGCATCTACGAGCTCAATCCATAACAAGGTTATGAATAGCATTTTAACACATCCCCTTCGTCTGTCCTTCTCAGGGCCTTGCACATTCCGAAAATAGTATTGTGTTTATTCCGAGCCGTCTTCACTTGGCTAACGTGCACCCTTTAGAAAAGCTCAAGTTAGCTCTCCTACCCAACCCTGGACTCAAGAGCCAGGAATCAGTGGCATAACATCGGTGCCGCCAAACTCATGTGAATAGGCCCCAGCCCTCAGATCTCCCCTTATCCCTGGTCCCAGAGGTTTAAATGCCCTAGACCCAGCACCGAGGCACCATGCCAGAGCAGATCACAGTCAGATGCATTCCCCGGGGTCTGGTCCTTCTTAACGAGGTTAGTCCAGCGCCATCTGTTGTACCCTGGGCTTTGTCAATGGCTCCCAGACTGCAGTGGCATGAAAAATAATAACATTACAAGCCAGCCACGTCGCCTGCACCCCCCTCCTCCTCGAGACTGATTAGAGTGGAGCATGAATATAATAATCTGTCATATTTTACCCTAATTAAAGCTCTAAACAAGGCAGCTGGCCTTCTCGAGAGACACTCCGTGCATTCTTGGTGTGGCTGTCTTGAGCCGTGATATTAATTGATTTTATACCCAAGGTCGTGCGCCACCATAATTTCTATTGATGTAGACATTACATACATGAGTGGACTCAGCCACTGTTCAATTCCCAGAACAACCCCTGCCCCGCCTCAGCTGTGCGAGTAGAGCACAAGAACATGTGCAGCCAGTGGCCTGAATCTGGACTGAAGCAGAGTTGGGCCAGTGTCTCTCTTAGAGGAATGTTCAACATATTGTAAGCAGACTACATTTCCCCAGTTTTTCCCAAAACTATTTCTCCCCTAATTAAAAAAAGCATCCTGTAACTAAGGCTATGGACACAGTAACCTCTTTTCTAGAAGAACATCCCCAAAATTCCCTTATTTGTTTGTTTTTTTTAGCCCTCAGGTGCCTAGCTGACCCTGTTTAGGCATAAGAGAGTAATTAGCCTAAATAAGAGAGAGCTGGATTTCATTAGCTGAGGTGACATTAGCATGGTGCTGGTGATCAGTTGCCATGGTAGAGCAAGATGTCGGCCAAATCCAGACCCCTACCTTTGCTCTAATTCCTCCTTTTTTGGCTTTAAATGGAGATTGTGTTTCTCTTGTATTTCAAAAACAGGCCTGCGCACATCATTATTGTTCTTATGTAAACATTTAGAAAAATGCACCTAATCAGCTTTACATGCCTACTTGAGTTAGGTTTAAAAAAGCAAAAGAAGTTGAAAATGTTCTATATTATCTCCTCCCATTATCCTAAGCAAACAGAGCTGCATTGCTTCTGAAGTGTTTCAGACCTTATTATAGTTATGTTATATGTTTCTTTGTAGGCCTTACCAAAAAAAAAAAAAAAAAAAAAACAAATGTTAGTTATGCTCCCATTTACTTTGGTAACAGTTTTGGGTAAATGGAGTAAAATGTAAAAGTATCAGTTCTTCTGCTATGAATTTGTTGATTGGAAAATCCTTCCTAACATGAAATCTCTTTACTCACAATTCATTATTTCATAGAATGAAAAACCTGCCATGTTGATTTCTTGTCCTTCTCCATCTTTTTAGGCATGAAAAATGTGGTTCATCAAAAACGTTTTCTGAAACTTACTAGAATCATAACTCCCTTTATTGGTCATGTACACCTGCGTGGACTAGAAATTTGTCTTGGCAGTACTGGTACATACATTTAAAGACAACACATGACATAAATAAAATCTAATAAACAGAAGATTTAAAATATAAGTAACAATGCAAATCAGTACAACTTATGGTGAATAAAAATGTGCAATGTATGAAAGTTTAACTACTGCTCCTAATCAAATTCCCAAATACATGCGTTAAGTAATGTTAAACATTACGTACAGCTGTGCATGGTTCTGTGCAAAAGGTCATACCAGTAGTAAAAGAGTCCAAGTGTCACAACTAACTGAGGAAGCAAGAGCAGGGCGATGGAGGATCAGGGAATACGGGGTTTATTAGGAGTCAATCCTACACAGGGCACAGGAAAACACGTGACGTCAATGATAGGACTACTGAAACATACTGGAACACCGACTGAAATACACAGAACTAATTAACAGCAACAAGAAACAGCTGGCAAACACATGGATTCCACACAGGGTAGATGAGGGGGCGTGGCACACGGGAGGATCGGACAAGCGGGGCATAACACCAAGAATGTGCAAAAAAAGGTTCCAGAGATGTGCAAATGTTATGGGAATTTTCTTTTTCTTGATTTTCACTTCTGCCTTCTTGCTATCCTATGAAGAACAAATGGGTGTGAGCAAACCTAGGGTCAGCCATTTATATGGCAGCCCAGGAGCAGTTTTTGGGGTTAAGGGCCATGCTTAAGGGCCTAGTAGTGATATAACTAGTGTGCCAAGCACAGGATTTGAATGTGTGATCTTCCTGATACAGAAACACAGGACTCCTAACCCAAAGATCCACGACATATTGGATTTGGCCTCAGGAAGTGTTACTTACAGTATAATGATCACATGATGGTTATTATAACTAATCTGAGATTAAACCACAGCTTGTGTAAGAGGTCAACAGAATTTGCATGTTTAGTAAGCCATATGACTTGAATACAGTAAATCTACACCTTACTAAGGAGGATCACTTCTGTGTATTCGCAAGCAACATGTTCACCTAATAGAGTATTGCTCAAGACAGTCCTCAGGGACCCCCATACACATTTTTGCCCCCTGCCAGCTCCCAGTATACCTGTACCAAACAATCAAGCAATACTGAACACCAAATACCTGGTGAACTACAATCCCTATTACATATATACAGTAATGCAGAGTTTCTCAACACAGTCCTTTAGGAGTCCCAGTCAGTCCACATTTTTTCTCCCTCCCAGCTCCCAATGCACATGTACCAGGTATTTGGTGTTCGTGATTGACTGGGAGCTGGGAGGGAACGAAATTGTGAACTGTCTGGGTGTCCCCGAAGACAGAGAAACACTAACCTAATATATGTACAATGGGCTTTGAAGGCCCCTACAGAGAACTCCAGTAAGTCAGATCGCTACCTTCTGATGGCAGTCCTACCTATGCCTGGAGTGGTCTCCTGGCTTCAACCTTCGGAATAACATCACCAGTCCTTATTGGCTGGTAGATTGCTTCATATCCCTCACTGTTCCGTCTCTTAGCATCCTAGCCCAACTCTTATAGCACCTGATTTATTTTTAGCACAGCATAAACTCTATGGTGAATTACAATCTCAAACTTGTAGAGCGAGCTTCCAAAACTGCGATGAGGAAGTCTGACTTTAGGTCACCGGAGGTCTCGCCTGAAAATCAACAAAAAAATTAACTGAGTTTTGGAAATTTGCTTTTCAATTAACAATTGCCAATAGTGTGTGAGTTTGAGTGTGTACAAGCTTTTGCCCTGTGATGGACTGGCATTGCACCTTTGTGTGTTTTTGGTTCACTGGATACACTCCAGGTTCACCATGACCCTGTAATGAATAAGTGATTAAAGAAGATGGATGTTCATAGACACATAATATAATTACACAAGTGTCACTGGTGCACCTTAAGTAAATTAAAATGCTAATGTTTGTCTCATTCATAAATGTTGACTTGCATTTCATTAGTCAAATGCCCAAACATACACTATCTGCACAATGAAGAGCCTCTCCACCCACTATCAGAATTGTGCTTAGGAGGAATTGCATCATACAAAGACAAAATAAAATAAAACCTTAAGAATAAATAAGGTTAAGATAATAATAAACTTAGTTATACAGTAAGACTGCAAAATAAGACAAAACTCGAATGGGATAAAAATATGAGATAATAAAAATAGAATGAAGATCTACAATCAAAGTGTGGGATGGTGAAATAAAGTGTGTAGAGTAAAGTGGCCTTCGGGTTTCGGGAAAAAACAATGCCATTAACAAAACATAACGCTTTGGAAAACAGAATGATATTTCACAAAACACATCAACATTTGAGAAAACACAACAATTCAAGAAATGCAACAGCAAATCAGAAAACACTGAAATATTAAAGTAGCAGGATTTCTTGCTTAGTCAGATAACTTGCCAGACTTAAGGCAGTCTTAGCTCAATATAAGCGAACAAACATATGGGGGATCCACTGTATATGAGAATGAGAACCATTTCACCCTTGCACTTGGCAACAATTTGCTAGGTAGTGTGTATGGAGTTATGGATTGCCATCATTATGGCTATTCAGCAGGAATGTTCCAAATGACAACTACAGTTTACAACAAATACCATGGTTAAACCATGGATAAACCATGACTACCCAAGACACTACCATAAAATATTTTTCTCTTAATATCATATTTAAATAAATTAATGTATCATCTTACATCACTGCTTGTCTTATACAGGACTGTGTAAATCTGGAGTGAGGGCAACTCTGGACAGGATGCCACTCCATCATAAGGCACACAAAATCACACATTAAGTGAAATTTGGAAGCAACATTGAACAACAACGTTGTTTGGAAGCAACAATGAAATCAATATGTCTCCATATGTGAGATTCCACTATCATGGAGACAGCTAACATGTCAGTGAGGCTGCTTGGCGAGACAAAGATGCACAGCGTACCCAAGTCAAGATGTTTGGATTCCACAGTTTTTTTTTATTTTTATCAGAAATAAAGTATACACTTTAACCCTATAGGGACTGGGTTCATGTTGAACTGGCCAATTTTTTGCCTATTTGGAATAGTTACTTTATAACATCATACAGTATGTAATGCTTGATACCTAAAATCAAAGCTGACCACTGTAGCATTTATTGCAGTAACTCGAATGACTGAAATTCACAACTTGTATATATCACTTATGTCCAGGAGAAAATTAGTATATCTTTTATGTTTTGGTATTTTGTAAATATTAAAAAAAAATGCATGGTGGATTTAGTCTAATTTTAAATATTGTTTTTTACATGTGTACCCAATCTGACATCATTTGATGTAATCTAATATGTTTTACTGAGCAAAGAGTAAATGATGCACATTGGTGATCTCTGTGGGCCAATCCGAAACTGATCCAAAACCTATCCAAAATGGCTGAAGTGCAACCGGCAGTGCATATTGGGATAACCTAAATTCATCTAAATGCATTACCACTTATGACTCAAAAGAAACATTTTCTCACACAATATGACCAAAGAAAAACTAGTGTGACATGGCTAAAGTGTGACATGCATTTACTAAAAATAGGTTATACCAAGACGCACTGCATCACTACTTACAGCTCTTAAACATTTCCTCACGAAGCGTGACCACTATGTATTTCATTATTCACACAAAACACTGTGAAAAAACGGCAGCCCAATATACAGTTTATGAATCCTTCTTCAAATGCCACTCTGTCATCTATTACACTATCAAATATTAAAACACATAATATACACATTAAACATATGATTTTATGTGATCCAATCATTTTCAGTATTGCTTATATATCTTTAATTTGGCTTACCCTTTGTCCATAATTATTCAGATTTAATTGTTCACCAACTCGCGAATAACCAAAACTGCAAATGTGAAATTCATCAATCTGGAGGGGTGACTGTAATAAGTAAAACAAAAGGTATGCATGGATTTTGTGACATTGTGTATGGTTAGCATTTATACATGATTTATGTCTTTGGATGTGAGTGGTTTGTGTTGTAATTTAAGTATTTCTCCTTAAGGGGAAATAGATGCATAGCTTAAATAGTCCTCATGAAATGTTTTAGTTATGATCGACAACAGAGTTAAGCGAGGCGAGAGAAGGTGATGAAGGCTGAAAAATACAGCCACCTCATATCCATAGTAATGAAATAGAAACGGAAAGAGGTTTTATTAATTAGAAAATCAGACATGTCCGTCACGGATGTAAGAAACAGATGGCTTGCATTACCAAGTATCCAAAGCCCAGTTTCGCCACACTTTGAAAAGAGTAATTTACACTAATAACCTATGGCATGTTGCTGTTAAGCATTCAAAAGGCATGTTTAATTTACTCTTTCATTTTATTGTTAGCTATTGCAGAACTGTTACTCAGCTTTGTCACGTTACAAGAGTTCCATCTTGTTTTCCATCATAAGAATCCGTAAGCATGAGGTTTTAGTATTGCTGCCTATGTGTTTACCCTTCTTATTGCAATTGTACTGCTTAAGATTAAGTCACAGCCATTTTTATATTGGTTTGTTCTCACACATTGCAGTGTGTAAACACAGAATCCCATTAAATCTGTGATTTATGGGTCCCCCGTGTGTCATCCCAACAGGTAGCGTGCCAGCAGTAAAGTTTATGTCTCTGTGTGATTTTATGTCTTTACATAATGCTTCGCTCACTGCGACTCCAGTGGAAGCTACTGCAGATACATCAGAGAAGATTGCCCAGAACTAGCCGTTCATTGTTTCACTAATGAATGCCAACGTGGCTTTTCCAGATCATTCAGTCTGGCTTTAAATAACTTTGCTGGAGCAGGTGTTACTATTTTATTATGTCCAAGGTGTGCAATAAAATAACTTTTCAGTGATTTTTTTTGTTTAATAAGGAAAAAAGTTATAAAGAAAAAACAACTGGTTCAGATGCCTTTCCAACTAAGTCAAGTCATATGCAGACATCCTAGATTCTCCAACCGTACAGATAATCATATGCTGCCTTACCTTAAATCATGCATCGTTGTAATGTAATGATCAGATGTACATTACCTTGCACACAGACAGTGTTTAGTTAAAAATAAAATGTTTTGACTGCTGTCATTTCATGGTAGAACATGCTATTTAGGCGATCTGTAACAATTCATTAAATTTAACAGCAGCAATTTAATTTAGGGTTTAATTTTAACAGATCATTTAATATTTAAAATTGTGTTTTAATCATTGTATTATACGCATGCTGCAATAAGGAAACTGATCTTAAGTTTATGCCTGAGAAATACTTTTCCTATATATAGTTCTTGTTCAGGTCACCCTGATAATTGTACATAGCTAAAAATTAATGTGTGTAGACCGATCTTCTGTATTTATGTTATTAATAGTAATTTTATTTACGAAGTAAAAACTCACCTAATCAACCTAAATACATGGTCTTATATATAGTTGTTCTTTATTGTTTCTGGACCCCACTTAAAAAATCACTTTGGGGCCCCGTCCGCCCCTTGTGTAACGACTGTTTGTGGCCAACAGGGGGCACTAAACTTTCGAAGGGGGACATGCAAACGCATGATTTGAGTGTTGATATACACCACTGCAGAGTATTTGCATATATGCATTTTTATGCATTTTTATGCATTTTAACATAGAAAATGTTGGTGACAAGATCTTGTATATGTATATATACATTCATGCATAAATACTGACACAATTAGATTTGGTGAACATACTGGCACAGACCTTGCCAAGTGCTGCCATTTCTTTAGCCACCAGCTGCCACTGATCCCAAAGCTTTCTGTCTGAAGGTCTGAACCAGCATATATTTACAGGTCATCCAGACCATCAGTGCAGTGGACAAAGACGAGCCCCTGAGTGGACACCGCTTCTACTTCGCCCTGACTGCTAGTGCTGCTGGCAACCTCAACTTCACCCTCAGAGACAACAAAGGTCAGTGGCCAACGGCATGCGGCCTGGGCATGTATATGGACAGGAGTGCATTTTGCTGCAGATAAATGTGCCCCTGCATCTCCCATATGTGCAATATTCCATGTATCATTGAATATCATCCCATTTGCTGCTACCCTAAACCCAAGATGTATCTAAATAAGACTGCTTGGATGACCATAACAAACCTTTACGAGTCTTCTTACTCCCTTCGGAGGATACGGAGATCATCGCTGGCCTCTGTACTAAGATTCTTTTCATTTTTCACCTTCTTGCTTTTCGTTTCTTGTTTGGGGTGGTAGACTGGTATTGCTTTAATGAAACATTTCATACATGTAAATCATATAAAACTGCTGTGTTTTTACATGTATTTCCAGAAAATGACTGTTACTGTATGCTACATCCCGTGGCATTCTTTGTCACGCCCGTTATAATTAAATGTAATTCAAAAGATTTATTTATAATTTATTTGTTATTATAACTAACACCTCAGTTGCATTTATTTTATAAATAAGGCATTCTACCCAATTTAAAACAGTATACAACCATCTTCCCAATTTAAAATGGCAAATAACCTTAAAGTAATAACCTCTTTACCGTCTTTATTAATCCATTGGTTTCATATTTAGCTACTGTACTAGATACAGGGTACAGTATAAGTAGTAGTCTGAATATTCAAATTGCTCCATCAATAAAGCATATTCTAGTTGAGGTTTTAGCATACTCCACAGACAGGTATTATCAGCCTTAGAGTAAGGTAATTGGTTCTCTGGTGGACATCCTTTGTCTCTGTAAGGCTTTCAACTGTCATTGGTGCAGAAAGCTGACTATGTAAGTCCGACAGTGAGGACTGCGTCAGCTCGGAATGATTTATAACTGCAGAGTCATGACTTTGCATTTACCTCACAGCGATCGATATTAACCACCCATCCATCCATTTCCGAAACCACTTATCCAGGTAAGGGTTGCGGTTATTTAAAATTCTGCGAATTTCCCTTCTATTCTAATGTGTTATTGTGATTTTAAATGGTTTCCCTTTGTTTTACCAATCATAACTAAGAATACAAAGTGTGGATTGTAGTAAGAAATGCAGGGTGAATCTGGAACATGAATCAACTTATATTATTAGCAAACTGCTGTAATTAATAGACAGGGCAAATGGTGCAGTGATTGCATCTCTCTTGACAACAGTGTGCATGTTCTGCTGCAGCCACAGATGAGGCTGTGTACTGTACACAGTGATTAGGTGGGTGCCCCCAGACAGGGGGCTGATGCGGTAAGACATGCGTCAAGGGCAACGAAAGCTGATTTCCTCCCTTGGGAAAATGGTGTGTGGAGTAAATCTAGAGGCAACAGTCTGCATGTAAAAGGCTGGACCTAGGTATCACTCCATTATTATAGTGTATCACAGAGAACATAATCTCATATACAGCAGGCTCTCGCTATCGTTGAAATTATTGAGCTGTAGTGATAAAAACGAAAAACACTTTAATATTTCGAAGTCTGATATTTTATCCCCAGTTTTCATTAGGGTGGCTCATTTCTTTATTACTTTTGCTCAGATTCCCAATAAATTTCGAAATGATTAAAAGACATTAAATGACTCTATAATAAGAACCATTTCATATCTTAAATTAAACTGAGAATGTGTTTTCATAATAATCTATAATGAATGCTGTGAGACGTGTATGAGGGAAATTAAGATGCGCATTTCGGCGAAGCTCTTTGCTCAGGTGTCCGACTCATCCTGACCTTTGATCTGCAATGTGCTTATGACAGACAACACGGCGTCGATCGTGACCAAGCGAGGCGGGTTCAGCCGGCGGGAGCAGGCCCTATACCAGCTGCCCATCCTCATCGTGGACAGCGGCAGCCCGTCACTGAGCAGCACCAACACGCTCTCCATCCGCGTTTGCCACTGTGACCTCGACGGCGAGGCCCAGTCCTGCAGCGCCGAAGCCTTCATGCTCTCCGCCGGGCTCAGCACCGGTGCCCTGGTCGCCATTCTTGCATGCGTCCTCACCCTGTTGGGTAAGATACGCACAGCCATGCCGAGCAGCCACTCTGCTGACAGGAGCTGACATCTTTTGTCCTTAATAACCCCTCTTTCCTTTTCACGGTGTTTAAATTGAATTACACCAGATTAGTTGATCTGCTGTGCAAATAATTCTTTAAGAAAAAAAAAAAAACATTTGTTGTTGGGGCATAGCTAGGGGTGCTTTAATGCATGGCTGAAGCCCAGGGCCCTCTGCTGAAATGGGGCCTCTAATTGTTTAATAAAAATTTAACCCCATTGAGGAAAACAGCAGGGAGGAGCTCTAGTGACTCAAATACCCCAGAGGCCTCTGACCTCGGGGTATACCACAAACCACCCCACCCTTCACCTTGCCCACCGCTCATAATTCCTGAGCCAGGACTTCAAAGGGGCCCCCAGAAACTGCAACCTCTCTTGAGGCCTCTCCTGACCCCCCCCCCCCATCCCCCCGCCCCTCCTCGGTTATCCCCCCGAGACGGCAGACCTGTCACTCAGCATCAAGTTCCCATT
>JAODJW010000001.1:24584712-24600348 GCA_026777045.1 Hyperopisus bebe
CCCGGGGGGGGGGGGGGGGGGGACAGCCACGTCTTTGTTTGTCCATGCCTGTCAATACAAATCACTTTTAAATGATATTTTTTTAAACAAATAACATTTCAGACAACTGGCTACTAGTGCGTTTCAGGTACAGGCCGCTTCATGGGTCGAGGTAGATGTGTACCTGATGTGTACCAGAGGATTGCAAATCTACGATTTTTCTCGGTCACATTACTGGGTGTTATTGCTTCCTTATCAGTCCAATAGGAAGCTGACACCTCCCTCACCCCTTCTCAAAGTGTAACGCCCTGTTTGTGCCACTTGGCTGGCCCATGCATGTTGGGGCTGTCACCTAAGAAAAAAGCCGGATCGCTCAAGGGCAGCGTGGACGGCGGCGAGCTGATGACCTGACAGCGACCGTGGCCGTTATCGTTCTGTTCTGGCCCTTTCGCCCTCATTACACCTAAGCTATGAAATTGGGGAGGTAATAGGGTCACAGCAATGTGTGCTCATAGGGGATAATCAGAGCACAATCTTAAGTAGCCATACTACCAATTCCACACCCTTGTCTAAGACACGCTTCCACACAGGAAGGACAATTTATAGGGGACGAAATACGAGGTACCACCCTCAGCTGACTTGCAGGCATCCTGCCCTCGGTTTATTTGGTTTTACATTTGCACTTCACTCAGTCGTAATTCCCTATTGACTGCTTGGCATGATGTAGATTGAAGTGATGTGTCTCGGGACTCCAGAGTAAATAATGGCTCTAGGTAAATACAGAGCAATACATGAAAATCCGGCCCGTTTAAAGTGCAAAATGAATTCAATACTCAAATTGCTGTTTGCTGTTCTGACTCGGAGCTGTTAGGAGCATAAAAGAGTAACCAGAGTGAATCTAAAATGCAATTTTATGCATGTTTAAAAACATTGGTAAAGATTAGAAAGTCAATAATAAATGATCTTTCTAGACCAGTAGGCAAGATAGCAGAAGTGAAGTAGGACAGTATTTCTGTTGTGTCAGGTGTGTGTATTATCCAGTTTAATACTTATTCATCTTTTGTTGCTTATCAGAAGTAGTCCCATTCGTCCATCTTTCCATCCATAACTGTTTATCTAACCATCATTATTATTATACTATTATTGTACTATATTAATAATTTACACTGATCATTTTTTGCATGAGTTAAATTCTACCATTACTTTGTGCAGGTCATTGGTGGCTGAGCAGGAAGCCCAGAAGCCCATGAGAGCTGTTGTAGAAATGTATACGGGGTGGAGCCACAAGGGCTTTGATCCCAGCTGAAATCTGATTGGCCCTCAAATAACCCCTTTCTCTGTCACTCACTGACTCAATACATATCATTGGATATTGATAAAGTTGGCCCCTATGTATAAGTTATGGCCTCTCTTATGCCTCCCCCATCTTAACAATACCCATGATCAGCTTGCCTGATCAGCTGACTGACCGATCCCTGGAAATTCACAAGACCATCATCACAGAGCACATGGAGGCCGAATTAGCGAAACAGCGAGAGTCTTAGAAGCCGCTGCTAATTTTTGAGACTCACCTGACAACCGGGCACTTTTTTTCCCAGCTTCGTATCGATTGTGTTTGATGGATTTTTTTTCCCCTCCCCTCTATTCAACAAAGGCAACAACTGAGCATGGTGTTAAATTGATCCATTTCATACCTGAACCCGTGTCTCATTTCGGAGCATGGTAAAATGTGACGATCTCAAATGCAACCTGCCTTTTAGGTTCTGGGACTTACTCCCCCCCCCCCCCACATGTGTAATATGCAGGCACACCTACAGTATGCTCATAGGAGGGGAGCTGCAAATTGGTCACTATCCATAGTTTCTGGAACACCTGTCACAGATCTAATTCTGCCCCTTGCTACATCCTTGTCATTTTCAGGGAAGAATTGACAGATCAGTGTTTTTTTTTCCTTATGACTGGCACACTTGAATCAATAACATACTTATTAATAAAAATGACAGCAGTTGTCTGTTAGTCTCTTTTTTAGCAGGATAAACTCTTTTGTCACATTTCCTGCTTTTCTAAAGGGCAGGAAAACTGTAGCTAACGTGAGGTGAAAATTATACACCGTGATAAAGCGCAGAGTGATAATTAGTGCAGAGCACACACTTCATTCCTTGATTCCCTCCCCGGCCTTTAATTAGTTTGTTTATTTTAGCCAGTTCAATAAACCGCCTCTCCATTTTCAAACAGTGCGTTCCCGGGACTGAAGTGTACCATTACGGCAATCACAGGCGACTTATAGACTCGACAAGTCCTGCTCTGAAATTCCTATCACTTCTGTATCCCTGCTTTCCTGTTTTCTGTCATTTTCCGTTTGATTGTGTGGCGGAAGATGCCCCCCCCCCTTTCCTTTTTCCTTCGCTTGGCCTGTCTAATGGAGGGAAAGTGGAAAAGGCTGGGGGAAGATATATGAGTCTATGGAGCAGTATTTCAGACTGTCTTGTGCCAGCACTGATGGATGGATCATTAGACAGGTCTGTTGGCCCCAGCGCGGGTGGCTATTTTCAGCTCTAATACATCCACCGGGATGGGGAGGAGCCGTCACAAAGTTGCTGAAAGTCTCGCAGGGCCAGCTCTCGCCTCTCTCCGCATTCCCTCTCTCTACTGCCCGTGAGCCCGTGTCAGAAGTGTGTAGTCTGCCTTTTTATGGCTGCTGTTCTGCTCCCATATTAGAAAATTAGTCACCTAATTTATCTTTGAGCCCAGCACATCAACTACCGTGTTCTTTTTCTCCCCGCGTTAGCATTTCCGACAAAACCACCGCCTGGCTGATGCCTTTGCGGATGCATTTTTAAATCATTTGGCTCCATGGGTTTTGCGTGGTCCTGTCACAGGACGTGTCATGCTTATAATAGCTAAGTAGATGCTTATCGTTCAGGGAGGCACCCTACAAAAAATACTTAAACAGTGACATAGAAAGATAACATCTGCGGTATATTTTTATGCTTTCTTTTTCTGAGATGTTTTTATATAATGCGATGAGTGTTGGAGAAAAGTTGAAAACGGAAAGAACAAACATACCTCTAATGGCAAAATAATATAAGTAAACAAATGAATAACAACAAAAATGCTATCTACCCTGGTGCCATCAAGTCCGTATCACAATCTAAAAATTAGATAAACTAATATATGATGACAGACTGATTGATGTATGTTAGTTGTTCTATGACACAGTTTCATGGGTAATGATGTAGCTTCCGGGTTTGGGTTTGCAATTCTGCCCCACATCTGTGTCTAGTATGTAAGTTCTTTCCACCTTTGTTTGGGGTCCCTCCCACAGGCCAAAAACATGATTTGGGTTGATTTATATGAATTTTCCTGTGTGTCTGGATTAGGTTTATATTACTGTACATTGTGGGGGGCATTTGGTTGCGGGGACCATTTTTCAAGGCCCCACAAAGATCTGTGAATGCAATCAAAAAACTAAAAATGCCAAAAGTCTTGTATTTTGTGTGGTTACTTATGCGTAAGGTTAGGGCTGGATAGGGGTTAAGGTTGTCGTTGATGGGATTAGAGTTTTCCCCATAGAAATGAATGGAGAGTCCCCACAAAGGTGTAATTACAAACCTGTCTGTGCGTATGTGTGCATGTGTGTGTGGGGGGGTGTGTGTGGGAAGGCGGGTGGGTTGTATACACATATCTTGGGTCTAGCATTTTCATGGTTCTTGTCATCATTGGTAGTGTGTGTCCTGCTATCCTGGTTTTTAGCAAATGTAAATAGACAAAGCTTTTACCTTGCTGTTGTTTTTCTAACTATGGGTGGCTGAGCCTAACTGAGTTATTCAGTATTGAGGAAAGGACGCTAACATGTATTATCATGCATTTGAGTTTTGTGTGTGTGTGTGTGTGTGTGTGTGTGTGTTTTTTCTTTTTTTTTTCTTGATGCCCTATGATTAGGCAGCAGAATGTCCAGGGTGTACCCTGCCTCATGCTGGGAAAGGATCCAGGCTCACTATAATCCTGCATCAGATAAGCAATTCTGGGAAGATTAATAAATACGTCATCATTTTTGTTGCATTGATATATTAGCTGGTGTGTCAGATGTTTTAGTTCCTCTGCAATGTACGTTACTATTACAAATTTTGCTGTTGCTATACATAGGGAAGCCTGACAGATTAAGTATTGTTGTATTTGTGCCTGCAACAGCATATTAACTTCTGAGACTTTAACTTGCAACCTTTTGGTCAAGAGGTTGACTCTTCAGCAAGCGTCTTCATTTTTGTTATTCTTTTTCTTGCAGTCTGTTTTCCACCCATTAAAAAATAGGGACAGTACAGAGACGTTTCCCAAGGCAAACAAAACTCTTCAAGGCTGCAGAATAACATGGGCTGTTCTGAAATGTTCTCAGCAGTGCTGCACAGGCTTTGTTGTGTAATCCGACAATAGCTTTTTCTTTTTTTTTGTCATCCCCATTATTTCATTGCCAGTGGAGATTTTTTTTTTGTTGGCACGAGGAATCATTCATCTGCTGAAACAGTCCCTACTTTTAATAATAAAGTCTGAAAAAGTCAAACAGTGAACATGGTTATATGATTTCAGTTCAAGATAATATGGTTATAATACTGGGCAATATTATAAGGAAATAGTTTTGACATAATATTTAAACAGTTATAAGCAGTTTAAGTCTCTTGTATCTACATATAATCCAAATTGTTTGTCCTTTTTTCCTTCTTCTGTTAAAAGACCCAGTGATGTATGTACAGGTTTGATCATTACTGGTCCACTCTTTCTCCTCCACTGCAGTGTTTGTCTTGCTGATTGTGACGATGCAGCGACGAAGGAAGGAGCCCCTGACCCTGGAAGAAGAGCGAGACGTCCGTGAGAACATTGTGCGCTATGATGACGAGGGAGGGGGCGAGGAGGACACAGAAGCCTTTGACATGGTGGCCCTACGCAACCTCAATGTCATCCAAGATCCCAAAGCCCGCCGGGACGTGTCCCCTGACTTGCCCACCCTCTTCACCTCGCGGCTCGCGTACAAGACCCTACCGGACAACGTCATCTTCCGCGAGTTCATCTGGGACCGGCTGAAGGATGCCGATGTGGACCCGTCGGCTCCCCCGTATGACTCCCTCCAAACATACGCCTTCGAGGGTAGCGGCTCAGTGGCAGAGTCCCTCAGCTCGCTGGAGTCGTTGAGCATAGACTCCGACCAGAACTATGACTATCTCAGCGAATGGGGACCGCAGTTCAAGAAGCTAGCTGACCTGTACGGCAGCAGTGAGGGCAGGAATTTGTTCTCTTAGCCCCATTTTCAAACACTCCCTTTTTCGACTGACTGCAGAATTTGAATCCCACGAGGGGGAAGCTAACATGAAACATTAAGCTACTACCGAAAAACGAAGATGGGGGAAACATCCAGCAGAAGACATTTGAATGATGTATTTAACGATTTTCTGTGCTATTTACGTGGATGCTCAAAGAGAAACTTTGGACGTGTTGACTATGATGAAAACGATGATTAAAAAAGGAAGCAATTAAGGCAAAGACTTAAGCTAGACGTTGTGCTGAGAATTAGCCTGGAACATTGCCGAGCTGACAGATTAGGCTGAACCCTGTGTAGTGACATCGGTTCCCTCATTTTACAGCTGGCCAAAGTGCCAGCATAAGTGTTGTTCGCTAAATGCTAGAATGCTAATTACTGCTTTTTTTGTCCTCAAAATGATGACTTTATTTCAAAGTGTTTTTTTTTATTTCTTTTGTGGCTAGTCAGTGCAAGGGCAGTTTAATCAGTTCAGTGATCATTAAAGTGTTCACAATCAGTGGTTGTATTTTTTTCTTTTTTTTCCTCAAAAAATCTTTTTTAAGGAAAAAATCTAAATGTTATGTTATAACTGTGGGTTTTCGGCTTGGATTTTACTGTGGGGGGAAAAGTGTCTGACAGAGGTTCCTGAAGTAATTGCTCTCTTACTATGTAAAGGAAGCTTTATATTCTTTTCATTGTCTCCTAGCAAACAGGCACCAAGAGCTGAAGGCAGTTACACACTGTTTAGATATTCTGACGCCTTCTCTGATTGGTACAGAAGTGTAGCTCATACTCATTTTCTTTTGCTAAAAGGTTTGACTGCTTGACAGTGATGCCATTGTTTTCAGCAAGACAAACACATTCTCTAAGTGTGTGTTCTTGGGCCTGGTTCTTTCATGTTGTTGAGTGAAAATTGTAGAAAATACTTCACACCCAGTGACTATCTGCTCTCCGGTCTGCTTTTAATTTTATTATCCGAAATTCATTGTCGGGTTTCACAGTGTGTTGGCATTGCCCGCTATTTCGGATGCACTCGTGGTTGCAGATTTTACTGATTTATACCAATCAAGCACTTACAATGAAGTCAAGGACATCCACAAGTCCTGTCTACCTTATCTAAATATATATTAATAACAAAAAAGTTATTCAGTACCAAAGTAGAAGTCAGGAGTTGAATGTTTTTGCTACAAAGGTGTTTTGAATTTGACTGTTGATTTCTTTTTCTTGTTTATTACAACAGCAATGTTTACAACAGAACAAATACTTCTTTCATTTTGCAAGGCAAAATTTGTGTGACTGATGTTTTTCCAGTTTGCTCAAAATAAAAAGAACATTTGTTTCTTCAAAACGCTGTGGCCCACTTCCTTTCAACATGAAAAACAGATCGCATACTGTAAGGTTATCAAAGTGAGGCAGAAACAAGATGGGGTGTGCGGGCAGATCTTTACCAGCACAGAAAAAATGTGACAGATCACCTACGCACCTTCTACAATGGGCAGCTTTGCCGAATGCTACAGTTCTGCCCAGACCCTGTGAAGAGAACCAGCTCTATGTTTTTCAGGGCTTGATGAACCCACCTGCTTGACAGGAGAGTTGCACGCAGATAGAAGATTGGGCTTTGTAATCAAGGGAAAGTAGCACAGGATCACGGAACCAAACCTCTTACAAATTAGCCGGGCATTTTTATGTGAGCGATTAGAGTCCTGTTTTATGGCACCTTAACTCCTTTAAGGATGACGTGGCGTATGGTTATGGCATCTGAAGGAGACGCGATCTGTGAAAATGATATATATGTGGAATTTGAATCTTCTATGTCTTTTGGCAAGGCAAAAATGTGACAGATAGGGCCATTTCATTCAAAATTTAGTTAAAAAAATTCTAAAATAAAAATCAAAATAAATTAAGAAGTCATTTAAATGAAAAAAATCATAACTTCTGGAAGACATAGATGACTGATCTGTCATCCACTCTGCGCCTAATTCTCCAGCATGACAGGACCTTCCTCAGAATACATCTGGCTGTCCTGAAAATGTGCTTCTTCCTGTAAATTTGTGTAAAATAATAATTATGTATATTTAAATAAGAAGGGCAGCATGATAGGTCTGTGGGAGTGATCAAACACATATGGATTAGGAATTTGAATGCCATGATTACTCTGTGTGTGTGTGTGTGTGTGTGTGTGTGTGTGTGTTTCTTGATGCCCTAGGATCAGATGATTAGGCAGTAAAATGTTCAGGGTGTACCCTGTGT
Source organism: Hyperopisus bebe (assembly GCA_026777045.1). NCBI lineage: Eukaryota > Metazoa > Chordata > Actinopteri > Osteoglossiformes > Mormyridae > Hyperopisus > Hyperopisus bebe. Next base: position 24,592,232 of record JAODJW010000001.1, read on the forward strand.
ATATTACATTGTAATATAATTAAAGCCTGCTTTTTGACATTGTGGGGAACATTTTTCTGTCCCTACAAGGGGAAAATGTTATAAAAATGTGTGACTGCAATCAAAATACTAAAAATGTCAAAAGCGCTGTATTTTGTTTGGTTACTTATGGTTAAGAAAAGGGTTTTTCCCATAGAAACTAGCTCCTCTATAGTGCTGATTTCCTCCAGGTACTCCAGTTTCATGCAAAACATGGTGCTCAGTGAATCGGTGACTCTAAATTGTCCATGATGAGGGATGTGAGTGCACCCTGTGATAGACTGGCATGCTGTGCGGGTGTTCCCTAGTCTTTGGCCTCTGTTACCTAGACCCTGTACTAGATAAGCTTCTGGAAGATGAATGGATAATTTGGTAGATATACAATCATTAAAATGCAGAGAGAGCAATACACTTACAGGAACACATATATTTTTTCTCATCTTTTCTGCAGTTAACCATGTGAAATGATAAATAAAATGCTCCCAGAAATTAATTTATTTAATACTTAGCAATTATCTCATAAGTTGTTGCATTTATTCCCTAAGGTAATGAAATTTCTTAATTACTCAAAGAATAATGCTGTAATTTTAAAGGAGATTAATGATACTCAATGAATTGAATACTATAGGTACCTTGCAGTTAAATAGATTTGTTAAGTGGTTTGTGATCTTAAAAGCAAATATAACTTTGCACAAATGATAATAATTTCACTTAATTAACAAATAAACAGAAAATGAATGAAAAAATATTTTTAATTGAATATTTGAGATATCTAGGGTCACCAAAATCAGTTTTGACAGGAACATGGAATAAATTGACTGGATGACATCTTCCTAAGACGAAAGATCCCGTAGTGCCGTATTTCTAAAATGCATGTGTATTGATTTATTTTACACACTTTAATTGCTTGTTTCTTTAGTGTAGAGCATTTACTGCTTTTTAAGCTCCTTTAGGTGGAAATACACCATGTCAGCAGACTGCATTATTTTTGAGAAACTATCTGCTCATCTTATCTTCTACGGCAAAGTCAACCCTCCCTAACAATGCTCCTCCATGCTTGGCAGCTGTAATGACCATTGTTCTCCATCGATTGAGCCTCAAGGCAATTAACAGTCGACAGCTGAAGAAGACAGAGAAGCAACCATGAAAGGAGGTGCAGAGACTGGATCCTGTTGTGGTTCTTCTGTGATCTGAGTAGAAAGAAAACTAAAACTAAGAAACGGCAAAGGCCAGTGAGGCTGAGTACTCAGACAGACGAGGTATCCAAGAGATGGAGGACGAAGGAAATAAAAGCCTCGGAAAAGCTCAAATTCCAGGCAGGCTGGAGACCCAGGCTGGTCAGGGTGAAAATAAGGGTCATGATCCAGACAATGCACTGCAGAGAGCAGGTCTTTGACTTGAGAGTTATAGAAGGCGATGAAGACAAAACACAACTGTTCATTTCCCCAGGAGACATCCAGTGCCATTGCGACACTCAGATGTTATTCGATATGGGCAGAATGAGGGTCTGTGTCTGTGTGTGTGTATATAATTAATTATATAATTATATCATAAATTTAGTGAAAGCGTTTTGAGTAACATAATAAATGTTGAGTCCTAAACTTTAAAGTTTTATTTCTTAAACATTCATTCTCTCTAATACAAAATGATTTTATCTTTCTCCACTATCCTGCAGAGGCAGGATTCAAACCCCGACCCCTCCCAGTGTGTGAGGCTACAGTGCTGCCTTCTGAGCAGCTCTGCCTTGCGCTTGTTCTTCTCAATGACCATCAAAAAGTATTTGTCCAATATTATGCAACACAGATTTGGCAGAAAACTCTGATTTTCCAGAGTGCCAAATAAAACAATTTTGCCAGAAGATAAAACAGACATCATGTGCAATGAAGACACAATGGTCACAAGACTGGCAGGTTTATTTATGAAGTTAGTAAAAGCTTATTTTCATGTCATAGTCTGGTTAGGCTTTGTGTCTGTATCATTACTGCGCTATGAGTAATGCATTACAATCTGCCTTTAAGCCACTCTTCTTATCGATTACAAACAAATCCTGTTTCTAGCTGCCCGTAATGAGTAAGCACCCATTTAGTAAACTGTGTTTACGTCTTCGTTCAACATGGGTGAATATGCTGCAGTGATTCTCAAGGGAAATTACTTAAAGGCACAGGGGCGAATTATGAATGTTTATAACAAAACAATGAATAAAATTCATAGGAGAAAGGCATGATTGGTAGAAATGGAATAATGTTATTGTGGGGAAAACACTGTAAGAGTGTTAATATACAGTAGCATACACACAAACATAGGCATTTATTCATCTTCGGCGCTTATCCTGGTCAGGGTCACAGAGGGCCTGGAGTTTAGCTTTGGTATTGACTCCATAATTACTCCATTACTATAAATTCTTTGTGGGTATTTTAAATTTCAGTCTACTGTTAGAAATATAAGCCTTTAATTACCTTTAATGAGCAGTTTACATTACATAATGCACTTTTAATATCTAGGGGCATGAAGATGAATGTAAATCTTTCAGTTTAGACTACCCAAAAATGCATAATGTTATACATACTGCAGGCTGCTAATGTGTTGTTTCAAGGATTCAAAGGACTCAAACTTTTTATTGTCATGTGTACAAAGTACAGTGTACAGAGTACAATGGAATTCTTTAATTCCTTCTTCAAATACTAGACAATTTAAAAAGCAGTGCAACACTACAATAACTAAAATTAAATAAACAATAAACATCTAACAGTAAATAATGTGTACTATTGACAGTGACCATGAGTGATCATAAGAGTGCAAATGTGAAGTGTTTTGTGTGTTAGCAATATTGCAATATTGCAATGTTCAACACACTATTAATATATATTGCACATTGTGAACATTGTTATTACTGCCCATGAAAACAGTCTCTATATGTCACATATGTTGAGCAGTCTGATCGCACTGGGGTAAAGGCTGCCCCTGAATCTTATGGTGCATGTGTGGATTGCCCTGAGTCTCCTACCAGAGGGCAGGAAAGAGAAAAGTGGCAGTGCAGGATGACTAGAGTCCTTTGCAAAAATGACAGCATTAAGCAGATGGCTTACCAGGATGTTAATAAACCCTGTGAGGATGGACTCCACAGCACACCTGTAGAAACCGGTGAGGACTATGGTCGACATCCGGGCTTTCCTCAGATGCCTCAGAAAGTGAAGACTTTGGTGGGCCTATTTGGTGACAGCTTCTGTATGTTCTATCCACTTGTGGTTATTGCTGAAGGTCACCTCCAAGGAACCTCTCACGAATGAGAATAAATACTTTTGCTATGCAGGACAACCTGTCTATCTACAAAGGCAGGACAATGCATGTCAGTCAGTGGTACTGCTGTCATACTGAAGACATGAAGAGTTAGGTAACAACTGCCCGTGTTACAAAAAAAAGAAAAAAAAAACTGATGCCTATTCAACCAAGACGATGTCTACAAAAGTTTGATATCATAGGACAGTGCTTTCCAACCTGGTCCTCGGGGACCACCAGATGGTCCAAGTTTTTGCTCCCTGCCAGACAGTCCATGTTTTTGCTCCCTCCCAGCTCCCTGCCAGACAGTCCACATTTTTGCTAAAACATGGAATATCTGTGGGTCCCCGAGGACCAGGTAGGGAAACACTGTCATTGGAGGACAGATTTAATAAAAACAAGGTATTTTCACTTCAGGCCATGGACATGGACTGCTGCACCAAACCTGGAAGTAACTGGAACATTTGAATGCATTTTAACGCATTATACTGTACTTATTAAACTACTGGACTGCATCCTAGGGGGTTTATTAAAGTGGGGATAATTACAATGAAAAAATATAACACATTTATTTTCATGAAACTGCACTCTGACTTTTTTGGAGCATAAGAAATATAAGAAATATGATCAGACCTGGATGAGGTGTTAACTACCCGTCAATGGTAACTTAAAATCCTGAAACTTCAAAAAGTACTTACTTAGTAAGATGATGAGATGTAGGTGTTAGATGATTTGGTATTAGACCAAAAAGCAAAAAAATCACCTACAGTATTATAAGACATTTGAAGGCTATAAATGTTGAGATTTTCAGTTATCCTATTATGTGATTTATAACTGCACATAGTATATTATTATGAGATTCAGCTGAAAAAAAATAATTATTATTGTGTATTTCATTTGCCATGCATTTACGATGAAATAAAAATTGCTGTATGCTGCAATTATATGACACCAAAGCAAACTGTGCAGATCTGACCAGGGCATTTAACCAATGCTACAGGCTCCATCATGATGAGCACTTCATAGGTGATGATAAACGACAAGTAGATGCAGTAATGGAGAATAGATGGAGCTCTATTCCGGAAGAACATTAAAAATGTATTTCATAAAGTAAATGGTGTTATCCATATAGACTCAAACTTTCCGAAAGATTTCTCTTTAAATGGAATGAAAATGCAGCGGTATCTTTTATGCATGTAATTACATTATTACGTTATTTTGCTATGCATTTATTTTACTAATACACTGTGCAGTAGTCAAGTACAGAATTCTCTATTCCAAGGATAAGTAACGTGTCACTCAGATGTCACTCAGATGTCACTTTCCAGTAAAATCCTATACATAGCTTGAATTAATATAAATTAGATATTGCAAAGAAAAACAAGGCATTAATTGTTATTTCAACATTGTTTGTCATTATTCTCATGTACTAGCATAAAGAAGTTTTAAAATGTTAATTGTAAAATAATAAAACTTTGTGGATCAGTATTCTACAACTACTTGCAAGATCAAAACTAATTTTGACATCAAGATTTACCATCGTCTGTATTTCTGCATAATGTTTTTTGCCATTCATCCACTTGCCAATCACTTTTCCCGGTCAAGGTCATATGGGATGAAGAGCTTATTTCAGGCAGCACTGAGAACAGGACTGGGGCACACCCTGGGCAAATTCACATACACGGTCACACACTATAGATTGCTGTTAGCCTCAGTGCATGTGTCTGGGCCAGGGGTGAGTTACATTCGAAGGGCCCTAGGCTGACATGACTATGGTTCCCTCCAAGCAGGCCACTTCAGCAGAAAGTGAAATGAGAGAAAATTTTAAAAGATGCAGTGTCAGTAAACTGCAAACCAATGTGCTGGGTCCTGGCGGTAATATTTGCAGGTTAGTAGTACAACTTGCAGACCTGGTACGTGCTGGTACATCGATTTGCCAGATTTAATGTTTAACTGTTCCTTTTTTCCCAAGGCAAGACAGGGTCTGTGATTTTGCCAGATGAGGCCCCAGATTTTGTCAGGGCTCTAGGCATTAACTATGGGAGAAAAGTGGCAAGACACTGGAAAAACAAACAAACAAAAGATACAAACATATAGTGTGGAGGTGAGATTCTAACCTCCATCCTGGATGTGTGAGGCTACATAGATGCTCACTGGATATATTGAAATAAAAAATAAATCACTATATTGCTGCATCTAAGAAATTGAATGTCATAATGTGCCCATCAGTACTAGCAAATCCACCTGACAGCATGTTCTAGAAACAAAGCAGGTCCTAAACTGCCAAGGTTGAGTGGCCAGCTATCAAATCAAGGTAAATCAGCTCAGAGGCGACAGCCCCAGGCAGCCCGCATGGGCAATCAGGCACGCAGGGTTATCAAGACCTCAATCTGCTGCCTGCAGATTAGGCCCAAGGGCTTTCACCAAAGCACATAACAGAGAGTCAACACTGGTTCATATCGCGGTGGTCAATCGGCTCCAAAGGTAGGCATTGGGGGGAAACGTTTCCAAGCAAGTGCAAGACCCTCCATTCTGAAACAAATAAAGCGTTTTGAAATTAAGTGACGCAGAAATGGATTCTTAATGGTCTATTAAGCGGTGATTTGTGAGACGAGCCAACCCATATAGTCCATACTTCTTAGTTTCTATGCAGAATTCACAATGACTGTTGTGGAGCAAGTAATTATTTAATATACTGGTCTCTATTCGTCTGTGATGTAGCTTGCCAAATTACAACAAGATCCTTAAATAATTCACATATAACATATGAACATATCTTTAAGAGTTACTTACAGTTTTTTAAGATGTTAAAAATACTTAAAGTATTTATTGTCATGTATTCAGTGAACACAATGAAATTCTTGTGTCGTGGTTGCAGGATGAAGGACAAACAGCAGTGTAATACTGGATAAGACACAAGACAGTGTAATATGAGTATAAATCTACAATAGTACTAACGATTATTAATGAAATTTCCTGGAAACCTATACAGTGTCTCATTCTTTGTGCCCTACTTTTCCTGGAATAGGCTCCAGACTAACAAAACCTGTTACACCTGTGTCGCCAACTTCTTTCATCCCAGGTCTCCATTATATTTGCTGAAAATTTTCTTGCTCCCTAAGGCACAAAACTTTGCCCCGTTCCCTGTTTTCTGGGGTCTTGTTTCAGTGGTTGCTCCTGCAGTCTATTTGTTTGTTTCCTTTAACCTTTGCTGTTTTGAATAAGTGGTTCATCCTGAGTCCATCCATGAACGTACAAAAGATTATGCATGGTAAGGAAGAAGATGGATGTATGGATATATGGATGTATGGATACATACTGCATGTCTCATTCAGCATGTTATAAAATAAAATATTGTCTCGAAGATTAAAAATAGATCTGTAAAGGTCTCAGATTTATTCGTAAGTGGAGAACAACTGCATTGTTGGGCAGGAAAACACTACCACCAAATGACACTCGATTCTGTTGTGAAGGGCAAACTCTGCGGACCCCTAACACATGCAGGAAGATCAAATGTTTTGACTGTTGTTTGGGAACTATAGTCATAATAAAATAAAAACTCATTACAATATACAAAACAAAACAAGTACTACCTTTGAGAATTCAAGAAAATAGACTTAAATGCCTCTTGTATTCTACAAAAAAGGCATCATCTGCCTTGAAAACAACACAAAGCAAGGCACTCAGTTAACAAGTTTAAGCAGGTAATCACTCAACATGTCTTCTCAACTCTTCTGCATCAGTCCCACGAGATGTAGGATGCTTCAGGGTTGCCTTGCTTTGATTATTCTGTCTCAGTCTTCAAAAAAGTTCCAAGTGATTGAGGTCTGGAGACTGGGCAAGTCATGTGATTAGTTTGAGTTGTCCTTCAGTGTCTCTCTTCACCAGGTAATTCTTGATTAATCTAAGGTGTGTTTTGAGTTGCTACAGTGGCCTTTCTGGAGAATGAAGGACTGTTATAATCCTGAGTACACCTTTGGTGTATGATACACAAGCTGGTCGATCAGGGGAAATTTATCAGCAAGACTCCAACTTTACTGAGGAACTCCATAAGACACTCACCAAATTACAAACCACAGCACCTCACTTTTAGTTCAGCAAAACTCAATAAAAAGTTTTGAGCAAATATCATCATCCTAATAAAACAAATCAGGCATAAAACAAATACTGCCAATGCAAGATGTAGTTTCAAAATGATGAATATCTGCTTCTTTCTTGTGATATCAGGTTTATGTTGTAACATTTGATACTTCGAATCAAATATCTGAAAGCTCAATGCCATATGTTTTTCATCAACTTTTGAAAAAAAGCATTAGAAGTAATGACACTGTCTTAATGTACTTTATTATGCTACTGATGTAATTGCATGTAACAGTTGTTAATTGTTAAATTAATGTTGCTGAGTCTATGGGTTAAAATATTTTGATATACAGTGGTACCTCAGTTCTCGAACTCATTAGAACTCGAATTTCTTAAAAGTCGAATGAACCAGTTCGGAAAAAAAAATGAACTCGGTCTGAATCTCAGAAGTCAAACCGTGAATGCCGACCTAAGATAATTTGTATGCCTGGGGAAATGAGTCACGGGGCACATCTCTCAGCAGAAACAAAGGATAAAGCTTCAGTCTCAGCCTCGCATTCGCTGTGATAGCAGGGCCGGTTCTAGACATGCATATATGAGGGGGCAGACAGAAATGTGAAGGGGGCACATGATGGCGACGAAGGCGGGAAAGGGGTGGGGTGGTGGTGGGGGTGCTCTGGATAACTGTTTTAGTCATGTAATTGGATTGCACTTTGTCAGGCCTCTACCCTAAGACCTGTCCA
>JAODJW010000001.1:24600448-24612984 GCA_026777045.1 Hyperopisus bebe
TCACAACTCGAACTTTTTAGGATTCGATCCGGAGTTCTGAACGGATTAAATTCGAGTTCTGAGGTACCACTGTATATCTTTAGATTAACTAATTAATTGTCCAGCCCTCTGAGAGAATTGGGTAGCATTTTTTGAAAAAAAAAAAAAGAGTGATTTTCTCCAGTATACCCCAAAAGCCCAGGTCAATAACACTCATGTTCTGCCCTGTTCCCAGTTTCTCAGTTTCTTTTGTCTCAAAAATGCAAGCAAGTCCCTGCATGCCTGAAAACGTGTCACTTGGAGATTTTTGATTTTGGGGGAGACACAGTGTTCATGTCCTCTGTCTATGATTCTGACGATCCACACTCCACCAAATCAGATTAAAATTCAGAGTTTCACATGAGCACAAAAAGTATTTTACTGTTTCTATATGGCTTAAAAATCATTGAATTAAATAAAAGTCACAGAAGCACTTTTTCTTCTCATCTAGTTCCAACTAGCAAAATGATATTTTATTTATGTTATTTTGATTGACTCACTATATCCTGGACATAAAGTCCTGCGTTGATAAAAAAAAAAAATCATCTTGTTATATGAAACCAATTTTTCAGGAAACATTTTCAAAAATAGTGCACTATTATTTGCTAATATTATTCATGTTAATCACCAATATTTATCAAATTAATAAACAGAACACAAATATTGGCAAAGATAATATAAACAGAACACAAATATTGGCAAAGATAATCAATGTTTTCATCATTACACCAGAGAAATAAATGTTTGTAGTCTTAAACGCATGTCTAACATCTATTATCTAACCTCAAATGTCTTCAAAACTTTCAGCATAAGACCCCTTCGAAGCAAATGCGGGTCTCATCTGCCGGCTTGCAGCCTTTGCAAGAATGTGTCTATGTCTTGATTCCAGTCCATACACAATGGCAGAAGCTTCAGATGTCAGCTTTACTGCCCTCTCAACACTCTGAGAATGTGAGGGTAGATCTGGTAGCTTCAGCTGTGTGCTGTTCTCCAGTGCATCGTGAAGATCGCTGTCAGAGAAATGTTCAGTCAGGGCAGGTTCACAGATGCCAGGATGTGACAGATCAGACCAGTGGGTTGCATTCATGTTGATGGCTGTGATCTTCTTCATTCTCTTCTTTGGAGGGACATCAGTTCTGATTGAGAGGATTTTCTGAAGACAAGCCTGTCTCACTGCCAGGTCGTTGGACTTCAGCATGGAGTAGAGCATGTTCTCCGGTAGCAAAGCAAAGGTGTTGTGCTCCAGGTTCTTGAGAGCCACACATTTAACGTTTTCTGATTGGTTCTTGATCCTTTGGATCATGTTGTAGATGTATTGCTGCTGGTTGCTGAACTTGTTATCCCTCTTGATCTCAAACCAGCTGACTGCATACACCTCGAAATGAACTTGACGGCGTGGTACAACTTGTCTTGCAGTTCTGGTGGACAAACAAGTCTTGTCCAAACACACATCAACCTGATTGCTAGAGTCAGCCATCTGGCATGATTGAGGGGTCCAATTTTCCATGTAGCAAATCTGAGGTCAACTCTGCCACTGGAAATTCCTTGAATATACTCCAACAGAAGTCTCTGGTCGGTGCTAAGATCAGTCAGAGTTTCATCTGGAAACTGGATATCATCAAGTGGACCATTAAGGGTTCTGAACTTGATCTGTGGCGGATCCTGGTGATCAATCGCACATAATTTACCCAATAGGCCACTGAAGGTTGTGGGACTCTTACTGGTGCCATCAAGGTACTTAAAGACTGCTCGAAAAGGTAGTTCGTTTTGATGCAGAGAACAACCAATAGCGTGCAGTCTCCGCTTGAGATTAGTTTCCAGCACTGTAACAAAGCTACTTTTCCAACTAGTGTTTGTTGCTGTATTATCAAGGAGTACTGCTTTGATAGAGTTTACACTTTGGAAGTCACTTTGTGCAGAACATAGGTACTGGAGTCGGAGAAGCATGACGTCAGGCCATATCAACAAACAACACGCTCTTTCAGTTTTGCCACTAGTACAAATTGCAAACCCTATCTTATGGGGAGCCAAGTGTCAAGTGCTAATTTTTGTGCACAAAATACATTCTGAGCCACAAAAAACATTATTGGATGACAAAATCAAGTAATGCCTTGCTGCATTTTGTCCATGAAAGCATAAAGACTGTTTCGTGCACATAAACCAAAAGGAACGTTTCATTATGTGCACAGAACTGATATCAGCTCTTTACATTTCATGGACAGAAGAAACTAATTTTGTGGACAAAATGCATTTCCTGAATGATGCATAATCATTTCATGGATGAATTACATACCATGAGTTAAAGAAAGTCATTTCGTGGACGAAATGCATTTTGTGACTTAATGAAAGTAATTTCCCTGACAAAATGCATTTTGTGAAGTCATTTTGTGAAGGAAATACATTTTGTGATTTAAAGAAATTCGTTGCGTGGAATGACGAAATGCATTTTGTCTTTTGCTGAGTCACGAAAGGCACCACAAAAAGCCTTTTGTCTTTGGTCAAGCCACGTATTGCCTTTACTCTTTTGCTAAGGTAGCCTCAGCCTCATTGCACCTTCCAACGACCAGAAGGTGGAGTGTCAGCTTTGATTTTGCACTTTGGAGGGCAAGACTTGACATGGGGCACAACTCTATGGACCGAGCAGAGTCTCCTCCTGCGATCTTCTCGTGCTTTCCAGGAGGCATTTTGTGAGGTCTTTGATTACCCCACAGCTGGTTGAAACCTTAACGATCAGTTTCTTGACCTGCGCCAAGGAAATTGATCAGCCTCAGACTTCTCCCTAGAATTCTGCACTATAGCCACCGGATTGAGTTTGCCTACCGACTGCCTCCAGACCATTTACCGTCGCGCCCTCCGACCAGAGCTGCAGGCTGAGCTGGCATGCCGAGGAGCCACATAGTCCTTTGACGAGTACGTGAAGCTTTCCATGTACCAAAGTCAACATCAGGGTAAGTCTCACAATGGCTTATCACCCTCAGGTGAATGGACAGGCGGAGAGACTGAACCAGGAAGGTTTTACGTGCCCTCTGCTCCACGCAACCCCAGGATGATCTCTATACCTGTCGTGGGTGGAGTACGCCCAGAATTCTTTGGTAAACCCCACCACAGGTTTGTTTTTATTTCAGTGCGTACTGGGTCTCCAACTCCTCTTTTCCCTTGGAACCCCTCCCCTACCAAGATCCCCCCCATAGAACAGTGGTATCAGCAGTGTGAACAGGTATAGAGTATAGTGCATCGACAGCTGTCTGAAGCGGCGGCACAGATGAAGGCACAAGCAGACAGATGGCGGTGCCCCGCTCTGGTGTTTAATCCTGGGGACTAGGTGTGGCTGTCAACGCAGCATCTCCGGCTGCCCCAAGGTTGTAAGCTTGGCCCGAAGTACTTTGGTCTGTTTAAAGTGACTGCCCGAATTGGTCCTGTATCATACCGCCTACTTCTCCCCAGGCTGTAGTGTGTTCACCTGGTCTTCCATGTCTCTCTCCTCAAGCCCGTCCGCTACAGCCTCGCTCATTCCCCCTCCGACGCTTGAGAGCCGTCTCCGCTGATCCCTCTAGCCGACGGCAAAGCTTTCACCATGAAAGCCCTGCTTGTCTCCTGTCCCCGGAGAGGGGGTTTACAGTATCTTGTGGATTTGGAGGGGTATGGTCCTGACATTCTGGATCCCTCCCTGATCATGCAGTTTCATAAGGACCACCCCTCCCGGCCAGGACCCCGGCCCCGTGGCTGACCTCAACGCGATATTCAATCGCCGGGAGTTGGTCGTCAGAGGGGGAGGGTTCTGTCACACCGGCAGCTGCGAGAAATCAGACACATGCCCCCTTAGCTACTTAAACCTTGCATGGCAATTGCTCCATGCGATGTATTGTTTATGATGCAATCTCCGAGCAACTTATTCCTGTGTCATCGTTCTAACTTGGATCCGCCAAACTGTCCATGCTCCCTCTTCCTGCGCCTCCTGAACCTTCCCGCTCTGGTCCAGCACAGCCCTGATCATCCCTCATGTCTGCTCCCCGTGTGTTCTGTCTGCGTCATCGGACGGACCTCCCGGCTCCTCAACTACCTGCACCCGGCTCCACTATGACTTTGGTTTCCCCCTCTGGCTTTGGACACTTGGATTGGACAGATTCTAGCTTTGACCCTGCTCATTATTTGGATTCTGTTTTGGTTATCCCCAATAAAGGGGATACTAATACTATCCTCCTTGTGTGACAGTCATTCCCACCAATTAGAAATGCCATACTCCTCGCATCCCAGTCATGCTCACCACATGCGCACTTGCATGTTAGTTTTGTACACCCATGCAGCAAAGTTTGTGTTTACAAAAAAAGTTTTGCACACTTGTTTCCAAAGCCACATTTTTGCAACTTCACAGTTGTATATATTTTTAGAAGCCATGATACATCTACAAACGCAGAAACAGGGAACGAAACCCTTATGTGGTACTGTTTTACGTTTGATTGTTCTCTGCTAATAAAAAAAATACATTGTGATAGCAATTGACATGTTTAAGTTCTCATTGTTGCATTAGAATATAGACCATTTGTCACATTGAAGGCAAGGATGGAGGTGAAGGCAGGCATGCGGGAAAACCAAAAGAGGCTTTATTAAAAGGAAACAACAGGCAAAGCAAAGGAGACAGACCATGAGGGGTCAAAATATGGCAGGGAGGATCAGGCAAGAATACTGGACACAGGGCACAATGGGGAGCACATTCAGGTACCAACATCACTGACGAGGGAGCACACGAGAGGAACCTGGGGTGATCCATGCAAGGGCTGTAACATAGTGTTCATAGTGGGGTACCGCAGGGTTCAATTTTAGGACCACTATTGTTCCTAATTTACATTAATGATATTGACACCAATACATACAGTAAACTGGTTAAATTTGCAGACAACATCAAGGTGGGTGGTGTAACAGATACTGATCTAGCAGCAGAGAGGCTACAATGGGATCTGGATTTAATTAGCGACTGAGCTGATACCTGGCAGATAAAATTTAACATAGATAAATGTAAGGTAATCCATGCAGGCAGAAGAAATAAGAAGTACAGATACCCACTGAAATAAAGGTACTGTAGCTGATTATGAGAAATATCTCAGTGTGTATGTTGATGCTTCCATGTCCCACTCTTGCCAGTGTGGGGAAGCAATAAAAAAGACCAATAAAATGTTGGGTTACATCTCTAGGTGTGTGGAGTTTAAGTCGAGGGAAGTGATGCTACGATGATATAATTCCTTGGTAAGACCCCACCTAGAATATTGTGTGCAGGTTAGGTCACCATACCTTAAGAAGGACATTACTGCCCTGGAAAAGGTGCAACGTAGGGCTACGAGAATGATTCCTGGTCTTAGAGGAATGTCTTATGAGGAGAGGTTAGCTGAGCTGAATCTGTTTAGCCTCGAGCAAAGGAGACTAAGGGGAGACATGATTCAGGTATATAAGATTCTAACAGGTCTGGATGTGTTCAGCCAAATGGCTATTTCAATATTAGTTTAAATACTAGAACTCGTGGCCATAAGTGGAAATTAGCGAGAGAACATTTTAAAACAAATCTGAGGAGGCACTTCTTTACACAGCGTGTAGTTGGAGTATGGAATAGTCTTCCTACTAGGGTAGCGCAAGCTAAAACCCTGAGTTCCTTTAAATCAGAGCTAGATAAGATTTTAACAACTCTGAGCTATTAGTTAAGTTTTCCCCAAATGAGCTTGATGGGCCGAATGGCCTCCTCTCATTTGTAAATTTCTTATGTTCTTATGTTCAAGAGGTAGGATTAAACAAGCAACCAGTGTGGCTCATTCTCTCACACATGAGAATGAGGAGGATGGGATGTGGGGCATGACACCATTTAATATTTTGATGGTTTCTCATCTGGTAATACTGCATCATATGTTAAGTTGACTTTTAAAGAATTAATTTGCAAATCAAATTGCAATTACGATATTTGTCAGAAAAATTGTGTCTAGATATTTTCCCCAAATTTTTCAGCCCTATACTGTATACAAAGTGTAAATCGCACATGGAGTGAGTGCTCTGTCACCAGCTTACCCTTAGGGTAAGTAGACGTCATCTTTAAGGGCAGTAACTCTTTTTGACATTTAAAACATAGTTTTTCATATAAAACAATAAAACAACACACATGACTGAATATGACTGTTACGTTGATGGAGCAGGCAAGCAGGAAAGCAGGTGAGATCAGCCGAACAGACGGGTAAACGGGGTTTATTTCCGGAACAGGGAGCACACAGGGAAGCACCACAAGTAACGTAAACCAACTTTACCAATGACAGATCTGGGCATATTCACTTAGACGCGGACTAAATGCACAAGACAGGCTGAACTTAACAAGCAACAGGTGAGTACAATCAGGATAGCACACCTGGGTAATGAGGGGGCGTGGCACACACGAGGATCGTACGAGCCGGGCGTGACAATGACTGAATACTGTGCCTATTTTAACACGTTATAAAATGACCTATTTTAGCTGACATTTCACGGAAATGTTTGGGAACCAAACTCACTTGTTTTAATCGTATGTCTTAATCAAGGTTGCCAACTCTCAGGCACCTAGCGTGACACTCACGCTTTCAGACTCTCACCTTCATGCAAGAAATCTTATAGCAAAAAAAAAAAATGTGACACTAATTAGTAAATACAACAGTAAAAGTATGAGCCTAGGATTTATTTGTGTTTTTATTACATTTAAATGCAAGTTAGCCATAATTATGCTGGTCTACAAAATCAAAGCCGGTGCTCCACCTTCTGGTCATTGGAAGGTACTGCTCCCTCCACCTCCGCCTACCTCTCAAACAATGAAAGGCGTTTCGTGACTCAGCAAAACACCAAATACATTTCATGGTGCCTTTCGTGGCTCAGCAAAAAATGAAATGCATTTCCTGTTGCCTTTCCTGACTTAGAAAAGAACAAAATGCATTTTGTTATTCCACAGAATGACTTTCTTTAATTCACAAAATGCATCTCGTCCACGAAATGACTGTGTATCATTTACAAGATTCATTTCATCCATGAAATTACTTTCCTTAATCCATAAAATGCGGATCGTCCATGAAATGATTGTGTGTCATTCAGGAATTGCATTTTGTCCACAAAATGATTTTCTTCTGTCCATGAAATGCAAAATGCTCATATCAGTCCTGTGCACAAAACGAAATGTTCCTTTTGATTTCTGTACATGAAAGAAAATGACGTCTTTATGCTTTCTTGGACAAAATGCAACAAGGCATTACTTGATTTCGTCATTAATCTTAGTCCTATGTTAGCTTTCTGTTCCTATCTCTTATGTTAAATGGGTCTTAAATCAGCCATAAAATACCCTCAAAGCAATAATTTATCATCCAATTTGTTTCTTACCTCTTGGTCACCTTGGTCAGGCTTCCTTATCCATGAAAAGATTGGTTTTAATATTTTTGGTGTGGCTTTCTTGACCTTTCTTTTGACAGAATACCTCTTGTTTTCAATAAAAAATTAAGAAATAATTCAAGAGAATTATATAAATAAACTGAATCGGTCTTATCTTGCCTTACATGTATGGGCATGCCTTGCCTATTGGAAAAAAAAAGTTTTAATTTATTTTGCTTTAATAGAGATTCCTGCAGGATATTCCGAATGTTTTTTGTTATATTTTGTTATATTTTTAGTATTTATTATGGGTTTTATTTTACATTGTTTTATAAATGAATAGGCGTACGTTGCTTAGAAATTGGCTAACCTGCGTTGTAAATGATATACAGTATATTGCATAAATTGTATATTTATATATATACAGATGCTCTACTTATGAATGAGATATGTTCTGAATGACAGTTCATAACTTGAAATGTTCATAAGTCGTTATTCAACATCATTTTAAGGGTATATGCAAGTACAAAGAACTAGGATGCTGGCAGTACGCACGCAACACTGCGTTCTTCAGGCTTTGTAAACTATCCCAACGATTTTGATGTAGGTAATTTAAGGTTTATAATGGAATAATATAGATTTGCCATAACATTTCTTGCGTGAGCATGAAATTCTGAAAGCGTGAGTGTCACGTCAGATGCAACTCTGACAATGACAAAGATCAGCACAGATTGCTCTAAATCTGATAATTTAGCACATATGTTTCAAAAGCACCTTTTCCTTTCGACATAAACCAAGTAAAGCTGAATTTTCCTACAACATAGAAAGTGCCCACACCTTGTGCTCCTGTGCGGTACCTAGCGCTATGTCTTAAATTATTCCACCACACATTCAAATGTAATGCTTTGTAATATAGTAAAAGCATAACACCAGTAATTAATTCAATTTAACAGTAATATCACTCACTCTACCATAACTAAAAGAGCAGCATGACTGCACACAATATTTACATTTTTTTACATGGAGTTTGCAGTGTTACTTGCATAATCATTTATTTAATTGCAATAGCCGAGAGACAAATCTATTTTATCCATTCAAGGTTTTTCTCTAGAACAATGTATAAAAAATTAATTGCAATTTATTGTATACAAGCATTTACTTTATCAGCACTATAAACGGGGTCTGGTTTATACACATTCAATAGCCTATCACCTCACTTTAACATAGTTGAGGGCAGAGTTTAGCATGGTTCGGTCT
Organism: Hyperopisus bebe; assembly: GCA_026777045.1. Classification (NCBI taxonomy): domain Eukaryota; kingdom Metazoa; phylum Chordata; class Actinopteri; order Osteoglossiformes; family Mormyridae; genus Hyperopisus; species Hyperopisus bebe. Next base: position 24,609,083 of record JAODJW010000001.1, read on the forward strand.
GGCTCCAGAGTAGTTGCAGTCTGAAAAGCTTTCAGCACAGGAATTTGTGCATATATGTAGAGTCGTCCAGCTTAGGAATTTATGCCAAAAGTTCCTCCAAAGGATGTTTTCAACATAATGCTATTTTTGAGAAAGAATTAGCTTTAAAATCTACATTAGAAAAGTGCTTAGGTTCTTATAAAAAATGTTATTGCTTCAAAGCCATGTGAAATTGCCATTACTTTGAAAATGTATATAAGCCTAAGAAACTATGAGACATGCAGATTTTTAAGTGATGATTCCCATTTAGTTGCATCAGTTACTAATAGAAGAAAAATAGATAGGTGGCAAAATTTTTGCTAAATAGTAACGTGAAATTGGAACCACGATGGACACTTGAGACTTGACTCCGACTCTACATCAGACACTTGAGTCTTGACTCTGACGCTAATTTCGTTCCACTGGAACATTATAGTACCATTAGTATGAGATGTAGTGTAAGGAAATAGCTATTTTGTTTTTATTATTAAATGTTATAGTTTTTTTATTATATCTGTGCATTTTTTGTTTTGAATGTACAGGAGGTTGCAAAAGGAACATAAATGCATTTTTTGCTATTTGCTTTAGTCAGGAATAGAAGTCTGAATGTATTTGAGAGCAGGAAAGTGCAGAGCATGTGCATGCACTCCATGTGCAGAGAAATACAGAGAGGTAAGCGAAAGGACTTTTCTCCATGGAAATCCACCCCTGGTCCAATGTGTGCAAGTGAGGCAGAGATTTATGTCAGTCATCTGGTTATTTGGCTGTGCTTGGGTGTTCGACAATGTGCACATTGCATTTTAAGTTTTAGCTGTTTATTCACTCAGATCTTTGCTTGTTTGTTCTTTTGTCTTAACAATCATTTGTTTGTTTTCATTTTTACTGTTGTCTGTAATTTTTGTTATTGATAATAACACAGGAAAGGACAGACAACTCAATTCTTTGAGAAATCTGAGGATACTAAACAAAAGTACCAAAATTCAGCACACCATGCTACTCCAGATTTGAGAAGAAATCTAATACATTAGGATTACACCGTAGATAACACTCCATGTACATACACTGCAGTGCTGGAAGCTTCAGCACTCAATATTTTCTGTTTTGTCAAAGAAAAACTTTACATTACATTGCATTATCTTGCAATGGCTTAGATGGATTGATATGATCAAAGACTACCCTTGTTAGCTGTACATGGCTATCAATGATACAAAAGGACTTCAATGAAGTCTATTGAACGTTCTGATTTTCAGTACCCTGAGCTCAAAACGTCTTCTTGTGCCTATGTAGAAGCATGCAGGAAGCATAGTTATTAACCTTCTTATTACGCACACTCTGCAATGTCCCAAAAGCCTGTGCAGTCTGATTAACTGCTTCAGTGAGTACACCTGCGTAGCACCCTTTGTAAGCCCATCTCCCATTGAGGTGTTGTTGGTTTGATGTCACTAATCAGCGCTCTTTCTTGGGTCTTCCATGCATCTCTGATCTGCCCTTCCCTCCCAGTTCCAGCCCTGCTTCTTTCTTGTCTCCTTTAATCCTTCTCAGTGTTACCAATACCTATCTCCTGTGTTTGTGTAGGACAGATACCCCTGGCTACCAACTGTTTTGGATCTGTGACCCCGACTGCCGATTTATACTCTGTTTGCCTCTTCCTCGAATAAAACCCCAGTTATCTGCATTTGGGTCTCTGAGATTCTGTCATTTCAGAATACCTTGCCATGAAATGGACCCAGCAGACACCCTCCATCAGCTGCAAGATGAGCTGGCACAGATTGCACAGCTCAACATTCTGGTGGGGCGATTCCATCAAGGGCATGCTGCAGCAGCTCTGCTTCCCCCATCTCCGCCTCACCCGGCTTTGGGGATTCCAGTCACCAACACAGACCAATGTGATGGTAATGCTGACAACTACCATGCCTCTTTGATAATATGCAGTCTGTATTTAAATAATATTCAAGATAATATTCACCAAAAGAACAGAATATATAACAAAATGTAAAAAGAATATTTTGAGGACTAAATGACTCCCCCGCCCCCCCCCCCCCAATATCAGTTATATTGCCATTTCAGCATTTGAGGGATAATGATTGGCCTGAAGGATCATGCTAAGCAGACAACTCAGAATTTTAGGCTGTAAAAACCAGATGTAATTTGCATAAAATGCTTACTGTCTTCATTAGCATTGCGATAAGTAACATTGTAACACACTTGGCATTTGTCCAAGGACAATGAATATGAATTGCCACATTTTCACATATCTTTAGAAACTGAACATTCAAGTCTTTGTCACAATACTGGACAACACGACAAATTTTCATATTGCATGTGTGAAATGAGAATAAAGTGACTTGAACACAATTCTTAACATTTGCTTTGTCAAAAGACTGTTGAATTATGTAAAACTCAAACAAACCTAATAGAAGCGGCTAATATCAGTTCAAAAAGGGAAAAAGATAAGTTCTTGACAGGTACATTGCTGGTGATGCTCTGAAGATCCTCAAACCTTCCAAAACTTCTGAGTAAGTTTCTTCACTCTAAATAGCTCTAACTTTCTGTGTGTGAGTATGATCTTGTGGGTTTCCTTGAGGTATACCAGTCTACAGGGCAAAAACATGTACGTCAGTTGGCTTTTTCAAACTTGCCCTTAATATATGATGAAACTTTGCGCAAGTATGTGCCCTACAATGGACTGTCATTGGATGTCCTTCCTGTGTAGCAGCAATTGGCCTACCACAGCCCCATACTGGATAAGCGGTATGGAAGTAGATGATGATGGATGTGGAAGAATTACTTTTAGTGCATGTGAATATTTATGTATATCACCTTATCTCAACATACTGGCTATAACATGGATGGCACATTGTGACATATGTTATGGTATATGCTAGCAGATTTAGCAATAAGCTTCCATATGTCAGTGTAAAGTTCAGATCAATAAGCTTTTAACCAAGAAGTATCATGTGAGTTGGAAAAAAGGGTTCTGTGTACTTAGTATGTCACCAGCCTTTGTGCCGTGAGCCTATACAGGACTGGGCAACTGCATCCCATTAATTCTTCTGCACTGGAAGATGGTGCTCATTCGTAGGTGAATGGAGAAAAGAGCAATTCGACAGCAGGGTGAGCAACTGGAGTTTCAGCACCATGGGGGCGGATGACTGAGTTAATGAGCACACCTACTGTGGATACCACATCAGTGTCTTTACGAAAGGTCCAGCTGCTCTCGTGCTCATTCTGTGTGCTGAGCTTAAATTATTAGTTTTATTTGTACTATTATTATTATTATTATTATTAACAGTAGTGCTAGCAGAAATTTTAGTATTGTTGTTATTGGTGTTACTATCATCTTTTTCAGTGCATTGGATGGTCTAATAACAAGCTCAAAATGAGGTGGCCATCAATAAAAGGTCACCATTCATTACTTCACTGGTATTTTGTGACTTATTCACAGAAATAAGAGAAGACAAATGATAAGTGTGTGTGAGTTTTTATTTTTTTCTCTCTCACTCAAATGTTCTGCATTTGTCACTGTGTGAAAACAGTGACTTCATTTTGGTTCAGTATTTTGCAGGACTAAACAGAAATTACTTAGGAGGGAGTGGAATCCTTAACCAGAGTGAAATGGGTAAGAATTTAGCATTTTGGCATGAATAGATCTGTACTTGAGAAGGCTGCTCTGTTTAATGAATGACAAACTGTAATTCATGGAATTTCTTACAACTGACGCAATTGGTTTGTCTGAGACTCACTTGAACCCAGTGCCCAGATTCTGTCACTGTGATTTATGACATGGTCTACAACTGGACCCATGTTTTCATTTTAAATATTCAGACGCCTTTGCTCCCTCTCCCCCAAGCTGTTGCCATATTACCAAGCTACTTTCCCACTCT
>JAODJW010000001.1:24613084-24627960 GCA_026777045.1 Hyperopisus bebe
CCCACTCTGCAGGCAAACCCGCCCACCCGCCCCCATCCTCCTACACCACCATGCTCCCCTCTCTGTCACTCACTGCAGTCTGCACCCCTGACCAGTGTCATTTGCAGTATTGAAAGAACTGCGGACATTTATTTTAAATCTCTCAGGTTTGTACCCATTGTAAAGAAATTTTGACTACGTATTTCATACAATGGGCCTTATGTTAAAATGTTACGAAAGTTATAGTGATACAAATCCTATAACTTTCTTAGCTTGCATTTAATGAAAATGGAGACATTTCAAGATTTGTTTTGTTTCTTCTTCTTTGTCCTCGTTAACATTTGAAATTCCTTGCACAATAATACTAAATAATAATAATAATAATAATAATAATAATAATAATAATTATTATTATTATTATTATTATTAGTAGTAGTAGTAGTAGTAGTAGTAGCACTAGTAGTAGTACTGTTGTTGTTATGCTTAGACAATATATTTTGATTTGTTTGCCTCAAAGTGGGGTACACAATCGTTACGTAATCAGCTTTCTCAACGGCTTTTATATTTTTTATATAATAGATAAAAGTATAACACAAACAAAACACACAGTGTTTTCTCAGCCTCATCAAAACTGATGTTTTGACTATAAGTTAGTTTTGACCACAATGCCTGAAGTTAGTTATAAGTTAGTTATAAGTTATAAGTTAGTTTTGACCAAAATTTGAAGCGAATGAAAATTCTATGGTGGAAGAGGAAGGATCTTTTTGATTGTTTATCCTCACCCGTGAAGCACACATTTTTAAAAATGTTTACACATAAAATAACACAAAAAGAAAACTATTATTATTGCTATCAGAATTATTAACATGTTGTCCTGTGAGACTTCAGATGTGTTATGTTCAAAACTATATTGGACCTGATAATGGAAAAAGTATAATAGACAGACCTATAATTACACGTCTTCATCACAGTTGACATGATCTGTCTTGATTTGTATCAGTGTTGAAAAACGGAAATGCAACATTTCTGTAGAAATACACCCAAATGTATAGCCTACTATTAAAAATGCAGATGTTCCAGTAAATTTCATGCATGTATCAAATGAAATGGTGACACTTATAACTTAGTAAATCAGTTACTACTCAAATACAAACCATGAACAAATATAGTGACTGCATGAAATACATGATCATGAGATAAGTACGTAACACTTAGTTTCTGGTTAATTAATACATTAAGTAATAGTGTACTATTACATTATCTGTGCTCTCAAGTATTGTCTTACCGGTAAAACAAATATAAATCTCAATATATAAATATTTATGTGATAAATGGTAATCCTCAGATGCATAACATCAGTGATTTTATTCCCAAATGTTAAATACATTTGTAACAAATGTATTTAGTCTGTTTTGATTCCTAATCTTTTTGAAAAATGTCTTTATGAACACCTTTCCTATAATATCTGTAATAATAATAATTTTATTTGATGAGATATTTCTTTTTTTTTGTTTACATTCCATTTGTGTAACAGCACCCCTAAGTGTCAGTAACATGGCTTATGTATATGGAGTGTATATCTATTTCATAATAAAATTCCATGGGAACCTTTTAATTATGTCATTCTTGTCAGTAGTGTACTATGATACATTTATCTATGATAGTTATAGATAGTTATACCAACCTATCAGCATTCAGATCAAATGGTTAAGTGTAGATATAGATACCATCAGCAGTGGAGCAATGGCACTTAGATGCTGTATACTGTTACAACACTGTGTGCTCATAGATTGCATCAGTTCAGGCGATGCCAAGCACCTGAATATACTCATCAAGCAGGCCAGCTCCATCACAGAATGACCATGGACTCACTGGAGGCAGTAACAGAGAAGAGGACGTTGGCGAAATTGGACAATATTATGAACAATTCCGGCCATCCGGAGGTGCTTCAGGGGGTGCTGTCCTGGAGCACATTTAGCCACTGGCTCATTCCACAGTATGCTAAAAAAAATGCTACTAGGGATCATTCCTGCCTGTTCCCATCAGACACCACTACGCCTCCTCCAGATATGCCAGTCCCCACCCCCAGCCCTAACATAGCAGGAAGTATTCTGTCTTGTTATGGTAAAACTCCGGTGCTATCTGTTCTAATTGCACATATACCATTGCTAATTTTATTCTGTTTTTCGCATTTTCTTATTTGTACTGTTTAAATCTGTTTCCACACATTTACTTTGTTTGCAATATGTGTATTTTCTTTGAACCTTGCTTGTTTGGGACTACATGTATGATTGTCTGTAGATATTCTTGCTGCTGTACGCACAAGAATGTCACACTGGGATCAGTAAAGTCCATCTCAGTCTTAATTGGTCTTTGTACTAGGCATGGTTGAATGACTAAGCACTACAGTGTAATTGACGTACATGTGTGGCTCAGCAGGTTGGGGCTCTGTGCTCATGATCAAGTAGCCGCTATGAATCCCTGGGGCCAGCTGACTGTTACTGCCATGGGGCCCCTAAGTAGGGCCCCGGGCCCCTGAATGCTCCCAGTGCACTACATGCTGTGTGACCCTGCTCTTGGATGTCAAGCTTCACTCTCGCCTGTAGTTGTAATACATCTCAAAGGGAAGCGTAATGGGGTATATGAAAAGAAGTACTTGTACTTTATTTCAATAAAAAAAAAAAATCTCAAGTCCTGGCTTTTATTGACACTCTCGGATAGCAACGAGCTCAGTAGGCAAAAGTATCATCAAAAACAGTACCAAAAATGCCCCAGCAAGAAAGCATAACAGCTGGAACACAGCTCAGTGTCTCTCACTCCTTTCCCGCAAAATGACAAGTGCGTTATCTATCCATCCACTTGTCCTATTCAGGGTCAAGAGTGTCCAGAGCCGGTCCCAGAGGCTATGAGTGTAAGGCAGAGAGCAAGCAAGGATGGGGCACCTCCCCTGGTCTCAGAAGCGACAGTGCTAACCACTGCACCACCATGCCTCCCAATAAGTACTTTATATTCCTAATAATTCGTTATCAATTACATTTGTGTGGCAGAGCTGGTCCGCTGACCTCGCCTCCCACAGGCAAGTATGTCACAATTGCCTGCAGTGAAATGACTAACGATCATCAAGCTGAGACAATCATTTCCTTTTCATTTATTACAGTGCACTCATTTACAAAAACAAAATCAGTTCACGGCACTTTAGAATTCTTTTTGTATTTGGAAATATTAAAAACTTTTCTTTTAATACTCTATAGAAATATTCTCCAAATATTTATTTTCCTGATTAATCTTACATGAACTAACTGGAGTTCATGTTGAATTGGGATAATTTTTGCCTTTTTGATATGGTTACTTTATAACCAAGGACGCAAATGACTGATACACAAGTACACATTCATCTTTAAATGCGATACATGCGGCAATTGAGTATTGTAACAGTGCAAAAATGTACTTATTCTATGTGCATTTGCACTGATATGACAAAAAATTATTGTGTATTTTGACCTTTATATGCTAATTCATACTTCATTACCACATAAATGCATGGTTATTTCTTAGTGCAAATGTACATATAATACATACACATTTATGCCGTTACAACAATCAATTGCTGCATGTATCACTTTCAAAGATGAATGCATGCTTGCGTACTAGTTACTGTATGTGCATCCCTGTTTATAACTTCAGATGTGAAAGTCACGTACAGATGTCATGTACTGAGGGGCAAAGGACTCGAAGGCAGGCATCAGGAGACCAAAAGGGACTTTATTAACAAAACAGGAGCAGGGAAACAAACATAACCTTGAGGGGTCAAAATGGGAAGACTGATTCTGGCAGCAGGAGGGCTGACATTAATGACTGGACGCGGGATGATGAAACAAACAGGTACTCAAGTACAAAGACTTACAAGGGGCTACCGATAGGCAGCTGGGCGTTATTTCCACACAAGGGTTAGGAATGAGAGGCAAGACAAAAGGGATAAACAAATGACAGGCGTGGTTTGTTAGGGCCTTAATAGGGAGGAGACAGGCAGGGATGTGACAAAATACACATGGCTGATACGTAAAACCAAAGCTGACCACTGTATCTTGCAGTAACTTACATAATTGAAATTCATCACTTCTGTATAATTTTTGGACAGGAGAAAAATTGCTCCTGTAATATTGAGTAGAATGCAAAATAAAAACAAAAAATCAGAAATTTATATAAAGTATATATGTATAGTGTAAGTGTTCTGATATTGAGAGGAGATTATTGTCTAATAATCCAGTTGCTGGGGGCTGGAAACTGGAGGTGGGTTGATGGAGATGAGTTTAGGACAGGGGATTGAGTGTAGGCTGATATATGTCAGTACACCAGGTCACGCCAACACATGGGTCTGTTCTCTAGATACCTTTGCAGACCAGCTGTCTGGGCCCAGTTGATGATCTGTTAGCCAGTTGCCAGATGGCCTCAAGCAGGAGGTAGAGGGGAAAACAGTAAAGAATGAATCAAAAAAAAATAGTATGGTATTGAAAATTAGGTTGCAGAGAACTACCGTGCGATGGCTTGTTCAATGTAACGTTTGGGTGACAGCACTAATTGCTTAGCTGAGAAACAGCTCTGTGATATAGCAACTTTAACAATAGCAGAGACTAAAGAATTCAGTTTGGGCACATTACAATAACTATCTTCTTGTGTATGAAACTGGAAAAGGTTTATGGGATAAGGTTCCTAACAATCAATAAGTGTTTTCATGGATTTACAGACTGTATATGGTACTTTATACAGCATTCTACTTTAAATTTGATGGTGGCTAGAAAACAAAGAATCAGAAATTCACACATATAAGATTTAGTAAGAAATTTTACAGCTGCTTTTGATGCCAGTTGAAGATACTCTAGGGGTCTCATCATGCAGCCATATATTAGACATTTCCAATAATTATCTGTCAATTATAACACAAAGGTCTTCAATATAGTGGGCAAATTTGAACAGGAAGCTACCCATGTTCAGCTTAAAGCCGGAGAATGTATGTCATACCCTACTAACATCATTTCTATCTTATCTATATTCAGCAGAAATAAGCTCTGTACCATCCAGTCCCTAAAGTCCCATATAAAGGTATTAAGCTGACATATTTTGCTCAGCTTTACAGATAAATGGAGATTTGTGTCCTCAGTGTCACTGTGGTAATTAACACCATGCTTTTCAGTAACATCTCCATGGGACAGAAAAATATGGATAGGGGCAGTGGGTCCAGCTGCAAGACTTGTGAAACTTTGATTGTTCCATATTGATAACTAATCATTAAATTTTGTGAAATGCTTGAATTTAGTCTTGCAGCTACTTGTGACTTGTTTCTTAGCCTCAATAAAAGGATCACATACAAAATACAGATAAAGAGACCATCTTGGCCCATTCAAAAGCTAGAGGCAATATGGGTCATGTTCCAGGTCAATAAATCACAGCAGAGTATGTCCTGGGTATGATGTTAAACTGCATCTGACACTGAAAGCGGTCCTCCAACTTGTAGGGAAAACTATTGGGGGTTAGTGGTGGGATTGGCACTCCAGCCACTGTAAAACAACTCACAGCTCAGAATAAACAGGCACGATACCCTACTGCTCTACACAGGAGTAGCTCTGCTGCAGCTGTCCACAGGAAGGTTGCACGCGTCTTGAAGGGGATGGGGGAAAGCCTTTGGGAGCTTCATCCTTGGAAGAGTTGAAACCGTCAGAGAGCTAATAGGGTCAGGCCTGTTGGGGATCGGGGTTGGTGTGCTGAGGTGTCATCTGCTGCATGGCGACACTTGGGTCCCAGTAGGTGCGTGGAACATTTTGTCGCTCCGGCAAAATGACCATCTTTCTCTGAAGTCAGGGCAGCTTCGCAAACTTCACATTTCAGTGACAGCATTCCCTGAGGTAAGCAGACCAGTGAGTGGCCAGATTTCTGTTGGTGGGTACACCTACTTTTAGTCTGGTCAGTTGAATAGTTGTTGCTGTAGCGGATCAGCTCCTCCAGATGGTGTCAGATGTCACTCCATTCAACAAGTGTATTATGAGATTCAGACTAAGGCACTGTTTGGGTGTCTTGTCTTTTGTGTCAGTGTATGCAACCGCAGTGAGTGATGTCTCGTTGAGAGAGACATTTTACTCGCAGCTTTGCTCAGTGGTCGATTGGTGTCCATGATGTGACATGCATTGTCATGGGTGACTTCAATTCGACCACTGGCACTGACAGGGCTGGCTATGAGGATTGTGTCAGTCCCCATGGGTCTGGAGACCGGAGTGAGAGTGGCTCCATGTTCCTTGACTTTGCAAAAAGTCAGAGACTATGGGTCACTAGATCCTGGTTCCAATGCCCTGAGCCACATTGTTGCACTTGGTACTCCAGTATTGGTCGTGCGTGAAGGAGATCGATCACATCCTTGTGGGCAGACGTTGGAGGTTCCTGCAGAACTGCAGGATCTACAGAAGTGCTCAGTTCGTGAATTTTGACCACAGACTTGTTGTTGCTACTCTGAAGATTCAGCTTAGATCTAGTAGGCTACCACCTACTAGGAGAATGAGGCTGGACATGACCAGACTCCAAGATCAAGCTGTTTCTGCTAAGTTTGCACACAGTATGTGTGAGGAACTTGGAGACTTGGGTGCAACTGCTGACTTGAATGTGATGTGGGAGACCTTCCATGATAAGACCCAGAAGGTTGTGGGTTGTGTTTGTGTCACCAGTGTTCCCAGAAGGAGATATTGCATCTCGCAGGGCACCCTGGATGTTATTGAGAGGAGTCGCAGTGTTTGTTAGACAAATCTGTTTGTTAGGCATTTGTTAGACGAATCTGTGAGCAGGTGACATGCCATCTGTGGTCTTGCTTACAGAGGATTTAAAGCATTATGCACATCTGAATCTGTTCTTTGGAGACTTGCAGTCAGGGCGGGTGATGGAACGGTCCTTACAGTTAGTGGTAAGGCGTCCTCCTGGTATTGCAGGCATTCTTTGCTTCCATTTGGAAGCCAGGCATGATCCCAACTGACTGGAAAATGGGACTTATAGTCCCTATCTGGAAAGGGAAGGGTAATCACCTGGATTGCGGCAACTACAGTGCTGTGGAGGGAAAACCTTCACAATCTTCCCAGTTGATTTTGGGGTTCACCAGGGGTGTGTTCTTGCTCCTACTCTGTTCAATGCTTGTATGGACTGGGCGTTGGGCAAGGTCATGGGGTCCAGCAGCTGTGGGGCGTCCATTGATGAAGAAAGAATTACTGATTATGACTTTGCTGATGATGCTGTGCTAGTGAAGTCAATGGAGGCTCTGATTGGGACTCTTAAGAGACTGAGCAAGGAGTCTGAGTGTCTGGGATTGCTGGTGTCCTGGATAAAGACCAAGATCCAGGCATTTAATGACTTCTTCGGCACAGCTATCAGTAGTGTGTCTGTCTGTGGGGATAATGTCAACCTTTTCAAGAGATTTACAGTGACATTCATGTCTCTGATGACTCTTCCTATGAAGTCAGCAAATGGATTGAGAGAGCAAAAGTCTGAGTCTTCAGAGTCTTAGTGCTCCCTGTCTTGCTGTATGGCTGTGAGACATAGACACTATCCAGTGAGCTGAGACAAAGACTGGACTCCTTTGGTATTATGTCTCTTCAGAGAGTCCTTGGGTACCACTGGTTTGTCTTTGTGGTTGCTAAAGGAGTCCTGAATGAGTCACATTACCTGCATGTGGCGCGTTTCCCTGAGGGTGAACTGGCTCGCAGGATCTTCATTGCTGAGGACCCAAGTGGCTGGAGGGCACCCAAGTGTCTGAGGCAGATGGATTGCCATTTCTGGAGTGTGGGACTGGACCGTATATTTCTCTGCTTGGGGGGTCACCAGCCAGGATCCTGAGGAGTTTCGCCATGTGGTGGGTACGATAACGCACTGCATTAGCGTATGCTTCCCAACTTGACCAGACCTGAGAGTATATTTTCTCTGAATAAGTTTGCATTTTGTGTTTTCTTATAGAGAGACTTGATGTTGCTCTATACTTTAAAATTCCACAGCCATTAGTCTGCAGAAAACAGTTACAGCACTGGAAAACATCTGAGCCAGTTTCAGAGGTAACCATTGAGTCCCTAGAAATGGCACTACCTCCATCATTCTTAAGATCTTTTGTAGCTCCTCAGCTTCCATGCCTTTTTAAATTTTGACTTTTCACTTTGATAAAGGTCAACGTTAATCTGAACCATCCATGATGTTTCCTTCCACAACTGCAGTGGCTCATCTCCGTACTTATTTGCAAATTCCAAGCTGACCTTTCTGTAGTAATGATGTGAGGACTCCATTTTGCAGTTTATCTCTCAATTCTCCCTTGGCATCTTCTGTGACTAGTCAACTGAAACAGTTAAAGATATGGACAAACTTCATGCAATAAATAAATAGCTTTGTTTACTGTTTATGTTATTTTGAATAACCTGAATGGATGGAGAATCTTGTGAAAAGTGAATCTCCACCTTAGCTAACACAAAAATAACATTCAAGATATCTTTTACCCGTTTCAGAATATCAACTAAGAATTACTAAGGCATGGCTGTAACTGCGGGGGGAGAGTGCATTGACCAGGGATTTTTGTGCTGAATAGGTCTACCTAAGCCTCATTTGTAAAAGTATTATAGTTTTATTTTTTTCATTAATGCAGTGTATGTCCCTAATGATCAGTACCCAAAGACCTTGCCTGAGTTTATTTTCCTTCTAACCAAAAAGGCTTCTATTATAATTCTTGCCTATTAGTAGTCTCCCATTCTGTGCCATTCTGATATATTCTTGAATTGTAGCCATTTTACGTAGCCGTAAACACATCATAGTTCATCTCTGATTTACCACACACCTATTAGCCATGTGCTTTTCAAAACTTTATGTCTTTAAATTTAATTAATTGTCCAAAACCAATCAACAGCAGTCACATCAGTAGTACCCATCTTCTGGGAGAGAGACAGTGAAACATACTATAACTTATTACAGTTACAGCATATGGTTTTAATCACACGACTAATGATTTTTGAGCATCATCCTCAGTTTTCCCTAAGATATTCCTTATTGGTAATGTTGTCATGCCCAGCCTCCACAGCTAGTCATTGTGGATGTTTTTCTGCTTCTCATCGTCAAAATTGTTCTCTGTTCCATCACAGAACCCTGTTTGTCATCTAACTCATGAAGCAGTCTGTTAGAAATTAAATCAAGGATATCCATTTGCAGCTATCATGTCCCTACATCTTTTCAAATATTTACTACACTATAATAATTCAATTTAAAAGCAAATGCATGTAAATGAAAACCCCTTTGAAGTTCTAAGTTTTGCAAAACACCGTGTAATTTAAAATTGGTTTTATTAAAAAAAACAATACAAATGCATAGATGCCGATCTTAGTAATTAACTTACAAAAAAAACAATCAAGTTGTGTCAAGCTAATTAACTTGTTCACAGGTGAAAACAACCAATCCTCTGTGCTTTCACTCTCATCTAACATGTTATGAATTCCATCTGCTAAATTATTCGCTGAAGAGTACCTCAAGTGAATTGGGAAAGACAAACACATTTCAAGGGATATTTCTGAAAGTAAACACTAGGGACACTCTTCCCAGATTATTCTGAGGGCCTGAACAAATCATTGGAATTAATGCCAAGTCGACATATGTTTTATTTTGCTTGAAATTCAAGCATTTAAAATTCTAAGGTGACATTTTCAAGCCTTAGAGGGACAAGGTAAAGAGGTGAAACACCTCAACAAGGACAGTTCATGCACAGGCATAAAACCAAGAACAAGTTAGGAATGAAAATAAACCAGTTTGTAGTCATAGTAAATATAAGAATGAAAGTTACAGTAACAGTATTTTAGGACAGATTTTTCTTTCCATTCCATACTAAAGCATTTACCAAAAAAAAGTATTTTCGCATTTTTTTCGTCTTGAATGAGGCTAAACTGTAACTTCTAGGTTTCATCTTTCTGTTGGTTTATATCACTTTGAGAATATTTAAACTTCTACAAATATCATATTTGACTACCAGGTTCAAAAATACTGATATTGGTGGAAGGCTGCAGCAGTGCTGATGCAGACCATGTTTTGTTTTTAAACCACACGCACACATATAGCCCTACACTCCTTCAAAAACTATGAAATTTAGATGTTCCAGTTTGCAGCATATGCAAATTCCACATGCAGAGAAATAAAATAGCAGTGCTAATTAAACAATATAATTTATGTACTTTTCTTAATATAATGCATTTTTCCTAGCAAAATAAACAAAAGAACCAATAAAGTACTGAACCAATAGGCAGTATCAATAAAAGTAGTAGTGTTGAAGACATCCCATCGATACCCATCTCTAGTCTTATGTCCCCGCCTTAAAAACTCCTAGATTCACCCCTGATTGGAGCCCTGCAAAGGGAGTGTTAAATACAATGGAAGCACAGGGTCAAAGGTCAATATTGTTAAAAGTGTTTGCAAATATAAAGCCACTGCCAAGGCAAAAAAAAAAAAAAATGATAATCATATTCCATCTTCTAACTTCTTCTGCTGGTCAGGGAAACAGGTACTGTGTGGTAACCTAATTTAAATGCAAACTGCCATATTTCTTTGTCATACTTTTTTAAAAAATATTATTTTCATTATTTAAATAATGTTTTCATCTGGGAGCTTCACTGGTGATCTCCATAACAGAGACTTCATGATCATATTTTAAAAGAAGCGTCACTCTACAAAATGCTTATATATACTCATCACTACACCCCTATTATACTGTATGGTGGATAAATATTCATACTGAATAATACTTTGCCTTTCAGTAATCTTTTAATCTGAAATAACGATTAGTAGACAATGCATATGATTACAACTAAGCTTCAATAACCTCTTTTAGCAGTAATAACTTGAAGTAGTCTTTTTCTGTATGAGTTCCCAATATCAGTCCCTCATATCACTGTGGATGGACTTTGGCCCACTCTTCTCTATAGCATTGCTTCAATTCATTGAGGTTTATGGTATTTGTTTATGCACAGTTCTCTTAAGGTTCCAATCGGGTTGAGGTATGCACTTTGGCTGGACCACTGCAGCACCTTAATTCTTTTGTTTGCCCATTTTATTGTATATTTGCTGGTGTGCTTGGAATCATTATACTGTTGCATGACCCAATTTCAGCCAAGCATTAGCTGGCAGACAGATGGGCCCATATTTGACTCTACAATACTTTGGTATATAGGGGAGTACATGGTCACCTCAGTGACTACAAGGTGTCCAGATCTTGTGGCTGCAAAACAACCCCAAATCACCACCATGCTTAACAGTTGGTATGAGGTGCTTGTGCTGATATGCCGTGTTTGGTGGTTTGCCAAACATGATGCTGTGCATTATGACCAAACATCTCCATTTCTGTCTGATCTGTCCAAAACACATTGTTCCAAAATTCTTGTGTTTTGTTCAGATGCAACTTTGCAAACCTAAGCCATGCTTCCATTATTTTTTTAGAGAGAAGAGGCTTTCTCCTGGCAACCCATCCAAACAAGCCATACTTATTCAGGGGCCTGTTTCACAAAGCAGGATTTCTTGCTTAGCCAGATAACTTGCCAGATTTAAGGTAGTCTGAGCTAAATAGACCTTATTTTTATCAATTTACATTTAGCCCAGACTACCTTAAATCTGGCAAGTTATCTGGCTAAGCAAGTAATCCTGCTTTGTGAAACATGCCCCAGTCTTTTTCTAATTGTACTGTCATGAACCTTAACATTTAACATGCTGAGGCCTGTAGAGGCTGAGATGTAACTCTTGGGTTTTTGCAGTTTCTCTGAACATTGCATGGTCTGACTTTGGGGTGAATTTGCTTGGATAGCCTTGTAGCTCTCAGTCGAGTCCTTGTTGCTTGCATGCACCTCTGTTCCCGCGTGTTCTCCGAAATAAAGTCCCCTAAGAGGGTTGTACCGCAAGAAGCTGCATTCATCCACTCTTGGGTGTGTGTTAACACAATGCCAAGGAGGAAAGACATCAGCAATCACATTAAGTAATTGTAGTTGCCCATAAATCTGGGAAGGGTTATAAGGACATGTCCAAACAATTTGAAGTCCATCATTCTACAGTGAGAAAGATTATTCTCTTAAGTGGAAAATATTCAAGACAGTTGCCTAAATGCTCCAGACCAGCAAACTTCTATAGAGGTGGTCACACTTGCCGGTGATCAGTTAATCAAGTGCCACCTGGCTGCTACTTGCCCTCTTAATTCCTATGGAAGCAGCAAGGTCGTGTCGGGTTGGGGAGCATGCAATGATGGAACATGTTGCAACACCTACCCCAGGCAGACACATGGGGCAGTCCCACCATCTGGAAATGGCCATCCATCTGCCGCAGCCAGGTGTTACATGGGTGTCCCCGTGGCATGGTCCAGCCACTCGGGTCCTCAGCAATGAGGATCCTGCGAGCCGGATCACCCACAGAGAAATGTGCCACATTGCTGTAGTGCCATAACTGACTCTCCCTCACAATGCAGGTAATGTGCCCCATTCAGAACTCCTCTAGCAACCACAAAGACAAACCAGTCGTACCCAAGGACTCTCTGAAGAGACAGAACACATACAAGAGTAGGAATAACCCCAGAATCAACTGGGAAGAACACGGCGATTCTCCCTCCACTCTGTACAGCACTTGCAGTACCAGTGTACAGGCCGGCCATGACATCTAGCAACTTCAGGAGGATCCCGCAAAGTCTCAGGATGTCCCACAGGGCAGCTAGATCAACTGAGTCAAACGCTTTATGAAAATAGACAAAGGCTGCAAAGAACCTCTCCCAATATTTGTGTGTACACTCCATGAGAACCCTCAGTGCCAGGATGCGGTCAATAGTAAACTTTTTAGATGTAAAACCAGGAGGACAGCCTTACCACCCAGCCTAGAGAAGTTCACCCTAGATACCATAGATCCCTGCGGCCTTCTCTCCCCCCAGCTGATTCAACACCCATGCAACCTCAGTGACATTGAGTGGTTCACAGCTGATCGGAGGATCAGCCTCATGAACCATGGACCCAGAGGTGTCCAACGTCCTAGCTGGAGAATCAGCTTTAAACAGCTGTTCAAAGTAGCTGGCCCAGTTGGTCACAACAGCAGGGTCATCTGTATGGACCATTCCATCACCTGCCCTAACTGCAAGTCTCCAAGGAACAGATTCAGATGTATGTGATGTTTCATGTTCTCTGTCAGCTGGACAAGGGTCGCTAGTCCACAGATGCTGTTTCACCTGCTCACAGAATTAGCACTAACAAAGGCCTCCTTATCTGACCCCAGAGCCCTCACAGCCATCCTCCTCAGTTCCCGGTACAGACTGGAGAAACTACTAAGTCATGCCCTGCAACTCCACTCAGTAATATCCAGGGTCCCCTGTGAGATGAAACACCACCTTCTGGAACACGGGCAACACCAACAAAATCCTCAGCGAAATTCAGGGTCTTGTCACGGAAGGTCTCCCACATTACATTAGACCCGGCAGTTGCACCCAAATGTGCAAGTTCTTTCCACAAACTGCGTGCAACCGTATCCGGAACATCTTGTCCTTGTAGTCTTGCCAAGTCCAGACCCATTTTCTTACTAGATGGTAGCCTACTGGATATAAACTGAATATTCAGAGCAGCAACAACACAGCTGTGGTCAGAATTCACAAACTGGACACAGTTCTGCAGGAGCCTCCAGAATTTGCCCAAGAGATGTGATCTTCTTCGCCACACCACCAATACTGGAGTGTCACCTTGTGGGCACCCATCAACCACCAAATGAAGTTGTAAGTAAAATGTTTCCCTCCATGAGACATCACTCACTGAAGTTGGAGCATACACTGAGACAACGGACAAGACACCCAAGGAGTGACTTAGCCTGAGTTTCATAATAGACTCGTTGTAAGGAGTGACATCCCCAACAGGCCTGACCCAGTTTAGCTCTGTTTAGGCTTTCCTCCATCCCCTTCATGATATGTGCAGCCTTCTTGTGGGTGGCTATAGCAGAGCTACTCCTGCGGAAAGCAGAAGGGTGTCATGCTTGTTTAGATTGAGCTGTTTTATGGTGGCTGGAGCGCCAATCCCGCTGCCACCAACCCCCAAATATTTCCCTGCAAGTTGGAGGACCAATTGCAGAGGCAGATGCAGTTTAACATCCCAGGACGTTTTTTCACACAGTGCTTCTGCATTTTGGCATAGTTTTTATAAATACACAATGACACAGATGGCATGTGCTATTGTTTATCTGAGGTTGAGACAACAGACAAGACATCCAAGGAGGGTCTTACCTGCTAAGGACCAGAAGATTTTTCAATATGTCCTGATACATAAAACCCTTGAATTGGTTTTACAGGTGGCTGCCCTTCACAGACAGCTTACTCTACAAAGAGCAAGTTAAGAGAGGGGTTATTCTTCTTCTTCTTCTTCTTCTTCTTCTTCTTCTTCTTCTTCTTATTATTATTATTATTATTATTATTATTATTATTATTATTATTGAATGAGAGTGTACTTTCTTTTCCACATGACTACATGCTAGAATCCTGTAGCATACAATTTGAAATGAATATGCTGAATATATATTCATATATCATACGTATCAAATGATGCATGAACTGAAAAAAATCTTTCAGTTGGTCACAGCAGGACAATCTACAGTTAACAAAATTGTAATATGGATCAATATAAATTTCTAATGTCCTGCAGTAATGACATATACACTCACCTAAAGGATTATTAGGAACACCTGTTCAATTTCTCATTAATACAATTATCTAATCAACCAATTACATGGCAGTTGCTTCAATGCATTTAGGGGTGTGGTCCTGGTCAAGATAATCTCCTGAACTCCAAACTGAATGTCAGAATGGGAAAGAAAGGTGATTTAAGCAATTTTGAGCATGGCATGGTTGT
>JAODJW010000001.1:24636752-24648942 GCA_026777045.1 Hyperopisus bebe
AGCGAGATATAAACTGAAATAGACGCAAAAAATACGCTGCATCGCCGACGATGCACTCGACCCCAGAGGGTTAACTATACCCTGTTCCATTGCCAGAGAGGGGGTAGCTTCTGGCTCAGGTGGATGCAGGAAAGATGTCCAGTATTCCCTTCAGAAGTATACAAACAAAGCAAAAACAATCAGTATCAATTGTTTCATGCCTCATAATCAGGGATGTGTACAAGCGTGGGACCACAGGGGTACCTCTGAAAGTTGATTGGCTCCCGGAGTTCCCCTTCCCTTCTCATTCACCAATTCAAAACATGTCATTGGCTAGCAAGATAGGCCCCTCTTATGCTCCTCATCTTAAAAAAAATCCTGGATTTGCCCTGTCCATAATGATAGATTCTGATAAGCATACAAATGCCTGCTACCTATCACTCCACCTTTAGTCACTCTCCATTTGTGGTACGCCAATAACTGGACCATGGTGATAATTGCATTTCATTCGGTGCAACGATCCTGATTAACTGACTAGTATTCTGAGATTCTAATCAAAATTGTAATTTTTCAACTTAATAAATATGCAAATACTGCTAATCAATATTGAGACCATCTCCTATTTCATTAGACAAAATTACCAGCTGCAGCTTCAGTTTGATTAAAAAGTTCATAAGTGCAGTCCAAAAGTAAGTATAAGTTTAATATTAAATGTGAAACTCTCAGTTTTTATATATGATTCTTTTGTTAGCATTTTGTCACAAAACTTTTTGATAGAAAATACACTAAAGTCCCAAAAACCTGAATCGGAAGATAAATGAATGGAGGTACGGGTGCCATTTTTCAGTACATTATGATTTATGATTTACATTTATATATCATCCATCCATCCATCCACCCACCTGGAGAATACCAGAAGACACCCACACACAGAGTAAACGTGACACTCAAACCTACAAGCCTAGAGGTATGAAGACACAATGAAAACCAGCGAACCATTGTCATAGTAATCAAATAATTTCCCAGTCTTGAATTTTGAAATATTGATCTTATCTACTGAAGAACAACCAGAGTCAAATCCACTATGTGTGTGAGCATACTTGGCCAATAAACCTGACTCTGATTCAATTTTGTGAAGGTAGTACAAAGGACAATCCCTTTAAGAGCCATTATTATTGAAGTAAACGTGCTAAACATCATACAGTAAGTGGAGTTCAGTTTAAAGGGTGTCATTCTGTTAAATTGTGAAGTTGGACAACTGGTGGATTTATATATTGGTGACATGGGCATTTGCCCGTAAGCGGCATCTTGCCCGAGGCAGGCACACAAAAACAATCAGTTTCCTATCGCTCATTGTCACATCAATAATATCATGTGGGTCAATTAATCTTGTCGGAGTGGGCGCCCTGATTTTAGTTTATCAGCTAAGCAGACTACCACACAAAAGTAGGGAGGGGCCGGGGGTGGGTTGACCTCAGGCTGGCCCGCTGGAAGTCCAAGGGGCAATCAATAAAATAACTAATTTTTAAATAACAATCTAATTTTGTACATGACTAAAACAATAAGCAATTAGTAAAATAAGTTTATCACTATTTGTATCATTGCAAATTTCTTAATAAAAATGACAGTTTGTGCGAAATGGTGTTTCTTCTTTTGATAGGGAGAGCGGGTGAGGGAGATAAAAACAGTTTTTGGTTGCCAGGGGAGGGATGCTAAAGGAGGATGTTGCGATACAAGCTAGAACTTCCACTGAGTTGGACAAAGCACCAGGCTTTGGAATTGTACAAGGGTGGTGAGCTTGATGAATGGATATTTAAGTGTCATCATTAAATAAATGAATAAATCAATAAGAACACAGATACATCCCAAAGCTGCAAATCCTTATAAGTATCAAACTTTCTTTTCCAGAATGTCCACAGCACTCTGCTCTCAGTCTTCCATCATCACTCAAATTGGTAGTGACGGCTCTTTGTCGAGTCGTTTGTCGAACATATTGACTGTCGCAGACCTTCTGCTTTGCTTTTTGTGATTTACTTTTTTCTTCCAGGGTCAGTTGATAAACCACAGAGATGGTAATTGATGGTTTGCACCTATTTAAGACAGGAACTAATCGATCAGTTGCAATGTCTGTGAGTATCACCAGTGTTTTGGCAGAGACCTGTTTGTTACACAATTTGTCATGTTTTTAATCGATTTAAGACAGAACAATAATCTGCATTTAAACATTTTTGCTTTGGTTGTCTTTTGTTTCACTTTCCATTTTCAAGGTCTACCTTCTTTACTAATTTTATCATCAGACACGTACTTTAGGTCACTGAACATATTTACTTTTGTATTTCAGAGGACACCTATGTTGTCCTGTTAAGTTTCAGGTTAAAAAATGAACTGAACTTCCAAAGAATTCAGTTTTGATCCATCCATCTTTCATATCTGCTTAAACAGTACAATGTCACAGTGAGTCTTGAACCTATCCCATGAAGCACAAGGAAGAAGGTAGGGCATACCTTGAATTACGTAGTCTTTGTTTTAGTTACATTTGAATTTTCTTTTCTCCAATACATAATCCAGTGCAATCCATTTCTTGTGTCTGAATTGTGAACAGATAACCATCTTATAGAGGACCCAACATATACAGTACATGTACAAAGAACATCTAGTGCACCATGTGGACAATCATATATTTTAAGGAGGTCAACGATAAATAGATATATATTTAAATATCAATATATAATATATAAATTAGTAAATACTAATACAGTCATCATGGACGTATAATTTTAAATCTAAACAATGCAAAATACAGGGACTTAAATATAAATAAATTCATAAATGCAAATTTTAAGGTAATAATAAAAGAAAATTACAGAACACAGCAAGCTGGAAAGTGATCAGACCATTTGATTCTGTGTAAATCCATTTTACATACTGGTTTATCCAATGCGGGGATATGGCAAGCCTGAGGACCGTCCCAGGAGAATCTTGCTGTTTGTAGAAAATATGCTTAGTTATTCTGTAACAGATGCTTTTACTTAGTGCAGAGTTCTCCAATTTAATTTGCTTCAGATATAGTTCAGCAATTTGGGTTAAGGACTGGACCCTGCCCAAGGGTTCAAGAACTTTCTCTGCATACTTACAATATTAATACACACCCTTTGTGTATTTTTCATGAGAGAGCTGGGTCTGTTATCTGCAGTTAGCCATGTGAATGATTAACTGTGGAAATTAAAGAATAATTTGAACAAAAAAAAAATCTCCTGGTGTAGCTTTGATAGTACTTCCAATAAGTGAAATATAGCATTGTTAAAAGTAAAGGTGATAAGTGTGTGGTAATTGTTCATCTTTTATTGCTCAGCGGTTCTTCCTGCTTTGACGATAAATCTGAAGACACCTGTATGCCGGATGCTGTCTCAGGGCAAAGGAACAATAGGAGCAGATTCATTAGCATGGAATGTAGCAATAGAGCAGATGTTTAAATGAGTCTAGGGGCGGTTTGTTTTAGTGACTTTTTTAGTGAAAGAAGTCCTGCATTGTTTTAGTTATAATACCTAAAAATACTGTATTTCTATCTACACTGGAAAGGTGTGAAGGTCAAAACAGGACAAAACAGTGCGTAATGGATCCAAATTGACATTAATACTTGCGTACTTTAAACAGTTTTCCAGTCACAGTAGAAAACAAAGAACATAGAATGGAAGGTACTCCACTTTCACACAGACAGACCTGCACAGACATACACACACATAAACACACTTGCATATGTGGTAACACTGTGCCTGTTAATTCTGTGCCTTTGCAAATTACTGAATAACTGATGAACTACTGAAGGAACAAGTAATGAATAACACATTTTTTTGTTCATCATTAATGAATAGTGACATCTTCTATCTCAAGCACTTACTATATGTGTTACTATATCTGTTAATTCTGTAAACCTTTGTCACCTATTAAAGGAACTAGTAAGTAACTACTGAATGAACAAGTAATGAATAACACATTTTTTGTTCATCATTAATGAATCGTGACACATCTTTTATCTCAAGTAGCTACTATTTTTGTTCGTGGTTTGTTCTTCAGTAGTAACTGAGTAACTAAGTATTTATGCCCCCTCAGGTAATGTGTTACTGTATAGTCATATGATATTGTTTTGTCTGTTCTGTGTTTCTTGGTTTTAAACCATGGCACTGTATTTTGTACATCAGGACCCGTGCAAATGGCAAAGTTTTAATTTAATTTCAATTCACTGGCAAAGTCACTTAGAACCATGTATTGCATATATTTGGCCTGTAGAAGGAGTATTCTAAGGATACAGTATTTGGACAAAGTGTCTCTGTCCCATGCAGCACATCTACAGCCAAGCGAGCTGAGTCCTTACACACTGTGGTGCACAAGTGTTTGGAAAAAGCCCATGTGTGCAGGGATTTCTTGAAATCAATAAGACACACTCAATATCTGAAGAGGAAAACAGGAGACACACTACAACCACACAGTCGTTTGTGTTGGTGGTGTTTGGGGTTGTGATTTACTGTAGTCTAGGCTATGTAAACATTCATTATTCAGTGTTGTGCACTTACACTGAAAATTCTTTGGAGGTATGTTGGGCTCTGATAAGCTGGCAGACTGCCATGTGCTCAAAGTAAACATTAGTTGATACTGATGCGGGGCATTGTGGTCTATATACTTAGCCAAAGACCGCTTCCATGCGGTATTTGCCAAAGTGTGGATAAATGCATGTCAAGAGTACTGCACTCGGCTTATTTGAGGAATTGGACACCCTTTAATACTTGCGTTAAGCACATGAACATGCATGCCAAATGTGGTAGTGTGTAAGTGTGGACCAAGTAGGATAAATGGGACAAAGCCCATAATTACATGCATCTTGCTGCTTACGCATTATACTGGCATACCCAGTGCAGCAGGTGCAACCTGCCCAGGTGTAAATGAGGACACCCTCCACATAATGACTCACAGGTATAATGAGGGTAATCAATCTATCAAGTCAGTTAATTAGCTAGCACCTTTGCCTAATTGCCACTATTGTAGCTATTATTATTGTGTTTAATGACATTGTATCTACATGACTATGTCCAGCTTGCCTTGTTTCATTTGATCGTCCTTTAGTACCGTCCTGTTTCTGCTCTCCATGCCACAAGGCTGTCAACTTTGGTTATCTGGCTGGCGTGAGATTTTCAATACAAGATGAGTCTGCGCAGGCATTTACATGCATATAACAGTTTTATTACCTTGTAAATAGTCTGTAGGGTTTGAAAAGGACCCCAACACTTTTGATATACCTAATTTTAGGTTTATAATGGAATAATATAAATTTTTTTGTAAGATTTCTTGCGTGAGCGTGAGAGTCAGAAAGCCTGAGTGTCACGCCAGATGTGTGAGAGCTGGCAGCCCCGATGCCGGTAAGTGGGTTCGCCTTGCCCTCTGTGTGATACTACATATTTCATATTACCTTTCATATTACCTTATATTTCTCTCCCTAAAATGCCACAGTGAGCCTTAGGTTCTAACTTTTGTTACATTGTTTATAATGTATCTATAAATAACAAGCTAGTATGTATTCTTTAAATTTTGTAAAATGGATAACTAGCTTGTATTCTTTAAATTTTGTAAAACAGTTAAATTCATATATACAGTATTCCACACAGAGAGATTATTCACAGAGCAATACATGCATCAATCCATTCATCTTTCAGCTGTGAGAATGCTGAGAAGATACAAACTCAAGCATATATTCAGTCAAAATCACCACCTTTGTTGTCCTTCAGAAAACTTACAATTCAGCACAAATACACGTTTTATAATTGCATAAAAGGTGGAATTTAAACGTAAACGTAAAACAGATACATGTAATCACAAAATAATTACATCAAACATTATCATTGCTTAGCCCTTAATAATAATAATAATAACAGATGTTTTATATGAGCTTTTTACACCATATTGCATCAAGATGTGAAGGTATCCTTTTGTCGAATTCCATGAATAGCTTTCATGCTGATGGAAATGATGTCTTGATATTAAATAGGAGATTTTTATTGAACGTTATTGTGCCCCTGATCCAGAATAGGATGTTATATAAAGATTCTGCAGCTACTTTAATTCCATACATAAATCAAGTACATAAACTCAGTTGAACTTCAATTTATTTCTATATAGCGCCTTTCATAACAAAGTCACCCTGAGGCACTTGAAAAGAGTGTGTGGTAATAAATTATGACATCATTCGTATAGAATGATGCATGAAAGAGAGAAAAGGGGAAGAGGGAACAAAGAATATCAGAAGTCAGTGGAGGAGTGGAACTAAAAAATCCAAAGTAGGGAGAAAAAAAAACCTCTGGGGGTCCAATGTCAACTGGCTGCCCAGCCCCCCCAAGCATGATAACATTATAGAAAATAGTCAAAATTCACCTGCTTTAATAAAAGCAAGATGGAAACTAAAAAAATACAGTTGCACATTGTGTAATAATATAGTAATGTAGGCCTATTATATTGTAAATAATAAAGCCTGTTTTGAATACTTTGAATACTTGAACTCCTTCCTTGCAGCTTGAATAGAGTAAATGTTTTCTCATTTATTTAGGAACATGGTAGGACACGATGATTCCCCTGTGGGTCTTCATTTGTTCCTGATCAGACTTTAAATTTCAAATGGCAAAATGTCACCGCTGAGGATTAGTAGACGGAATTAAGGCCAAATGACAGTCTGCACTTGGAAAAAGGAAGCCGTGACATTGTCAATAATGTCGTCCGTCCTTCATGTGTCCTAGTCACACGCTCCGCCTCATTAGCAACAAGCCCCGCATGATGTAAGCCCCAGTGTGAAGCCACAGGAGGTGTTAGCGTAGCGTTCCCTTGGGCCCGGCCGATTATCAAGCTAAAGGAATGGAAATACAAGGTTTAGTTAAGAATCGGGCGGTACCTGAGCATTAATCTTAAGAAGTCAGTTTACTGTTTATAAATGTAATCCCATGAGTCATAATTATTTAATTAACATCTTAAATAAGTAGGTATAGGGAGTCCTATATTACTCTTGACATTATTTGCTCCATGTCTTTTTCACACAATGGGCAGAGGCAGACACTTCAGGTCCAGAAAGCGAAAATCCAGACCAAGATTTTGTTTCAACCAACCAGTTGAGTACTCTGTGACTGTTACTCTTTATGCTCAACTGGTTGGTTGAAACAAAATCCTGGTTTGGTTCTGGAGTGGCAGAACATATCACATTCTCAGGAGCTTTTTTCTGAAAGCCTGATTTTTTTTTCACAGACCGTTGGTACTTGTAGTTATGGGCAGCACAATACTGCCAATGACACTTTGCAGTAGAAAAATCGGAAATATATAATCTCATTATTAACCACGACACAATTTCAAACAGGATAGTTTCAGAAATATATTATGAATGGTGGCGCGAGGAAACAAGACAAATCTTATTCAATGTAAGATGCTTTACTGCCATTCAACCAGGTTGGTGTTATTGGGATTTGCCCTTAAACAGTACAGTTACAGTTGATGGTGTGAAGACAAGGGCTACAAGACAGAAAATGTTCAGAGCATTCCAAACAGATTCACAAACTAAACCCACAGCCTCATCTTCCTGTAGTTCAGTTATCCTACCAAGTCAACATGCTTGTTCATGTGTGACTATTCCTGAAATTATTTAATTTGTAACATACAACAAATGTTTTGAAATTTATGTCAACTATTAAATGCCTTTCCCTCAATTTTAGGTAATACTTTATTAAACAGAGAGGGTTACAAAGATAAATACATAGAATAGTATAGATTGATGAATTTGATGTATAAACATTGCTGACTCAGGCCTTTAATGAGTGGTCTAAAAGACCCATAAACAATTACTTAAATATTTACAACTTAATAAGGGTTACAGGAAAGCCATGTGAGGTTTTGATTATCGTGGCTCTATGGTGCTTTTAGGATATGCCATTATGAAAATTGGTTCTGTCAGGATGATTCACTGAACCACAAGACACAGGGAATGGGTACAGAATCAGCAGTTTTGTTAAGAGTGGGGTGTACGTGGAGCAGGCGGCGATAGGAACAACACAATATATAATTTAGGTGAGAGCGATGTGTGGCTTAGTGGGTTAGAATTCTTTGTCTGCAATCAGAAGGTGATCAGGTCAAACCGCAGGGCCACCAGACTGATCTGACCCTGAATCCAGACCCCAAATGTGACTTTCATCTGTATGTGTGTCTCATGGTGAGCAAAAAGAATCAATAATGTATTACTGTTCTATCTACCTGTTTAGGAAAAACAAAACAGCTATTTTGTTGAGATAGGTGAAAAAAAAAACTTGGATATGCATCTTGGGAAAAAAAGCAGCAGTATTCAGTCATTGGGAATCTAGTCAGGATCTGAGGATAAAGAGCATAACACAGAGATGTATATGGGTTGTCAGGAACAAGGAAGAGATGGAATGAATGAACACGAATTAGCCGGGTTATGGGGATCCCGATGCCAACACCTTTCCTCTCGTACCCCAGCCCAAAGCCATCTCCAGTGTACGCATCTCACCATTCTGCATACCAAAACGGAATTCGAGCCGTAGGTCGCGCATCTGTCTTTTTCGGAAATGCTGGAAGCTGTGTCAGATCGAGGCTTGATAGCATTTGTTAAGGCGCGACGTGGAATGTTGGCGAGAGAGAGAGAAAGGTGAGAGCTTCGAGGGGGAGGAGGTCTGATGAATGTGCATGAGATGGGGCACTGAGAGACAGGACACACTCAGCCTAAGGCGAGAGCCGCATGGACTATGGGAAAAACTTTGAAAAGCGTCAGCGGCAATCCACAGAGACACAGACCTGACATTACATGTACCTGTACCATAAAAAAGCATTGTTCAAAGCTCAAAACAAAGGTCATAGAACACATACACAATGAAAGCCACAATGAAAGCCAATTATGTCCTTCCTTAAAGTATTTTCCTTTCAGCCATGTGGGTAATTAAAGCAGTGGTTTAACATTTGCTCGGTACATAACACTGAATTTGCGATAATAGTTTTTTTTTGTTTTTTTTTTTTTTGGGTGAGAGGCCCAGCTGTTCCTGCTCTTGAAATAAATTGGAAAAAAAAGTTTTATTGGAATATTCAGTATAACTGGCTGAATCACACAATCCCCGTATGGTATGAAAGTATCTGACAACCAAGCACACTATATATGCTAATTGTTCACAATGACAGCCTATGGTCCAGTACAGCAGGCTTGGCAACATAATTGAGATTTCAGCAGATTTTATTGAAACCATAAGACCGTGCTTAATTGTTCACAGTGTGTGACTGCGTGGCGTAGTGACTGCGTAAGGTAGCGTATGCACGTTATGGGATAGGGATAGACGTCTACCTGCTGTGCTGACTCTTCCGATTCAGAAGCATCACGCTGAATAAAGGAAGACTGTTTACACATGATAATTCTGAGGTCCCTCTGAAACGTCATCCTTAGCTAAATTTACTCAATACTGAGCAAGAATAGGAGAGAATCTAAAACAGGAAATGGGGTTGTGGAGAAGAGGAAGAGAGACTTTCTCATGAGAAATGGGAACAATGAGCATCAGTGGTGCATCCAGGAAAGGGCAAGATGGGAAAAAGTGTCCAGGACGGCATCCTCTGAAGGGGCACAGACTTTGCGAACCACTGGTGTCACCCCCCTACAGCTACAGTGTGAAAATACAGTGGCAGCAGTGAACAAGCTTGCTTAGGCTACCACTTACAGTAGGTTTTAACTGCTACTGTATTACTGGAATGCATGTACAACCATTAACTGGTTTGTCTTATTATATGTTGTCCTACCAGTAATGGTCCTGCTGGATTTAAATAGAAAGTTTGAGTTGCGAATTCAGAAATATGCAGAAGTTTGAAAACTGGAAAATAAACACAATATGGCTATTTACTGGATATAAACATTCAGGCAGTAATAGTGCAGCTCTGGGCCAGTGAGGCAGGTATGTTCATTGCTTATTGAGAATTAGGGGCTTGGGGTTCATGCTTTTTTGTAATCTATGAGCAGCATGTACATTTTCAGGCTAATTATGCTGCGCAAACACAGACCAAAGATGTATTAGCCCTAATGTATATTGGTCAAATCTAGTACGAAGATGTATTTTCGGAGAAGATACTAATTATTCAACACTTTACACAGATGTGATGATAACTCTAACTGTGGGGCAAAAGCCATATGAGAATAATATAATAGAGAGATGTTCAGGGAGATTATTCAGAGGCTCTGTCTGAAATGTCCTTGTTATTTTTTCTGTGACACAGAGACAGAGATGAGTGTTGGGGGAGATAAATGCCGTGACTAAAGGACTATATATTTTTCAGTCAGGTGGAAGGGTTTTAAAAGGGATATACAGGTCACATGACTGAAAGTGGGTGGGCACAACTGCCCAAGAATGTTCTTCATAAGACATGGATCTAAAGGCAGCATGGTGGTGCAGTGGTTAGTACTGCTACCCTCACCTCTGGGACCTGGGTTCAAGCCTGTCAGGCTTCCATGTGTGTGGAGTTTCCATGCTCTTCTCCGATGTTGTCATGTACTTTGGTTACGCCCCCCCCCCCACCTCACAGTCCAAAACACATTAAGGTAAACTGCCGATGCCAAATTGCCCGTGAGGGTGCCACACAATGTATTGGCACACCATCCTGGTTTGTTCTCTGCCTTGTGCAGGTAGCTTCTGAGATTTGGATGGTTATATGCAATTTTTGAAAATATTTTGCACAAGAGGAATGTATCTGGTGCTTAAACATAGATTTTCCCAGTCAAGACACTGTATATAAATCTAATCCTACATTATTATGTAATTGATACTTTATATGTACATGGGGGAGCCTTGATAATGACGAACAGAGTTACACAGCCAATTACACTTTACAGTAGAAGACTCACATATATTTGTTCAGTCCTGGAATTATTTTTTGAAAACATTGTATTGCATAAATAACATACAACAGGGACTACACTCTTGATTTTTTAATTAATGTTACACTGCTATGACACTAACTATCAAAAGCAGGGGATTTAACAGACAGCCAGACAGATAGATAGATAGATAGATAGATAGATAGATAGATAGATAGATAGATAGATAGATAGATACAGTAGATAGGTAGGTAGATGATATAAGCAAAGTCATACAGTATAATTGTGCAAGGTTATTGCAATTGTCCAATTTGTTACCGCTAAAATAAAGTCCAGGAAAAAAATATATATAATTGCTTGGAAGAGGTAATTAAGGCTTCATTACTTTTCTCCAGCAACATAATAAGTCTGTCCACCAATTTACATTCGCTATCCCATCATTACCAGAATTCCATGATTGTTACCTCATTAAACATCTTCCACGGGTTATTGCCTTCAGTACTGCGGAGAATGCCCTACCATTTTGTGGATGACAAATACATTTACATTCCTCTCCCTCAAGAATCAGCCCCATTCTGAGAGGATTTTCTGCCTCAGTACCACATTGCAGGTTGTTTGACAAGGAAATGCACGAATTAGAAAGTTAAATATTCACAGAAGAATACTCTACACAGGCAGAAGGAGCCCCACGGGATACATACACATTTTTTTAGTCAAGTAATCCCCTTTTGGGATTCCCCTTCTCCCACCATCCGAGAGTAATTTATATGCTGTATAAGTACTACCATAGATTGGTTACAATAATGAATAATATATAGAGGAGACTGGGAAATATGGAAACACTGATCAAAATATTAATAACCACTGAGCTTTTATTAAGGAGTAGGGCCACTCTTCTCCTTAAGAATAGCTTCAATCCTTCTTGGAATGCTGTCATGCAGGTCCTGAATTGTTCAGAGAAAAATACTGGACTGTTCTTTGAGGGAAAAAAGTCTCAATTTCATTGAGGTATGAGATAGAAATCTGTTCCATGCTCTGCACTCCAAAACTTCCCATAAAGGTTCAATAATGTTTCGATTCAGTGGTTCCGAGAGCAATGGAATGGATCGACTTCATCCTGGTGGTCTTGATCATCAAGCCTAATGATTCCCACAAGACAAATTTCCTATATGATCACTGTGGTTTTAATGCATCTTTGGATTTCTCCAAATGCAAACAGAGAGGTACTTTTTCCATTGGTTGGGGATCCAAGCTTGCATTTTGCACTTGGTTATGTATATACAATGATGTGTAAAAGACAGTATACCCAATTTCAAATCTAGAGTT
>JAODJW010000001.1:24648970-24664092 GCA_026777045.1 Hyperopisus bebe
TATATATAATCATCTCTATTTGTTGCTGCTATTTGTTGTAATGTGCCACCTGTCATTTACCATCGAACCCCCAGCCCCCATTTAGTCAAAAGTTACACCATCCTAGACAATAATACTAGGGCATTGGACAATTCAAATAGTCCAGGGGCCTCTGACCATGGTAATGTGCCTCTGACCACCCATGAATTTGTGTAGTTGTTTGGATTATACATACTTTCATTGCACTTTATATTTGCTTTGCACTATACATTTGTGTCTGTGCAGTTTTACTACAATCTCACTGTTGCATGTTAGAATTTTCCCCTCGAATCAACAAAGTTTTGTAGTACCTGGCAGACCGAGCCATTGCGGGAGCAAAGAGGGACAAGGAGACCTGCTTGCCAGGGAAAACGTGCTCTTTAATAACAGTCCTGAAAAGGACTACAATGGGCACCGAACAAAATACACTGAGCAAAAACACAAGATTGTCAGACGGCAAACTGTAAGGTGCAAACACCGTATGAGAGTTATACAGAGTAAGAACATGCAGGGATGGTACGGGGTATACACATGACACTGGCAAACATACATGCGACAATAGGAAAATGCAACCATTAACAATAACAAGAGTACAAGAAGGGCTATTTACAATTGCACCCAGGGCATGCTGGGACATGCGTCCTGCCAGTGCTACAGTATACCTTATTATAGCAGGTATTAAAATAAGGTTTAAGTCTAATCTCAGGTGACATATAACAGATTCCAACAATGTCGTTATTTAACAAAAAATAAGTAAATTGTGGAAAAAATTATGTTGATGATTCAGAAGCTGGTAGCACCACTGTTGGTAGCAATACTTTGAGATAATCAATTTCTGTGTGAGATTATTAGTCTCCCACATCATGTTGGAGAAAGACAACCCTTCCCTACGGCACTGCTTCAGGTCATTGGTGTCTGACAAAACTGTCTTATGCACAGTGTTTTTAAGGTCCAGCCTCAGCAATTTAGTGGGACTAAAACTTGGCCATTTAAAAACCTTGATTCTATTTTAAGGATTCAGTTGTAAATTTTGTGACTTCATTATGATCATTGTGCTGCGTCATTACTCGGCTAAATGGTATTGTTTCAGAAATCTTTGAATTTGTTTGGATAAGGGCTGGGACGATTATTTGACGTAATGGACGATGTTGATTATAAAAAAATGCGTCGACGTGGAATTTTAATGTCGATGCGTTGTGTAAAACTACGTAAATGTTTTGTAACTGCAATGCACTATGTGATAAGCTAAACGTATTGTAAGAGAAAGTACTTTATCCCCTCGGGAGCACGTTAATGCTGTCCTTTTAAGAATCGCGCAATAAAACAGTCTGCTAATAACTGAACTTTACTGTCCACTTGATGATCTCTTCGCCACTTGAGAGCTACAATATTTTACTTATTGGACCTGCGGCATGGTTTTAATTTACATACAATAATCTACATACAATTTTAATACAAAGTTATTCCACTAATAAGCTGGCTAGTTGTTTCACTGCTGGCACCGTTAAAACTATATCAATTATAGACTGAATTCTTATATAGTTTTGTCTAATATCGGTGGTGCCAGCAGTGCCACACTATTTTGTAACGCCAATATAGTTTTGCCTAATATTGATGGTGCCAGCAAGCACCGCACTATTTTGTAAGGCATGTATTGGCCAATCATGTAGCACTTCTTTCATAAATATTAATGAGACACCTCCTACCACCCTGCAAAAAGGAAACATGGCTGTGTCTACCAGCAGAGCTCCGGAGCATTTTCTGCACCTATACTGTAGCTGACATTAATGACGCAGTTTCAGCCGTTTTATATTTTTTGTTTACTTATTCTGTCATGTAAGAGGGAGACAAATGATCGTTTACGACAACTCTTACACACTGTACCCTAAATCGTTCCTTGCTTACTGAAGTAAGTTTAATTATAAGCTGCCTTTGCTAGTGTTTAAGTGTTTGTCTCTAGTTATGAAATCATTCCATGTTTTAGCATCTATTTCAACATTAAAGTCAAATTGGTGTACTGAAATAATTAAGTAAAAACTATTGCAGTGATTATTAACTTCAGTCTTTGATTAGTCGATTAATCGAAATAAATAAATAATCGCTAGATTCATCGTTTAAAGAATAATCGTTTGGGACAGTACTACATCCTTGCAAACCTAAGCTGTGCTGCTGTGTTCTTTTTGGAGAGAAGGAACTTTCTATTAATTAGCCTTCAATGAAACTCATAATTGTTCCGCCTTTTTCTGATCACAGAGCTATGAACTTTAACATTTGACAGGTTACCTGAGGTTGCTGGATCCCCATATGTAGCTCTTGGATTCTCTATGATTTCCCTGAATGCTATACACTCTGACCTTGGGCTGAGTTTGCTGGAATACCCACTCCTGGGAAGACTGGCAACGGTCTGAAATATCCTCCATCTGTAAATAATCCTACTCGCTGTAGAAAAAGGATTTCAGATTGTTTGGGAATGGCCTTACAACCCTTCCCAGATTTATTAGCAGTAACAATTGCTTCTCTGAGATCATTGCTGATGTCTTTTCTCCTTGGCATGGTGTTAAAGCAAACCTGAGTGCTGTAGACCATCAATCTGTTTTATTGTTTACCTGAGGCTAGATTTGTCTAATTCTAGAAGCTGGTGGGATCTGAATTCTATAGATGATTGTTTATACCCTGGTATATTAAAAGAGGATATACTTTTCCACATGGCTGTGTGTCATGACCTGCTCGTACCGCCCTTATGTGGACCACGCCCTCTCATTTACCTCGTGTGCATCCTGCCTGTTACCAGCTGTGTCCTGTTTTACCCGTCCAGTCCTGTGTATTTAAGTCTGCGTCTAAGTCTCTGTAACCAGGTCTGTCATTGACGTCTATACCATGTCTTTGTGCCGTTCTTGTAATAAAACCCCTGCCTTTTGGATTTCCGAGTACGCGACCCCGATGCTTCGTTCCCCGCTTGCTCGCCCTGTGCGCGGTTACAACACTGTGTGCATTATCATGTTTTGAAAACAAGTGATTTCCAAAATCCTAGCTTTGTGAAGCAAGCTTAGGATGCTCTGTTTCTGTCGAGAATGGGTCTCAGAAATTGCCCGTGCTCATTCTACAAAATTTTATACTTCTGAGCATTTACCAGACATCCTCGTAAATGACCACTTTTCCCTGTTAAAGAGCAATCCTTCTTCTTCAGTGCCCATGCAGTTTGTCCTTGTTGAACATACATTGTTATAGTTCGAGGCAGTTCCCCTTGACACCTTAATTGGGTAACATTTTACATTAACTGCACCCTTATAATGCTTTTATAATGCATTCATACAGTAAGGCTTTCATATGCAGCATGTAAGTATACAATAACATCCCAACATAACAGCTTTCATATGCACTAATAAGAAACATTATATGATTATAACTAACATTATAATTATGTAATGCTTTATGAATGCATTATGGAGGTGCACTGGATGTCCTACGAATGCATTACAAAGGCATTATGAAGGTGCCTTTAATGTAAATTAATGTAACGTAATAAAACTGACCACATTGGCAATATTTATCTAGATTGTTTACAGGTTAAGTTCTTTTTATATGTGCAGTTTCTGCTATCTTAGTCCGCAGCCTATCCCAAATTTGGAGCAATAAATGAATAGTTACTTATTCTGGTGGTATAACTTTTTTTTCCCTTGAGTATTTGTCCTTTATTTTGCACTTTGTTTTAAGAGGCAATTTTTACATTTTTCCTTCTGAGACCTTTTCTTTTGGTTCTACTTGACTTCTAACAATTTGAACACTTTTAGCAGGTCAGTTCATCCAACAGAAGCATTAAATATAACACTAAATTAAGCAAACAAAAATGAGTCTACAACTACCGCCACCTACAATATATTAATATGAATATTCTACAATTTTATGGCATTATACTAAATGTGAAATGAAATAAAGTGCAAAACTATTTGCCAATAGAGGATGGACTTAATGAGCCTCGGAAACTTAAGCAGATGCAGATATAGTGACATCTTAATAAAGCCAATAGTAGTAATTACATACACATGAGCCCATATTCATTAAAGCATTAGTGAAACTCCAGTAGAATGAATACAAGTATTTACACAAGGAGCGGTGCTAAGTTCCATTAACAAAGGCGTCAGACTCATTAAATATGAAGGGTCTGTCGGAGAGCAGCCCATTGAGTGGCATGGGGATTGTCTCAGGAGCTCTGGAGGTTGAAGTTCAATGTGCAGAGCTCAGTCCCCAATCTGTCTTCACACACTGAGAGGGGTCCTGCACTACTGAAGCTCAGGGGAAACTCACAGAGGTCGAGAGCAGAAGGGCTTTTGATTTCAAGATTTGTTTTAAATTTGTACTGTAATTAAATTTGCTGTTGTTCATTTACAGTACTTGCCCCAAGCAGTGCAACTTCATTTAGATTTCTTATTGCTTTTCAGATCAGTCTCTTCATTTTGCAGAATACTATTTTTTCTTTTCTCTCTCTTCTTTGGTCCACCACCATGCAAACAAACTTTTTATTTTTATTACTGCAAAGGCAATGTAAAAATTGCAAAGGTCAATGTAAAAAGCCATTTAAACATATCAGAACATTGACAATTTGTATGAATTCTGACTGACAGCTTAATTAGTCCCGTACAATGATATTCTGTGCATTCAGCATCATTGACCAGTCCCAGCACTCATGTGTGGATGGCATAGTTGTTTGTTTATACATATGTGTCATATAGAGACAAATAGCACAGAAAGCAACAGCCACATATTAATGCATGTTTCTGCAACACCACATATTTCTGCTGAACTAATCTATAGTGTATCCAAGAATAAGGTAATAAATTAATTTTGGTATGGTTTCACAGTTTTCATTTGCTTGATTTTACATACGTTGTTATGTGGTTAAAATTAAGAATTTGAGCCAATTCAAATTGTCAGTGTAATATAATATAAAGAATTTATTATTATTATACTATACATAGCATTTAATAAGATAACTGTTATGATTTTTTAATGAAATTGTGAACGCACACTGCAGTTTTATGAACGTTCCTCTGCCATTCCACCCCGCTACCCCCCAAGCCCCCATTTCTTTGTCAGGAAGTGTTTGTAGCAGGTGTAGATTTTAACCTGGTCTTTAAAAGTCTAGGGAATACAAACACCGAACGGTATGCTGCAGAGTCTCTGCTATTTTAAAATACATATCTGTATTCATGACAGGTCTTAAAAATACATTTATTGTATAATTAATGCAATATAGGTGAGTAAATAAATGAAAACAAACCTGGGCTCTAAAGTAATTCCACATGCTTCTCATCTTAATGAAAGTGCTCCTTCAGATGAACCAGTTGGAGAACAGACTCGCATGCAAAAGTGGAATGTAAAGATGGGCTTATTTGGGGTGTTTGTGAAATACAAAGGGAAATGAGGATAAAGAAGGGGAAACAGAATCCATCCTGCCTTTCATAATGGCTCTTCACTGATTTGGCAAGTTCAGGAACGTAAGGAGGTTTACTGCCTGGCACTTTACGGAGGAATGTCCATGAGAAAATGGGAACAAAGAAAGAGTTAACCGAATTTAATTTAATTCCATTTCATTTATAAAACAACACTAGAGGCATACAAGAGACAACTGAGAAATCATGTGGGTAAACCATGTCGCAAAAGGTGAATTTAGCTAATGGTGTATCTTTAATGCTCAAGCAGAGTGAAGACCGATGCATGAAATGTGCCAAAATAAACCAGAACTCTAATGAGAGAAAATGAGGAAAAGCTACAGTGAAAGGCCTCTCTCTCTGTCCATGTATGTGCTTGTGTTCTCTGATGCGGTTCCCCGATGGTTGAATGAGCTGCGGAACCATGTCTGATAATCGAACTCACTCTTTACCTTCAAGAAAAAACTCAAGACCCTTCTGTTCCATGAATTCCACTACCCTGATTCCTCCTTTCATTCCCTTGCTGTTCTTATGTTGCGCATATGCTCCTTGAACAGTCTTACTAAGTTCTTACTCTTTAATCGGCAGCGTGTGGCTGTAATCACAAGGTCACCTGTTTAAACCCAGCCTCAGCACATCTGTGGATCCCTGAGCAAGGCCCTTAACACTACGGGTGACAGCCCTTCGCAGACAGCTTACTCTAGGAAGATCAAGTTGGGGGAGGCGTAAAGGCAATTTCCCCACGGGGATCAATAAAGTATCAATTATTGTTATTACTTTGTTAGATGTTGTTGTGTAGCTTCCACTCCAGTATTGCTTACCCTCATACCTGGGCATTCACTGGAAGTTCAGCATAGTTGCACTTACGCCTAGTTGAATCCTTGACAGCTGTTTTGTTGCAATGTGCCATTTGCCTCACATCGCTTTGGACAAAAGTGTCTGCTTAATGTGTAAAATGTAAATGATTACACGGTTTAATCAGGCAGAGCAAATGAAAAACGCAGGGGAGAGAAGCAGATTCTACAATTTCCTTATACCACCCTAACAACATTATGAGCATGTCCTCCTGTTGACCAATCAGCAAACCCTAACACCTCGTTATGACATCATGTCACAGCATTTCCCTGACCGCTTCAGCAGATCCCCGCTGGTTTAGATAACCAGCAGATAATCAGCCCCCATGTGAGCTTGCACATCACCTGACTTCATGTCTGAATCTTGGCTACTGTCCCTCATTGACCCAGTGGCTAAAATGAGGATGGCTTTAGGGTAGTTTGGGATAAGGTGAGGAGGGGGCATCACGCCCAACATAAGCAAACATAGGCAAATAAGCTTTGGCAGGGCTGTTTATGATAAGTAGTTTAGTTTATAGTGGACTCCGGTATATCCACCTGACAGAAAAGGACCATCGACAGCATCAGTCTAATCCAAAATTTCGCTCATCATTTAAATGTCTTCAGTTTTCTTCTCCTCACTTTTTGGGGACTTCAATTCTGCCGAGATCCTGTTCTGCTTTCTCCCAGAGACATGTATCATTAGTGTGTGGTGTCATGCAGTATTCACACTGACATTTAACTTGACAATATGTTGTTATTTTTGTGATATTCCTAACGGTAACTCGCAGTTACACTGTTACTAAGAATAATGACAGTAGTAAAACCAGCAATGTAGCATAACTGCATAACAAACAATTTGTAGGTCATATAGCACATTATGGTTTTTGTAAAACTTTAAAATAGCTAAGAATGTGTTGAAGAAAGTGGAACATTGCAAGCAATGGTGCACAAGAAGGTATCACCCAGCATTCATCGGCCAAGAACCTAACGATAGAAATGCCTTTTCCATATTTATATTCAATTTTCTGCATTCCCAAAGGAAAGAACTTTCACTTGTATACAGACCAGGATGGAAACTCGACAGATAACAATATTACCTTAACAAGCACTCCCTTGGGTATCTGCCCCTTAAAATTCACCCGCAGAATTTATAAAAGGCCCATTTTACCACATGGACCAAGTCTACTCAGTTGTGTTTTTTTTAACTTTAACCTTTTACATCAGTCAGCCGAGCCTTCCCAGACACCATGTCTTAACCTTTACCCTTCCACAACTGCAAGCAGATGCTATTATCTGAGTATAATACACTTACAGAAATCATTCCTTTTAATTCTATGAAAATATATAGGACATGTATGTGTTTCATTAAAATGAAAGAGTAAGGTTCGGCTACAGTCAGAATGATCTCCTCAGAGGGTGACTGTCTCACCGTGTGGAAGGCAAACATCCATTCACCTTCGCTCATCACACCTGCGCAGGAGACCTCCTGCATTATTCATGGCATGGGGACCCGAGTACTTTCAAACGGCTTGTCATTTCCAATTACCCTTCATCAGAGCGGCCATATGCTGCCGTCGACAGGGAACTTGTATAACGCAGATGAAGAGTAAAGAAATTCCACCTCACTTGCTCTCTGGCTCGCTCTCTCTCTCCCCAAATACCCGAAATACTATAGAGAAAATTACAAACATCCTGATGAGCTAGAGGAGACCAAACCATGAAATAGTCCGGTAATGTTTACATGTTATTATTGCTGCATGATATTTTGAGATGCACACATTTTCCCCTGCAGTGTCACACTTAAATTTGAACTGTAGTGATACTCTTTTTCCTGCTGGCTAAACAGAATATTATGTGAACTGGCATTATTTATTGAACCCATAATGCAGTTTAGAAACTCCAAGGCAACACAATATAGAGCCAATTTTAGATTTGCCTGAAGGCAAATTATAGCTTTAGAAAGTCTGTGCCTTGCAGGGCGCCAGAACAGAAGGCAAGAGCTGGACATTAGAGTTGGCTGTTAACATTTTGTTGTCTTTTTATTTAATGCAGAGTCGCATGCAGGTATTTCAAAATTCACAAGGCACTCGGAATTTAGCTAACAGCAGGGGGGAGGGGGGCGGGGGGTCTCAGTTCATGGCCTAGGGCAGTTCACCAGAATGCCTCAGGAGGGGCAGAGAGTGGGTAGATATTACTAGAGGAACTGGGTTATCATCATGGCCCTCAATCCCGCAGAGAAAAGGAAGGCAAGAGGTGAGATTCAACTGCTATGGGGTCAGAACCCAAATGAGCAGCTTGTTATGCTGTTCTCCACAAAACAGCGATACCACAGTTTCCTGAATGAGTTTCCAGAATGAAAGAAATAGCTGAAACAACCCTTCAAATATAACAGGTGCTCTCTGTAATGATTATGCAAAGGGAAAATGCCAGCCAAACTCTCTGACTTCACAACAATTCCAAAGCCTTTCTACCACAGCTTCTAACATTGGTGATCACACAGAGGAGAATGTCGGTCAGAACCAGCAATTTTGTGAACGCAGGTCCACTTATTAACTCAGCTGTTCACCCTCCTGTCACTCAGGATGCTGCGTGTTCATTGGCTGTTTCTGTCACTTGGTGTCATTTTGATGATGACTGGATGAGATACTCACACCAAGTCAAGTAAAGCTCTCTCTATGGTCGT
Organism: Hyperopisus bebe; assembly: GCA_026777045.1. Classification (NCBI taxonomy): domain Eukaryota; kingdom Metazoa; phylum Chordata; class Actinopteri; order Osteoglossiformes; family Mormyridae; genus Hyperopisus; species Hyperopisus bebe. The sequence continues at coordinate 24,657,937 of JAODJW010000001.1, forward strand.
CTCAATTTTGCAACGCATGAGTCATACATTCAGATGAAATTTCATTCCCCATGGTCATATTACAAAATAGTTTTATATATATATAGGTAATTTATATATATATATAGGTAAAATATATAAGCCATATTAAGACAAGGCAGTAAAAAACAGTCAGATGGTGAAATCTACTCTTGAGAATTTAATACATAAACCACAACATGGTTAAAAACAGGTGAGAAAAATGAGCAATGAATGAACAGATGGGAAAAAAGTTCAATAAACAGATAAAATGGGTTATAGTTTCTGTGTGCTGAGAATGTCCAGAGTCTCATCTAGAGAGAAGGGCAGTTTGTTTGTTTAGCAGCCGCAGTCTTAGGATTGGGACAGGCCAGAGTGTTCAAGACTCAAGTTCAAAGACGTTTAACCTAAACAACAGCACAGCACCGTTTTATATCTGTACCTTTTTAAAATATTGCCTGTACGTTATTAGATTATATTCAACGTTGTAATTGTGCTGAGTACAGGTACAGAGCCAATAGAATCCAGTTAGTATCTAACTAGGTACAAATAAAATATAAACAAATGCAATAAATTACAAAATAATTCTCAATGTATAGTTCTGAGCAAAATGATGCATGAGGTAGTGTACTAAGAAAAGACAGAAAATGCAATGATACAAGTGCAAACTGTGAGATATAAAATGTGCAAATGAGAAGCCAGTTATTTTATTTATGTGCCATCATACCTCTTTATGCATAGTGCAGACAAAAACGACTCAGTTTGAATAACTGCTTTGGATTTACAGTACAGGGTTGTGGCTTCAAATCACCACCAGCTTATGGCTTTAAAACATCTTCATACGTTTGCATGATCGTAAGCACCTTTCTTCAGTCTGTTGCCAGTCCCATATATCTACCTGCAACCGTTTTCCTGTCCAGGAAGCTTTGGGAGAACACGACTGATGTCTTGTGTACATTGTAGATTAAGAAAAGCTTCCCTGCCTTAGGAAAATTTGTGGGGAAAAAAGAAATGTTGTTTTGCTTATGGAGTAGTGGAGTATACTTAACAACCTGTTTGAGATGTTTAAATATAATCTGCTTTATTCTAATACTTTATTTCCTTACTGAAACAACTGAAAATGCAACTTGTTGACATTTTAGAGACTTCAGTTCACGTGTGTACACATGATCTATTGGCCCATCTTTAGAAAAAAATGATAGAGGCTAAATATGATTTCTACATGATTGAGTTTGTTCCTAATAGTGCAGTACTGGGGGCCATGAAAGACAAGGTGATGCCTCCCAGCTTCCAGAAGATAATCCTGACGCTGCATTGAAATTCATGTGCTCTTCCGGGACTTGAAAGTCAAGGTTGTTGTGTTCCAGGAATATTTGGCAGGTGCAGTCTATGTCTAAGCTACTATTGATCCTCTAACTTGTATGCTTAGAGATGCCCTATCTGGGCAGGGAGGTGAATCTCACAGTGTTTGAACAGAGAATCTCGCCCATAGAGCTGCCTTTTATGAACCTTCCAGATTGATGTGAATGAGGATAATGATATCATGTCTCTTCTCATTCCTGTTAGTGGATGTGGATGTGGAGCTACTTAATCTTAGCTCAACATTACAATTGTCATATTCTGGATTTTGTTAATCAGCTCACTGAGGTCCTGCCTCACTCATTCCCAGTGGAGACAATTAGGAGTTGAAACACAACTCTGCCCAATGCAAACAGTATCTACCAACACTGCGATTGGACAGCCGTGGTATCTGTTTAGATCAGTGCTTTGCGTCAGTGACAGTGAGTGCTTCCCCTACAGTAACTCACTGCATTGTCCATCCAGCCACACTGTTGCCGAACCATATTCCGGGATATTGTTCATTTATATGGCTTTGCAGAATCTTCTGATTTTTCTCTATTCCATTGTTGGCAATGGCATAGGAGAGCGTGTCAGATTAGGGGGGGGGGGACACAATTTAATAATTTAAATAGAATGGTGTTCTTATTGGGGGGATGAATGAAGCTAAATTAAATACTGGGGAGGACACAAGCCCCCCCAGGGGCTTATTTTCCTGCAGTGTTTCTGTTTTCTCACCTGCTTTACTCATTCATTTAACAGGTAAAAGCTGTAGCTTGATGCCTTACAAGAAAAAATGAGTCAGTATTACTTAGAAGCAATAAGAGGCATATACAGGGGCGTGCCCATAGGCCAAAGATGAATACTTATTGTCCCCCTCCTTCCGTTGTCACTCACTGAATCAAGACATGATTGGCTAATGATAACGTTGGCCCCTCTGTATGAATTGTGGCCTTTCTTATGCCCCCCACTTAAAAAAAGTGACTATGGAGAGGTGGTGCTAAATATAACTATGCTTTGGTGCTCAGTGATTGTGGTGAATCTCTGTTCTCCTAGCATTTTCAAAGCATTATACATCACATTTTAAACAGTTGCCCGGAATGGTGTCTGTGTATTAAACTAAAAAATGAAAATTCCCCTAATCCCTCTGTGGCCACCTGCCTGATATAACTGATGATCCATTCATACTTTGAGCCAGAAGAGAACCCTAGGAAAGATTCAGGCATTGCCTCACGCTGCGCTGAGGGAGAACCATGTCAGATTTTACTATACTGTAAGAAGGGCTGTGTCCTCCCGATTGGTCAAACGGACAACATGCTTATTGTATTCAGGATAGTATGAAGGCTGTAGAGTTTCTTCTTTGAGTCCTTGGATTCTTCCTGCACCTCTTTGTTCTCTCTCTTTTTTTACCTTTATTCTTTCCCATCACTGATGTAGGCGACTGTATGTCAATAAACTGCTTGTGATTTGCATAACTCTCATTTTCCCCATTCTGCTAACCAGTATGCTTCCCCATTGAACTACTGAAGTACTGAGTTTGCTCTGTCATTCAAATCAGTCTAATTAATTAAAATGAATGTCTCAAGGACATTCATTTTCTCAAGCAAAATTCTGCTGTACTGTGCTAAACACTTTTATTGTTTTATTCTCTTCGTATCATTGTTATTTAAATGATTTCATTCCAAGTAAATGCCACACCTTACAGATCTGAACTTTATCCTTTTATAAAACTAAACATTTTTAAACAATACAACAAAAAGTTCCCCTTAATATGCACCACCAGTGAGCATACCTTCTCGTGGGTTTTGACTTTTGTTCAGGTCCTTACTCAGTGCAATACTGAATTGTTAATAACCGTCTGACAATAACTGGGGATCAGTATGTGGCTCAGTGGAAGATTGTTGGTTCAAATCCCAGGGCTAGCAAATTGATGCCACCTTTGGGTCCCTGAGCAAGGCCCTTCTCCCCCCAATTTCTCCATTATCTCTGTGACCCCCAAGCTTGCTCTCACCTTTATGTCGGTGACTTAGGGAGCAAAATGGGATAGGAGAAAACACTATTTCCCCATGGATATCAATAATGCATCACTATTCTATTGTATTCCATTCAAAGTGGTGGTCTTTGTTTAGACCACCCCCCCACACACACACCTGGATTAAGTCTACAGCAATTCTGAGTACCTTGGGTCTCTTTCCATGCATCTGTCCTCTCCTGGCACTAATGACATCATCGGGGCATCTATTTAGCAGGCTTAGTCATATCTATCCTGCCCTGCTCTGCCAGATCGACGCATGCACTGTGAACCCATGAGGGATGGGCCCTGGTCCCTTATGAAATGCCGGCTGTGACAGTCCAGGAGTTACTAACAAGGACATAAACGGGAACTCCCAGGGGGCAGGAATGAGCCACTCACCAGCACCATGGTGCCCTGTGTGCCTGTAGCCGGGGGGCTTATAATACAGTCTGACAAGCAGCCAGCTGAAATATATTTATATATATTTGCGAATAATTAAAAGACATGGAAGGGCACTGAGAAGTAGGAGGAAGGGAGCGTTGTAGTGGGGCGGGGGAAAATGCGGGCGAAGCACAATCTTGGACAAACATCCATTTTTGTAGGCGAGCTGTTATAAAAGTAACACAGGCTCTGCAGGCTCACAAGAAATCAGATTACCATGTACAGACTGTCAACTGCTAGGAATTATCTCGGCACTAACAGTGGTAGAAAGTAACAAAGTATAATTACTTCATTACTGCAGTTACATACATTTGTCACATCTGTACTTAAGTAGATTTAATCATGGACACTTGAGTTTTACTCCACAACATCTTACAGTAAATATTTATACTTTCTACTCAACTGCATTTTGACTTGTGTTGCATTACATTTTACAATCACGTCGCTTTTTTCTTTTTTAAATATAAATCGGATGACATCAGGGAAAGGTAGTGATAAGACAGATAATACAGAGGTTCTAGAGCTTTTCACATCAAAGTAAAGCCCAGTGACTTGCAGGGAGTAGGCGTCAGGTTTCGAATCCTGACATCTTACAAGCCGCATGTTTTTTTCCTCTAGTTCAAGAGATTGATTGCTATACAGTTTGTACTATATATAACAACGTTTGATTCATTATGGAAAGTGGTTTTGGAAATGGCAAGAGGTGATCGTTGGATGTTTGTGATCAGGCTAACATTGATGATTTAGAAACTTTGCACACGTTTCCAGTTCTGCATCTAATGAAGTAAGATTAATGCATAATTTAAAAAGGAAAATAGAAAACCATTTACAGCGAGGCTTGACGAAGGAGACAATCCACTTAGAAGCTCTCAAAAGGGTTTAACAAAATCGAACCAGAAGAAGGGACCACAAGGGGCCCCCAACAACAACAACAACAGGAAAGACAACATGTGGGCTAATGTACGTTGGCTAACACACAGGGGCCACTGAGGAAATGAACAAGAGTAGGCACGTAAATACAAAAATAAGATACAATGCATGACAGGTGAGAACCATAACTAACCAACCAATCATTAAGGACTCTGGGCAACAAGGAACAGGTGGGGTATATTAAAATTAACAGGCACTAGAGACTAGGAAAGACAGAGAGCTATCAACATTAGGAGAAATCAAGGAACAGAGGTAAAACAGAACATAAGTGAACAAGGGACAGGCATGGAACCATTAACAAGGACACAAAGGCAAAGGCATATATTAACAATACCAGACACCAGGGGATAAAATATAACCAAAAATCAAATAAATGTGAGACTGGCCTCAGGCTAACCTTGAACTCAGGACAGAGGGGATATCTGCCTCTGACCCACACACTCACGGTGACCCCGGGAACACACAGGACAGGGCCAGACGGGCACAGACCCCGACAAAACCGTGAACTGCTGGAGCATACACCCTAAAGATCAGGAACCGCTGTGAAATGTCGCGCAGTGTACACATGTGCAAAACCTAGTATACATGCAACAGCAGATCGTGTGATTTGCGACGCAACTAAATAAACAATAAATAAATGAAATGATTTTCTATTGTTAAATGATATATATTGTCATACTGCACAGCCTCACACACATATTTCAGCGGTAGAACAATTCCTGAACTGTGTGGCTAGTTAATCAGCATTAATCATTGTTGCTGGTTGATTATGTAAACCTTATTTCAGTTAGCACAATGCAATGCCATTGTGGAGACCTGAATGCTGTTCCCAGGAGTATGTGGTAACACTACTAACCGCTGCGCCACCCCAACATTTCTATTTAGCGAAATATGCAGACGGTAGACACATATAATGCCATGTTATACAGATAAATTGGGGAGTATAAGTTCAAGAACTTTTACTTTTATTCTTTCAGTATATTTACAAGCAAGTACCCACTTTTACTTAAGTAGAAAGGCCAATGGGTACTTCAGCTTCTGGGTACTTCAGCTTTTCATGGAGTCCATTTTTGCCTGTTTCTTTCTACTTTTACTTAAGTAAATTGTTTGAGTGCTTCCTCCACCAGTAGGCACTAAACATCCAGGTATCCACGCTGCCATTTCTAGGGTTTTGATGCTTAAAAAGAAATAAAGAAAGATCAGCATCCCATTTTCACAAGTACAGCTGCATTGGAATTCTTTAGTTTTCGCAAACCCCACCTTGTTCTCCTCTGAGACCTACTGTACAGACACATACATCTGAAAGTGAAGCCTGGGGTCTGAGCAGGGCACATAGTCAGCCATTTCCTGGCATTTCGAAGAATTAAGGGAATCTATTAATCTAATGAGTAGTACTCGTTCTCCAGTGAAAAGTAACTTCTTTAACCTTTCTGTAA
>JAODJW010000001.1:24665621-24690127 GCA_026777045.1 Hyperopisus bebe
CAACATTTCTAAAGAATGCTTTCAGCACCTTGTTGAATCAATGCCACGTAGAATTAAGGCAGTTCTGAAGGCGAAAGAAGGTCAAACACCATATTAGTATGGTGTTCCTAATAATCCTTTAGGTGAGTGTATGTGCTGTTCTTAAACGGAACCCAGTTACCAAGCTTTGTTTTTTCTTCTTATTCCCATACCTATTGTCAAGGTTCAAACAGGGCTGTTGGCGTTGTAAATTACTGCTAGAATCTTTCACACTTTGGTATTTTGAGTGTTTTGAAAGTTTTTGAAATTGGCGTATTAAACTTTGTTTCAGGATACTCTCAAGATTTTGTACAATAATGTTCTGATTGCTTTACTTTCATATTTCTAGGAATAATTCCTCACTCTAACTACTACTCCCCTCTGGGTTTTCACTGCAGGACACCCAGGTAGACGTCACTTTCCCCAGAACTGCCAAACCCATCATGTGGATGTATATTGTAATCAGGGAATGGAAGCATCAATAAACTAGGTCCTTCATAGCTATATAAAGGTGATGGTGTCAAAGGAAAGAGGTTAGGGTTTTGGAAGGGAATGTTAAGGTAAGAAAACAAAATGCTTCACACTTTCTCCTAAAGCTAAATGACTTGAGAACAACTGATATATACTGTAGTAATTACACTGATAACTAAAAAGCTGAAAATTCCTACCTACCCTGCTCAAAGACATCTTTAGAGAAAAGCAGACATGAAATTGCATACAATCCATCAAAATGTCTGGATGATGGAAGATAGCGAGGGTGAGTGATCATGGTCCAGCTGCTGACAGGGGGCAGGGGACTGAAAGCTGGCCAGTACAGATGACGGTGTTATTAGCCTGCGTCAGGCCAGCACATGAAGCAGCTCATTAGAGACAGATGCAGGCCATCAATATCCACATCACAAGCAAAGCAAGCAAAGTAATAATTAGCCTGAGAACAAAGGCACCAAACAAATGTACATTTTCCATTACAGACACATTATTTGTCACAAGTGCCCATTATTAGCTAAAACAACATATGAATGCATGAAATATGAACAATTCTAAAAACCTGTCTCTTATAGCTAGTTATCCTCCATAAATGTTAATTTATCATAGTTTATGGTGAGCGTGAAGTCTATTCCACAGTGGTGCCACACCATTGTACGTGTGCGCGCGCACACACACGCACACACACACACACACACACACGCACACACACACACACACACACTTTAGATACAACAAATCCACATAAACCATGTTTTGTGGAATTCAGAAGGAAGCTGGAATGTCCAGAGAAAACCCACATGTAGCCAGGGGAAGGAATTAATCCAACAGCCCGGGAGATATGAGGTACCACTGAGGAGGTTCTACGGAGCCGCCATGCTACCGTCCTCTGTTTTATGTCACAAACAAAGATATTCATCGTTAAACAAGCAGCAGTATAAAAGAAACCTAAATACCAGCCTTACTATAACAGAATAGAATAGAATAGAATCTTTGTTATGGTACGTGTACAATTTAACTGTGTGCTTTCTGCACTGCTACACATTATAAAAATAAATTTAAAATTATATACAAATATAGATATAGAGTGAACAGCAAACCAGAGGGCAGTAGTGATAAATGTTGACCCCTTAAGGATCCATCTCTGAATCATTGTTCGCTGACCCTGGACATTTCCAAACAAGTCCTCAAGCTGGAGTTCAGGCTAAGCACAGCTGGAGAACTTGGGGAAGAGAGATCCCATAGATGTTCACTAGATGACACAGCTGACCTTCATGTCAATAACCCTGCAGATATAGCTGCACATACTAGCAAAACAATTTTACATCCTTTATTTCTCACAACCAACTTTACGTGATTTGTATAACTTGTTGTTCATTTAATTTGTCAGTTTAGAAGTAATTTAAATAGCTCAATGACTTCTTCAAAAAGGCATTTTTAAATCATTTAAGCTTTTCTATTGTTGCCCTTGAACATAATTGTGAAAAAAAAATGTTTGAAATTCTCAAAGAAATTACAGAATTAATCATTATACGGCAGCCCCCGGCTTAAGAACATCCAACTTATGGACAACTTGTATTTACGAATGCACTGCCACTGCCATATATTAAAAATTCAGGTTAAATACAATGGTTTGTCATCATGAAGGCATGCATTACTTTGTGACACTCATGAAAACATTTGTCAACAGTTCATTAGCTCGAGGGACTAAAGATTATTATATGTAGTTACTTTGCTTTTTACTACATATTATTCTGTTCTGTATTATTATTTTTCCAATTTACCTACAACTTCGACTGAAAGACATAGGGAATGCAATTCACTAGAACCTTTAGAACTGTCTGTACTAAATAAGCTATATTATAATACTAATATAGCTATATTCCAAATTTCTCCCTTTCTGCTATATCTTGTCCACATTGTGTTATGTTTATGCTTCTTTACAAACAAACTTAACCCTTCAAGTTAGCCACAGCACTGCATAACAACAAAGTTGAGTCGTATACTTGGGAAGATGAGGGATGTCATTTCATATAAAACACCAGTGTCCAAAAAATAAATTAAAAAATAGCAAAAACAAAAAGGGTAACTTAACTAACCCTCCAAGGGTATGAAGGTTCCCCAACTTCAAGGTAAGCAAAAATAACTTAAACCTGAAAAAAAATCCATCCATCCATCCTTTTTCTGCACAAGGCAAGGAGAACAACTCAGGCACACTCACACACCCTGATTAAGGCTGCCTCATAAATGTCAGGCAGAAGAGGGCAAAAGCAAAAATATCCAAAAGCAATAATGCATGTAATATAATGTAATAATGACCTTGCGGTCATAAGTTGTTAGTGAAGACCTAGATCTGTTGGCCACAAAATAAAATTATGTACATGCCATTTCGCAGCCTATTCTCTGGTGTGTACAGGGCTGTGAAAGACTTTTCACTCAATCATAGATGAGCAGCAAATGGTTCTGGTCCAGTTACAGAAACGAGCTGTAAATAACCAACTGCATGAAATGGAAACATTTCCATGAGCTGTTTTTGTCCCAATGCCAAGACAACAGGCTCGATTGGCAGCAAATTTTTAGATAAGGCCTTAATCTTAATCTGCCTCCAACCTGACTGCTGTCTTGGTTTTCCATTTGAATGTAAGAAATTGGATAGGTTAGTGGACAGCGTTTCAGCAATCATTACATTTTGCTGCTTGGGTTTTTTTTTTCCTTGATACAGCAATAAAATTGTTATAGTGAATGAAGTAACTGCCGTGTTCACATGTGCTTAAAATAAATGCAAAAAATCAAGATAAAATGCTTTAAAAAAAAAATAAAAATAATTAAAATATATACATATCTTTTTTTTCCCATGGCTCTTTATATATACATACACATATACGTAGATATATACACACACAGAACCTTGGAACTCGAACGCCTCTTAACTTGACATTGACAGCTTGGACATTGAATGGGTCTGTCGAATTTGCACCTTGATTGAAATCTTGGAACTCGACTGTTCCTGCTAAATCTTGTATGGGTCGAGACACGTTCAACTCTACCAGTTCGGACCTCAAATGGGTCGGTCAAGAAAAATCTAATTGCAATTCGACCGAAAACTCGGGACACGACAAAACAAAACAGGCCTGCTTGAGATGTGTCTCTGATGGGTTGACAAAGGCAAATGGACCTACTGGGGTGCTGATGCCGATAAATTGCTCTCAGTTTTTGCTACCTCTTGACCAAGGTCAACGTACAAAAGCTGTGTTACGTGTGAATTTTTTTGTGCTTTCAACAGTACATGTAGTGATATAGCAATCATGGTCCTTAAGAAAGTGAATAGTGAAAGCAGCAAAGCAAAGTAGTGAAGTAACTACAGAAATTTTAGCAAGACTTGAAGGTGCACGTGTGTCTGCTCTAACTTCAGAGTGTGGAATTATCATTTAACTTATGTTTATTGCTTTTCTATGTGTGGTTTTCATATGTGTCTTAATTTAATATTGATTGTTAATGTTTTTTGTGTTTAGTTAAGTAGGTTGATAAGTTTAAATAGGCAATCACTTGGGGGTCTGAAATGGACTAAATTCATTTACATTATTTGTTATGGGGAAATTGTACTTGGACCTCAACCGAATTGCAATTTGTGTCCGTGTGCATGTATGTATGTATGAATGTATATAACTATTGGCTTTTCCTTTCCAAGAAACGCACACCTTTAATGTTGTGGCTTCATACATAGAGACTGAATCAAGGGCGTAACTTTGGCTGGAACATTGGGGGGGTTGAGGTCTCTACCCCTTACGGGGGAAACATGATCATTGGGGGGGGTTGTATTAGCTGGTTTTGATTTATTGGGGGGGCTACAACCCCCCTCAATTTACGACAAAGGACTGAATTCATGATTTCTAGCCTCTACTAGATAAAACGTGACCAAACAAAACATTCTTTCCACCAAACTTGGTTCTTAAAAAGACAATTTTTCTTTTTTCTCAGATAACCCACCCCTTTATATTCTAATAAAACCAAGTCATGTGTATTTATTCCACCTGATGCCTTCCACCAGCCAATAATCCTTAAAGTTAACAAGGCAAGACAGGGAGCCGTGGATTGATTTACTTTGGATGCTTGTGTGTTAACTATTAGCAGTAACTAACATCAGTGCCAAAGAGCACCTGAGTTCTGCATAGAATTTTATATACATTCTACATTAAAAAGCAAAAATGGGAAAACAACATGATTCAGGTCTGGTAACGTGGATCTTTACTGGGAAAATAAGTGTCCCTTTCAGAGGAGAAAAATGGGTTTCATGAAGACAGGATGGACAGAAAACAAACACACACATATACACACACACAGGTTTGTAATTATCTTTGTGGAGACTCTCCATTCATGTCTGTGGGGAGAACTCTAATCCCAACATGACGACCTTAACCCCTACCCAGCCCTAACTTTAATGATAAGTAACCAAACAAAATACGAGACTTTGGGCTTTTTTAATTTTTTGATTGCATTCACAGATGTTTGTGGGGACCTGAAAAATAATCTTCACAATATTAAATTTCAAGTTTTTTATCACATTGTGGGGGCCACTGTGGGGGCTGTTTGGGACATACATACACACACACACATACAAACAGTATCTTGCTACACAAAATCAAGTAAATTAAGATAAATATGAATAAAAACAAAATCAGCTGTCATAAAAGATTTAAAGGTGCAGGTGCAGACCTCATGTGAGGGGACAGACTATACCTAAGACTTTATGAGACTATTGTGAAAGGGGAGTGGCACCTGAGTTTCAGTCTAGACCTTCGACATGACCAAAAGCGCCTGATCCAATGACTTAAGTGACTGGGAGCAAAGGTAGGGTTACAGGAGGTTGGCAAGGTAAGAAAGTGCTAAGCCATTCAGGCAATTACTCGATAAACTCATGATAAACGCACAATGTACAATAAATATGTACAATAATAAATATGCACAATCATCTCTGTGTGCAGCCTGGTAGGTAATGAAGAGAGGCTACTGTGGTCAGTATATGGTCATGCTTGCACGTGCCTGTTAGGAGTCAAGCTGCAGCATTTTGAAGGCTAGGGACGAGAGAGAGAACGAGTGAGAGAGAGAGAGAGAATGCTGACTAACACCAAGGTACAGGCAGTTGCAATAGTCGAGAGAAAAGGAGATAAAAGCATGAATCATCTCAAAATCAGTAAAGGAGAAGAGTTTTGGACAATATGCTTTGCTGTAAGAGGCTGACCTTGACAGCAGACATAAGCTTACATTGAAAATCGCTATCAAATATCACATCTAGGTTTTTAGCAGAAGGCTTCTTGTAGGGTGCAAGTGGGCCAAGGTTACAAATGGGAGAAGTAAAGAAGTCAGAGGGCCCAAGCACTGCAATCTTAGGGTTACATCCAGGTTTTAATGTCTTCTAATGTATACCACACAAGAACAGTACCCTGTATACTGCTGAAGACAGGATTAAAAGAGTTTAATGGTCAACAGTGTCAAAGGCTGCAGTGAGATCTAAAAGCACAAAAAGGGTAGCAGTGTTGCCTCATACCATTAGGGTCAGGGGTTGAAATCCCACCTGTACTCTGTGTGTGGATTGTGCATGTTCACCACATGTCACGTGGGTATCCTGTACACGCAGTTAATCTAAACTGGCATACTGTGTGTATAGACTAGAACCCCTGCCTTGGACTGCCCCAGCACCCCTCCTTATGAAGTTATGCATCTCTGATATCAAACTTTCCAATGGCATTCATGCATGACTGTGTGTGCCCTGCGATGGCCTGGCATCAGATTCAAGGTGTACCAAGCTTTTGCCCCACGTGCTGCCTGGAACAGACTGCACCCTCCACAACCCTGAGTGCTTGGAAGATGGATGGATGATTCCTGGGAACATTATGCACATTCTTACTCTTCACTCCATCTTCTAGATCACAGGTCCTTCAAAGAAAAAGCGGCAGCTGAAAATAATGACAATTTGGCAAATTAGCTGCATGCTAGGACAAGAGGCTGCTTCATACTCAAGGGCACCTTGAATCACTAAGAAGTTTCAGCTTTTTATATGAGAAGAAGCCCTGGAATAATGTACAGTTGCCTTTACCGTCTAACTCTTAATGGCAGACACAAAAAAATAATAATTTTGCTTTTTCTTCTGGGTTGTTTATTAAATAGTACAAGGGCTATACACCGCACACAATTTATTAAACAGTACAGGGGCAAACCACTCACATTTTTTAATTTTATCATATTTTTGATTAAAATTAGTTTCATCATCCAAGTTCAAATTTTTTTGACACGTGGTCTGAGGAAAACAGTAAAATTTTTGTGCCACAGTCACAGCGTAGGGGGAAAGTGGATGGGGGGGGGGGGTAGGACCAGTGACCATGTGTAGTAAAAGACAAGACAGTGGAACAGAAAATACAGTGCAATGTAGGAATTCTGTGGCATCCACATAAAGAAAGTAAGAAAGAAAGAAAGGATAATCCTGGAGTTGTACTTTTACAAAAATATTGTAGTGTTGGTTTCCATTGGGCAGTGTGGCATGCTGGACCAGTGCAAGCCATGTGAATAATGCATAGCTGGGTGAAGTTAGCATCTATTGTTTTGTACCATAGTGTCATCTCTAGCGTTTAATGTTATATTTTGTAAATAGTGGTGTGAGTGTGTGTGCCCACCTTGTGTAGTATGAGTAGTTAGGATGGCCAGTGTAGTAGGCAGAGTGTGTGTTATGACTGAGGGTGTTTGGTGCTTGGTGGTTGTGTTTGGTCCTATTAAGGACTAGAAATAATAATGTGTTCTCACTTTAAATAAAGCTGCCTCATCTTGTTTCTGCCACCTAGATGCCTGTGTCTGCCGAGTGCTACAATATATTTCATTTTATGAATTGACATATTAACTTGACTGACATACTAAAATGACTGACTAGCTAAGTGCAAGTTGCCAGAATCATTGCCCATGTAAGAATTAATGCCTAAACAATACTTTCGAGGATCTTAAGCACATGCCAAGCAATATGCATTTGCATGCTTACTGAAACATACCTGCATTCAATTTTCAAGGTATTTATTCAAGCAAGAATGGCATTGAACTGGAATGATCCGAGAAAAATTAAAGCACAAGACTATATTCCAAGCACAGATTGGATCAGACAAAACAGCAATACTAATTAAAGACTAAAAGTAATTAACAGAGATAGTTAATAACAAGTTAACCTTGCAAAAGGGTTTATTGCAATAACGCTAAATAAGTAACCAGTGTAGTGAAACCTATTACTTATACTGTAGAAGAGAATACTCTTGATGAGTGAATATTAATGGGATTCCTGCACATGGTTTACTTCTTAATTAACTGGTATACAAGTTTATAAGGACAGTTTAACATGTAGCATGGAAAACTACAACCGAAACAGCAGACAGAGACATCGGAAGGTGCGTGGGCTTGTGGGAACAGGTTGCAAGGGGACAAGATGCTGAGAAACACGTGGGGATTCGTCAAGCAGAATGAGAAGCTGAGGAGCCTCTGACATCTCTGGAGGTCTTACAGTTTCATTCATAGTTTCTTACAGTCTGGGAAAATGGTGCTTTACTACTATTTTGGAGTATTCTGAATTAAATATTTAATACTTCCCACAAAATTGCTGGGGTTACGGTTTACAGTGTAAATTTGTATCAAACCAAACTCTCCCTTTTTCCGTAACAACAAATGACAGGACTGCATTACACCATGTGACCAGGTGTAAGAAGAAGTGGTGTTATAATAAAGAGCAGGCAAATTTTAACTTTATGTTTAGCATTTTTCATTGGAAACGGCGGCGCACATTAACAGAATGATGTTACATTGTTTTTTTTTTTTATTCTGTGAATAGATTGATCAGCGGGCCAGATTTAATAATAAATTATAAACATGTCGCAGGCCTGTACTTTGAGGCCCCACTACAGGAAAGGGCTGATCGTCCAATGCGGTTATTTCCCTTATTTTGGCTGTTGTGTTTTTAGCTTTGGCACTTTGGCTCTGCTAACTTTGAATATTAATTAGATATCGGTAGGCAACATTGAACTAATGGAACTAATGCCAATATCTTGCTTTTTACCTACACTTAGTCGAAACTGAAATGTCAGTATCATATTGCTTGTTTCATCTCCATAAAGACAATATACAAAGCATAATAATAATAATAATAATAATAATAATAATAATAATAATAATAATAAAATTGAGAGAAACAGTTTACTTAAGAATCATAAGAAAATCACAATCTCCCAATCTCAATTCTAAGTGGAAAAAACACAATTCATATTTTCCCCAGAATCTGTCAGGGTCAGTGCTCGTCCAGCCCTGTCCTTCGTGTCTTCTCCCTGCATGGCCATCCTGCCCTCCTCCCTTGTCTCTTGCCCTTCAGCCCCAGTGTGCCCAAGTCCCCAGGTTGTTTTGCTTCCTCCCTGTCCTGCTGCATAGCTCACTGGGTTGCCCATGTGGCTCTGAGACTGTCGCCCCTCTGGCTATGGGTTTGAGGCTAGCCAGAGGCCAGCCTTGTCTGTTATTTTGTATTTATTGATTTTCTGTTTCCCTAGTGTTTGTCTTCCATTTGTTTCCCTGTCCTAGGTTTGCCATGCTTGTGTCCAGGGGGGTATTCCACAAACAGGATTAAGGGAAAGTCTGACTTATTTCGACAAGTCTGGCTCATTTAAGTGGGAGTTCCATTCCATCAACGTGTCTTAAATGAATCCCTGCTGAGCTGCCATGGTAACTTGGGCATGTGAACAAGTCTGCTCTGGAACAGGTTAACTGTCTTGCTTAGTTAAGTGTTCTCTCTAAGATCGCCCAATGTGTGGGATTGCTCCGTCGGACGAAATTCCACGCTCTCACTACTCATCTCATGTAATAAATATAATAAAGCCTATAAAAACCACATCTCAGCATTCCAATTCATTGCAAAATAATTAAAATAAAAGCGTACCCATATTACAAAGGTCAAACATGAAATGCAATGACTGAAACTGAAAAAAAATCCGTTAAAATAATATGTACAGGAAGATATTTTTATATTTTGTTTAGTCACAGTCTACTTTGAAAGTTTATTCGTAAAAAGCAAAGATATTATTATTTGTGCAGAACATTTCACACAGATTGAAAGTATATTACGGAGATCAGACAATACAGAACAACATTATACAGCAGGAATGACACATGAACTCAACCCAGAAGGTTGGATATGGGGATCAAACCAGGGACTTCTACAGTGCAAGGCGACAGCATAAACCACTGTACCACCATGCCAGACACGTGTAACATCAACATAACTTATGCATTCTTATGTAATTCTTTGCCAAGCCAACTGCCTGTATGTAGTTTAAGTCTAACTTTTTTGGGAAAGTCTGGCTTTCTTTAGCCACTTTCATGGAATACCCCCTGGCCCCTCTCATTAGTCCACTTGCATTTCTAATTAGTCCTTTTGCAATTAAGTGCCTGCCCCAGTTCAATTCTTTAGTCAGTCACTGTATGGGATATTAACCTGTGCTGTTTCTCCAAATTCTGTTCCTGATGTTGCCCAGTTTCTTTGTATGTTAGTTTATCATTCTTTTAGTTGTTTCTTTTTTCAAGTTTAGTTCTGACCCCTCGTGGTCTTTTATTTTGTAGTTTACCCAAGTGTGTTAAGTTTCTTTATTAAATCCCTTTGGCTACATTCACACTGCAGGCCTTAATGCTCAATTCTGATTTTCTGCTCAGATCGGATTTTTTGTTTGCCTGTTCACATTACTCTTTTTAATGTGGGCAATATCAGATTTCAATGTGAACGATTCACTATACTGAACTATCTCGCATGTGCACAAAACAACAAAGACGCAATGATGCACATGCGCAAAAACAAAGACGTCACTTTATTGATTCGAAAACTGCCTGGTTATGATATGAGCCTTCCAGTTTTGACAGAACAGATTAATCTCCCCAAATACTTATTAAATCCTCACTGTCCCTCCACTGGCCAACTTCTGTGCTCTCCTCCATGTTTGGCAGTCTGACGGAGACATATGGTGACTTCTGCCCGCGCAGAATTGTGACAAATGTCGCCGTAAAAGTCGCATGAATTCCGATTTCGCTGTTCAGACTGAGGTCGCATTGCAAAAAATCAGACCTGTATCCGATTTATGACCACATACTGAAGTGGCCCAAATCGGAATTGAAAAACTCATATTCCATGTGACTTGTGCTGTTCACATTGTCATGAAAAAATGTGATCTAAGCAAAAAATCGGATTTGGGCCCCATTTGTCCTGCAGTGTGAACGTAGCCTTTGTGTCTCTCAGCTGGCAGTGGATCATTACCCTCATTTCCACCTGCACCATCCCCCACATCCATAAGAGATTAATTTTTACCAAGATTCATGTTTTAGACAGTTTAGAGTGATAACTCTCCCACCATGTGTGCACCTTACAGTTCTGTGTTTGACCACCTTGTGTTTCCGCTTTGTGTATTTGGGTTCGGTACTCGTTGGGTGCCTATTACAGTCCTGTTCAGGGCTAGAATAAAGGGCATGTTCTGTTCCGGCAAGCAAGTCTCTTCGTCTTTTGCTACGCTCGCAATACCTTGGTATCATAATATTTTACGTAGAGATTTCCTCAAATGTTACCATTGTCCATCAGTCTCCCATTTGTAGAAAGTGCAGTATCAGCATTTAGACCCTTGCTTCAAACGATTGCTTAACCATGTTTTGCTTCTTCAAGGTTTGAAGATGGGCTATTGCTGTTCTCAAACATACAAATTAGCACAACACCCACACCAAAATGACGTTTATTTTATTGTCCATTAGGAAGAGATTGACAGTGTGCTTGCTGACTCGTTTCAGAAATTTAATGGTCACCAATGTCTGACAAACTTACAACAATGTTTGATCCACTATGGAAGTCAACAAGTACATATGTTTTGGAGCGCTTGTGCACTGGGTAGGTATGTGCGAATCACTGTGGGGAGTCCGGTCAGAACTCTGGCACAACTGCAACTGTTATACTTTATTCCGTGGAATTAGAGTGTAGTCTGTAAACAGAAGTAAAATAACACAATGCAAGACTTAACATTATAAATACAAATTACAGATTACACTGCGAAGTAATCTGGCTCGTCTTCGAATTATAAATCTAAATGATATATACATATCTCCAACATACAGTAAAGGAATCAACCAAGAATGTAAATTAATTATAAAATAGTATACCCTGTCTTACGATTAGTGTCTTTACCGTATAAACCAACATGCAACATTACCCAGGTAGCATTCCCATATGGGGCCTATATGGGAAAGACATGGGCCATCTGGGCTGGCCCAGCTCACATTTTACCCATGTGGGGCCCATATGGGCAGAATCTGGGCAAGCCCATATAGGTTAAATGTGGGCTGAACGATATGGCCCCCATGTGGGCAGGATCTGGGCAAACCCATATGGGTTAAATGCAAGCTGAACGATATGGGCCCCATATGGGCAGGATCTGGGGAAACCCATATGGGTTAAATGTGGGCTGAACGATATGGACCCCATATGGGCAGGTTCTGGGCAAACCCATATGGGTGGAATGTATATGTTGTGATAATGCGGTATACAAAAATAAATTTGTTTGTTGTTGTATACACACACATACAATTGTTTAATTCCTAATATTTAATTAAGTTTCTGAGTGGAATTCACAAAGAAAGAAAAAAAACTTACGTGTTTCATGGACGCACACATCCACGATAATAAATGCCAAGTTATAAACTGAAAATACTAAACTTTACTAATCTTCACTTATCATGGGCTTAAACTGGTTACATAACTAAAAACGAGCCATGCAAAGAACTCCCATGCAGTTTCCCAAAAACTTCTGTCTTCCTTTTGTGACGCGGGATGCACTCGCTCTGCTGGGCGGTCAGCAACGTCTCAGCTCCGACAGATTTAAAGATACAGACGGCCTTTTTAACAACATACCTTTCATTTTTGTCACCACAAATTCCTGTTTTTGATACATCCAGCCTCTTAATACTTGGATGATCATACAGAGCTTAGTTTTTGTACAGAGCTTAGTTACATGGAGGCAAATAAACCCAATCAAAGCCCAAAGCCAGTATCACAGGTGCGTTATGAGATCTCCCATTTTATTAATTCTTCACAGCACTCCATGCTGAAGTAAAATTCGCAGTATTTAGTTTTTTGAAATCTCCTATGACATTGAAAAAGCCAGTTGATGGAATCTTACTCCTCAACACAGATCAATCGTTCAGTCGTCATACTTAAAACAAATAAAACCAAGGAAATGATGTTCGATCCAAAAACAAACAGAGACCATTCACCTTGCCTAGTCAATTTAATAACCTTTCCTTTAGGATTGATCAGATGCTGCGCTATCTGTGTAAATGACAAGGCTTTTTAGTGAAATTGTACAGATTGTTCTGTTTCACAGAACATTTTGCTTCGTGGCATCCCAACTTTCAGCGTGAGTGCATATCATGTTCAAACAGATGTGAGAAGAGATGGGCAACAAGGAATCATATTAAAAGGATCAATATATTGAACAATGTCTGCAGTAATTACTGGTTTGGATATGTTTACGCCTCAAGAAAATGTCTGGGGATAGTAAAGCTTGTGCATCATAACACAACTACAAATATCCAAAATGTGCAGTTGAACATGTACAACAGGTTGAACACAGACCTGCTCCTCATAAAGGGGCAGGTTACCTCCTGCTCATAATGATTGTTTTTTACAAGGTATTCTACTATAATTTATTACATAACTGAACTGAATTAATTTTCCATTTTTACAAGGGCTACTAGCTGGTATGCTAATAAGGAGACCATGTTCTTCCTTTTGGGTTGCATAGAGCTCACCCCACCACAATACACAAACACAGGTGCACATTCATACACAACAGGCAATTTACACACGTCAGGTAGCATAAATGGATGTCTTTGGACTGGAGCACCTGGATGAGGTATGTGTACATGTGCAGATAGACAGGTTTTTATAGTTTTATAAGTTTTTCTTTTTCTAAATTCTTCATAAACCAGTTATATTAGTAGGGAGCATGGTGTTGTGGGTGTTGGAGTTTTTTAGACAAAGGTTTTATTTAGTTTCATTTATTTTGCCACACAATGAAAGAGCAACTGTAACCTAGGCTTTTCTGAACAAGGTGACCTTATGATCACTAAATCTGACCCCATGAGCATTTGACTGTTTTATGTTGCAGCTGCTTAAAAGCTTGAGAACCCCATTCACATTCACTCATCAAGGGTATTCTACTCTACGGATAATAGGTTTCCCAGACTACTAAAAAATACAGTTATTGTACAGTATGTTTTATTAAAATATCATTTAGAATGGGTCTTTATTTGCAATTTTACTTCTGGCATCAGAATATTTATTTACAACTCCATTTAATATTCAAATTCTGCAAGAATGACACACATGGGTCTACTGTTTAGGCCTGTTCCAAAGTCATCCTGAGCCAAGGTCTTATACTGAAAACTCATCTACATACTGCATCTGTGTCACAGTCTCCTATCAAATCAGGCCAGCTCTGGGTGTTCTGATGCCCTAGGTGAGATTTTCCAGACCCCACCCACCCCCTAGAGCAGCAGAAAAAAAATGGATCAATTCATTTCTATTAATAACATGTCAGTAGCACATGGTATCTGGTTGCACTGATAGCTCACATCTGTTTCAAAAGAAAAGTGTTGAGAAATTAAAACTACTGTTCTCATATGTCTCTAACTGTATTGTCGCGGAATGCAACTACAGGTATTTTAATTGCCTATGTTGCCTATAGCCCCCCAGGATCCAGGTATTGCTAAAAGTGTGTTATGAACAAATTAACGTTTTTAAAAGGTGTCTATACAACACTGACAATCTGTATTACACCCATCCTTACACAGCAGGGCATTTTTTTATGCCAAAATCTTTTTTTGCTAAAATCTTTTGTTGGAGTTAATAGGCAATAAAACATCTCACAGTCAATAATAATAACAATGCCAGCAGGTATTTTAGATCCAAAATCATTTCAGTAATTTCAAAAGTTTAGTTTTCATATCAGACAGGGGGAGGACATACTGTATACATTTTTCTTTCTAATAGCTTCATAAAATGTTTGCCATTTTAGTGACGAAATTACAACAGAGACCATTTTTGCCGAGATGTAACAATGCATTTAATCATTTTAAATAGGCTTCATATATTTAATTCCATCAGTTTCCATAAATAAACGATGAATGTTTCTGACAAACTTACAAATAGCTCTTTTGTGTACAGTGCGTAGGTTTTCAATTTCTGAGGAGGTTCAGGATCACAGTGGGTGCAGAGGTATTTGTATTATTCTGCAATATTAATATCACTGTCATTCTGACTTAAAGGATGCTTCAAAGACCTTGGCCCAAAGTCAGCTGACATTTGTTTTGCTACTGTAAAAATCAATTAATTTTGCGCACGTCAGTCATAAAGGTGACTTATCTCATTTCTGTAGTTGGTTCCAGGTAAAAGGCGCATCAAAACGGCATGAACCTTGATTTATATGAGCAAGTTCTGGCACAGCCTCTTAGTGCGGCAGGAAAAAAACAGTGGCTGCCCTGTACACAATACTGAAGGGTCACATCTCAAACCGTTTGTCTGGTGGGACGTATGCCTTTTGTGATATTCTCCTTAATAATATTTAATGTCCTTGATTGCAGTTCACAGTGGAGAAAATTACCATGTACTGTGACAAGTTCAGAGAAAAGCTCTTTTGCTGAGCTTCTGGCTATATTTAATTGTCCATTCATTTTCCATAACCACTTATCCAGTGAAGGGCGACTGTGAGTCCATTCCTGGAAGAAAATGGTGCACAGGATGTCAATCTATAACACAATCACACCCTATGAGCAATTTAGACACACTGATTCATGTAAGCAGTGTTTGGTAAGCAAAAAAAGCATTCAAAAAAAATCCACACATATCAGGTGCAATTTGGAGAATTTTGAGCTGACCTTGTGCCTTTGAGCTGGGGAAGGAAACCGGAGTTTCCAGAGGATGCATGAACACAAACAAACTGAATAAACACAAAGGCTGGCAGGAATTGAGTGCATAATATTGATATGAGGCCACCCTATCTTCTGCTGAACCACTGCATGACTTATGTCAGTGGTCATTAAAATGAAAAAAATATATATCCCTGCTTGGTCCTCTTGGTTAGATGCTATTTTATACATCCTTGTGCAAATAAATTGAAACAAGGAAATGAAAAAACACATTTTTTTTCTAATTGGTATTGTGAATCACACTATACTCACATTAATACCATAATATGAGCTCCTCAGCTTTTGAGTAGTGTTTTTGATCACATGACTAATGGTTGCCAGACACCTACTGTGATTGCTGTGTCCTTGTAGGTCTTTTCTGTGTAGGTTCACGACCTAAACAGGGGCATTTCGTACAATGACTGAATCACAACTAACCGGTAGTTAAAACAGTAACCTCACTAACCAAAATAAGTGTGATGCAATCTTGGCTGATATAAAGACTGTGCATTGGCAATTATTACTTCATCTGATTGACAAACAATAATGCATTCCAATTCCCATTTACATGTACATGTACAACAAAACAAACAGATGCAAAATGGCAGCTTTCCTGCATTAAAAAAAACCATGAAACATGAAAAAAGTCAATGAAAAGGTGAAAAACACTGCAGTTTGTTTCAGTTAATTTGCACAAGGATGTATTTTATTAGCAAAAATAGTTTGTCAAGTTGGACTGAGTACACCAGACACACCATGATATTCTGACACTGTGACATAGTGTTTTATTTTATAAAATTTTATTAATTGTAATATAAATTATTTTTATTATTTTAAAATCAGTTCAAAATTCAAAAAGTGTGTCAGTTAAAAATGTGTGTTCAAAGTATATGCTCTCCTATAACATCTCTTGATGACTTTTGTTTCCTTTCATTTTTCAAGTCTGCTCTTTCTTTATTCTGTTTTTCTTCTCTCTTTGTCTAATTATTGTATCCAGTACCTGTATAGGGAATTTGTCATTCCTCTAGAGTTGTGAGACCAGACTGAGGTATTCTATAAGAGAGCCTCCTACCTACCTCTTCATGGACTTTGGGATTGTGCAATGAACTATATACCTGGATCCACTCACCCGCAGTTGTATTTAGCTGTGATCAATTCCAGAGGCCAAGGCCATGGAACAGTACATCCAGGAAGCTTTGGATCAGGAATTTATCTGGTCTCCACCTAGCCTATCAATGCATTGATTACCATGGTCTAAATGAAGTGATTATGAAGTTTCTCTACCCTTTACTTTTAGTTCCTGCAGGCCTGGAGCAAGGGAAGTCAAGTACATTACCAAGCTAGATCTGCAAAGAGTATACAATCTCATTAGGATACAGAAAGGATATGAATGTAAGATGACATTCCATACCCGCAATGGACACTGTGAATATTTAGTAATGCATTCCGGTCTACCTAATCTTCCATTGATTGCTCAGGCTCTTCATTTGAAACTTTACATGATACTTTAGAGTATTTTTCACTATTTATATTGACAATCTCTTTATGTAATCTTCAGATATCAAAGTTATATCAAGCATGTTTGCTTTCTGTTGTAGATTCACCTGGCTCATGTTTTAGGTAAGACAGAAAAATGTCAGTTTCATATACCAGAAACCTACTTTCCTCAGTTATACAACTAGTGCTCAATAAATACCAACAGATCAGTAGTAACTGTGAAGTTGTGTCCTCCACCTTTGTCAGGCAAGGTTCACATTCCTAGGAAAGTGCCAGCACCACTTATGACATTGCTTAGAAAGAACTGAAGACCAGAATCACCAGTGCCCCAATTCTGAATCATGAGAGGGTAGCATGGGGGCAGTCCTTCCAAAGAGCAAGGTGAGCCATCCAGGTTACAAGGGGGGCCTTCTTTTCTAAGTAGCTTTTATCTACAAAGAGGAACTATAGCATTAGCAATAGAGAATGTTTATCTGGTGCTTACAGATCATCATAACCTCAAATGCATCAGGATGGCTGAGAAATCAAAAATCAGAGGTCCAGGTCTATGCTTTTCTGCTGTTTCCAGCTTACCCTGTCATTGACACATTGGTCAAAAATTGTCTGATGCACTCGGACCTGACAGAATGACGGAACTCCAAGAAGACTCACTTCTGCGAGCCGAGAAACAACATCTTGGTTTACTCCAGGAAGTGATATTCTCGCTAAACCAGCCTGAGGTCCAGGAGAATCCCGTGGTGCCGGAGTTAGCCAGCCGGAGCAGAACCCTCCTAAGAGAGATGCCTCTGCCTGGGAACACGCACCTCATGAGCAAGGTGCACGAAAACCTCTGGCAGCGGGTTCAGCGCATGACTGAGGGGAGGATCCAGCCAGTCGCGTTACACAGGGCAGAAGTTGCCGAACCACCATCTGTCCTTCCGGAGATGGTCCAACCTCTGCTGCCAGCCACCAACCGGAGGAAAAAGAGAAAGAAGCCAAAGGAGAGGAGACTGGAGGAGGAACTGATGATCTTCCTGGGGGCCGTCTCTCTCTCCGCAGCTTCTCTTGATCAAGAATTCCGCAGAGCTCACATCACCGCTGCTTCATCCCTGCAGGTGCCCAAAGCCTGCGTCGCCACCACGGAACTGCTGCCGCTAACAGCTTACCACTTCCAGGAGGCACGCCTGGCTAATAAGGGGGCCAGGGCAGTATGGGATACTATTCCGCAGGTCCTGAGGGCTCTTAAAGGGGCAAAGCCTACTATTACGGTGCCAACCCTGGCAGCAATAACTGATGTTCCTGACTTGCCTGTTCAATCCGTGCCTGACCTACAGTATCTGTTTTGCCTGTTCCTGGTCTGCCCGACCTGCCTGACGTCCCTGAGGTTCCGGTCCCAGAGGCCCCTGCTGCACTACCACCCACAGAGGCTCTTGTCCCAGCGGCTGATGTGCCGTACACAGAGGCTTCGGTCCCGGCGCCTCCGCCTCCTGCTTCTCCCGAGGTCCCAGCACCACCGCCCCTGGAGGTTCCTGTGCTGCCTGTCTCGGCTGCGTCCCTGGTGGTTCCTGCCCTGCCTGTCCCGGCTGTGCCCCCAGAGGTTCCTGTGCCGGTGGACGATGTTTTTCCCCCCTCTGTGCCTGACCTGCCCGTACCTGATGTGCCTGACCTGTCCGTACCTGATGTGCCCGACCTTCCCATACCCGATGTGCCCGACATTCCCGTACCTGATGTTCCGACTTCACCCACATGTGATGTTCTGGCTCCGCCCATCCCTGCTCCAACCACAGTGGCTCCTGCTCCACCCACAGAGGCTCCAGCTCCAATGCCCCTGGCTCCCTGCCCCGAGGAGGTCCTCGACTGTCGGACCATCGCTTCTTCTCCCTTATTAAAGATGGAAGATGAGCTCAAATGGGACCCCTCGGAGATTACCTTGACTTCCCTGTTGACCCTCTCTGGGGGGGCACCCCGACCATCACCACAACGTGAGTGATCCCGGCCAGGTACCCAGCTGCTGGTGTCCTGGAAGGGGAGAGAACACCTGTGCAGGGGTCGGGTCGAGCCCCCCCACCCTGCCTCCTGGCTCGCCCTCAGTCTCCTTAGCTGTGGTTCCAGGGGCACCTGTGGGTCCTCTGGCTCCTGCTCGGCGGTCACCTGCGGGCCCCCCTTCAAGGACTCGTCAACCTCCTTCAGCCCCGCCTCCAATGCTTTGTTGATCACCTGCAGGACCCCCAAATCCAGCCTGTCAGTGGACAGCGCCTTCGCCTGCTGTGGCTGCGTCGTCACCTGCTGTGGCTTTCCCTCCCTCCTTGTCTTCACCAGGGTCCCTCCAACTTCCTCCTCACCCCCTCCGAGGTACCCTCCTGCTCCAGCCTTGAGGTCGCCTGCTGCCCCTGCGGCTGCCGCCTTCTGCCCACTGGGGCTCCCACAGGCTCCCCGTTGTTCCCCATCCTTTCCTTTACGGCCCCCTGTGTCTGCTCCTCGTCCCTCTGTCTCCTATCTTCATTCCTGGCCCTTTCGTTCCTCCTGTTGGTGTTCCCCCTACGTCTCCTTTTCTGGTGTCCATCTGCCTGTCTGCGTTCCTTGTGGTCTGTCAGTGGTTGTCCTGTTTCTTGTCCCTGTGCCTGTTCTGTGTGTCCGTCCTGTCCCTGGTCTCCCGTTAAAGGTTTTGCTTTTGTCTTCCAGGTCCCGTGTCCCTGGTCTTGTCTGTCGCCTCCCCTGAGTGGCTGGAGTGCGTGGCTTTTGGGGGGGTTTTGTCATGACCTGCTTGTACGATCCTTCTGTGTGCCATGCCCACCTCGTTACCTCGTGTGAATTCCTGATTGTATTCGGCCATTTTGTGTTATTTCTGAGTAGTCCAATGTATTTAAGTCCGTGTTCAAGTCTGTTTCCCCAGTTCCGTCAATGAAGTCTTTTCTGTGGTTTACCTTGTCTGAATAAACCCCTGCATCTTGGCTGCCTCATCTTGGCTCCTTACTCGCATGCCCAACACTCAGACCTGACATTTTCCTTTGGTTATTTAATATGTTACTTCAAATACTACATGTTGTCACCTCTTTCCAGGAATTAAAATATCTGTGATTGTTACGATTTCTATCTTCAGATCTGACCCTCTTTTTTGGGACGTTTTGTAGAGCTAATGGAATTTATTGCAGCGGCTATGTATTGCCATTAAAGATACATTTTAAGACCAGACTTTATTACTTTTGCGCAAAGTACAAGTTGTGCAACACATACATGTGTGGAATAAATTGTTATAATATTATGTTTGGGGCCATTCCAGAATGCATTCATCAATTCCAATCCAAATCAGGAAATGGAACTGGAGTTGGGATCAGAAAAAAACTATGGGGAACAGAACTGGAATTTTCGGATTTGGATTATAATTGATGAATGCATTCCAGAATGGCCCCAACCCTATAGAACTTGTACTTCTAAACATTTTATTATTTGTGATAAAAGTGTTTAGGCACCCACATAAGACATTTTGTCATGTCCTTTCACTGTTCAAAATTCCTCTTTTTTAAATTTACAGCCACTGTCATCAGGCTTTGCAACCAGAAAGGTTTTATTCACATATTATATGAGCATGCAGCTTATTTGCACTAACCATTTATGGTTATTTGTCTGTTTTCCAATTGGGCAGGATCTCAGGCTCATACCCATATGCGCTTTCCAAGATACCTGTAGCTACGACATTTCCAAGGCAAAATGTGCATTGGCCAGGTTTGATAAATTTGACAAATTGTTACATTTTTTTGTGTGTACGTATCTTCTTTTTGTTCATATGTATTTTTTCACAATGAAATTTATACAGTTTGATAACTGAGGCCTCAGGCCTTCAAGGTGGTCCACACCTTCTGCTATAAATCTCGATGATGTTCATGCATATGCTGTCTTCTACTGGACTCTTGACAGCACTGAGACCATTTGCAGTAGCTGGTCCACTGGGAGAGTTACAGACCAGAGGAATGCCTGTGGATTCCCATTTCCATTCCTAGTTAGGATACTTGTGTATGTCTATTTCAGATTTTCTCCAGTACTGGTTATATTACACCCAGTTCTGAGAGTTTATTGTCTCTGTTATACATGGCATGAGACGAAACACTGGCAACCACAATAAGATGAGGAAACCATTAAAATAATGATCAGATGTTAGTTAAAATTGTGCTCTACCACATGCAGAACTGTTTGTAAATTTTGCTTTAAGGAAGAATTCTGGCCTTTGGATTATGGGTGATTGGCGCCTTGTCCTGGTTTATTCCCTGTCTTCTGTCCATTGCCTCTGGGATAGCCTGCTGACTGTTGCAACCCTACAAAGGACAAGCAAGCATAGAAAAAGAATGGATGGATGGATTATATGAAAAATCATTGCTTCTAAACCCTACTATCCACCCATTCCCTGTAACTGCTCATCTAGTACAGGGTAGAGCCCATCCCAAGAAGTACAGGGCAAAGGGCAAGGGAAACTCTAGATCGGATGCCAGTCTGTCACAGGGAATGCAAACAAAATGAAACACTATGGGTAATTTGGAGAGCATTGGAGAAGACTGAAGTGCTCGGAGGAAAGCTGTGTTAACACTAGCGGATATGTAAGCTCCATACACACACATACATACCCTTAACCTCTACCTATCCCTAACCTTAACCATGAGTAACTTTTTTGATGGCATTCACAGATTTTTATAAAACTGAGGTTATCTAAATGGGGACCTCAAAAGATGTCCCCAAAAGTAGGGAAATTTCAGGTTTCCCTACACTTTGGGGACAATTTGGTCCTCAAATGTGATCTATGCAAACCCACTCACACAAGCAGGGGCGTGATTGCTGAAGGTACTGTGAAGGTTCTACCCACTGAGCCACCACGTTGCCCCATACATTCTAAGCATTAACATTAAAACACCGGCAAATGGAGAGTGGCATTATGGAAGCAATTTGAGAGAGCCCCTGATAGCAATGCAATGGGTTTTAACACTGCATCACTCTCATCTGTAGATGCGAATCACACAGAGCCGTATCCCTCAGCTAGAAATTGGTTTTAGGCTTCTAAGTGTGATTTTATTGGTTTCTGCTTTATTAACATCTTATTTTGTTTCACTTCTATACGTTTGGGTGGTTTTTAGACCCATGATCACATCCAGGAGCTCTCCTGGGCGTTGTAACAAATGCTTTAGACCTTGACTTCTGCTACATGGTGCTTAACTAGTAGGGATTAAAAATGGGCCCTGCTTTCCACTGTTGTGCAGAGACGAGATATTAGGAAGAAGTGGAAGCAGAATTAGAAAAAGAAAAAAAAAAGAGTAAAGGGTCTTTTGTTTCAGTAGTGCACTCAGAATGTTGACCAAAGCATCAATAAGCCATTAAGATCTCCAGATACCATGCAGAGCTGTACATACGCAGTGTGTTCCTGGGTCCGCTTCAACTGGGGCTTCTGCAGTACAGCCAGGAAAAGCCATTTTGGCAGACATGACTGGCACCCAGCGAGCGCCAGATTTTAGACTTTGATATGAACATATTCCCTTCCCTAGGGCTGCTGCAAGAAAAAACAATAAAAAAAAAACCAAAAAAAAAAAAAAACGGAAAATCAAAGCAAACTGGTTTACTGTCTGTGCGAATGTAGCGTACCTGTTCAGTACCTGATGGAGAGCAGTACAATTAACCATTCACTCGATACATACAATGAAAGAGGAAAACAAGCAAATGAATGTAGCAACTTCCACACAAGTCTATAAAGGGAAGGAGGTGTTTGCTAAAACCCATATTTGCCATTTATTACCCCCTGCTGTTGTTGTTTTCTTTCTAGATCTCTCTAAAACTTCCAGTGTGGGTGTCATCTAACTAACATACAGAGGTGCAAACCTCTTATTACACAAAGCCCCAGTATGTTAAATAAACAAAAGCACATCTCTTACTTTGTATCAATCTCAAAGATGCATAATGTATTTATTCTCATGACATGTAAGTGCACTCATTCACCTTAGATGTGTGTCTGTCCTGTATTGAGAAGAAGATTAGTACATCCTGCCAAAGACAAACTGGACTTTTCTGATTCATTCTCATGGGGAATAAAATGTTATAAAAATATTAAAAACAATAACAAATCAGCCTGCCTTGTGTCTGTAGCTTCCAGGATAGGCTCCAGATCCCCTAGACCAGGAGTGGGCAATCTTATCCGCTAAGGGACGGTGTGTGTGTGGGTTTTCGTTGCAACTCCCTGATTAGGTCACTAATTAGAGGACTGATTGGTTGAAGAGTCCTCACACCTGGGTTTGAACAGCTGACCTAAAGGTCATCCCAAAAACCTGCATACACATCGGCCCTTTCCGGATAAGATTGCCCACCCCTCCCCTAGACCCTGCATAGGATAAACAGGTACTGATCATGGATGGATGGATGAATGGGACAATTCAATTTTCTATTCTCCATTGACTTCCCTTTATTGTGTAGACAACTGCTGTATGTATGTATGAGAGCCACTATCAACCAGAGACAAATTCTGTCACACCTGTCTCTGCTTTACTAATTGGTTAATTTAACCTGCTCTGGGCTGGGTTCAATTGGAGCAGTGCTTGCTCTTTGGTCACCAGCATTGGGCTTCACAGTCAGCAGTAACCTTGTCCGAGGTTTGGTTTTTGTGGCCGTTAGTGTAGGTCTGTTTTCTGTGTCAGTAGCCTGCAGGTTCTGACTTGGTGGTGCCGGTAGCCCCTGGCATTCATGGTCCCTATTGACTGGGATTTGGGCTTTTGCTTGGGTGATTTCTGTGTTGGGGCTTCTTGATCCCAGGTGGCCATCATTCTGTAGCTGGTGTGCTGTGCTGCTGGCTTCCTACCTCTGGGGTTTTAACATCCTGGGTATTGTTTTTGTCCCTTTTAGGGTCTCAATTTGGGGTTTTCCAGGCCTCTGCAAATGAGTCAGCCTTCTGTTTGACCTCATCTTGGCTATGCGTCCAGACAGGAACCTAAGTGACTCTGGTTCCCTGTTCCCAGCAGTGTTGGGGACGGTTGGTCTCAGAGGCCGGGGGGCAGAAGACCTGGCATCATGGATGGGTGGCCCAGGTAGAGGTTCTGTCACAGATCTGTATTTTAATCTGTATCCTGAACCAAAATTCCCTGTATGTGTGAACATACTTCATCAAATAAGCCTGATTCTGACTAGGGTGGAACAGCTGTGAAACATAGACTATAGACTATTGTACCTAACAGGCCCTAGATATGGTATCCTTTGCAATTGTTTGAAGACTGTGCAGTAATTTGCAATTATTGTAAAAACCAGTTTCATTTATTTTGTATGTAACAACAAGAAGATTAATTCACATACTTTAGCGCCTTTCACCAAGCTAAGGATGCTTTACAGAGGAATGATAAAGAAAAAAAAGCTAATCATTACAAATAAAAGACGGAAAAATTATAAAACGATAATAACATGGCAAAGACAGCAGGCTAACTCTAATCTTGGGACTTGAGTATTGAATATATGACTTTGGGGGGGAATTCCATAGCTTGTGGGGGGGGGGGGGGGGGGTT
>JAODJW010000001.1:24690227-24701705 GCA_026777045.1 Hyperopisus bebe
GGGGGGGTTTAGTTGAGTAAGAATCTCATATGCGGTAATAACTTTGAACTCCACAAATTTACATTACATGGTTACGTGGGTTTGCAATATACTGTACCTTGTACACTTGTGGACCACAGATTTGGTATATTTTTATAACAGTAATGTTCCTTGATGCTGTATGAAAATGGATTTTCCATTGGGATCAATAAAGTAACATTCATCCTTCCATATAGTTAAAATTTATACAGTATCTAATCCAATTTAAATATCGATACATGATAGTGTTCCACACTGACACACCAGGGCATCTCTAAAAAAAGCCACATCTGACTTGGATGAGCTTACGATGAGAACACGGGGGGCGTTGCACCTCTTCCCAGCATCCGTCCCAACTGGCCCTACACTGTATGTGAGGTAATGAGTTCCCATTTGGGATCAGGGGAATCCGTCTTCGTCTGCTCTCAGCTGCACTCATGTTCTCCGGGATTGATCTCTATATAACTGACGCATAGGTCCTTTGTGTCTCTTAAATCAAGTATCTGGGTTGTCCATTGTCTTACTAGTACAACATGCCATACTCTGCATGAAGATGGGGATTAGAAACCATGTTGGTGGATTGGACAGTAAATAACAGCTATGGCAGGAAAACCCAGACAATTTGGGGCAGACTGATTAAATAAATGTGCAAAAATGCAAATTTACAGACTGCACCCCAAGGTCCTCCTCTGAAATGGATAAAAAGTTCTGATAGTCTTAAACAAAGTTCTATAACATTTCTCTGTTTATTTTGTTTCAAACAGAAAGGAATAAAGAATTTAAGTATTAAAGTATACCTTATCCAAGAAAACATAAAACAATGATTGAAGTTAAAAAAACTTAAATAATATGGAATGAAACTACATCTAAACTTTTACCAGACTAATAATCATCTATAGAAAAACCTTGTCCTTTCCAGACTTCACCACATTTTATGTTTTTTCACTTTGTTCTTAGTTCTGAAGCTACAGATCTCTGATGTATCCTTTTTATTTATTTTTTACCATTGCAGTCATTTAATAAAAATATATCATTATCACCTTATAATTTGTAAGTAGAAAAAAGGTTTCATTACAGAAATAATACAATAAGCAACACTGAGCACTTGTAACCTTGGAATACATTTCTTTCATACTTTAGAGGATGCAAAAAATGCAAAAAACCCTGATGGTCATTAAGATCATTAGCTGTAGTTCTGAAATGGCAGGCACATAATGCAAAGACTGACGGCTAGACAAAGGCTGGGAACACTGTGGTAGCTGGAGACAGCCACCCTGCCGTTATAGGTCCAGACATGATGTTAGAGTATAGCAGGGGTGAGGGCTTCCCAGTGTGAGTCCTATCCGG
Organism: Hyperopisus bebe; assembly: GCA_026777045.1. Taxonomy (NCBI): domain Eukaryota; kingdom Metazoa; phylum Chordata; class Actinopteri; order Osteoglossiformes; family Mormyridae; genus Hyperopisus; species Hyperopisus bebe. The sequence continues at coordinate 24,691,593 of JAODJW010000001.1, forward strand.
TGCTTAGTGGGGTGCAGAAGTTCTAAATGTAATTAGAAATTGTTCATAAATCCACCCTCTCTTCTGCCTCCAGCTTGGAGCCATCTGCTCCTGAGGCCGATGACGAGATGCAGATATCCGGCTTCCGGTGCTGTCCGAAGGAAGGGTCCATCCATCAGTCCAGCAAGCCGCTCATAAAGCATGAACCACCCCTTTCTGTGTCTCCAGCCTCCATGCTGTGTTTGCTAATCCGGGGCCAAAATGAATTGAGAGACTCTCATCTCTACTTCACAGTTCGATTTCTCAGATGTTCATGCATCGCATAAGTTTTTGAGCCATTTGAAGGAATCTTTGGGCAGGAAATTATTTTTATGACTTTTCCCATTAGCTATTAGTTACGAAAATCATGCTCAATGAGACAAATAGCCTCGTGTTTCCTATTTGTACATGATATGATTGTCCTTGCACCACTTTAGGAAGGCCGTGAAGATGCCCTTCTTCCTTTAAGGAGCCTCCAAACCCGTTGCCTGAATTCTATTACTGCTTCATGTTGGGGGGTGTGGGAGGAACATAGGAAACCCCCAAAAACGTAAATGACTTTACGTCATTGATGGCATGGTAGCTCTGAAAGAGATTATGCTTATAGTGAAATTCATACATAAGCTGGTTAATGAATTATTTTAACAAACATTAAGCATAAAACGTAATATTATTAAGTGGCATTCAGTTAGTGTTTTCCACTGCTTCATGCCATATGTTTTATGAGATGGACTGCAGACCTGCCAAAAGCCAGGACACTTCTGCTTTAAATGTTTGTTTGGGATCACTTCCCATAAACCACTATATGACACGTTCTAGCTATGAACTGTCCACGTTCCGACTCTAACTGTTTACACAATTACTGTAAGACAAGCATCAATCTGACAGTTTGGCTTTCTAGGTGGGGGCCCAAAAACCCCCATCCCCATGCTGGCAGGGGATTGGTATTTAAACAGCATTCCCAGAAGATTTAAATGTTGCCATTGGCCATATGGTGGTTGAAGCTAACACACCCCTAATGGCTGCATTAGACACCAACAAGCTAACACATACGCTATGCCCAACATCTCACCAACAAGCACCACAGCCAGCTCAAGGCAAGGCCTAACAGATTGCCCTGGAACATGTTTCCAACCAATGCACCTCATGGGAAGCCCAGTGGCTGGTCCTGCATCCACCATGGTCCTGCCTGCATAAATCCACTGAACACAGACACTTCGTTAGCAGAACTGACTTTGTGCATGCTTAAACATAACAATCAATGCCATAATTCACTGCCATTTTTTCAATTTTCCCTATTTGTGTGCATGTGTGTGTGTGGATTATGTTTATTTTACATCGTGGGGACCAAATGATTGTAATGATTGGCATTGTGGGGACCATTTTTCAGGTTCCCACAAAGATCTGTGAAGGCAATCAAAAAACTAAAAATGCCTCGTAGTTTGCTTGGTTACGTGGTTGAAGTTAGGGCTGGATAGGGGTTAAGGTCGTCATGTTGTGAGTTTTCCCCATAGAAATGGATGGAGAGTCCCCACAAAGATATAATTGCAAACCTGTGTGTGTGTGTGTGTGTGTGTGTTTTGCTTTGGTTGGATGAATTTGTAGTTTTTTTAGATTAAGAGTAGTGAAGTTGCATTCTTTTGTTGTGTATGGAACTAAGGGTTCTAGTAACAGTATGTTTTATTCCCTTTGGTTATTAGGTTAACTATAAGGACCATCTTTTCTCTCTTTCATTTCTTGATCCTTCAGGTGGTGTAAATATCATCTTCACATATTTTAGAGTCTCGAAACATGAAGGGAATAACATTTTGTTATTTCAGATAAATTATCCTGTAACCAACACTCATGAAAGAATATCTACTCTGAGAACTGTTTAATGTATTTAATACATATCATTTGACAATAAGTACATAAAATCAAACCTTTAATTCCTATAAGCTCACTACCAGACTTGTATAATGCATATTTAATCCACTTTTATTTCATTGGCCTTTATTATTCACTTTATTGTTTGAATTTGGCTAAAAGTTCAATCCTAGCATTTATTGCAGTTTTTCAATGGAGACAATTGAGATTCAGTAGTAAAAGTTTAAAGCTTGAAAGCTTGAGAACTCAGCTGCTTCTTGTTTATAAGTCTGCACTAATTATAGTAATATTAGATCAGTGCTTATAAGTCATGGTAGCTTAAGCATTGGTACAATGAACTGCATGGTTTGTAATATATTTTAACTGCAGTATCTGCTACCTAATAATAATCACTTTTAGCGTCACTAAAGGCGTGAGTTGCGTTAATGTGCAGCTGTTTTAGCCTATGTGTCGATAACAGGAATATTGTTATGAAAATGTATAACACAATCAAACAATATAACTCAATATAAGATGTAATACTTTTAAATCAAGTAATTTGTTGTTCTGACAAGAACAATGCTTGTCTTCAGGTAATTGAAAGCAAAAGTAAAATAGAAAATGTAAAACAAGTGCTACTGTAGGTACAGTACAATAAGAATTTTTTTTTTCATTATATGATGTATTTTTGCATGGAACAAATGGCAAATTAAATAAATCTTAGTCACAAGCAACACAAAGCCAAGAATACAAAGAAATCCCTGATGTGTCATTGTTGACGCCATTGCTAAGCAACAAGTGATGTCACTTGTCTGCTATGTGTCAAGGGGTAGCAACAAGCTACAGAAAACCAATAAGGCAAAAATCTAACTCCAGCCAACATCCATCCATCCATCCATTTTCTGAAACCGCTTGTCCTATTCAGGGTCATGGGGGGTCCGGAGCCTATCCTGGAGGCAGTGAACAACCCAGGATGGGGTGCCAACCCATTGCAGGACACACTCACACAGCATTCAGTCACAGATGCACCTCCAACCAACAACTGCAGAATTTCTTTTAATATCTGACTGTTACTTTGTGACAGGCAATTATTACAGTTTTTTGGTATAACAAAGAACAGATAGCAGTGGTTCAGAGGCACCGCGATTATTGTAGCCTGGCATCACACGGCCGTGGGTGAGGAAACTGCACCCCCCCCCCCCTGCTTTTGGCAAGATTTCCTCCTGCAGTTCATCCAGGTTAGAAAATTGGAGTCTTTAAAATGCCCTTGATGTGTGAGTCTGGCCCCATCTTGGACGCTTCCATTTAGTTACCTTTCATTTTAATTGTGTTCCATGTCTGGAATTTTAAGTAATGTTTTTTTATAATTAAAGATTAAATAGTGTATTGATTGAGAGCACATTAGGAGGAGCTGTGTGGCTCAGCGGGGTAGGGCTTCTGCCCATGATCAGAATCCCGGGGCCCGCAGACTGATGCTGCCATTGGGCCCCTGAGTAAAGCCTTTAACTCCCAATTGCTCCAGTGGCACTGCATGCTGGCTGAGCCTGACCTGTGACCCCCAAGCTTTTTCTCACCTATATGTGTGTCTTATGGAGAGCAAGATGGGATAAGCAAGCAGACAGTATCCACACTGTGATCAATAAAGTATCATTATTCTATTGATTTACTACTAGGATTCCCCTGGCTGGCAGTACGTGTGTGGTTATAGAAAATTCATCGACACCCTTATGTCCAATGAGATTTGAGAATTCAACCATGCTGTGGCATAAAATAAGTTTATAATAAAAAAATAGACCACTCTGGGGATTTTGAGCATACTGGATGGAGTTTGTGTGCTTTAATGATCCACAGTGTTATGGTGTATGGAGTTTGAGCTTCTGGTAGGGCTTTCTTTGGTGAACAAATCACTGCAGAAAAAGGTATCAAAAAAATACCAGTGTACCCTACGGGGAGGAGGTGCTTGCCAGCGAGTGTCTGGTGAATGGAGACCCACGTAACCCTGCAGGTCTCAGCCCGAATTAGCTATATGGAGTCAGCTTGTGGCCTGGGTCAGGGGCACTGTTATTTTGGAGACGGGCATGAAGCCATGGAGAATGACATCTGCTCCGAGCTGCTCGGCATGCAGCCACCGCGACCCTCACCACCAAAAGCACTTTGAAAATGATAAAAAGCCATCATTTCCTTGTCTCCCAGGCCATATCCTCTGGCTATACTGAGCACCCATCCTGTTTCCCTGACCACTGCAAAGAAAATGGCCGTCCTTTCTGCAGGTTCCTCTCTCCCAGTTTGTAAGACCCAAATAAAGCCTTCATCTAATCCTACTGAGTCACATAAATGTTCTTGCCATTCTCTCAAAAAGTAGCCTTAAATATGATCTTAAAATAAGTCCAGGAGATGCGTCTTCAGCCCTGTTTTCTATTAATCTGACACCCTTTCCATAAGGCACCCTGCACGGTTATCTAACCTGATTAAATGTAGACCCTGGACTGCACACTAAGCTTACCCATTCACCAGATACGAGTGCTTTAGACAAATGACGAGTACAAAAACCTGAACACTAATAAAAAAAAAAAACTGCATGTGAGATTACAACAAAAACCCACATTATGTTAAACATTCATCTCTCAGCACAAGCATGTCTAAATATTCCCTGTGGTAATCATGAGTACAGGGCTGTCACGGCCAATCCCAGTTTCAAGCCAATCAGCTTGTAGGGCCAAAGCAATCGGTATTCCACCCCAGTATACACCACCTAAATATATAAAACCTGATGTGTATATTATGCCCCTGTATCAATGAAATGGGGGATAATATCCTGTTAAATGATATTTATTCTCCTAGACCTTATTACTTATTACTTTTAAGGTAATTCTGGAAGAATGTCACTTGTAACTGAGGATTTCGGAACAGGTTCGCTTCTGCCAAGGTCTTATTTAACACCTCCTTAGCGTCAAACATCGAACCAAAGAAGGCTGAACTGATATTTAAAGGTCAGTGTGGCTCATTCGTACTCCGACCCCATTACAAAGGATAATTTCAGTATGAATACAAGGAAGGTTTTTGCCCTGTTGCTTGAATCACCTTAAAAGATGTTAAAAACATCTGCCACTTTCTGCATGACCTGACCAGCGGCCTGTGGTGCTTTCTGGTGTATGAAAGGCAGTCTGATTGCGTCAGGAGTGAGCATCACATACACAGGTTGTGGATGCCAATTTAGATATAGTCCAAAATACACCTTTTTCCACCGTAATGAATAGAAAAATACACATATACCCTGGTCCCTGGTCAAATGTATTGGCTTGTAAAGGGGAACCACCCCCTCCCCATCAACTCAGCGGATTTAACTGAGGGAGACTTCCCTCCAGTTCACCCCCAAGTTGAGAACCTGCCCTTTTGAGAAGCCTCTGCACAGCCCTGATTAGTACTAATAGTGGCTCAGCAGTTATGACTGTAACCTTACAGTACATCACAGCCATCTCTGGTCTAATTCGACACTCCAACTCTGTTTTGGCAAATGTTTCGCCTCTTGACCTTTCCTGTGCACTGAGTCTATCCATTTCTCAACGCTCAGTGTGTGTATATACACCTTTCATATGTTCAGAGCCATAGATGGGTCCATTAATTGGTAGCATTCAATAATCACATTCTATACTTATAATTATCTTCCTTAATTAACTATTATTTTTATAACTGGCCAAAAGTATGGTAATTTTTTTTGCACAAAAAGTTGTTTACAGAATAACTAGATTTGTCGAAAGTTGGAGAGACTTTCTATTCATTAAATATACATCAAATTAAACAGTTTCAGTTGATGGAACTGACTTGCAGTATAGCAACAAATTATCATAATATTAATGAATAGTCAGTATGTAAGTGAATGATAAATAAGGCAGCACAATGTGAAATGTGTTTGCCAAATTGTCTTGACCGGAGCTCAGGATAAGCAAAACAGTAAGTGAAAAATTCACAGAACCACAAATAAATAAAGCAATCACATTCCCCTCATACTACGTTTCACTTCCCTCCATTAAGCCTGGTTTCCACATTTTGTGTTATTTGACAAATCAGCTAATTGGCCTTCTGTGACATTCCGAGGGATTAAATACTCTAGGGGTAGCAATTGTTTTCCCAACGTCAAGTAAGTGTGTTACAAGCTACAGGCTGCCATTTCTAAAAACTAATACATCTACTAACCGAATTACTGATGAGAACAAGGTATGACCAGCAAACTCTTCCACTCTTGCCTCACTGTAGTAATTACTTGGATGGTAAGTCACATTCTGTGGCATTTAAAGTATAAATAAGGCTCTAATTAAAATGTATTCTGAAAACTATAGGGCCTCTGGGCATTGTGCACTGGAGCTTTGGGATTTCCAGCGTTGCTGGGCCTAGTCTGATGGAGCCTTGCTGAAAATCAGCAGTGGGACTTGCTTCATGAACAGGGGCATATACAAGGGCGGGCCAGAGACTAGCCAGCTGAAAGTTGATTGGCCTATGGAGTTCTGCCTCCTGTCACCCATCAAGTTAAAACATCATTGGCTAAGGATAAGGTTGGCCCCTCAATATGACTTATGGCCTGTATTTTGCCCACCACTTTAATTTAAATATCCTAGAATCACCCCTGCTCATGAAGGAAAGGACGTCCCTGGCTGGAGGGGATTATAAAGATTAATTGAAATTAAGTTGAAATTAACCAATATAATTAAACCTTGGGTGGGGTACATAGATGGGCTTTTGTAGCAAAGCAGATCAGATAGACACTTTTCTGTCTGTGTGTATGTGTGTATACAGTATGTGTGTGTGTGTGTGTGTACAGTATGTGTGTGTGGATTATGTTTATATTACATTGTGGGGACCAAATGATAAATGTTATTTTAATGTTATGGGGACCATTTTTCAGGTCCCCACAAAGATCTGTGAATGCAGTCAAAAAACTGAAAATGCCAAGTTTCGTATTTTGTTTGGTTACTTATGGTTAAGGTTAGGGCTGGGTAGGAGTTAAGGTCGTCATGTCGGGATTAGAGTTTTCCCCATAGAAATGAATGGAGAGTCCCCACGAAGATATAATTACAAGCCTGTGTGTGTGTGTGTGTGTGTGTGTGTGTGTGTGTGATAAATAGTTCGATTACTTAATCTGTGGTTAAAAATAGGCATTAGTCCTCCCATTTCAAACATGGCATTTCTGAAATGTCAGTCATATTATTTAATAACTGTCAAAATGAAACAACACAGTACTTTCAGTTTTTCTTAAATTATGTATATCAAATGTCTCCCTACATCTTCCTAAGTTGTTGTGATACACAGCCAAACACGTAGTCCAATTCTCTTCTTAATTATTTTAAACTGCCAGTGGTTTGGGAGCCCTATTTGGTATTTTTAATGTTTCTCAGTCATACTGCAACACACTCTAGGGTGAAAGTGGAGCACAACTTTCTAAGACATCTATGTAAAAGCAGTTCATTTTTAGCAGGCTTCCAAGGTGGCATAGGCATCAAGAAGCATTTGGGGATTTCATTTGTTCTGCTGTTTCTCCATTCACCCATCCATCCGTCCATCCAGCAACATTAGTTGTGGAGACAGCAGAAGGTACGAAGCTGAAAGTGCTGTTTCTAAACCCTCCTTGCTGAATAGCACTGGTACCTTTCCTGCTTCATGAGATGCAGATAGAGTCTACAGAGAAACCAAAATATGGAAAAAGATGTAATGAGAGAAACGACTGCTAACCCAGGTTGACCTTTAACTCCTCCTATTATCACAGTCTGTTAACAACTGCTTTGTAATTAATGTGCTAATGTGACTTTGGCGGGTGACCATGTGTGTCTGCTGGCCCCTCCACCCCCCCCCCCTTGCCCCACTTTTTTCAATTAGTCAGTAGTTTCTAATATAGATTCTCATTACTGAAAGAAAATTGGATTTAAATTCCATGTCCATCAAAGGCAGAGTAATCTCAAGCCCATACAAGAGCATTATGCCATGAACTTACCTTCAAACTAATGTTGCTCTGGTTGAAAATTCAGCATTTAATCTTTTTTCCCCAGAAAGTGCTTCTGCTAGGCGCTTGCGCATTCGTGTATTTTACAATAAATTGAGACTTACATTTTCGTCAATGCATAGCAGACATATTAATTTACTGACATATTCACTTACTATTCACTTACTGCATAGACTATGGCGATATGGTTAATATGCACAAAATGAGTATTGTTAGGTATTCTTTACCTTTTAAGATACAGTTGAAGTTGTGACACGGCATAATAGAATATTTATACGTATCATGTGTTTCCTAAATGTCACATTATACAACAGTATGCTTCTGTTTTTGACAGCAGTGGTTAGCACTTTCTAAAACTAATCAGTGTTGTGCTTTCCTGTGAGCATTACATAAACCATTATTTTGAAAAAAAAAAAAAATACAGCTGTATTTGAAATGTAATCCGTTACATTTCACATTCATGAGTTTTGAAATACCATAACTTCCATTCAATTAATATTACGAAACAAAGCGCAATATTACTTAACTGCGTTTTGCAGCCACCACTTGGGTATTGTATGAATTTTTTGTCATTTAATCAACTTTATGTCAAGGGGACTCCCCAGGGCCGGAGTGGGACAAAATGTCACACCCCAGACTGGCTTCTGGGGTGGGTGGGAGAAACTGCATGTGATCATCTAGATACAATCAGCACCACCACCCCCCCAACCAACACCAATAAGTAAGTTTTCTACAAGAGCCCCTAAGTAAATGAAGGCGTTGACATAACCCATAGTCTATTCTTGTGTGGGTCCACACCCCCTGCTGGGTAATATGCAGTACTGACAAATAACACAACTAAGGTCTTAATGTAAAGGTCTCCCACTCAAATGCCGGAAGATCACCAGCCCTGCATTTTTGGGTTTCGCCTCATTTAACACACTAAATGCTAACTACCACCCATTTCATGAGCTGAATCAGGTGTAGTAGAACAAGAAGAGGACTAAGCTATGCTGATCTGGGGTTCTCCAGAACTGGAGTAAGAGACCCCTGTCATAATGAATCATCATTGTCAGAATTGTGTTAAAATCAACAATTATATAGATAACATCAGAGCAAACACACAACTTCCTGGTCTTATAATACATCTCTCTATCTCTAATGGTACAATTGTATAATTTTTCATAATATCTGTGTTTGCTACATAATTATAACTTTTATCATCAATCCTCTTGCAAACACTTATCCATTATATAATATCAAGACAGCCCGGAGGTTAATGCTGGTGAGCACAAGTGAGCACAGACAGGGTACACCCTAAATACCAATCCATTGATTCATCAGCTGTGATTCCAAAAATTGTAAAGTCTTATACAGTATGGGGTAGGTAAAGGTAAGAAAAAAACTGAAAGAAAACACAACCACTCCATGTTTAGTGTTTAGGGTTTGTTAGAGAGCATTCACAAATTCAGCAGTAATAAAAAATTAATTTTCCAACCCACGCACACATTTATGATTGAATTCTGTATGCCTGACAACAAGAATGTACAAAATGTTGTTAAATGGCCCCTGTCATGAAGGATTAAAGAAGTTGAGAATGGATGGCCTGTAAAGTCAGAAGCACAGTCGTGGTTTTGCCTACGGCGCTGTGATTAGTGGCCTGGTTTTGGAGTAGAACACGGTCGCTAAACAAGTGGCTGTATTAATTTTTGGGAATACATTAAAATTTCTATTTTACTATATTTCCTATATTTTATAATTACTTTATCTGAAACCTTGAAATGATTTATGTTTAATAAAACAACTTATTTTCCATAAAATATGAGTAATTTTCCCAAAATCAGTTACATTTCTTTAGCAGATTTTTTTCTAAACCATTTTGTCCCAAGTGGCATGCAAGTTAGGAAAGCTAAGGATCAAAGCCCAGGGAGAGCCAGCATCCAGCACCCTTGCAGTAGTTGGGGTTAATGGTCTTGCTGGCCTGACAATGACACAATTACTCTGCTGGCCACCAGATTCAGCCATTGAAATATGCATCACACCATAACTTCGTTAACTATCAACCAAATCAGGATTCAAACCAAAACGTGCAGGACACATCAGATTAGCAGTACATCAGCTGTAGCACTTGGCCATATTGCCTGCCATGTTTATAACATTATGAATCTACACTCACCTAAAGGATTATTAGGAACACCATAATAATACGGTGTTTGACCCCCTTTCGCCTTCAGAACTGCCTTAATTCTACGTGGCATTGATTCAACAAGGTGCTGAAA
>JAODJW010000001.1:24706884-24744401 GCA_026777045.1 Hyperopisus bebe
TATATATTTTTTTTTTTATATATATATGTATGTGTGGGTGTGTGTGTGTGTGTGTGTTTGTGTGCGTCTGTGTGTATAGTGCCCTACTGAGTATTAATAATGTATCAAAAATCAACAACATTGATCTTATCAAAGTAAGCACTTATTACAAATCATAATGCCAAAAACCTACATCAGCCATCTCGGTATACAATTCATTAACATGACGTTAAATCTGCCTTCTTTGGGGAAAATAAGAAGGAATGCCCAACATGCAGCCATGCTGGTTGAGTGCTTTTGAATTTTACATGCGAGACTCTAAAGTAAGTGTGAATATTTGTAACCCCCCTTGTCACCTGGGACTTCATTAAACCCAAAGTCACAGGCTCGATATGTAAGGAGCGGCGAGATTCGCTCGAGGCTCAATCTCACAGCCCAAGACTTTGGCTTTCCCGTCTGCCGTGTCCCCTGTCAGCGTTTGTAGCATTCGTTTTGTAATCTGTTTGTTTGTTTTTGATGGCCCCCTCTCACCCCGGCTCCACAAACCATCTATACTCCAGTCCTTCACAAGCATACCTCCTGACCACAACTCCCCAACTAAGTCACTCAACTCAGCTGTGAACACTAACCCCCCCACCGCCGTGGTGTCTTGTCCAGGGACCAGCAGGCTGAAAATTTCACAAAAAAAAAAAACAGACCATTTTCATTCAGGGTGCTTTTCATGTGTTCTACTCATTCTTGCAGTATTGAACCCAGTTTCAGTAAACATTGAGTCCATTTTCAACAACATTTGATTCCCATATTAAAAAATTTGCTTACCTTTCCCCCCACACACTTTCCTCATCATCCCCTGCATTTTATTTTTACAATATTTATTGGTGTGACTTCTTTGGAACAGTTTTATAATAATATTAAATACATATCCCACAGGAAAATAATACTGTATAACAGAATATGCCAGTGTAGTACACAAACTGTGAAAATGAAGGCACTGACATGATAAAACTAAAAAAAATTGAATTTTGAAATACACTAATAAATGTGTTTTAAGAAAGAGTCCCCATGCTGAATACAAACAGAATGGAGTTATAGTACAGCGTTTATTTTTTCTCGCAAGCTTATTTTTCTTCCTGTTTCGTTTCCTCATTTGTGAGATCTTGAGGGTCCTCCTCAGAAGCTTGTCTCCTCTTCGCTGCCCCCATGCCAGAGTGCCAGTCTCATGAGCCTCCTGCCCGAATCCTGCGGCCGCTCTGGACTCGTCTCGGATGCTGTGAGGGAGCCCAGGGAACTGAGCGAGCCGGCGGACGAGCCATTGCCCTCGAAGGCGTATGTCCGCACGCAGTCGAAGGGCGGGGCAAATGGGTCGGTGTCGGCTTCCAACAGCCGGTCCCGCATGAACTGCCGGAAGGCCTCATCCTCAGGGCCGATGTGGTAGGACTGACAGAATGACATGCGGATGCTGGCCTCTATCTCCGCCCTGCTGAACCTGTGCCTGTCTCTTCGCCTCGGCTGACGCCTCAGGGGCACTGGGCTATAGGCTTCCAGGCCGTTTGTGGCCTCCGGCTCGGAGTGCCGGAACACCTTCTCGGGAAGGTCCGCCCACGCCGCCGGCCTGCTCTCCTGCTTGGCCTCATTGCGCCGCCGGGTCTTGTGGCTCCTCACCGCCAGTGTTAGCGCGATGAGGACTGCGGACAGAAAATGGGCAGGCGGCTAGTGGATGATAAATTATTAAGGGGGGGGCGGGGACGGGTCGTGACTGAGAGGCAGGGCACCCCAGGTCAACATCAACTGGGAGCTGCGATCCAGCACGATGGTCGCTCGAGCTTTAAGAACAACATCCCCACTGGGTTAATATACTGTATCAGCGCAAGAGTGCCTATTTACAGGAAGTAAAGAAAACTTTTGTGTTTTTTCTATAAAACTTGAAAGACCAATTACTGTAGGAGTGTAGACAGCACTTTCAAACAGGAAATTCACGTAAAACAATTATCTTTACAATAGGCGATTCTAGGCTTTTTTCCCAGGGGGTGCAAGGTGAGTTATTCATCCATACAAAGCAATTTGTAAAAAAATACAGTAAATAAATACATGTCCAATAAATTATTATTGCACATTGATATGACTAACACATGACACATTTTCAAATATTACTTTACGATGAAATTTAATTTTATGCAACTTAATTGGATCAAATTGCATTTTTATCTGATGAGCAGGGGATGCATCCCTGGTCAAACTGTCTATGATCTCTACTGCCAATCTATAGTATATTATTAAACCATACATATGTTTTCTCATAAAGGCATATGTTTTTGCTTCGTTAAGCATTTAGTGGTGTTTAGTGTCGGTTAATAACACCCTGGTAGTGACTGTTCTTCCAACACTGGCATAAGTGACTGACCTTCCAGAAGTAAATGAATTAATAGAATTATATATGCACACTTGTACTTGCCAGATTGATGGGAAGGTGTTTAGTTTGAACTAATTCCATGCTCTGTACAAAAAAAGAGCAATTTCACAATTAGTGAAAACTGATGTTTTTTTGCAGCTATAGCCATCAGGCACACCAGAGCTGCTTTATTCTCAGTCACTGTTAAAGACTTAAAGGCACGGTGCTTTCTGCCAGCTCTGTTTGTTCCTGAGCACAACGTGGTGTGAGGAAGACCTACAGGTAACACCTACCACAGGAACAATGCATGTCAGCCAGTAACCTGGTGGCCCCAAACTGGTCTGCAGGAGGTGAGACATCCAGACTTACTGGGGAGGCCCTTGTTTCAATTACAAAGCAGCTGAGATCCAAATCTCAGATCACGATTGGACACATGACTAAACACAGGGGCACGGCTAAGAGGCACTCGCCTCAGCTGAAAGCTGATTGGCCCCTGGAGTGCCCCCTCCCCTGTCAATCACAAATTCAAATTAAAAACATATCATTGGCTAATGACAAAACTCAGCTTCTTTGTCTGAATTTATGAATTGTCAAATACCGAGGTCAAAAGTGTTAGCCCATCTTAGGTGTGCCCAATAATGGATTGTGGTTCTTGGAAAACATACTGAGGACTTGACCTTGGTGTCCTCAATGGTAGGTACGAGCATGCCCCCACCTCAACAAAAATCCTAGAATCGCCTCTGACTAAATATCTATTCTATTCAAGGCCATTTCAATCTCTTTTCCTCTAAGAGTCCTCCATCGATACATAGCCTAGGGTTTGTATGAAGTAATTCAGCACTGCAGTCTTGTTTTTCAAGTAAAACGCCTTCAAAATTCAAAAGGAATAAATTTACTGGTTGCCCCCCCCCCCCCAGTGTTGTTCAGAAATCACACAGGTACCCCCCGTCCCTCACCTGTGACTGTGAGGACGCAGACGACAATGGCGACGAGCGCGTAGATGCCGAGTCCCATGGGGAGGGGGAGGGCCTGAACGCCGTCGCTGGGGCAATGTCCTGCCGGCTCGCATTCGCACACCGTGACAGTGAGTGTGGCCGTACTGCTGAGCGGGGGGACGCCGCTATCGGCGATCACGACAGGAAGAAGGTACTGGGTGCGGTCCTGCCGCGAGAAGGAGCTCCGGCGGGTCAGGATCCCAGCGGTGTTGTCTAAAATTAGCCAAAAAAGCCACGAGTAGAACGTACATTTACCTCAGGAGGTAGAGAGAGCCTGACTCATTCTGCAGCCTCAAAATACTCACTGCATCATTCAACATTTCTTTAATCTTCTTTAATTCCTCAGATCACTATACTTTAGATTTTCTAAGTCATTTTTAAAGAAAATATTCAAGGTTTTATTGTCATTAAGTCACACACAACAAGACTATTTATTTGTTCGTTGTTGTGATGTGTTTTCTGTCATCTTATGTGTGAGGCTGTTTTTAAAGTCTTGGACAAACACTGTTTTGTTTCATTGTACAAATGCATATTTTAAAGTGACAATAATACTGTATTTGACTGGACATCCAAAGCCAAAGCAATCAAAAATATGAAGCAAATATTACAGAGGTAAACAATATATGAAAGAATCAAACCGTATTTAGAGGTAAACAACATATCGAGATAGTCAAAGTATTAAGGAAATGAATTATAAAGAGACAGACTGTGAAGATAATAACATAAAGTGCAGGAGTAACAGGAAGTTTAGCTATATTTTCAAAGAAGCTTCAGTGTCACCATTTTGGTCAGCTGGCTGGCATGAGATTTTCAATTCGAGACAAGTCTGCACTCACATACATATGCATTGACATGTATATAGCAGTTTTATTACCTTGTAAATAGTATGTGCTTCTGATGTAACTAATTTTAGGTTTAAAATGTAATAATATAGATTTGCCAAAAGATTTCCTGCATGAGCGTAACAGTCTGAAAGCGTAAGTGTCACACCAGATATGTGAGAGTTGGCAGCCCTAAAGCTTAGCCCACTGAATGCCATCCCTGTGTCTGACCTTGGTTGTCTCGAAGCGTGAAGTTCGGGTTGATGCGCTTCTCAGGAACCAAGGAGAAGTAAAAGTGGTGCCCCTCTCCAGGGTCATCCAGGTCCATGGCACTGACCAACTGTATGAGCTGGAGGATGGAGAACACCGTCAGGGTGAGACCCAGCAAGTGTTGTGTCTTCTCTCAGATGGGAGAGATGGAGGACTTCCTCTCTCGGGGCTTTTGCTTTCTTTCATTTACCAGTACTTACGACAAGGCTTCGGCTCTGTCTTTATGTATATACTCAATCTCTCTGCAGGCATTTTGTCTGGTACACCTGCTTGCTAACACCAACAGCCTGCGCCTACTGGGAACTGTGTGGCCATGACACAATAAACAGAGCACAGAGATGGGGTCACAAAGTTCAGTTACTGTTTGACAGAGCATTAGAATGGGCCAGATGCTTGACCTAAACAATTTTCAACATGGTGTGATTGTTGGTGACAGGCATAGTGGCGGGACCAGTATCTCGGAAACAGTCACTCCTTCAGGATTTTCACACACTAGATTGCTGAGAATTTACAGAGAATGTTCTGAAAAAGATGCCTTGGATAACACCTTACTTGAGGGAGCACAAATAACGCAGTACTACACTCTTACTTTATTTATCAATCAACCAGAAACTGTTAGTTTGTTATGTACTGTTCCCACATGCGTTCATCATTAATCAGTCATAACGATTAATGTATTTCATGTAGTTAGTACATTTGTTTATGATTTGTACTTGAGTAGTAACTGATTTTGTGTTACTTGTGCCCCCTCAAGTAAAGTGTTACCAAACCTTGTTAAAGATAGACATCAGAGGAAGTGGCCAGACTCTTTGAAGCTAACAGGTTGGCTACGAGCATAAGAATATCATGGCCCAAATGTGAGAAGGAATGTTTCCTGAACACTGTTGATTCCTTTCCTCAAAAGATGTACCTTAGCAGGTGTACCTAATACAGTGGCCACTGAGTATATTGAGTAATTACTTGGGGAAAGGATTGCATGATAAATGTATATAAAAGCAATCCATAATGACTAATTGAATGCCAACCTCTCCAGACTGTGCGCCTTCACAAACATATGGCTGGTAGACTTTGGAGAACTGTGGAGCATTGTCATTGACATCCAACACCTTGATGAAAACCGGCACCGAAGAAAATAAACGATTCTGTTCTGAAAAACACACAATACACACAGAGTTTGGGTACCATCATAATCAGTGTCGTGATTGTAGCATCTGTTCTGGAATTCTGTACAATGTGAGAGGTTTGGCTTACTTGTTTCACTGGCGGTCACGGTAAAATTGTGCCAGGATACACTCTCCCGGTCCAAAGATTTCACGGTAATAATTGTTCCATTGTTTGGATCTATTTTGAACAGTTTCTTCACACTGGAGTCTCTATCAATATTATACCTGGAAAAAGATCACAAGGCCCATAGTTTTGTTTTTCTTCAAAGGAAAGTGTTAAAATTCAGCAACATGCATGTCATATGTTTGTCCTGTTATTCTGTAAATATAATCTTATATTAATATATCAGGTTTTACATTTAATAAATTAGCGTCTTGATGCAGCTCATGGTGAAAACTGCTGGTAAGTAATCCAGTATAAATAAAGAGGAAAGCAATTTATATTCTTTACATTTCTGTGCCAGATTAGTCCACATTTTGCTTTTGTGCCTCTTTTCCCTTTTCAGAGTCTTTAGTAAGGACAATAATTGTTGTTTGCCTCATTGCAGTAGTTCCAAATTTCAACTGACATTTTATATCCAACTGCAACCAAATCACTTGACATACTTTGCTTTTAAAACGCATGAATAGAGACCCAATATGGTTTTCCCACATAAAAAGACTTTTATATAACACATATACATTCTGTTTCATATGGAGAACCAAGTTTTTGATTGACAATTCCAAACCTGGATTCATATTCAATCACTTTTTATAAGCAGGTATAAAATATTGCAGCATACTTTTCATGACCCAGCTGCCACAGTGCTGTAAACGGCATCTGCATTGTGTCTCGGTGATACCTGCCGCAAAGAACCTCTAGGACATACAATACTGTACAGGCAGTCCGACAAAATTATATTTAAATGATCTTTATGTTGGTATCATTCTTTTCAAAGTGTGCCAGCATAGTCATTTTAAAACCTCCTAAAATCACTCAGTGTTTACAGCAACCATCTAGTGTGTCCATGTATTTGTTGAATCAATCAGTAGCATACCATGTTTGGCTAATTAATACCTCATCAGATTATTTCACTAATTAAGTTAATTAATTGGTGGTGAAATCTAACATTTACATGCCCCTGAATTGGTGTTCTGACCATCCAACAAGATATTAGCAAATTTATAGACAACAGAAGAAACTCTTGTTAATTTTTGTTGTGTTACTCTTCATCTGAAAATATTCTAGTGCTAAATTATTTTTTTTTTCTGAGCAAACACACTTACTACCCAGCTAGATAGTTTTAATTGTAGATTAATAGTTTTAATTATTACTTTTCTCTGACTGATTAAGACTTTTTGCACAGTACTAGTTCTATATGTATAATATTTTGAGAAATGCCTACATTCCTAAATTCCTACACATTTATTTGATGGAAAAACAGCAGCTCTCTTCCTGCGTAAGACCACACAATAATGGGTTTATAAACTCAGTCCAACAGCTCATAAGCATTAGGGAGAAGCTCTGCATACGAGGCATAGTCCATGATTATTATTCCAACCAGAGAGTTCGATTTGCAGCAAGGCAGCAAACAGTCCACACTGCTTTGTGCTTTACCAGCAACCCATGTGCATTTCATAAAATCGCACCCGAGCTGAATAACAAACTAACACATTATTACCCCTTGGCCTGAACTGGTGGATTTAACCCTGTGATTTCTTTTTGATAAGGGATAGCAATGAATTTAAATGGAATCAAGAAGGAGATTTAAAGGTATGTTATAGTCACAAGGTTTCATGTCATGCTAGAGTAATGCAATATAAATATGACTGTGGAGGGAACACTGAAATAAATAAATTTAGGTACATAAAAAATGAGTGAAATCACTTGAAATGAAGCATTTTGCCACACTTGTGCTGGTCAATTCACAAAGCGGACTTGCAAGATACCTTTTACAGATACGGTTTAAAAACAAGACCCCTAAGCGCTTGTAAGGATAACATGGCTTTCTGCATGCCACAGAAGTTCGACGATAAAGTAGCTAATTTGACATCACCTAATCGAGTTATTAGCTGCATCACGATCCATGGCACTAACGGTGCCGACAGTCATTCCCGCAGCCATGTTTTCCTGAATTTTCCACTCATACTCTTGAACAGGAAACACTGG
Organism: Hyperopisus bebe; assembly: GCA_026777045.1. Taxonomy (NCBI): domain Eukaryota; kingdom Metazoa; phylum Chordata; class Actinopteri; order Osteoglossiformes; family Mormyridae; genus Hyperopisus; species Hyperopisus bebe. Next base: position 24,714,651 of record JAODJW010000001.1, read on the forward strand.
GGCTTCATCCACATCTTCCACGAAGATCTTTACGGTCGCCTGGTCCCGGAACTCATCGTAGCCGAGATAACGAGTGTCCATGGGATCATTTATGGCCTCTACGATGATGACAAACCGCTTCTTGGTTTCATAATCCAAGGTCTGAGGAGACACATTAATGGAAAACTGAGCAATGTAAATTAAATTTGCCATATTGTGTGTGTGTGTGTGCCCTGCGATCCATGTCATCCACAATGTCATTGTGTTCCTTGTTTGGTGCCCTGTGATCCATAGATGTCATTGTGTTCCTTGTTTGGTGCCCTGTGATCCATAGATGTCATTGTGTTCCATATTTGGTGCCCTGTGATCCATAGATGCCATCGTGTTCCTTGTTTGGTGCCCTGTGATCCCTAGATGTCATCATGTTCCTTGTTTGGTGCCCTGTGATCCATAGATGTCATCGTGTTCCTTGTTTGGTCCCCTGTACTTCCTGGGGTAAGCTACAGGCTAACCCTCATCCTTAATAAGTGAATTGGAAGTATTGGATATACTCTATAAAACTGGCTTATACAATATTAATAAAACATACATAAATAAATATTTCAATTTGTGGAATAATTATAGACAAGTTTACAGCTTTCAAGCACTATTTTTAAAACTTTCCATTGGGAATACATTAGAGTAGCTTGTCAGTGGGTACCTAAACAGTGCACTGGCATCATACGTGAGATTCTGCTTATATATAGGGCAGGGCAGCCCTAAACAGGTACAGTACTGTGCAAAAGTCTTATGTCATCAAAAGAAATGTTTAAAGCCATTTATCTATTCAGCATTAGAATATATGAAACTTAAGAGTAATGCAATAATAACTAGTAAGAAGTTACTGATATCTTGTTGGATGGTTAGATGAACACCACTTCAGTTCCCAAAACTCTCCCCAGGGGCACCCCAGCCGTTCCAGGTATTTGTTACATTTCATCACCAGCTCAATCAATTAACTAATTTCATTAGTTAAAAACGTCAGTGAGATTATAATTAGCTAAATGTCGTGTGCATCTGGTCAGGTCAAAAATTACATGGGTGTATTGGATGGTTGCTGCAAATACTGGGGTGATTTTAGCAGAAGTTTTAAAATAGCTAAGCTAACACACTTTGACAGGTATAGTTTTACATTAACATGAAGGTCATTTAAACATCATTATTTTGGCTACCTAAGACTTTTGCACAATACTGTATATATATTACAGCAGCCGGTCAGTGGGTATATACATTAGAGTTGCTGGTCAGTGGGTATATAAGTTAGAGCCACTGACCAGTGGGTATATACATTAGAACATTCACTGATATAAATATGAGAACCACCTGTTTAAGTTACAGACATCAATGCAGCCTACATGCTGTATGATTTGAAAATCAATTTCAATTTGCATCCTGAAAATGATTACATTCATCTGAATTTCCCATCTGGAGTGACTTATGCAGGCTTTGTGGGATAATACAGGCCATTGAGTTATTACTCTATTATCAGCACATTACTTTAAAAGACACCAAACCACCAGTCTCCATTTTTCAGAAGTAGCTGGCCTGCACTCGTACATCATGAGAAAGATGAGTGAGAGGTGATTGAAAGGCTGGTCTGAGCGTTTGGCAGCTCTCTGCATGTAATGGCTCCCCACGATCAGCGAGTCATACTTATTATTCAAAACGTCCAGTCAGAAGCAATGCAACGATAAATGTTTTATGAAGCATTTTGACAAAGATGCATAGCGTGAGCGGTTAAGATCAATCAATCAGGTGAGAAGATGACAATTATAAACAAAGGTTTCCAGGGGAAGCCCAGCTGTGATGAATTTAAAAACTGACACTAGTGCAAAACTCAACACATGTCAATTAAGGGGTGTAGGGAAAAAATAGAGGAGTATGGTGAAAGCTGAAAGCTTGTCAACAAGTTCTTGTTTAATTTTTGAACAAATATGTAGTGAACAAAGAAGCATTTTACAGACCAATTATTTTAAAAGAGTTTTTTTTTCTCTGAGGAGAGTGTGATTCCTGGGACTTCCTGAAACTCATACAGGTGGTGCATTTTATTTACGAATTATGCAAAAGTCTGTTGTGGATAACACAAGCTGTCGACCAATTCTCATTGTTAATAGGTTTATAAAGTAAAAGTATCAGATACAAACGACTGTTGCTGTCATATCGATCTTGAATTTATTGCCATGCTTTGTACGAACAGGAACTAATTTTTCTGCATTTAACGTTTGGCCACTGAGACTAACACCACCAGCAGGGGCTAACAGTTGAACTAACAAAATTAATTAAAAGGGACATAGCTTGATTATTTTGGCTCTTTTTGCTGAACTGCATTTTAAATCAGACCATCTCAGCTCTCGTGCTGCTACTAATCATTAACATCAGTTTGGCTGCAACAACTTCAGTGTTGCATCAGTAACAACATTTCCAGGTAGATTTATCTGTTGTACACACGATTATACAATTGCGATACAATGTTATATATTATTTATGGTACAAGTTTAAAAACAAATCCTAGTTTTCAGCTCCCCTGCTTGGACCCCATAAATTCCTGTGGTGTAGGAATGGCAATTAAAATAACTTGAGAAAACCCCTAGTGTTTGATGTAGTGCATGTGAAAATATCTTTGTTGTGTGATGAAAGTTTTATAGAACTCAATGCTCAGTGCAATTAAACTGATAAATTACCATTAACAGACCTTAAGGGAATATCACCTGTATACAGATAACTTACAATGTAAAATTTAGGTCAATGTTATTCTAGGGGAAGTAATTACATGTTTAAGTTAATAAAATTAGAAAATAAAAGTTAAAAAAAGTCGAATCAAATTTCTGACTAAAAGCATACTCATAAATCCAAAAAGTGACATTAAAACTATGGTGATATGCCAAATAAGCAGGGCTATTCACTGATGTTATATACCTTGGCAAGCAGAATTACCCCCTCTTGTGTGACCGGGTCAGTATGGATCTGGAAAGTTCCATTGCCCTCCTTCTCCTCCAGCCCGTAGGTCATTCTGGCATTGACACCCACATCACTGTCATCGGCCTTAATCCGGCCCACGGTTGTACCAACCGCAGCGGATTCTGCCACAGCAAAGGTGTACAGACCTGGGAATACATAGGATTTAAGGGAGCCAGTAAATGATGGATGATCCCTAAGAGAGGATCATGGGATTTTATTTTACTTCACTCTACACTAATCTATACTGTTAGTAAATTAGTCTGGCTCTCCGTATTTGCTGCAGTTGTAACTGTCAAAATGCAACTCTACACTGTAATAATCAAGTTCTGCACTGTGCTTTGCTGTAATCCTGCACATCTCTCTCATTATATGTGTTGGTTCTAAGATCCACAAGAGTGACCTTTGTTTGCTTTCTATTCTTGCTTCCTCTTAAAGCAAGTCACACATAGTTAGAGATGTGTACTGTATAAGCAGCAACAATGTTACGGTGTTACTTGTGCCTTCTACCTAGAAATGTAGAAAAGTCCAGAAGGGCTTGGTGTTCAAATTATGATTAATATGCTATCAATAATTTGCAGTGATGTAAATATAGGATCAGGAATTGGAAATGGATGTTAATTCAGAGGATTTTAAGTTTCAGAAGGATCAGAGCTGCCTGGAAACTCCACAAAGTTTGTTTGTTTGTTTGTAAAGGTCATGACAAATGTCCCTTCAGATGCGAGGGATTAAATGCGATATGTCTGACCGACTTGCAGCACATGTTGCTCTAGAGATTTGTTATAGTGCCACGGTTTTTAAAGGGGAATAAATGACAAAAGAATACAGCAAGGTTCCTTGCTGTCAGATAAATTACAATCATCATTATTGTAACACACTGGGTCCAGTCATACACACACACACACACACACACACAGTTTTCTGTATGATATTTACACATCTACAGTATGTACACAACAAAACAAAGAATGCACTTAGAAGTACACAGCAATGTAGCTTTATATTTTAGCTAGCTGGTGAGATTATTATTGTTATTATTATTCACATAGTGAGCCATTCTTCTAATGAATGGAAATGGAATGCAGTTCAGACATTCTCATTAGTAAGTGAGTGAAAGGTGAAGGGCTGATCTATCTTATAGTCACCCCACAAAAATGCAGAGTTCAACTTACTGTGCTGGAAGACGGGTCCATTGTCATTGACATCAGACAATATAATGGTAACCGTGGTAGTAGCTGAGTAGCTACCAGATAATCCCATCATGTCCTTCACCTGCACTACTACAAAGTACTTTTCGCGAGTCTCCCTGTCCATGTTGGCCAGTGAGGTCACAATGATTCCTAGGAGACATGTAGCACATTCTATGCACAGGCTTTTCATATGCAGAGATTTTATGCCATGCACCACAACAATATACAGTACTGTGCAAAGGTCTTAGGTAGTCAAATGATGTTTAAATAGCCATCCCAGTAATTATTTTATTGAGTTGGTGGTGAAATGTAACATATACAGTATATGGAATGTCTGTGGTGTCCCTGAGGAGAGGTTTAGGAACTGAAGCAGCATTCATCTGTTGGTCTTACTTAGCATATGTTCTAATGTTAAATTCTTGTAAATAATTTTTTTCCTGAGCAAATATCCACTGACTGCTGAAATAAATAGCCTTAAACATTTCGACTGCCTAAAACTTTTGCACAGTAGTGTGGGTAGGGAAGAGCTTTGTGTGGAAGCTCAGCTGCATGGTTTGACTGTCTAGGAACATGACCCACATTGCTATCTAAAGGTTGGGTTTCTTTTTTTACTTTGAATTCTGACAATAAATCAGACACTGACAACAAACTCAGGCATCCATCCATTTTCTGAAACCACTTATCCTATTCAGGGTTGAGGCGGGGGGGAGGGGGGGGGGTGGTCTGGAGCCCATCTTGCAGGCTACAGGAGCAAGGCCAGGCACCAACCCATCACAAGGCACATTCATGCACCATTAACTCACACATGCACACCTATAGGCAACTTGGTAACTCTAATTAACCTCAGCATGTTTTTGGCCTTTGGGGAGTACCTGGAGTTCCCAGAGGGACCGCCACAATGACGTAGGGGGAACATGCAAACTCCATACACATGGCACCCTGGTGGAGATGCAAACCCAGGTCCCAGAGGTGTGACACAACAGGGCTAACCACCACACCACCATGCCACCCCAAACATGTAATCAATAAATGTTGTCTTATATCTGTAATTTGAAGCTACTTTTATTCAATGTATGCCAGTCACTACTGTTTATGATGTATGTTAGATTTTCTTAAGTTTGGTTCACGATGGACTGATTGTTTGCATGTTTAAACAAATATGTGCCTCAAATTTATAAGTTAAATAGGTTTCCTGATGCTCTGTCGTTTAAGATTAAGAGAAATTCCACCAAAAAAGGTATGTAAGCTTTGTTCATCATCAGATAATCTTAGGGATCCAAACTAAATTAAACACAAACAGGGATCTAACCCTCTAGTTTCTAAAGAATCTCACTTGCGTACATCAGGAGATTTCTGTTTTGTGATTCATCTTGCCAGAACAGAGAGCAGAACTTACTCACAAACCTGGTGTGTTCCTGATCACAGCATTATAAATGCTTAGTTTGTATTACACACATATGAGAGCGCCATACTTTCTATATTTAATGATATTTATTTTTCTAAGAGATCCGTTTCACAGCTTCTGATTTTCTCTAATTCCACATGCTATGAAATGGACATCAAATTAAAATCATCAGTAAAAATACTCCTTTTGTTTTGAAAGCTATAGCTATAGAAGTTCTTTTTATGCCTGACTCTAACACAGCCACAAAAGGGATTAAGTGTGAAATTCTGGTGAATTTCTGCTGTGACAAGTTTTCATTTCCTATGTGGCTTGTCTTGTTTTCCCATTTTAAACTAGGTAACACCTTCAACTAAAATATTTTTAATTAGCAATCTGGAAAACTATTTTTTGGCTTTGACATTTTAAAAACATTAACACACTAATAAGAATATCAGTATAAATTAGTAGTAATGGGAAAAACAGGGCATTGATACATTGAGGTTGGGATAACTTTTCACTGTCTGTCGTTGTCTGCTTTACCCCAATGGGACCTAATAAATTAACCAATGGGAAGTGGCTTAAACATTTCATTGGATGAAAAACCTACCAATCCCGAGTTTCACAGACTTGTTTGGCCCATCCCCAGTAATTAGTAATGGTGTTTTTTGCCATAGGAAGTGGCCTGGCATGTTCGACAGGTCCAATTAGTGAGTTTCACATACAGTAGCACAATAAATAAAATAAAAAACTACAAATTGCAGAGTACCTTTTTAATTATGCCTGTAGTAAAGCTTGAAAGCTAGGGGAAGGGGCCATTAATTTTCTTTCTTCCTGTTTGTATTTGGTTGTGCTTCATTTTTAATGAAATTGAGTTGCAGCTCAAGTTGAGAAGTTTGGGTGCATATTTATAGCAACTCAGAAGGCCTGTTAAAGCAGACTTGCAGGGCAATATTAATACCAATAATATCAATTAAAATATGATATCCTAAGTATTATATGTAGAACTGCTAATATAATTCCAATCACATTAAAAAAATAATAAAAATATACAAATAAACATTCATGGATGACAATGAGGAAAAGTATTTAATTTGGAAACACCCAAAGTCCATTTGTAATTGTACCTGTTTTTGGCTCCACTGAGAAATACGGCTCCCCTTGTAGTATGGAGTAGATGAGCTTGGCGTGGTTCCCATGCGACGGATCATCTGCATCTGTGGCTGTCACTTGCACTACTGTGGTCCCTGTGTGGGGAGAGATTACACAGGTGGTGCTGGCTCGACCTGCCACTCACACTCACAGGGGAAAATAATTACGCCAGAAGCCTGTGGAGTTTCTCTCAGCTGGGGATGACATACATGCTCAGAGTGGGACTTCAGGTGCCACAGGGACAATGCAGAGTGTGTGCGCCTGTCAGTCTCAGTCCGCTCTGACATACCCGCGTCTCGCTCATTTAAATAGGCAACATTTGCATAACAATATTTACTATTACAATAGTACAAGTGCCTTGTAGAAGTACCTAATAACAATATCCCTTAGAATCACTGAGATTCACTCTTGATTTACCCTCAAGTTCGACCATGCTGCCAAAATATGAAGCAGTCTGTTAGTGATACTAATACAACATGCAATGAACTATACATTCATTAGGATTCCATACAGTAGGTGCCATAGTCATATTTGCACATAAGATAGATATACATACCACTGGGAGACATTTCTGGAATTACTGACACATACGGTTCATTCTGGAACTGTGGCATGTTGTCATTGATGTCTTGCACTTTGATGATGAATTCTGACTCAGGTTCAACAGGCTGGTTAGTTTTCCTGTTTATAGCCTGGGATCTCAGTATATAGAAGGCCTTCTCTTCCCTGTCGAGCTTCTGTAATGTGCGGATCTCCCCCGAATACTCGTCTATGATGAATATTTCTCCAGCACCCTCACCAGACAGAAGGTACTTAATGGAAAAGTCGCCTCTGTCATAGTCTGATTTGATCTACATAAAAAGCCAAAACATCAAAATTCATCTACCTGAAAAATGACTGTTTCCACCACAATATCATTCTGGAATTTCCTCTGACCTAGATAAAGCATGATGTATTCCTTTTTCTTGTTTTAAGCATTATTTACCTGTCCAATTACCCGGGGATTTGGGTCCTCCTCCTGAACTAAAAGCTGTTTCCAAATCCAGCCGCGTCTGAAGCGCCGGTATGACACATGCTGCTCCTCTTTGGCCACACAGGGATCTCTGTGCCGCTTGGCCATTCGCACGTCCTCCGCTCTGGAGCATCTCGTCACCAGGGAGAAGAAGAGCAAAGGCAGGAACACGGAGTTGTGCATCATTTACTTTTGGCCTCTGCCCTTTGCCCCTCTTCTAGTCAGCTTAGCTCAGACAGCACCTGGTACTGCTGTCCCATTTAAATTGCAACCACTCGTACCAACAGGACATGGGGGTGACATAACATCACAGATGAAATCCATGATGCATCAGAAGGCCCATCATTATACGTGCCCATCTCTGTAAGACACAAATGCAATACTTTGGTTGAAACACATTGTTGCATCCATTAATCTCCTCAATATAGCAAACCTTGAATGTACAACAGCAAGACGTACTACAGCCCAACCAGATACAGCTGAGATCTGGAAAAAAGTAAAAGAATAAGAATCCAATCATCATAAGTGAATGTATGCATGTAGCATTGAGTATGTCTATATGTCTTTTTTCTTTTTGTCTGACTGCTGTGTTGCCCACCCCCCACCCCCACAAAAAAAAGGGTTGGCCATAAACTTGTTCATCTTTGATGAACCTAAAAGGATCATTAATCACAATCGGGACAGAAAAACCAGTGGACATGTTTAAGTCATTTGGACTAGCAGTTAGTATGGCTTATTTGAAGAATTGCATGAAGTTGCAGGTCAACCTGGTGAGCTTGATATTTCTGCTTCTACAAAAACGAAGGAAACCCTACATAATTCAGCTATGGGAACTGACCACATGTATCACCACGACACATTACAATACAGTAAGTTTTTCACTCATACCCATGTACTTTATTCATGGCTAATATCTAAATTGACAATGATTTGATTCCTGTTTTTTTCCAGTAAATATTACATTTGCCACCAGTCATTCTACAGTAGTACTTGTGTTAGTTTTCGTTAATTTTTAGTCATTAACACTGGGCAGAAAACAGATTCATAAACAGTTTTTCTGTTGAATCACTTGTTCTACTGAGGTGGGTTAGATATTTTGAAAGTGGTGTAAATACCCATATAAATATATAAAATTAAAAACATTTAGTATTTCAGTAAATGATTAAAATATATATTGCCTTATATTCTGAATATTGTTTATAGTAGAATTAGCTTTCAGTGTAAAATACTGTAAATGAGAAAGTTGAAGAAAACATTAGAAATCTTTGGACAAATATGTGCTACATTCTAGGCCCAGTATGTGAACATTTCTGATTGCAGTCTGGTCCTAAAGGCCACTGTGTTAAGGCCAGTCAGTGATGCCTGAAATACAAAGCTTTGTACTTTAGGCCATTTACAGCATATGAATTACAAAGTAGCATGAATCCATCATGGAGAAGAACAAACCATCTACCGCAATAATTTTTCACATTATTGTTTTAAAAAAAACTTTATTGGTAAAATATTTAAACACGACTCAAGTCATATATTACACATAATTTATTAATTTGCTTTATTTATTATCCATGGAGACATTGAATAAGTTAGGTATACTGCTAATTTGTTACACACATAATTATTTGCAGTTGCAGCATAAAATAATGGAAATATCACATGAAAATGGAATATAAATTTTGAGTGACTAAATATCAATGACAAACGCAGCTACAGTGGTGAGTCATAATAGTGAATAGTGAATTATGAGAAAGCTCTACAAGAGGTCTAATAATCAATACTTTGATATGTAAGATCAAGGAGATGGTGCCTTAATTGCAGGTGCATGACTCATAAAAACTGTGGAATTATTTAATGTATCAAGGGTAACAATCTCAGAAATCTTGACAGCATAATCCATGTCAAACACGTTCAAAAATGTATTTCTTACATGGTACCAAGTCGACACTCATCAACAGGGACAGACCACAGAAAATATGGCCCCCAAAATTAGCACATAATTGAATCAGCACCTATGTGACACAGTCTCAACAAAACCTACAGTATACATCATGAGCTTCCTTACATGGGAATTTATTTCAGAGCTTCTGTTGTGAAACCCCCTTCATCCATTTCAAATGGATAAAGACACATAACCTGATGTAAGGACCATGCAACCCAGACCTCTGAGCAAATGAAAAAGCAAAATGGCCTGATGAGTCATTTTACTCCGTTTTCAGACATCCAGATGAGTTTGCCTTTGGTGGAAGACAAAGGCTGCCTTCAACTCACAATGTGAGGTTTTATGGGCAGCCAACTTGTGGGAGTCATGAGGTCATATAACAGCCCAGGAATATATGGCCATTTTAGTGGACCATGTCCACCCTATGGTGCCTATGTTTGTGAAGTCTACCCAGAAGATCACAGGGACTGAACAACCCCCCCACTGGCCAGCTGTACCTTAACTGCTGCTCTAACGAGATTCATTCTATAATTCAGGGCCTTAGCTTACCCAGCCAAAAACTCTTCACACCCCTGCAGTCAGTGAGGAGGTTTCACAGTATCAGAACTCTGACTAGCAGATTCAAGAACAGAGTCTTCTTCCCCCAAGCCATTTCCAATGTATGCATTTCCCGTAACAGCCGTATCTATGGTACATGCACTTTACAAGCACTGTCATTGCACTTTATCAACTTCTGCATATTGTCTATAGTTTGCACTTGTCTCAGAGACTTGTTTAGTCTCTTTCGAACTGAGTGTGACTGAAGGAGCAAGCAATATGATGCACCTGTTGCACATTGCAAATAAAAATGTTGAATCTTGGTACAAAGTTGCTTCATGTTGTTCTCACGTGCCAAGACGAAAACACCTCCATGCACACCAAGTGCAGCCAGCATCCACTGACCCTGTTCACATATCAGCAGGGAACTATTCTTTTTCATACCTTATCTGCCAGTAATTGATTATTTAGCCACGTCCCTTTGCTAATTATCAAATGATTGCTGAACAAATGGTGCATTCAGGCAAACCTTGTGGAAAACTGCTAAAATATGAGTTGGCAGCCTTGATATTGACAGGGCATCAAAAGAACTCAAGACTCTATTTCATTACTCCCTACAGTATATCCTCTCGCTTTGTCGTTCAATTTTGAAAGCTTATAGAAGAAAACCTGGGATTTGTTTTTCAAGGGTAGAATTTTCATAACATTTAGAAATTGTTAATGAATTATTGTACTGTCATGTAGTATTTTTAATAATTGGCCTTTAAAGTTTGGAGTATTCTTTTTATTGTTTAATCATTTGAACAACTCAGCTAACAAATATCAAGTGAATGTGTAATTAAATTTGCCTTTTATCACTAAAACCTTCAACAAAATTTTAAAAATATTTAACATTACTAATAAGCATTTCTGACAACTCTAGCACTGGGCACATTTCTGAAAAGAAGAATCTTAAATAATGCAAATGTTAAAATGCTTATATACCTCAGTCAGGAGTCAAGAAAGAAATTAACTGTAGCTTCTAAGAATAAATTTAAGGAATAAATCTGGTCATTGTAATTTTTTAGATAAAACTAATAGAAAGTGTATCTACAGGACTGTATGACTTGCTGATACTCAGTCTTAGACCAACTAAATAATAAAGTCATATACTGATTTTATAGCATATTGCGGCATTTTTGCTGCCACTTTTGCAGGCAGTGTATAATTTAATAACATATTATAGAGATACACTCTTAAAAATCGGAAATACACTCCACCAAGATGCAACAATCAGTGTTTTGGACCCGGAGTTGCTCTCGCTGTTCACGCACAACCACCCTGACTTAGCTGGGGGCACTGTAGATGCACTGTACTCTGTACATATGACAATAAAACTCTCTCTCTATTGTCTATTCGGTTGCATTGAAAATGTTAGACCTTAATGTTAATCCATCCATCCATCCATCCATCCATCCATCCAGCCAGCCATCCATCTTCCAAAATTTTGATGGCAGAGGAAAGTCTGAAGTTGGATAGGATGTCAATCCATCCCAAGATCCGCTTGTCCCCACATGAGCAACTTAGAAATGCCAATTAGTTAACTGTGTATATGTGGATCATAGGGAAAATCCAGAATTTAAATAGGGTTGAAGTAAGTTATGATAGGCAGCATAATGCATTTGTTAAGGAGAACTTATACAAAGGGAAATTTATTCTACGGCGTAGACATTTCATTTTTTTTTGCCGTGTGGCTGTTATGGAAGGCTGCATTTCAATTTGAAATTGTAATATTTGCAAGAAAAATTCAACTGCAAACCCATCACAAAGTTGGCTAATCTGGAAACTTAGCAGAAATGTATTATGCTTAAGATGTAAACAGGATTCAGTCATTATTAATGATGCAATGTTACATATATATATGACAAACATAGCTATTTCTATTGAGCAAAGTCTATTACAAGCTTTGATGTACCATATTAAAAACGTGGTGCTCTTTTCATATGGGAACCAGCGCTTATGTATAATAAGAAACATTGGCCTTTTTGTTTTAGATGAATCTTCTTGTCTGCAGAAATGATACTGTAATCCAACCTCTCCCTTGTATTGCTTTCACATCTCTCCCTTTTTCATATTTCATCCACAGCCGTGCAGATGTTGGAGCAGGCGGTGGATTAATAACTAATGTTTCACTGAATACATGCCAGACTTCTCTCTAGATATAAAGAACAAGTAAAATAATGAGATGCATAAACTATCCCTTTGATTCACTTTCTTTTCTAACTCATAGGTTTAAATACAACAGTTCTTTAAAACTGATCAAAATAGTATAAATGCTTTATGGTCTATATAATAAAATGACTAAAGTACAAAAAAATGTGGAATAATGTATAATTTCCGGACAGTCTTCTATTTGTCTTCTGCTTATGAATAAATGCTTAGATTTTCAGTTGATGTTCAGCTTGTCATAGACTTCTTCAGAGGAAGTGTGCCTTTCTGTAGAGCGCTGCCACAAGAGTATTGATTTATTTTCTAAAACTGCACGCATATTGTCAGTCAGGTGAACCACAGTAATAAATCAATCTGCTATTATAATCTTTAATTGTAACTCATGATACTTACAATTCTTGATGTAGAATACATTCGAAAATTAACAGAAATAAGGCGAAATGTTAAATCATCAACAGAAGAATGGAGTTCTACTAACAATATGTTTTGGGCTGGTAAATGTGATAATAATGTGTTTAGGTACAAACGTCAAACACATATGAAAAGCGGTGCAGGTGAACTAGGGTTGGCATTCCCAGCCTTTTCATGACCACATACTGGTTTATGTTGCGTAAAAATTTCACAGACCAGTAAAAATTGTGAACTGGGGGGAGGGGACCTCTGGTGGCAGATCAGTTGGTTAAACATGTTTAATAAGTTTAAGTTTACCCGTTTCCATTTTTTTTCCAACATGCATGATTGTTAGCGGTCACAAAAAAGGCATGGGGTGAAAATATATTGCTCAATTTTGGAAATTAACCAACCCCATTCAAAACTGCCAACATTCTGAGGGCTGAATGAATGCCAATACTAGTCCGTGAACTGCAGACTGGGAACCTTAATCCTAGCTCTCTGAACCAGCTTTAGTACATGATTTGATGTATTTATGAATGTGTACGTACTTCTGTGGAGTGACATCCTATGCCCATGCTTTATTACCTGCATGCCCTTGGATATGCTCCATGTATATAAGCTAGGCTGCTAACGACTTTATGTTGAAATGGAGTTTCTAATCATGTGAACATCTCATCCATCCCGAACAATCATTCATTGTAAGGCTTCATTGCACACGGCATGTAGGACATTTGAAAGAAAGCCGTTGTACATCTATAATAAAGTTTCTCAGTAGTAGGGCTTTAGTCACAGTGGATAGTGTGTATGGTGGAACAGTCATTGTTTGTGTCAGCCAAATTGAATTAAATGATTTTGCAGGAGTACTCAGTGTGTTGGGATTCCAAAGAAGTCATTTAAAGACACAAAAACATCTGGATCTAGAACTACATAAGCTGAAACTCAGAGTTTTTCAACTAAAATCATTATGTAGTCACATGTTGGGAAATTTACTTGTTGGAAGTCACATAATCTACCTAATTAACATTATAAAAGCATATTTATACAGGTACCTTTGGGGAAAAGAATGCAGGGGCTTATTTATTTGCTTCAAATGTCCCAAATTTCACCTGTTTTCAGTTTTGTAAGTTCTTAGGACTATTGAAGGAATATGGGCATTTGTGGCTTGGAAAGATAAATGCACACTGATGAACTTAGATTTTAATATAAATTGATTAGAACATTTCTGCAACAAACTTACAACACTCATGGTGAGGTAAATTTAACAACCAAGTAATATGACATGCTCACTGTCACTAAACGCTGCCATAAATGAATCTATCTAATCAGCTGTTATTGTTAATTTGCTAAAGACAGTAATAGGTACTGATTAACACTGACTCAGAACTTGCTATTGCAACATGCTATTGCAGAACTGAAAGCACGTAAGTAATTTATAAAAGTGATCTTGAAAAAATGTATTGTGAGTTTGGCTTTGGCAATGCCAGCTGTCAAAATTATAATACCAAATGTCACCAAATTCTTATGCAAATTCCTCCACAAATATCACGCAGGTTTCTAACGAAGAGCTTGGTTTTCCTTTATAATAATATTTTGAATGTCTCCTTCAGTATTCACCAATACAGAACAAAACTGTAACGTCGATCTTCACAAGAAATTAAAATTTCACAATACACTGTAGTAAATGTTTTGTGTTTCCATTATATTTTAGGTTGCTGTCTGGAATCTGCTTTTTGGACATTCTGACACGTTTTGGATTATTTTTTTCCACATTTGCAATAATGAATCTATATACGTATTGAAAAATGTGCTCGATATATATGTGTGTATGGATTATGTTTATATTACATTGTTCCCCACAAAGATCTGTGAAGGCAATTAAAAAACTGAAAATGCCAAAGGTCTCATATTTTGTTTGGTTACTTATGGTTAAGGTCATCCTGTTGGGATTAGAATTTTCCACATAGAAATTAATGGACAGTCCCCACACATATTTAATCACAAACCTGTGTGTGTCTGTGTGTGTGTGTGTGTGTGTGTCTGTTTGTCTGAAATATAGAAAAATGGTGTCACAACAACCTTCCACTTTGCCTCTGACCAAAGGCCACAACCTTAATTGTAAAGACCAACATGTCCTGGTTTTCTGTCAGTCTTCTGCTCCTTGGCAGGTAACACCCCCAAGTAATCAGTGCTGACAGGCTGCTCTCTACGAGGAATGAAGCTGAGGCACCAAGACAGATTCAAGCTCCAAGTTGTGTGGGCATCACCTAGGATGGAGTTCTGGGACAAAATGAGGTTGAGTGATCAACCAGAAGCAAACAAAACAAACCAGAAAGACTGAGCAGGAAAAATCAACCTCAAGCCTGGGCAAGGAAACCCTGACCAGAAAGAGTGTAAATACACTGCTTACAGGTGTAGCTGATTATACGTTAGCAGACATCCCACCTTAGTCTCCCACAAATTGACAGCAGCTCCCTGACACCCACAAATGATGCGCAGTGTCCCAGAACGTTCCGCTACTCAGTGGTGGTAAAACTAGCCAGCAAGAAGTTTTACCACTGCAACCTTCTCAACCCTGGTCAGCAAATTACTCCAGTTGGCAATATTCATATATAGCAGAGGTCACTAACAGGCGGACCACAGTCTGGGTCCGGACCCAGAAGCTGTCCCATATGGACCCGGGCCGATAGCCAAAACATTAAGTTATTATTTAAATAATTCTATTTTAACCGGCACAGCATTTGTAGTCTTTTTGGTAGTGGTTTAGCAGTAGAACCACCGTTTCTCACGCCAATGAATGTCAAACGCCTTTGACCACCAAGCAAGACGTAATTTGGCTTATGCAGCCCTTTGTCTGTGCTAATGTGCCATTAATGTTAATAACAACAGCCAAGCTAACACCCGCAACCAAAAGCCGTAATATTCCTAAGAGTGACTGGTCTGTCCTGAAATCATACAGTTGAAAAGTTTTCAAATACAGTATGTATTATATAACATGTTGGATAAATAGACGTAGTTTATTGTTGATTTCATGTTCATTGAAGTTTCTGCTTTTTAACATATGAATAAAGTAACATTATCTCTTATATAAATAAACTCAGGTGAAACAAAAAATGTACGTTTTCATGGTTGCCAAATCTCAAGCGTCTGGCATGACACTCACGCTTTCAGACTCACACAGGAAATTTTACGGCAAATCTTATTATTACGGCAATCTAATATTATTCCATTATAAGACCTAAAATTAGCTACGTCAAAGCTGTATTTACACGGTTAAATACAAAAGCAGACTATTTGCAAGGTACGAACTGTTACATATGTGTGCAGACTGAAATATCTCAAACTGAAAATCTCACTCCAGCCAGCTGGCCGAAGTTCTATGTCACGTGACAATAAACATTAACAAAACGTTCTTGAATTGTACGGAATTAATTTGATTTGACAGTCAGGTACTGATTACATGCAATATTGATACAACTAACAGGCTATTTAAATATATATCACACTAAATAGTTAGACATTACCATCTTCCGGACCTTTGCTTCAAGAAATATTCTTTAACTGGACCTCTTTAAATTTTAGTTGAATACCCCTGATATATGGTATTACCGTAATACATTAAGTCCATTTTTGGAGACCCGCACAATACAACACCACACCCGCCCGTGCATCCGTGATTATTTCAAAGTTAAATCCGCACCCGCCCGGACCTGTTAACATTCCGCCCGTTACCCGGCCATACCCGTGATAAATTACACACAATTATTTTTTCTATGCACCTCTCAACGTGACAAGCGCTAGGCCTTTTGAATTGAAATGAAAAGTCTGTTTATCACAAAATCAAATCATATAGATCTAAGCTATCCATACTGTGACGAACGTGAAAGAGAGAACAGGACGACACGCTCCCGTTCGAGCTACCACATCTAGGAACAAACATGGCTGCCTCCATGAACAACTGTGTGTTGTTGCTTTATATTTTAGCAGATTTGAAGTGAGATTATTTTTTCCGAGAGACAAACAAACAAGAAACACGAACTAGTCAAACCACATTAAAAGCTTTATAAAATATTTTAGCACATTCATAGCAATATTCTTTTTTCGAGAGGCAAACAAACTACAAACCAAAAATTCCAGAACATTAAAATCTGCCCGTTTCAGAAACTATCCTTACATCCTTTGCTGTTGATGCGTCCCTGAATAGACTGACATCCCATAAACCAGCCTTGTACCCTGTGTTACCTGGGGTAACTGTCAGGCCTCCCAAGATTCTGAACAGGATAAGTGGTTGGAAAGTTGATGTGTAGGTGGTGGTTCTTTAATGTGGGACACTTGGGAAATGCTCCCCATTAAATATCCAGTGAAGAAAGTATACTTAGACAAGGTAAACATAAATTACATTACATAACGCAAAATAATTTTGAAGGTAGTTTGTCAGCATTCATTAAAAATTGGTTCCAAATTGTATTTGGTTAATTTCTGTCTAATTGTTATTTTTTTCTCCAGATTTTCAGACATTCCCACTTTTATTGGCGGCGAATTGGAAACGTGACTCTTTCTGGAGATGGAAGCTTCAAGTGGAACGGTAGAAATCAAAGAAAACTTGTTTACTTCCTTACATAAATACCCTTCCACTGGAAGAAAAAAAGGGGGTACTTTGGAGGAGCTTGAACCGGAACAATCTGATACAGAAGTTCAGCAGCCGGCAAGTGATTGAGGATGAGCTTCCACCTGGGGATTTATGTTCAAGAATGTGTATGTTTAGGCAGCATTCCGGTGTGCTGTATTGTTTTTAGACTTCAGTTTCTATCTATATTTATCTATCTATCTATCTATCTATCTATCTATCTATCTATCTATCTATCTATCTATCTATCTATCCATCTATATCTATCTATCTATCTATCTATCTATCTATCGCTAAGCAAAGACGTGCTGCCCACCCCCAAAAAAAAAATATATATATATCACCAGCCACCACTGTTGATGTGTATATGGATGGATAGATGGATGGTATCTCTGACTTGTGATTATTTCTGTGAGTATGCCCTGTAGTTTACTGGCAGCCAGTGTGGGTTTTTGGGAAGACCTCTCAGTCAGCCAATAACAGTGGGTCCCCAGGACTGGAGTTGAGAACCACTGTATTATTAATGGCTGACTGGGAGGCCATCCCAAAAACCTGCACCCACACCGGCCCTCCATGGATCAGGTTCCCCACCCCTGCTCTACACTAACCATGACTCTATACTAAAAAAAAACAGTTTCTCAACAATATACGGGAAAAAACTAAATGGAAATATTATTATTGAAATTTCCAGGTTTCTTTAGCCCATATTTAAGCACCACTCACAAGCTAAAGCACCGTGAGTGTATTGTGAGTAATGTTTGCACAGATGAAATGTCATCACCATCCACCTGTAACAGGTGGAAAGAAACCCCAGCCTGGATGTAAAGATGCAGGAACTCCAAAAGTGTATATTTCTAGAAGATGTTGCTAATAAATGGAGTTAGACCATGGTACACATTATTGTTGTAGATATACGACATTCTAATATTTCACAGGAATTATAAAGGGTTCCACACGACATAGCAAAGATATGAATGTTTTTGTTATTCTTGGTATGGGGCTTTATTTCAACAAAATAACACCACTTAAAATATATTTAATGCAACACAAAAGGCATAAATTAAAATAAATGAGTGAAATATTTTTGTCTTCCAGAAGGAGTTACGTTCAACTTTGTCTTTGGCTGTCTTTACATCCTTTGCTTTTGATTTAAAAAAAAAAAGTCTTTGACATTGATAAAGCCTATTATGCCATGTGTCCACCCATGCTATGCAGAGAAGACTGTAAGAAAAGTCTTTTTTGTAGTGCTTTGTAGTCCATCTGTTGGCACACGGTGCACAGAGGAGGAGGAAGGTGTACTTAAGGGCTAATGACTCTGTAAATGGTGTTCAGCTGTGGCAGCTTTGATTTGTCCTTCATGCGAACAACAAGAGAAAAAAATATATACTACCATCCCACTGAATTAATACTAAAAGAGTCCGGGAACTGGCTCCCTTTCAAGTGCATTTCAAAGTGCTGCCTTGCGCCAGCGTTTACAGCTACAAACGCGGCATGTTAGGCTGAACTGATTTTAGGGAAACTGGTAGCAACGACCTTTAGCAGCAGCTACAGCAAACAGACTCACAACTTTGTGTCGATGACCTTTAAGATTGGAATGCTGGGTGTCAGAGTGTCTCTTTTGGGGTTTTATTAATTCCCCATGGAGGAACTGATCTGTTTTTCTTTTTTTTTTTTTTTTTTACATATTTTGAAATATACATAGATCACTCTTAGCGTCTCACCCAGTAAAGTGAATCTTAACTCCTGTACCTGTGGAAAGGATTTTATGGAATAATTACGTAGAGTTACTATAAATGAAGAAAAACACTGCAAAAAATTAAATTATGAACATAAAAAAATCATAGTCATAAGAACCGTCATACTGTCTTAATGTTGCTTAAGGCTGCACACACACACACACACACACACACAGGAGCAATTAGGGGTTAAGGACTTTACTCAAAGGCCCAACGGTGACAACCTGGGGTCACAGGCACAGCGTCCCAGCCCACTGTTCACTGTAAAATGTATTATTTTTATACTAGCACTGAATTTGCACGCATGAAATTATACAGGCATCCGTGTTTCATGTGGAAGTTATTTATAACTGTTTTTTCAGTTAACATGCTTGTTTATGAATAATTTTGCTGTCATACTTTCAAAGGTGCGAAGCTTCTGTTTTTTTTTTTGTTGTCTCTTCTCTTTCCCTTGTAAATTTCTGTTGAAGGCACATCAGTTCAACCTCCATCAGATTGCCTCTCTGAAAGCAGATGCACTTAATTGGTCATGAGAGGGCCTTGTCGGCATGTGATGTTTATTGTTCCACTTGGCGAAGCTCTGACACTTCATCTTTTCTAAATCTGATCCCTGTCCACTCTTTAATAAACCTGCCTTATTCAGAAGCATGTTTTTAGCCTCAAAGTATAATAAAAGGAGCTTCAGGGTAATTAAACTTTATTCTTTTATTTGTGTCTTTAATATTATTGCCATTATTTTTAACGTCACAGCATTTCAATTTATTTTAATTTATTTCACTGTGCATGGACTCATAGAAGCTTACTTTTCATTACATCATGCTTGTGTAGCTTATTTGGTTTAATTTTGACTTTATATAACAATCGTTAAATAAACCATAGCAGGAGTCAAGATGCTCTTTTAAACCATTTTAATTTGCACGAATATTTAAAATATTAATTTATTTTAAATAGCATGTACATCTTTTTGAACTCCACATGTTATCGTCCTACCTGCAAACAGTTATAGGAAAATAAATTCAAAACTGCAGCCTAAGGAAGGGAAGAAAAAAAGATTCAACTGACCCAATGACCTTTTATCTGTGATGTTTTTGACAGTAAACCAACGAAATCAGCTCCCCGACAACAACGCAAATCACAGTCCTACCTTAAAAAATAAGATCTGCAGTTCCAATCTATTCCATTTCACCAGGTTCACCATAGGTTCATGAGACAAATCTACACAGATTCCAGCTGAATACACAGACCTCCTCAAGCAGACATCATAAACAGTGCAGGGAAATGGTATCCAAAATGTCTACAGGACGAAAACTTCTCTGGCTTTTCTCTATACCAAACATTTCCAACTCATACCCATCTCTCCTTTTTTCCCTCCCTTTTTTGTGAAACTTCTAGAGGGGAAGAACAAACACAGGGACTTTTGTCTAGAATCACATTGGAACTGAGCTGTACATTCACTGCCTTCATTATAATGCAGACGGCTCAAGCCAGGGGATGGCAATGGGTTTTTTTTTGTCCTTTCGTGGACAATACAGCATTTATTAGAAGTTAGCTAGAGTAGCAGGATGGTAGTCCAGATCAGGCGAGGATTTTTTGTGTGCGATGCATTCTCTCTTGACACTGCTGGAGAAAGATTGAGCCATTCCTTTGAGGCCTTTAAAATTGACACGTGAAAAAATGTGCTGTTTGCGTTTGACATCATCATGCATTTTTGGAACCAAGGACATACCTTATTGTTAAAGTGTTAAAGTGTTGATGTGTGGCTGTTGCTCATACTAGATGGAGAATCAGACCAATATCACCTGCTGTTCTATTTGAGGAAATTTTTCTGCTGCATTTCTCTGAAACAGCCCTTGCTTTGAATGTTTTGACCTCCCGTTTTACTTACAATGCGTACATGATTATTAATAAGTTCATAAATAAACATCAATATTTCTGCATGTTTTTGCTTTTTTCCCATCACAGTTTAGAACTCTCATTTTCTATTTTGACTTAAGTTGACAGAACAAATATCAAATACATCGTGCATGCGATAATCGCTAGTTTATTGCTGTCAGAATGCCGGACATAGGAAACATTTTTAAATTAAGGCTGCTGACATAGCGTTTTGAATACCTCATGTTGCAAATTACATATTCAAAAATGAAGCATGAGGAAGGAACGTGCCTAGAGACAGAATTGGAAACACTGCCTCAACTCTTTGTAAATTGGAAGGCGAGTTTAAATTTTCAGTTCAGTTCACCGATGTTACTAGTAGGGGGTCATTTCGTGACATACAAGACAGATTGGTAGTGACTATCAGCCAAGGAAGAGCTCAGTTACTGCCAGATGTGCACACATGTGGTACATCACAATCTGCATGTCAACAGATCCAATATAATAACAGATCAACATGCACTTTATTAGGTACACATAGCTAGTACTGAGTAGGGCCCACGCTTGCCTTCGAAACCACGACTAGACAGTTCATGTTCAGAGAGGCTATTTTTCTTTTTTTTTTCAGTCACGACCTTCTTGTTAGCTTTAATGAGTGTGGCTGTTCTCCTCCGACCTCTCTCATTAACAGTTTTTTTTTTTCCACCACAAAATTCTTGCTAACTCTGAGCTATAGACACTCTGGTGTGTGAAAATCCAGAGAGGGCGGATGTTTCTGAGATGCTGGATCCCCCACGTCGGACGCTAACAATCACACCATGTTTAAAGCATCATAGCTGTTATAATGTTGATGCAAACAGTAACTGAAGCTCTTGACTGCATTTTGATGTTGTGCCTGCAGCCACATGATTGGCTGTTTGTAGGCGCAGGCTGTTTGCACATTACACTGACCACTGAGTATATCTAGTGTAATGTTCTCAAAAAGCATATGCTAAAGTCAGATCCCAACAGGAAAGCTAGCACACTTCAGTTCTGCTGAGATTATTATTTAGATGGACTTGTTAGAAAGAGTATAACCTGACTACTAAGTTTATTTCACACACCACTCTCGCAGGGAAAACTCTCTAACGTATCCAAATTTTCTAAATTGTAAGCAATATCCATTTCTATGCCTGCAAACTTCTGATTCAGTGTGATTTACGAGTACATTTTAGACTCAGCTTTTAGTGACTCTGACACTAAACTTACTTACCAGTTTGCTTCCTGATCCATGTATTTGCATGGTGACACTTGGATTTCATATTAAAATATACAGTAACTGTAGATATGAAAATCTTACTTCAGGTTTATATTGAAGGAACTTCATTTATATATGATGAATCGCTAAAGCAGGTTATTCAAACTTTTTTTTCCCTTGGAAAGATTATGTGAATATAGTTGTTCCCAAAAATCCCTTGAAAACAAAAATTTGAATCACAAAGGATATGATTTATGATGTGTGCTGCATCACCTCCCATAGCACACACAGAGGCTCTCCAATCCAAGAAGGTAGATGAAGAAAAAGAAAACACCGCTTTATTCATCTCTTTCTGCAACAAACAGCTCTCCTCCAAAAGTCCCATTAGTTACTGCAAATGCTTTTTTCCCACCTTTTATCCATTGACATCCAAAGCCGTTAATATTGGCAGCCTTTTCAGCTAAATTACCAGCAGCAATTTAAAGTCAATGTTAAGACGGTGAATAAAGTGTACTCAGTTAGCTGTAGTTTGGCCAGAGTAGCTGATAATAGGCCCAACAGTAAATAAAAGGGGGTCATTTAAAAAATATACACCTTACCATGGCTAAATTGGCTAGCAGTGCCAGTGTATAATCTTGTGCAATAACCGCCATAAATTACGTGAAGTGGAGAAGGCATTGATGGTTTAGGGGAGGGGACAGCCCCCAGTACTCACAAGTATGAAACAAGGCATTATGGGAAGTATTGTTGAGTTAGAGGGACACCCAGTTGATTTATATTCTCAGTTCACGTTCAAGAATATCATTCCATCATCTAATTGGTGTACCCTGTGGACTCGCTTACTATCACAAACATTTTTTTCCCAGAAATTATCAACTAAATTATTATAGTACAAGCATGACAACCATTATATGATCATCTGGTAAAACACAAGGAATTTGAAAGTTGCTTTAATTAATGATTCTGGTGTAAGACACTGCTTGTTCTATTTAAATCAGATCTCATATCAAAGAAGATGTTTTTCCTTTGACTAATAAGCATATAAACCAAGTCTTAACTACTGATATTTTCTGATATTTTCATAATTTAATAAAAGGCTTTTTTGTAATTCTTTGTAATTAGAAATATCAATACCAATTTTTAATACAAGTAAGTTTTATTTTTTCTTTAAGTATTCATACGCATGTTCATTTTTATCATAGTGTATCAACAAGCCCATCCATCCATCCATCCATCCATCCACCTTCCAGTACAGGCTTGTGCTAAGCCTGGGTCCTGACATAGAGACACCCTGGACTGGATGCCAGTCCACCGCAGATACTGGCTGATGAGTTAAACGAACAAAGCCCCTGTTTCTTCCCATGCAGACTAATATACGTAACCAGTAAGGAACAATAGAGCCCTGGCACACTATCACAGATTGTACAGTTTAACCCAGAACAATTAGACCTTTTGCTTGTATGTGATGTAAACCACTAGTATCAGTTGTGACCCCAAACCCAAATAGACAAATCAGTTTTAGGGCCTTAATGCACTAAAACTGTCCACAACAAATGTTAACTTGAATTATATTTGCTCGAAGTAGAATTATACTCTGCCCGTCTTACAACCAGGGGTGTGTAATTCAGGTCCAGAGAGTAAAAGTCCACAGAGTACTCAACTGGTTCGTTGAAATAAAATCTTTGTCTGGACTGTTACTCTCTGGATCTGAACTACCCACATCTACCCACTTATCCTAGACATAACTTCACAATGCTAATTCTACAATGCTCAATAAACTGTTTTATTTACAGATTAGTGAAAATGCATGTGTTACAGGAACTCTTTTTAGTTAAATAGTACTATTCTTTTTCATTGTGGCCTTTTCCAGTGTTCTTTATGCAAAGCTGGTACTGATGTCCTGGCTGGTAGGATATAGCGCCCTCTTTATAGCGTATACAGTATTATGACGTAATGAATGGGTCTATGTTTATACCAGCTAGCAGAATAACAGTTCAGACAATTAAACTCTCTTCATGTCCCCAATAGCATCAACATGTGAAATAAAAAATATAGTAAATGTCATGATATGTATTACTTATATTTTCCATTATTAAGTCGATGCTATTATATGTGACTTTTTGTCCTGGAAATGGAAAATGTACCATAACAAAAGAGCTTTCATTGAGTGAAATAATCACTTCAATTCTGTACCATGATATCATGACCAATAAATGTTTCTTGTTTCTTTAAGGGTTTTCTTCTACATTTTATACATTCCTTGGTTTACACTTACTGCAATAAAATAGCACTGTTCTCGAAATGTTTTTCTTAGTATTCATAATCAGCTGAGCTATTTTTGTAGCACTATTTCAATAAATGAATTTTTAATTTGAAAAGTATCATATTAAACGGGTTTGATATGCTGTTATTTTTAATAAGAGTTTCTCTTATTTAAAATGAAATATTATATTAATAGTGTATTTTTCATTGGTTTTTGAGTAAAGTGCATTTTTTTAGTATTTTTTTATTTTCAAAAGAATTTTCTTGTTGGGCAAAAGAAAGAAAAAAAACTAAGCACTTCAGAGCAGGGACGCACAAAGACAGCTCTGTTTCACTTAAGACTTGCTTCATTTGCAGGAGACCATTATCACGGATGACTGCAGCTCACACATGAGTCTCCTTAGACCCCGGCAACATGGGAAAAAATGACACACTGTTGTTCCCACTCTCCCACAGGAACCAGGGGTCTAACGGAAAGCCTCGCTCTCAAGCTTTTCTCACACATTTGTTACATTTAGTTGCAATTGTGACGTCTTTATCGAAAGAAACTTTCTATATATTCATGCAGATAGATATTTTCAAGAGCTATTCACATTAAGTACCTTGGAAAATGATATGACATAGATACCCTGGTAGAATCAAGGGACCCTAGAACACGTAAAATTATATGTAAAATTGGGCAGGATGACATTTTGTCAGGGGGGCAAGAGTTTCTACAGTAGCTATGCCCCTGATGACATCAGAACCCCTGATCGAATAGAATGCCTTAATTGCCATTGTACACTGCAAGTACAACTAAATTCGATAGCTTTTCACCACCTTCTCTGCAAACCTCATACCTAAAAACATTAACCATACATAACTGACAGCCATTCAAACACATCATTTACATTCCACAAAATCAATTCTTAGGTGAACCTCTGAATAAAATAAATTTGAAACTGCTTATGACAAACAGCCAAATGCCAGGAGGCTACAAAGATGTTTATTGCTGAGATATATACGTCTCCCCCCAGGTTACGTGTCAGATCGATATTTCAGTGTTATGTAGACCTTATATTTTTGGCATGAGATTAGGTTATCCACTGCCCATGGAAGAGGACACAGGACATGCTGGTGATTCCAGCCTGCAATAACAAAGATCTGCACATATTGGAAGATAATAAATAGAACAATTAAAATAATAGTGAAGAATTGGTGGTACTAGCGTATCCAGGGTATATAGCACTTATATATGTCCTGTTGTAAGTAGCTATATGTATTTGTTAGTGTAAATACTTACTTCCGAGTATCGTGTGTAGCCTTTCCAGTGTTGTACTGTATGTGTAATCCTGATGTGCCCTGTTGAGTAATGACCTTCCATGTGTGCCTTCGCGTCTAACATGTAAGCTCCTCGCATGTCTATGCCTTTGATTGTCTCGCTGTGTTTTTCTTGTCTGTAGTCCTTTTAAGGACTGGGAGTAAAGAGCAACTTGGTACTAATCTGGCTTCCCTCATCTTTATTCACCGCCATCGTGACGCCTCGGTCTGCCTGGTCCTAGAAGCAGCCCCACTGGAGCTGCTGGAGCGGATGCTCTTCAACACCGTCCGGCAAGTCCACTCCTGCCTGGCAGACCTACAGGCAATGGCGGGGTGGCAACCCAGGAGATGTGGGAAGAGAGGGAACGATGCGGAGAAAGAAGCTGGTCTGCTGGGGCTGCGGGAAGAGGGGGCACCGGCTGCGCTGTTGCCTGGAAACCTCCCCCAAGCCTGCCAGCAGATGAGCTGGGGACAATGGGGCAAAGAAAGAGCCTCCCCATCCTTCTAAGAAGCCCCCGACCTGTGCGGGACATCCTGTAGGTGCCCCCACCAGCCCACTAGATCTGGCCACAGCATGTCCTCAAGCCACCCATGACAGCTCGTTGGACCCTTAATTGAGACGTCAGCAACAAAGGAGGGCAAGAGGTCCTGTGGTCTCCGACAGCTTGCTGGCTAGCAAGGATTCCCAACCTGCCATTGGCGAGGGACCACAGCGTGACTTCAAGCAGCAAGTCGAGGGTATGCAGGCAGCGTTGCCTGCCTGTGGGGAGGTGTGCCATACCCTGGAGGCCCAGCTGGCTGGGGAGCAACGAGAGCTGAATGAGCAACGAGCATAGTGCAAGCTGAACGAGGAGTGGCTGTGTGAGAAGGAGGCCAGCTGGGAACTCGAGCGCGGCGGCAGCGTTACGCAACTGTGAGGAGGTGCGTCACGCTTGGGGAGGACCAGCTGGACCAGGAGCGCAGCAAGCTGGTGGGACAACAGCAGCCGCTGCGGGAGGAGTTGGACTACCTATGGAAGGATGTGGAGAAAATTATGCAGGCAGAGGTGTCAAGATTAAAGCAAGAGACCACAGTTGAGCTGTGCAGCCGGGAGGAGGTCTACCGCGGTCTTGGGGCCCAGCTGGTGGAGGAGCACTGGGAGCTGCAGGAGTCCAACCTATGGGACTGCCTGGGGAGGTGCTGCGACTGGGAGGGCTTCTTAGCCCAGGAGTGCCAGAAGCTGATAGAGCATGCATGTGACCTGGGAGGCCAATGGCTAGAGAAGTGCCATGAGCTGCCGGAGGAGACGGGCCCCATGGAGCGGCAGTGCGAGGCCACCCGATCCAGGAAGCAGGAGGTGCAGCAGGTTCTCTTGAACTGAGGAATGGGAAGGGTCGGCGGCTGGGGGGAACCTGCAATGCCAGAGCCCACCAGCAGCCCGGCGTCCGCTAGCTTCGCAGCGCCCGCTCCAGTCATTAGTTAGGTCTTTTTTCCCCCTTATTTTAATCGGTCAGCTAGTTATGTGTGAATTCTTCTCTCCTTTATTTTATCTGACTGCAAGTCTATCTATCCAATCAATGCTGCCTAAGCATAAACTATGTATCAAGAACTGTGTCTGGGCGGGCTCCAAAAACACATATTCAAAGTATATTCACCAATAAGCTTTCATCCATTCTCCATTTAGACATAGTGTACATGAACCTTCCATAGACTACCAGAATTGTATGTTGTCAGTGGTGTCTATGGCCTGTATTTATCGTGGTCTCAAAGAGTAAATTAACATATATATTTTGTCAAAGCAATTCCAGTGAAATGGTTCGGGCTGTGGTTCATTAGTAAGATAGATTACACTTTTAATCGCAAAATAAAATTCATTTACCTGGATACACTGACTAAATTATTTTGGCAATTTTGTGGGGGGAAGCCCGAGTAGTCTTAGAGTAATTGCTTGTGAGCTATACCGAATGAGAAGATGATGTTATAGAGGAAGGTAGAGACAGTAGTAGATAGTGAGAGATAGCAAACCCCATGGCAGGGCTGTGCATGACTGTACAATCGCAGCAAGTCAGTGCAGCAAAGTCACAAAGGCTGAGTGTGCACAAAGTTCCCTGAGAATAGTGATTAAGCATCCTCTCTGCTGACCCATTACCTGATCACAACCCCTACTCATTGGGGCAGAAGGTCACATAGTTTAGGATTCTCCTTGTTCAGTCAGAGAAGTCCAGGTGAACAAATGGGCAAAAAGATCTGAGTCACTTTGGATGAAAGGATCAGCCACACAATTAAATGTATGAGTAATTATGGTCAAATTAAACACAGGTCTACTGGCTATCTTAATCAACTCCCACATAAACTCAGGCACTCACTTTATTACCAGGTAAATCTTGACTCAGATCATTTATTGGGCCAGTAGGCAGGATGAGGACAGCTTTGAACAGGATTTGATAAAGCGGGGTGGGATTATAAGAATTTTACCCTTAAACCAGTGAGAATTTACACAGCATAGTACTGATAACATTATTGATATTGTAGCACCAGTGGGGCACATGTCCCAGCATATAAATAGCCCTTGTTGTTGTTGTTATTGCTAATGTTAATGGTTGCATTTCCCTATTGTCGCTCTTGTGTTTGCCCGTGTCTTGTGTGCACCCGGTCCGATCCTCGTGTGTGTTTAGCATGTGTGCATTTTGCAGTTCGCTGTCTGACAACCTTGTCTGTGTATTGGGTTTGGGGCTCATTGGGTGCCTGTGGAAGTCCTTTTAAGGACTGCGAATAAAGAGCATGATTTCCCCAGCAAGCAAGTTTTCAGGTGTCCCTCTGCTCCCATGATGCCTCCCACAATATATATAAAGATGTGCACAATTTAATACCAAACCAGATGAGTTATATCGAAAAGGGGAAAAGACTATCAAATCATTACATTATTAATAAAACTGTTTGAAAATTAGAGTGTGAATGTATCTGTGGAGAGGAAAGTGAAAAACAAACGTGTCTTCAAATGGAATGAAATGAACAAGTTTTCTGTTAAGGTTTAAAAAGAAAACAACAACCAAAAATTGAAACTGAACCTCCCAGAAGATGGCTGCCCATACCAACAGATGGGTTGAAGGCAACCTTTGTAAAATAAAAACCCAGGTTTAAAAATCATCAGACTGCTTTACAGTTTTTTTTTTTTCATTCCTTATCCAATGGACCTTACCCCAGGAAATGTGTCTCTGTGCATCAGCCTTGGATTCAAACCACTTAAGCCAATAAAAAATTGGTTGCAAAAAAAAAATCCTTGGATTCAAACCATTTTGGAATTCTAGCCCTGCCAAACATTCCAGCTTTGCAAAGACATACAGTATGTTTCTTTTAGGATTGGGCCATCGAGGTGTTGAATAATTTCTGTGGTTATTCCTGAGGTTATACATATGTGCTTTTCAGCAAATACTGTATCCTGTCAAGTGCCTTGCCAATTCAGTTTATATATGTTTATCATATATACTTTTGTTTTGTGAGTGATGCATCTGCAATTCCTGAACCAACTTTTTGCCCCCTTGGGAAGTCAGTTAGGTGCTTTAGGATCCTTTTACAGTAGATCTCTGTGAATTGCCAGATCCCCTTTTCCACTGACATTTATACCTGGCCTTTGTGGCTGTGTTTATAATTTTGATGCAATCACTTCAGAGTTAGTCTTCATGTAAAGCTTCCCATATTTTCAACACCCATTACATATACACAAGCACAAATATACATTAGGTACACTTACCAGACACTTTTATCAAAAGCAATGATATTTTTTGAGAAAGCAGGAATCACCCAAAAATGCTAAAAAAGAATGATTAAGGTATAATGTGTAAAGGTAGGTGATGTGCCCGTGGGCGTCGCCACCCTTAAATCTGAGGGGGATGTGTCCCCCTCACCTTTCATAATTATTCGTTTGGACCCCCCCCCCCATTTAACATAAAATATTAGTTC
>JAODJW010000001.1:24744501-24762722 GCA_026777045.1 Hyperopisus bebe
CTGATCCCCCCCAAAGCGCACCCCCCCCCCCCCCCCCCAAAAGAAAAAAAAAACTCTTGGGCCTCAGGTTTGTTCTGGTTCCAACACTGGTTAATGGATTTGAGCTGCCGACCTTCCGATCACAAGCACAGCGTCCAAACCCATGGATGAATCACATATCACCTGAAATATCTGGCAAATTTATGCTCATTGCTCACATCACCCAATTTTACTAAATATATATAGACATTTGTCATACCTGCACATTAATTTATACATCCCGACTATGTCATGAAACAGTGTACATTAATGTCAGATACCGTACAGAAATACAGAACTGACAAAAGACCGAGAGTGAGTTACTCATACAAAGCCATTTGCAGCAATTGGGGTGAACGCAGATGACAAAATGAAAAGCTGTTAAATACTCATACCAAAAACAGAATTGGCGAGCGCAGATCAAAATTAATAAGGGCAACCCGTGTCAAGCTGACAGCCCATCTATGCATCGGAGCAGGAGCACGCGTACCTCGTCTGTGTGAATGGAAATTTGCATCAGTGTGACAGCGAGGATTCACTCCCGCGTAATTGTCCTCACCTCCTGGATAACACGAGACCTTTCCTGCTCCTCTGCTGGCTTTGCGTGCCGAAAGGGCCCTTTCTCAATGCACAAGCTTCAATGGGCAATGCACCAAATCTCGTTGTCTGTGAAAATTACCATCAAACCATTTACTTGAATTTTTTGTTTCTTGTTTGTTTGTTCATCTTGTTTTCTTCCACAAAGCAGTCAGAAAAGGCAGTGTGAATATGCAATACAGTAATATTCCGACAGACAAGTATGTATATATATATATATATATATACACACATATATATATGTATATATATATATATATATACTGTATGTATATATATATATTTCATTAGTTTTGTCATTGAAAATAAATAATAAACCTGACTTTGACTTTTTCTCAGTAAAATGTGAAATATCCATCCATCCATCCATCCATTTTCTAACTGCTTCTCTCAGTATGCATCACCCAATATTCAGAACCAGGTGATTTCATTTCCACATATCTGGTAAAAACAATGCAGTAACCTGAGGCTTTCAGTGTTATCTTGATTTACGTGTACGTATACGCATGCTTTTGAACTGCTGCTGTTTTGCCTCATAGTTCCTAAGTAAAAGTTAGAGCAAACAGTTGATCACAAAAAAACCGTTTGAATGCCAGAAATAGCTGCTGGCTATATACAGAATCCAAAATATTGTCATATCTCAGATACCTTTAGAGGAACAGAGCAATAAGATAAGAACAGATAAGAAATTGAGGTTTTGGAGACAAAATTCAGTTCAATTTGAATGATAAGTGAGAAGAAAATCTCTAACCATTTACAGAATGTCTGATAGACTTCATTCTACATTCTGAAAGGGAGTTGTAATCCATTCAAGGTGGCCATTGATCTTTTGAGCGGAGTTAGCTGTTTCTTAACCACGATTCTCTAGCGAACTGCTCAGCTCATATGACTGATGTCTTTTGATAGTAGAATTATGTAAGTAGTCTTACTGTAGTCTTCATTCTAAAAATGTGAGATTTGCATTACCTGAGAGGGAAACGTTTTTTGTTTGTTTCTTTGTTTTGCGTTAGAAGTCATTCAGCACTATTCTTCAATCAGGAAAAATCACACTGCAGCAAAAATCCCATATTCTATAAAACTTTACTGTGAGCCTGAGATCTTTAATAGAAAAATAAAATGGCTTTGTGGTTCTTATTGTATGATAAAGGATATTTTATTAGTGCCGGTACCAACTACACCATTGTCCTTGACCAAAGAAATTAGAAAAATAGGCTCTCTCAAAGCCAATGTCTTTGACGTGTACAGTAAATTACACAACATCCCCTTCAAAGTACTGAGAGCAAACCAAAGAAAATAAACAACTCCTTTCTTACACATTTTCTTTAGAATGACTGTGTGGCACCTATATAAAAAGGATGAGCCTTTCACCCATCTATTCATCTTCTGACTTTATCTAGGTCAGGGTCTGTGGGGACCCTCTTCCCAGCAGCACAAGGAACACTCTGGCGATTCTAGGATTTTTCAAGGTGGATGGCATAGAAGGGGCCAAAATCCATTCCAAGGGGCCAGCCTTATCATTTGCCAATAATATGCTTTGAATTTGTGAATGACATTGGAGGGAGCAGCCCAGGGGCCAATCAGCTTTCATGTGGGTTCAGTGCCTCTGTGTCTCCACCCCTGTAAATGGTCCTGGATGAGATTCCAGTCAGATGGGCCTATTTTTTTTTACCAAAAAAAGAAAAAAAGCACGGTTAAAAAGCCTTTGTCAGTTCAGAATTATCATTAAACACCTGTGAATGCTTTTACAATGTTTTCTATTTAAAATGGAGTGTTACCATTTTTTAATTTATTTATTGTGGACTGCAGACTCAGTTGGATTATAGTTCAATTCAAGATATCAACATGGCTGCATAATTGTGAATCACATTTGATTTTCATGAATAAAAGCCTCCAATTCAATGTGAAAATGATAGTTATGTTAAAAAGAAATAAAAAAAACAGTAGGTTGCTAACCACCACTTAAAGGGGTGTCTGTTTTCATTCTGTTTGAATACTAATAGTCCTGGAAATAGATTAGAAAGTACCTGGACACGCTGTTTGGGGAATTAATTCATGGCCACTATGCATTCAGTAACCAGGAACATGGACTATTTAAGAGTATTGTTATGGCATTCTGCCCAATTGTGCTCTGTTGGCCAATAAGGTGAGCATATCTCATCATGCCCTTAACCTCTTCCCTCTCACATAGACGAGCTGTTGGGCTTTCATTAATGCAGACAGATGCGAACTTCCATGCATTTCATTATTTCGACCATTTGAAAATCTGTGCAAGTTCTCAATTCATTAGTATGGTGTAGGCCATTATATAAGCCTTGATTTAACAAATTTGAGGAACTTCTGAATGCATTTTGATTTAAATCCTCCTGGTTGCATGAGTTACAACAACAGATGTTCTGATATATCCAAAGACTTTTCTTCAATGTGTGTCACGTTTCAATCATGGATTGAGAGCAGTTACACGTTTCATGGAATTGCATGGAATTCTTTATTCATAAAATGCTGTTAGCCTGAAATTTTATTATCATCAACTTAGTGGAACAGTGGGAAATACCCATTAAATCATGGTAAGCACCTTTTCATGCAACTGAACAAGCTGAGTTTTAGTCAGCCGTACCCCTCATAACGCAGTCTTCCTGTGCATTCCGTACCTCAGAGAACTTGTTTCCTGGAATAAGTGAGCCAGAAGTGTGGTTGTACCCTGGTATCAGCTATTAGAGTAAAGTAGAGTGAGGTAGAGTTGAGTAGAGCAGGATACAGTAGAGTTCAGTAGAGTATAGCAGGTTACAGTAGAGTCCAGTAGAGTAGAGTAGAGTAGAGATATGTGAGATCCCAGAGCTGTATAGAATGTACCGCAGGTACTCATTGACTTTCTCAGAAATCTCGACCATGGATATGTACTCTACAGAAGCTCTGCAGGCAGGGGTCATTAGGACAATCCTCAGCTTTGATATTGGTAACCAGGAATAGTTAGATAGATATTGTGCTTTTCTCACTGTCTTCTAAGGAATTAGCAGGGGGTGTGACGTATGCAACAGTTCTGGCAGCTTAGAGTTGCAAGGACACAGAGAACTACATAATTTATGCTGCTGCCATGCAATAATGTGTAGAATATGGAATTGTTTCAGGTCTGGCCCCACCTCCCTACGCATGTCGCCCATCACCCCCCACCCCACCCTGGTGAAAATCTTAAACCCAGCCATCAGATTTGTTCTGGCGCCATCACCACCTACCTGCTGGGTAGCTCGGGTTAATTCAAGTTCCCTTGCCATCTACCAGCTTCTTCAAATGCCCATATCACCCTAGATTATCTCTGTTCTTTCTCCCTCAAAGGGTTGCACAGTGATCCTAAGCATCATGGATCAATTTCCAAGGATATTAGATCAGTACCTTTGTCCAAATTACCCTCTGCTAAGGGAAGTCTTCTTCCATAAGGTTTTTGGTCTCTGTAGGGTCCCAGAGGATGTTGTCATCGGCTAAGAGGCCCAGTTCAATGTCTATGTCACACTTCACTAGGCACAAGCAAGCAAACCAAGAAGCAAAGCCATCGATGAAAGTAAAATGGGGTTTATTTCGGGAACAGGAAGGACAGGGGAAGCACGACTAGTAACACAACAATGACAGATCTGGGGTTAGGGTTAGGGTTAGGGTTAGGGACAGAAGGTTCCAGGAAAGGCTCGTCCGGGGCAGACTGGGCGTTGGCTGCAGCGGGCGGAGGTGGCGCCGGGACCACAGACGAGCAGGGCAGGACAGGCTGGACGGACGAGCAGGGCTGGACGGGCTGGACGAATGAGCAGGGCTGGACTGACGTGCGGCCAGCAGGGGGCGCCTCGGGCGTGCAACCAGTAGGTGGCGCCTCAGCGGGCGCCTCGGGTGTGCGGCCACCAGGGGGCGCCTCAGCGGGCATCTTGGGCATTCAGCCAGCAGGGGGCACCACCGCGGGCGCTTCGGCCGTGAGTCCAGCCGGCGGAGGCGGGGCCATAGTAGGCGCCTCCAGCGAAGCAGCAGGCGGTGCCGCGGGCAGAGCGGCGGTGGCAGCAGCAGCAGGGGCCACCACCAAGACTGGGACAGGCAGGTCTGGGACATCGGGCAGGACTGCCTGAGCACGCGTCCTTAATGATGACGTTGCCCCTGTAAAAGCCGTGGGGACTCAGGGAATGCCGTCTCTTACGGCGTGTATTCCTCCGTGACCCAGGCGCTCAGGCCGGTAGAAGTAAGCCTCCATAGGGGGCGGCTTCTCACCAGCGCCGAGCAGATCGGCAGCAGAGGCGTCCTCCCAGGCGGGGAAAAGCAAGCAAGCTCCCAGGAAGAGTGTCGGGGCAGCTTATTCCCCTTTTCCCCTTTTGCCTCTTCTTCTTTCGCCGACCGGGACCGGCAGGTGGAGGCGGGGTTGCCTTTGTGCAGGCGAGTGGCTGGAGCTGCTTCTCCTTTACCCAGCCGACGAGCTGCTGCAGGAGGGAGCGCACTTCCGCCATTGTGTGCGCTTCCGTGGATGGGGTAACCCCCTGTAGCAGGGTCCAGCTCTTCTCCACCAGGGCAAATAAGCCAGGATCCTCATGGATCTCCGGCTGCTCTCGCCAATAACCCACCTCGTGCAGCAGGACGGGCCATAGGTCTTTCGGGAGCCTTTCGGGAGATTTGTCATTCTGTCCTTTTCCCTGTGCCCCGTTGATGGTCTTGTTTTGTCTTCCAGGTCCTGATTTCCCGGCCTCGTCTTGTCCATTGCCTCCCCTCGGGCGCGCCCGGTGTGTGCGCCTTTGGGGGGGGGTTCTGTCACACCCAGCTCTGTCCGATCCTCATGCGTGCCACGCCCACCTCGTTACCTCGTGTGATTCCCTGATTGTCAACACCTGTATCTCATTCCATTTGTTTTCTCATGTGTATTTAGTTCGCGTCTGAGTACGTCTCGTTAGATCCGTCATTGTACTGTCAGTGTATTGTCTAGTACTTGTTTGCCTGGTGTACCCCGACCCTGAAAATAAACCCTGTTCGTCCCTACTACCGTGTTGACTCGCCTGCTTCCCAGCTCGCTTACCAGCACAAACGTGACAGTCTAGGCCTGGAGGGAATTTTCTTTTGCGGGATTTATTTTTAGCATGAATGCTATGGAGCCTTAATTGGTAAAAAAACAAGTGGATAGATTAGGTGTTTTTTAATTTAAAAAATAATTAGATGAACAAAAGGAGGAAGCCATGATGGAAAACTTGACACCGTAAAACCATAGTACATGAATTTTTATGGCTTGGAGATCATTTTCTACCTATGTGTCAACATGACTACATCATCACCATTAGCTTATTGTAGTATCTTCATATGATGCAGGGGGATGTCAGGGATTCCCATCAGCGGTTTGAAGTTTTAACAAAAATCATATGTGACGATTAAAATAGTCATTCATTTTTCATAAAATGTCAAACTCCAGGGACTGATCCCAATGGAAACATATTTTTTCTTCTAAAGCAGTTGAACCAGAAGTAAGAAATAATTTTAAAAATCCGTAAATAATTCAACAAAGGCTGATAAGTAATTATGGGAAATGTCTCTTGCAGCTAACACTGGTAAAGTTTGTGCCTCAGCTTATTAGATAAGACAGTTCATTTACTTATGCACACAATGATATTGGCATCTCTGTTACACCGGCATGTAATAGATCAAAAAAATCATGCACCACTCTGCTTTTCAAGTAACATAAAAGCTGATACAGACATTTCAGTAGACAGCATCGATCCTCGTGGATGGAACGGGGTGAACTTTGCCCACAGATGATGACAGATAGGTGGAGCGGACGGCTGTTCCACGTGCTTAACTGCTGTCTCAATGAATGGGGAGGCAGATGAAGTGGTGGCTTTTTAAAAGCCAGGACCAGGTGAAGAATGACGTATTCCATGGCACTGTGTAATTAAAACTCTGCAAGATCAGCAGCAGCATGGCAATAATGCCAGGCAACAATGAACGATGAAAGCTTTCTGCTCTGCTCCTCTGCATTTTAAAGCCCTTTAAAATGAAAGCAATGCCTTAAATGGAATGTAATGTTAGCAATGGCCTTGTTCTTTTATAATTCTCAAAAGCGATTCCCCAATCTTGATTTTCCCATATATAGGGAGTTTCATATGATTTTGTATACAACGCTAACGCAATATCTTGTATTTTTGTCCCCTTGAAAGCTTGTAAAAGCTTTTTACTATGGAAATAATTTTTAAAATTTAAAAGGGAAATATTTAGGATTATTCAGAGAGATGTGATTGGTGGAGGGCAGGAGGATGGAGATGCAGATAAATTGGAACTTCTCTGGTACAGGATGGTGACCAGGACACGGGGATTTGTGTTATAATTTTTTATTTTATCACATAACAGGAGGGCAGCACAGAGTCTCATGCAGCCGGGGACAGAAGTTTGAACTTCCAGTATCTCTCAGGATTCCTCTAGATCGACATTTCTCAACCTAATCCTCAGGGACCTCCAGACAGGCTACATTTTTGTTCCCCCACAGCTCGGAACACACCTGTACCAGGTATTCAGTGTTCTTGGTTGTTTGGTTCAGGTGTGCTGGGAGCTGGGAGGGAACAAAAATGTGGACTGACTGGGGGTCCTCGAGGACTGGGTTAAGAAACACTGCTTCAGATTCTCTGTTTTCTTTCATACAGTTAGGTTAGCTGGCATCTCTAAATTGTCCTTTGTGTGTGAGTATGCATGTCCGCCGATGGCATTCCTGGCATTCCACCCATCCAGGGTGCCTGCCTGGTGTCGTTTGCCACATGACTTGGGTCCTTGGCCTCCCATCAGAAGATGGATTAATAGATTATAAACAGCTGTGTTATATATTTGATCATTTTATCAGACATCCCAATTCAAAGCGACATGAGGATCAGACCCTGGTGCAAATGGGGGTTAAGGCACTTGGTCAAGTAGCCAACAGTAACCAGACTCCAGCATCCTTGGGATTTGAACATTGTGATTGCAGGCACAGCATCCTAACCCACCCAGCCACACACTGCCCACAAAATATAATTATAAATTATGATAAAGTTTACCTTTTAAAAATATTTTCAGGGATGGGTGGGGTGAGCAAACGGACTAACAAAATAGTGATGTTTCCAGGCCAAAAGGGGATTTTAATCCCATTCAAACATGGCTTGTGTAACAACTTTGGATGAAGCAAAATAGAGCACGCTGATTTTGTGGATAAAAAAGGAGGTGAAGTAATTGTGACTTTTTTTGGGATAATGATTAATTAATTGGTTCTCTCCCTCATGAGACTAAGTTTGATTGCAATGGACCCTCTCCAGAAATTTCCTTGGCAAAAGCTGGCACAAATGGCTTAGGTAAGTCCAAAAATCTACTGTGGATTAATTGGTTGCGGTTTGGAAGAGAAACATAATTGCAATCGATTCTTAAACCGTGCTGTCAATTATAAATCCATTCCTGGTTACAAGTTACAGTTTATATGTGATTCTTTCATTGAAAGTTAACACTATGATAGGGCTCTGTATCACTCTCTGCCATAATTCAGCCATGGATGAAAGAATAAAAACCTCACTGACACTAGTCAGAAAAAAACACCTTCCCATGGACTCTGCTGCTGGAACTCTGCCAATATTGACTCTCAGCAGTCATAACCGCTGATGTCCTCCTTGGACAGATTCCAAATCACACAGACATTGAGCCCCTACTGGATCTCTCCATTAACATTGTCAATAGACAAAAGGACTCGGAAAATTCTGCCAAATTTCCAACATAATTGTGCCTCACACCTAGTCATTCACATTTTAATTTTTTGAACAAATTTCCGAGTTACGGGTTTTTATTTATTTACGTTTCCTACATTTTTTCCTAAAAATGATCTTCCGGTGTCTTTACGTTTGAGAAAGCCATTCTAGTATTAAGGAGCTTGTCTTTATTTTAACATTATAATGAATTAAATAATACAGCTGCATGACATGCAAAAGAACAAAAGGCTGCAGTTTTTATTAAATAACAAGCAAATCGGAAAATGACATGAGAAATGCAGCTTGAGTAAGGTATCAAGAATTGGAAATGTCTTCTGGGACAAGAAGCATAACTGATGTCAGTTATGCTTTATGGATCGTTATTTACAGGTAACTAAATGGGTCATCACTTGACTTTGCCCCAGCCATCCATGTCTTGTAATAACAATGGTGACATTGCCTTTATGTCATTTAGCTAAACACCAAATTAGTTAATAGATTGCAACGATGATTTTAGAATTCTCCAGCTAGCCCCGGCTGCTTGGATAAGGTTTTGCTGCTATCTGTTATTTCAATATCAAAGCAATCTTTGAAATCTAAAATATATTTGAATCTTTTTTTCCAGGAGCACTCAAAATAAACATTGCAGACACAGAGCATAACAAACATAGAGCATGAACCTCTGTCATGTCAAATTAGAAGCTATTCCCACAATGCATCATTTAACATGCCTCATTTCTGCGAACCAATCATCTTGCTCTACAATGTACCAGTGATTGGTGGAAAGATGTAATGTAGCCTAATGTAGTTAAGGTCTGGTGATTTCTAGAATCTGAAGAACACAGAGGTAATTATGGAACCAAGAAATTAGCTTATCTAAACTTTAATGCAAATTTTTCGTAATTTATGAAAATCAGCAGCAATTAAATTTAAAACTAATATGGAAATGGTAATATGCATATGTCATTAATGGAAATATGTACTGCTGATTATGTAGACAAATTATTAATGAAGTTATTAGACACACAAATGTTAGACAGACAGACAGATAGATAGATAGATAGATAGATAGATAGATAGATAGATAGATAGATAGATAGATAGATACCAATCTTTGTATTTATGTCATTTTTTCCTTGCACACTTTCAAAAACCCACATCCCACCCCATGTCTCAGTATCCCCCTGTTTTGAGAATATAGCTTATTCTAAACTGATTGTCCAGCAGAATTTCAGCAAGTTTATGGATATTTCTGTTAAACAAGTTTGACAATAGACTGCATTCTTCACAGCCTGAAGCAGCAGACCAGGCTCTTACTTGGCAGATTCCTGTTTTCAACTGTTTGTGGATTTTGCTTTTTTTTAAGCTTTTCCCTTCCTTTTTTTGCAAATAAATGTGTCATTCACAGATTTACAATAATAATAATAATAATAATAATAATAATAATAATAATAATAATAATAATAATAATAACTGAACAAATAAGACACATTAATACTACAGCAAATAAAAAAACTTAAAAAGAGACTACAACAGCATAATAGGCTAGATATAGTCTAGAGTAAACTAAGTCTCAGAAACTACAAACAAGAAGCAGAATGGAACTCCACTCAAAAATGACATTAATAATGCCCTGGGAAGACCATAATGCTTGGGAAAGTCAAAGGAAAAAAGTCAAAAGTCTTGAAAGAGCATAAGGGGGCGACCAGTAACAAGGTGGGTGGCCACAATCATCGCAACAATGAACATGCCACTGGGAATGCTAAAAACCCAGGCAGAAGACAGAATGTTCCGGAAGAGTGCCATCTATACGGTCCCCGGGAGGTGACATCAACTTCCTGGCACCCAGTAATAATAGTAAATTTAGCTGGAAACCTGTATAGTTGTTGAAGCAATGTAACAGACTTGTTATGAGATTTACCTGCGTGAAAAATAAAATTGTGGGAATGCAGAATTGTGGCTATTCCCCAGATTAGGACTTGATGACGGTGACAAGTGAGCCCTCCCCCCAGCAACAAGGCCCTTTCTCCCTTTGTAAATTAAATGTAATACTACACTTTACAGTGTCTCTGTAACAGACGGCAGAATTATGTAACCACATTTTATCCATGCTATTCTTTGGTATTGAAAATGTACCAACTTTTGTCTTTGCCTTTTATTTTCATTGTCTAAACTATGTAGTTGGACTAGGCAAATGCTGTGCGAGAGACACCAGTGTCACCACTGCAGAGAGAAGCTGTTGCTGGTTGCCTTGCTTCCCTTGTGCACCTCTAAAAGAAATGCCAGTGGGACAGGTTACTGAGGCAGTGTATCAAAAGCCAGCCGGCACAGGGATCAGCCTTTAGGACTGAGCAGGGAGAGATCAAACAAGGAGCTGCGTTAATCACGCCTTACAGAACGCTGCAACGGAAAGCATTGAGCAATGAAACACATTCCAGTGACACTTCCCCTCCACTCCCCATCCTACAATTCCTGCAGAAATGCACTAAAGAAAGATGACAGAAATCAACCATTTTACGACTAGATCCTCTAACCTTTTTCTTCTATTTTCTACTCATTATGATTCACTGAATACAACTCATAAAAAGTCACCTGAGAGGTACATCCCTATTAAAAATGTAACGAGCTGCATTGTTTTGTGCTTTGAACAACTGTATTGTAGATTCAAACTCTGATGCACCCACACCTCTGACAAAAATAGGCAACAGTACTTTTTTTTCTTCTTTGTCTCGCAAAATTCTATGAAGGCACTTAAAAGTATAGCTTCTATTAAATTAATGTAACCAAAATTGCTGAATTTCTTATAATAAACAAAGAAGTCTTTGGATTACCAAACCCTGTATTATGCAGCAGTATGGTTATCAAAGTAAGGGATGCCCACTTAGTTACAGCAACAGCACTGGTGTCACTTCCTGTTTTCTGTACATCCCTTGTATCGCTGGGCTTTGGTCAAACACCATCTCAATGATACCTATACGCCTTTGAAACATCCCTAGCTCAAGTGGCTGACTGATCCCCTTCTCACTGACCTAACAGCAGATTTAGCACCGAGCCAACCAGGCATCCACACCCCATATCCCTCCTAAATTTCCCAATTCTCACATTAATATACGCACCCAATACGTACATCAATTTTATAACTTTTTTTTTCTTTGCAGGAGTATGATTTTATTGCACATCTTAATTGTTTCCTATCTCCTCATGATGCTAACCACCTTGAGGAGATTGTTTTAAGAAATATGTTTTTAAGCATATAGAAATGTAATTGCATATATAAACTTTGCGTCACAGGGTATAATGCTGAATTGTTTCTGTGATTCGATTTTTTACCATAAATCCTGTAGGTTGAGCATTTTGAACTATGTTTAAGCAGCAATGACATTTTATTATTGCACACTTTGCTCTAAATTCCTTTACAACAACACTGTGGCATTTTTCAGAGATGTAATAATGTTATAATATGATTGTCAGCATAAAAAGGTAATTCAATGTGTTTTTTTCTTTTGAAAACGTCTGATAATACAAGGCAATTAGAGCAGAAATGTGCACTTCACACCACCAGAGGCAAGACCCCCCACTCCCCAACCCCCTTGTCTGTAGTAATTTGTAGTAAGTGTCATCATTATCCCATCTAGTAAAACAGAAGCAATTACACCTACTTAATAATGATCCAAGCCCATGAAAGATTTAAATTGAGCTGATTTATCAGGATTTCAGGCAAAAGCATGAGCGTAGCGATTGTACTAAATTATAATAATGACAAAGAAAGCTAAATATAACCTTCAACATGTTGTAATATAAGCTACTCCCCCTAACGTAACACCATAAAGTGACACGTGTTCACATTTACCAGTCCTTGATGACGTGTTCTGAACCATGGGAAAATGACAGTAAATTTATAATGAAGTCTATAATGAAGGTGCAATTACATTCATTTATACCACGGTACTGTTGAATTCTCCAATCTGATTGGTCAGATGGGTGTTGATTAATTTTTTATAACTGTACGCATAGTACCAGCCAGGCGAATCACAGTAGTAAATCAAAGCATTATTATAATCTTTAATTCTAACAAATGTTACTTAAAATTCCGGAAGTAGAACACAATTTAAAATGTACAGAAACTAAAATGGAAATCTTTAATCATTGAGGGAAGAAAGTAATTCTATTAATAAATGCATTTTTGGATGGTAAAGCATGAATATATATATACTTACCTAGACAAAGGTTTAGTGAAATGTTTTAGGAGTAAGACATTTTTGTACTATTAATTATTAATGTTGTTGGTTCGTTTTATGAGGAATGGACTGTTACACCGATGACGAACAGACGTATCTCACATCATTATATGCAGACCTGTATCTTTCACTCATTGTTTTTTGCTGCCATTTGACAGCTGTGATACATGCAGCGGCGTCAGCAGGAAACGCAGCGGTACCGCTGTCGTGTTAACGAGCAATCATTGCAGTCAAACCGATACTCAAGGTCCGGCCATGTTTCTCTATTCCCATGTGACAGTGTAATGGGGGGGGCACCTGAGAGACTGTCAGGACCTGGGGCGTGTGTCTCTCTTGGTGACACGCCACGTGAGGTGGTCCCTGCTAGTGTGATGGGAAAATCAGCAGCAGATTCCAATTTTGATGTCCTTACATTCAGCTTAACTTCGGTGAAAAACACATCATAGATCAAGGTCATGTTAGTGCCCGCACAAACACCACTTATATCTATTTGTACCTCTACCTAGTTGCCCTTTGATGCTGCAAACTGAGATCTACGGCTCATCCAACAGGCGATCCATCCATCCATCTTCTAATTATTTATCCAGTTCAGGCACCGGGGGACCTATCACAGGTAGCCTAAGGCACAAGACAGGGAACACCCTGGACAGGATGCCAGTCAATCACTGGGCATGCAGATACACTATGGGCAATTTAGAGAATTATATTCACCTAACCGAATGCTTTGGAAATCAACATACTCAGAGGTAACCCAGACAACACAGGGGGGACATGCAAACTCCACAAACACTGAGCAAGGGCAAGATTCAATCCCCAAACCACAGAGGTGTGCAGTAGCTGTGTCACTCCACAATAGACTCTTGTGTTACATATATGAGATACATGATGACTGAGATACATAT
Source organism: Hyperopisus bebe (assembly GCA_026777045.1). NCBI lineage: Eukaryota > Metazoa > Chordata > Actinopteri > Osteoglossiformes > Mormyridae > Hyperopisus > Hyperopisus bebe. Next base: position 24,757,960 of record JAODJW010000001.1, read on the forward strand.
CTAATTATGGTCTAAGTGATTATTAACTATCCCTTCACTTAACATTTCCCATGCTAAACTGCCAGAACTTGGCGGTTTAAATCAGTTTAAAACACATATCCATGACTTTGTTTTCTCTCACTGTGCAATCAGAGCCATTCTTCTTTGAACATGTGCCATACACCAGCATTTCATTCATAGCTTGCTTAAATTATGTAATTTATTGAGAGGCATTTACAATTTTATCAGACTATATTATCAAAGCAATACAAATTTGTAACTATTTTCCAAAGCAGCGAATTTTAAAGAAAACACAGAAATAAAAGTACAATCTAAAGTAATAAAAGTAGAGTCATTGCTTTCATTAAAATAATTATCAGCTAAAACCTTATAATCTGTGTGTGTTTTTTTAACCTGACCTGCAGCATGAAACCAATTAGGTTTACATCCTGATATTTGACTACTTTTCTGGTAACTTTACTTGAGGTGACATAATGTAGTTGTACATGCTTACTTAATGCATTAATTAACCAGGAACTAAGTGTTAGTTAAATACTGCTCCCATGTTCACTCATCATTAATCAATCATGAGTTAATGTATTTCATGGGGAAACCTATATTAGTTCATGGTTTGTTCTTGAGTAGTAAATGAGCTAAGTATTTTTTTTACCCCGCAAGTGGTCTTACCATTATTAACTAATTACTTAACTGTTAACTAATATAATGCCTAAATGAATACATGAACTGTCATGATTTATTAATGATGAATAAGCATGGGATAAGTATGTAACTAATACTTAGTTACTGGTTAATTAATGCACTAAGTAAGTTATGTACTATTGCATTTATGCCCCCTCAAGTAATGTGTGAATACTTTGGTTATCAAAGTCGAAAAAATTTTACTTTGATATTTCGCACTGTTGCAATGATGATGTTCTACTGTATCTTACTGACTTTTAAGGTTGATGCATATTATCTTTAATTAGTGAAATTTTGAAAAGATCAGATTGCCTAATTGCAGGTCACCTATTTACAGAGTCAGGGTGTAGGAGGTTTTGGGTTAATCTAGCTGCTCAGAGCCAACAACAAATCATACTCTGTGCAGTCCTAAGTAGCCATGATGGAAATGTGCTGAAGAAAATAATAGCAATTAGACAGACAGACAGACAGACAGATAGATAGATAGAGAGTCAAATAAAACCCTGTGCACTAAAAAAGTAGCTCTGAAAAGTACCTTCATAGTTTTAATTTAGAGCTTTTAATGTTTTAACATTTCTGATGGCACCTTCACTGGATACAAATTTGAAACTAGTTTCTGAGTGAAGCTCTGGAGGATTATTTTTCATCAGTCTGCTGCAGTTGGAGGTCCCTCCCTGCACATTACATATGAATGCAATCACTTTTTTTCTTGTCACTAAAGAAATGTGTAATCCAACCACACAAATTAGTTTTAAATGAGTCTGTGCTTTGTGGTCTTAAGATAAAGAGCAGGGATCATTGTCTAACATTATTCCTTGACAGTATTCATCAATTTAATCAGCTTTTATAGTCAAACTGGTTCTGATGTTGACAATGACAAAAGTGAACTTTACCTTCTTTGTTGCTTATACGACGCCCTTGTTAATTTGATAAGAAATCCTAAAAGTTATAGCTTATTGTCTGTTATTGACTAATGCAGCTCAAGTTTTCAGTTATGGCTAGTCTACCATCCATCCACCAGCCAGTTGCTTATCCAGTAAAGCGTTGTGGAAAGATTAGTAACTGGAGAAATTAAGCTTCCTATTATTAATGAAGCTATTCCTATATACCATCCTGTTCATACTATCAGTTCTTATTGAGTCAAACCAGGTGGAGATTGACAGCACATGTTAATCCTATTCACTGGCAAATTCCCGTGGCTCCCTTCAGTAGCTGTAGCCACATTTCCCTATCTTCAAAGTCACACTTCACTGGATCTCTTATTACACTAAATGAATGCTTTTTCGCCTGCAATCTGCTCCATTTTTTAAATTACTTATACATGAATCATTCAAAAGTCTCATCCGGTGATTGTAACAACACCTGTTGATTCCCCCTCCCCCATACATATGGTGTGTAGCTATTAATTTTTATAAAGTGCCATATACTCAGGTGAACACCAGAGGTACCCAGGTAGCAAGGTATTGAAGTTTATCGGAACGCTGATACATAAAATAAAGGAGGCAAGTGCTGTTTATTTTTATTTGGAAAACAAATGACTCAAGTACATAGATAGCTACTTTAAAACTGAGTTAATTTAAACAATCTCAAATAAATGCTGCCCGATATACCCAGACCACCGAGCTGCCGTCCCTGACATGTCAATGTAAACCATGATACGTTTATTATAGCGATTGATACTGGCCATGTTAATGAGGTTGAGGACTTCAGTAAGTTCCAGAAGTAAAGCGTTGGCAGTTATACAAAGGAGCCAATGTTCTTATGTGTTTGCAGAAACCCCTGGCAAGCACATCACTGATGGAACAGTGTTGAATTACTCATTCTCCACTTGACACTGTTCCGTATTGGCAGGAAACCGAACCGGTCGCATTAATCGCACGCTATTCTTTCACTGTAAACTGGATTTGCCTTAAATACCCTTTGAGAGGTAACAGGGAGGTCACTGCTGCACTTCACAATGCTATGTTGTATAGACCTGTTTTTGTTTTTCAAATGTCCTGACCATACACACTGAGGAGGAAAAATGGGATTTCTGGGCCGGAATGAATAACCCCTGAACCCTCAACCGGTGCAATATAAACTCCAACAAAAATCACCAGCATCTCAAAAGTGAAGTGGCCTAGAGAAAGTGTTATCAAAATGTATTGCTCGGGCGTTTGGACAAATACCTGAGTTGAAATAAAAAGGTATTCTTTAGTAGCACCATTTTCTTTTTTCTGTTTTGTCACAAGCAGTATCTAGTATGCTCTTTTCAGGAACAACCACTTAAATATTTAATGAATTGCTTGATTCACATTTAAATATTCAATCCATGCTTTGATAATTCATTGTTAATGAGATTCATTTAGAAGTGCATATAACTGCAATTCAGGAAAGCACGATCCCTAACAGAACATGATAAATCCATATATCAGTAAAAAAAAAATAGGAGAAGGTGTCATGACCTCAACAAGTTTAAAAATGGTTACATGTGTGGACAGCCATGATGGACAGATTTTGCTAATTGCTATATCAGTCAACACCACATGCAGGCCGAAGCCTGTGAAAATGTAAAATTTCACTTTTCTTTGGTCCTTCTTTAGTTCTCTGTGCAATACTTTTTCTTGTTAATGACTGGCACACTGAGCCAGTGTGAGCACCATGGGGGTGCTTGGCCCCTCGAAATGACTCCCTGTCGCCCCCCAAAAATAATCACCAAAAGATCTAAAAAAGAATGATGAAGGCATATTGCACAAGGACAGGTGACATGTCGTTTGCTTTCTGTACTACTGCTCAATAACTTTTACTGTTACCACTCCCCCTAGTAATGCCACTGCTCCCCACCCCAGAAAATCTTGAACCCAACCATCAGATTTGTATTGCTGCCAACACCACATTGAACAGTACTATTCAGAAAATAGCCCTATCTCTACAGTCTAATATGGATTTTAGGAGAAGCTATTTGCAAAAGTAACAGCATACAGAATTATAATCTACTTATAGCATGTTTCAGACACTGTATAAAATATATGTGTTTTTCTCAGAAGGGTAGTGTGTGGATCATTACAGAAGTGAATATGCACATTGTTTTCTATCTAATGTAAGCAATATCAATGTTACAGTATATGGATTATTACATTACACCACACTACACTACAACACATGATCTATATTTGCAAGCGCATGGCAAATGAATATATGTGTTGCATATTTCAGAAAATACTTTATTTAAACCGCTACATTTTCCAAAGGCTATAACCTGACAGACGCGATGAAAATCCTGAAAATACATTAAAAGAAAAAAAAAAAAAAGCTGCAAGTCCACTCAGAACATAATGGAAGCTTAGTAGTAGTAGCAGTAGCAGTAGTAAGTAGTAAGTACTACTTCTTTTTTATCTTAAAGGAGATTCCAAAACTTACAGAAGCACAAACAAAAACTGACATCACTGTACATATAAAAAAAAATGCAAGACACAATACTGTACAAAAGACAATGCAATACTAAATTGCTATGTGCAAAACAAAGTGCAACATTTACGTACAATACTATTCTAGACAGCTGGGAGAGGGGTAAGGGGGTTACTTATTGCGGCAGAAGAGAGGCAGCCTTCTTAATCGGTTTATTGAGTTTGAGTCCCTTCTTGTAACAGTGTTGCACCAACACACTACGGCATAGAAGCTTGCCCCAGCAACCACAGACTGGTAGAACTGCTGTAGCAGAAACCAGAGCAGACTCCAAAGGACCAGAATCTCCTCAGGAAGTAGAGGTGGCCCAGACCCCTTTTTGTACAGGGGATCTGTGTTCACAGTCCACTCCAGCCTGTTATCCAGGAGCACTCCTACTGTAGATACCTGTATGTGTCCACCACTTCCACATCCTCCCCATCAATAGTGACTGAAGACAGGGGGCTTTTTGATCTCCTGAAATCAACCACTATCTCTTTGATCTTTCCAGTGTCGAACTTTAGCTGTGTAGGAATTATTAGCTCAAGTAAATTTGAATATTCTCCACCAATATGTTTGAAATGGATTAAAGTTTAATTAATTATTATTTAATGCTGATTATTAACCAATTGTTATGCCGAATGGTCGGCTCCTCCAAACTC
>JAODJW010000001.1:24780702-24795702 GCA_026777045.1 Hyperopisus bebe
TATATATATACACACACACACAATATGCATTAAGACACACAACACTTATGGCTCCACTTTCATAAATGTAATACAAGGAAAAAGAAATCTACTCTGCTAGGATGTTTTTAATGCAATCCACTTTGTAATGTAGGTTTGTTTCAGTCCTTGTATTTTTTCAGATAAGAAATATAAAGGTCAAAGTAAACTTCCTGACCTTCTGTAAGTGTTTGATTAGCTGCTCCCCAAAAACCAATTCGCTTATCATGTTGCATAGTTCTAGGCATAGATATATTGGCTATTGTTTCATAAAAAGCTCAGAAATTTTCCAATATTTAGTTCTATTATTCTGCAAAAACTACATGAATTTAAAAAATGGTTGCACTAGATATGATTTTCATCAAACATTTAAAAAGTACACAGATTTAATAGATTGGTCCATTAAAATTAATGGAATAGCAAACCACTAATGGAAAATCTCAAAGACAATGCACGCTAGCTGTCCAGTTTACCATTACTGTAACAGTATAGATATGTTTATATTCTTAGGATAATAGCAAATAAATGATGTACAGAGAAACGTTTTCTAGTTCATTAATTCCTGTCATCCTCAGTCGTTCATGCAATGTATCATGGATGTTTGGGCTAGGCAAGTACCCTTAGCCAGTGGCTTAATGCATTGGCGTGATTGTCTCAAAACTTACAAAACAACATACATTATACAAGGAGAAACATATTCCTTAAATTTTTCCAAAATTACATGGCTGCATGGTGATACTGCCCCACAGGTGTACCTTGGAAGAGTTTGTCTAATGTGATCAAAATTCTTTGTGCAAAATCTCTGTACAAAGCAATACAGATGTTAAATGGTGTGAGGAACTCAGGACAGAGTGCGCAAATGTGGATCAGTAAGAGTTTTATTACAGTAGGCATTGTAGTTGACAATCAAGGTCAAAGTCAGAGAAAACAAACTGAATCCAAATCAGCAGAAACAGCAATTGGTGAACAGCTGAATGTATGGCGATGAGCAACAGGCATCCAGAGGGCAAGGAACGGAAATGTAATTGGAAAAGCCAGGCAGACAGAGTAGAAATCACAAGGAACAATGCTTGAGCTCTCAGGACCCTGACAGCAGCTGGAAAGGGGCATGGCCATAAATAAGAAGCACTGGAGGTCCTTGGCTATGGGATGAGCAGGGCTTTCCGGACTGTGTGGTCTTTGCAGGCAGGGATCCCTCTGGGGGCTTGGCTGAGCTGAGTATCTCAACACTGAACACAGGAGGGATAACCATTCTCTCCTTGTAAATAAGCAGTCCGTCAGTTTCTGACAGTGATACTTGCACTTTGCGGTGACCATGGGGAATGTTTCGGTCATCCGTCTTCAATGTACTTCAACACCCTTTTGATAACTGCGTCATTGCTTGTGTACTTTCTGATGAGACCAAGTCTGGACTGGGACACGGTTCTTGATGGTATGGTTGTTATGACATTGGCCTGTATGTCATTATGGCCTGGCTTCTGATTGGACTGTGAGATAAGGTGCCAGCCACAACATGGTGTTTCCCCAGGACATGTACAGATCTGGGGTTAAACCACATGAATGGCAGGAGTAGCCACTGACATTTTGCTGATGATTTGTGAAGGTCACAAGTGTTAATGAGGAGAACCCAGGGCTCCTGGCCTCTCAGTAGTTAAACTTACTCATGACTAGCAGGTAATGGGAGAACCACTTGCACACTCAGAAGTAGTTACACTCTTTTTTTCTATCTGAGAATATCTCTCCATCAGTGAGCATCCTGGACATCATGAGGAATTTGCAGGTGAGCTACCTCCTGTGTAGAAAACTCTCAGGGTAATTTTGGAGCAATGTCTTTAGTTATAGGGACGTATATCGGTTTTAAACTATCACAATATTTTGTTCAAATTCACTATGACACATAAAATGAGATTTATTTGCTGATAAAGCTGAATATAGGGCAGTCTGTAAATATGGTTACTCTCTGCAGAATGAACAGCTCACAGAGAAAATAGAACTTATGGCTATTCTTTTTATAATACTGTTTCAGAACATATATTTATGAAGAAAAAAAAAACAAATGATACTGACAGATGAAGAGAGGAAGACTGGGAGAAACAGTTGCAATGCAGGAAAGAAGGTGAAATGAAACAGAACTTATGAGCCGATTTGTTGGGGTCTGGTGAGTGACTTTGGGGGGAAAAGACTGTCAGCCATTCAAATGGGAACATAATGCTTTCGGCTCACACTTCATTGCTGCATTGATTCCTTGTTGCATGTCATCTGAATTTAGAGCGATTTGATATATTAATATTCAGTTTTGTGAATTGTACAGTATATCATCTTGAGTTAAAATTAGTTTCAAAGTCTTTAAGTGGTCTGATTATAAAAAAAAAAATTATAATGATAAATCCTATATTTTCACTGGAATGCTTCTCTTTGCCGACCCCATCTTGGTCTCCATAGCTTGAGAGTGACAGTGCAGGATTGGCCAATGTGTGGAGATCCAAGAGCTGGGGGTTAAGGACCTCGTTCAAGGGCCCACAGATGTGAGACTGTTCTGCTGAGGCTGGGGCTTAACTGATGATCTTTCAATCTTGGGCACAGAGACTTGGCCTGCTGGGCCACTCACTGCCCCCCAGTTATGCTGAGACACTGGCGGCATGTGAGTTGATGACACATGGGTTGAAGGTATTCAGGAGATGGGACAGCAAGACAGGAAGAGGTTGAGGTTCAACTGGGTATGGAAGACAAAGAACTATGGAAAACTGCATGGCCAGGCATAACTCCAGACCTCCAGTTTGTTGAGTGGAGAAGATAGAAGTGGAAAATGGTTCATCACCTGATAGTACCAGACAACAGAGACCTTTACTTCTTCCTGTGACCGGCAGTCAACAAAAGCCAATTATTATCCCAGCAGATGTGCCACTGAGGAGCAAAGGTGCTGTTGAGCTTGATACCACCAGTTTATCCAGACACTGGTATCCTTTATGCAGTGAAGCTCTAAGGGGCATGGTTCAAATAAAGTGTCACTGTAGGAGGTAGGGGGTGAGATGCTTTTGTCCTTAGTAACCTATAAATGAGGCAGATAGTACATTACAAATCAATAGCTGTCAAGGAGCCAATTTAGAAATAAGCAGAGATTAGTAGAGATTCAAATTAATAACTAGTACCAAGTACAAGTTAACACTGGAGCAAGATCTGAACAATCCATTGCAAAGCATTGCAAGAACAGAAGAGCTACAGTATGTAAATCAATGCAGCATAAGGAATAGGTAAAGCCACATCCATCTGCCATTTATGTTATAACCCATATACGGACCCTCCCTCCAGTCAATAGAACAAATACCTGATGCCCCATGCAAACTAAAGGTAAGGATGCAAAATTGGAGCAAACTGAATGGAGAAAAGAGGGCAAATTTTTCCTTGGACTCCAGCAATATGAGAATCTGCCAGTAGGCCTTAGTTAAATCCAGCCATACCCAACCTATCCAGAAACTACCTGATTCAAGACATGGGATAAGCAACACCTTGTTCATCTTATAATAACCATACAGAAACAAACAGATCTATATTGATTGGTGAGGATACTCTAGTAAAATTTGTAAAATGTAAGATTTAAGCCTATTCATATGTACATTGTGTATGCAGTGTGTCACTTTTTTCTTGACCTTGAATTCAGGCAGAATGGAACCACACCAGCTGGTGGGATATGTATGCGGTGCTCTATGAGATTAGAATAACTGAAGAGGAGAGGAAAATTTGCAAACTCCTCTCAGATAGCTGCAACCTGAATTGGAGTCAGCTGGAGCCCAAAGGGATTTTTGGACTTTCAGATATTTTTTGGACCTACCTTCTTGCAGATGATTTCCAGAGCAGCTAACATCCCTCTGATACTTAAAGAGGTTTACGTGATAAATGTGGATTGCATCTCCTCCACCACTTTGCCAAACTTCACAGTCTCTCTTAATTTAACGCCTGACCACCAACAGTCCTCACTACTTGGATAACAATTTAAACATAGCTGGTGATATTTTCCCTCCAGATTTAAGAGGCCAGTCTCCATGGCATCTTGCTCCTGGGTTTTTGGCACTACCTGTGAGCTATTCTGGACTGAGAGCCACACAGCAGGGCATTGAAGGTCTTCATTCAAGCTGTGATTACGAAGAGGAGATGGCGGTGGCTAATGGCAGCCAATATGAGACAGGGAGAACGGGTCAGAATTCAAGTGGGTACAGAAGGCAAAAAATGTAGTAAAAAGCAGGATTCGCTATAAGGCTCCAGATCTCCAATTTGTTTGGGGAGGAGGAAAGAAAAGAAATCTAATATTAAAAGGAGGAAATGTGTTTATTACCTAAATTCAGCAGCAAACCCAGACCCCCTATATTGCATCTGCACTTTCTCAAAAAAAAAAGAAAAAAAAGGTTTACTATAAAATTAGGAAGATTTGAATGAGGAATATTTACTTTAAAAATGCTTACTAAATTATACATATTTTCAGTCTGCTTCTTAAGTGAGATTTGAGATGTTAATCCATAATTTGGGATAAAACGATCTCACATCATTTTAAATATTTTACTCCAAAAATGAAATAAGCACCACAACATGGGAGAATGACAGCAATCCAGGCAGCAGGGGAAATAAGACAGGTAAGAGGAGAGACATTCAATTTGTAGCTTTGACCCATTCTTCCCCATCTCTGTTTCCACCTATCTGGATCCTAAAATGTTTAGACACGCATGTAATGGCGCCAAAAGCTTTGGAGGGAAGATGACATGGGCCAGATTGTTTCAGGCAAGATGTTTCTAATCTGCAACAGAGAAAGCTGATCTATCTGTAGGGGGAGGAGGATTTTTAGAAGACACATAATCAAAGAAGGCCCTCACATACAAAGGCTCAATGGTGCAAGATGCTTTTCTCTGTCATACATTGCAGCATTGAGCTAAATAACGTAGTTGAAGCGTAACCCAATGATCAAGTATTGTCTAAACGCATCACTGCATTCTATAATCAGAATGGTCAGGGGTAAAAGGTTTCCAGGGACTTAAAGTACATATTCCATTTGCACACAACTTTTATTATCTGCACTGTTAAAATTACAAACAATATGAAGGACACAGACCACTGAATAGAAGCTGATTATCACATGCTAAATGGCTTTAGTGCCAAGGATGTACATAAAATTGGGTGAGGTATTAAGTACTATAGTATACAATAACATCACAGATGATATGGCTGTGGGTGGGGGGGGGGCAGACCTGTCTTGGGAGGGTCAGCCAATGGAGGTTTCTGCTCCACCTTGCTCATTTCTGAAGGCACGTTCTTGATGGGTTCTTCTCCCACCGGACCTGACTCCAGTTCCCATATCTGTTCATTAACAAACCCAAGGATACTTCTTATTGCTTATTTCATATTCCCGTTGAGATCTTTTTCTTGCACTTCCCCCTTTGCATTGATTCTTTAATCCCTGCAAACCCTGTCCCAAAACAGCACCAGTAACTGGGAAAGGAAATTTAGTTTCCAATAAATTTCCCAATCCCAGTTGTAACCATGTAGTAAAATTATGGGGATGAACCCCATAAGGACTGTATCTGTCTCAGGGTCAATGTTAAGATTTAATTCAACTGTATATCTTTGGTCTGAGGGTAGAAAGATGTGTGTTACAGGGAGAGAACATGGAAACTCATGTCAAACACACACACACACACACACACGTTTGTATTCATATCTTTGTAGGGACCATCCATTCATTTCTATGGGCAAAACCCTAATCCCAGCAATGATAACTTAGTATTCCTCCTGTTATACCTTACCATAGGTAACCATAAGTTTCCATTGGGGGAATCAAAAAATAGTCCCCACAACATCAAAATAACAGGTTTTTGCCACATCGTGGAGATATGTGGTACCCACAATGTAATATAAATGCCAGCCACCCCCACTCCACACACACACACACACACACACACACACACACACACAGGCGTGGCAGGTTGCAAACACCCAACTTGAGAGCTATGAAGTCACCATAAGACTCACATCATTATTATTTTTGTTTCTTATTAACTGAATAGGGCTAAAATTTGCAAAAGCTGAATGAAGTTTTGGCAAGCTTGTGTTTGGGAAGCATGTTTAACACAACAGAGAACACTTTAAGCACAGGGACCTTGTCATGAATTTCACCATGCTTTATATATACTTTATATATACCAAAACTTTCATACCTAAAGCTTGACGAAAAAGCTTATACCTATATCTGCTGCAAAATCCATGTTGATGAAATGTCAGAAACATTTTCACTTTTTTCTTTTAAAAGATTAATTGATGTGGATTATTGGTGTCATGGGTACCGTTCATAGTTCAGTTGTCACATTCTTACATTCTTCAAGGGCATAAGTTTGTAATCTGATATAATCACTTAATTTATGCAATAATAAAATTCCCCACAAATAATGTAACCTGCAATCCAAAAATTTATCGGCTCAAGCAAAAGACCTTTGTTATTTTAATACCACTGTTAGTTTGCCATTCAATTTAAGCCATTAAATTTTGCTATTGACATTACGCGCAGTGTGCTGGACTTGAATGTTAAGATGTAAAGATAATGATCATTGATATGCACATATAATAGCCCTGATTAAGCATAATACGCACATAAAAGGTTAAAGGTGTCCTTTCAGTGCCAGAAAGGCAGTGGTGTTCAATGTTTCTAAAAAGAGATATTTTTAAGGTCACTTAACTCGATTTGTTTACCCTTTACCTTTAAAAAATAACAAGATTTACTCACAAAAGAGTATAATATACACATAGATTCTTTTAGATCCTTAGAGATTTCAGAATATCATGTGAATATTTTCAACTGCTTGGTTACTCTGTTACTATAAAGAAAGCAACATTATTACTAAATATAAAATAAGATGACCTTACATAACTGTATGTCTTAATTAGGGAGTTTCATGATTGTTCCCTTTTATTAATGGAATGCTTCAAAAATTCATCTCCAGCCTGGCAGTTTACTATGACACGAGAGCCAATTTTAAAAAGGACATACGTATTTCAGCGCTCACTCGAAATCATATTTTGAGGTAAGCAATATGAACGTCAGTCGATCCAGTTCTAAATCAGTACCTGTTTACTGGTAGCTCTGCAAATCCTGTGATAATGAAAAGTCTTATTTGGTACTGTGGATAAGGATTGTGATAGTACAAATGGGAGTCATTCTGCTGTCTTCACTGACATGACTGCATGAAAGAAACAATAATCTGCACACTGAATTATCAATATATCAACCAGGTGAAAGTTATTATTGGTTTTTGACGATTTGTTATCTGCAATGCAGGACATTCCTCCAGCAACTCTATAAAAAGGCTTATCCTAATTGCATGTATTTCTGTAGTAATAAGTACGATGATTTGAATATATAGCAGAGATACACCAACAACAGCCCCTGCAGTTAAAACACCACTTACTGTATAACATTTGCAGTATACCCTACAAATTGGTATAGTGTTGAGACATATCAATCAGAGGTCAGAGAAACATAATCATGAAATGTGCAAGGCAAGCAAAGTATTATACCAAAAAAAACTTTAGATGGCTTGTACTGTGATTGATATCAAGACCTTGACTAGAACATTAATCTGTAGACCTAAAATGTGAATCTTAGTTTGAAAACACTTATAACTGATTATAAAAAAAAATGCGGAGTATGTAAAACACACACGGACTATAAAACCAAAATTATGTACTGCATATTGGCTCCAGCTATAGCATTCAGTAGAAAGACTGCTGTCAGCTACAAGGATTAAAGTGAACACTCCGCCATTTATTACATTCAGATGTATGCAGCAGCAGGTTGCAGAACACTTTAGAATACATGCAAGACCGATGCAAAGCTTATTGGTCAGAGGGCATGTCAATCAAAGAGGATAGTCTTCTTGTCATATTTACCCCCCTCGCCTCAACTTTAATTATCTAACTTCCTGTAGGAACTGTCAATAAATTGACAACATGAACCCAAATCTTTTTCAGAAAAGCTCTCCTAAGCTTCATTGCATGTTGAGCCAGAGCTCTCTGGATGGCAGTAACTTCCTGTATATCCAGGATATACACACATTAATTCTGAATCCATATCCTTTCACTTTTCATTACTGCTAGTAGTGTTCTTGTACTTTAACTTAGACTGTATATGGACTTTCTCCCCCTCTCTGACTCCATGAGAAGCTATACTTAATCATATTAATGGCGACATTCAGTAGTGAGAAAAATGTATGTCCATTTTTTATACTAATTGCATCCATGCTTGTTCAACAATAATATGAAAAATTGCACTTTCTGAGCATTATTTGTTTAATTGGGTTCTCTTTATCTGTTATTAGTACTGAAGATCAGATCATATTTTAGGCCAAAATAATACAAGCCTGCTGATTATTCTATAAAGGGTTCACTAATCTTCCACTACAGCACGCAAACATGATGTAGTAAAAAGCCTTTGCGTTAAAGTCCTAACAAGATAAGTTCTCAATAACAGGTGACTCAGTCAGTACCAGTGTTGTGTGACACCTCCAGGCTTCGGGGTTCATCTTCTGCTATAGTGGGGCATGGCAAAAGAGGGACCATCCACGTGGTGGCTCTGAACAAAGGGGTTTTGTTAACAGGCAGAACTCAAAAGAAGCACAAAAACAAAAGGGCCACAAGGGATCAAACAAAGACAGGGTAAAAACAATAGCTAATTAGGTAAACCAAACACAAGGAAAGACTAACCATAAGCAGGATGTGGACACCACAAAACCAAACACACTCAACAACCGCAGGGGGGAATGGGGCAAGGGAAAGGTATATGTAAATATATACATATGACAAGGGCTTCAACACAAGACAGGTGTGGGCTAATACAGAACACTAAGGGCTACAACTAACAAGAAACTGGTGAACATAATGAAGAATTTCTATTGACACAAACAATATGAAAGACTAGAGACATGGGTGCAGAACATAACTACAAGCTGGAGATAATGAGCAAAAATAAGGGACTAACAGAAACGTACCAACATAACCAGGGGTATACAACAAAAAACAAATCTTAAATTAGAAATCGTTGAGGCTGGCCTCAAACCAGCCTCACTCATAGCTATAACCTCAGCATATGAAGCCACTTGGCATCCCAGTGAACAAGAGCACACACTAGAAACTACAACAGATGTGGGGAAAATTGGGTGAAAGGATGATCAGCGACACCCGCTGGCCAAACGGGGGAATGATACATGGAGGACAGGGACCAGTCCTGACATCTTGCTTGTATGTGTGGAGTACCACCCTGGGTTGTGGGACTTTCTTCTCACAGTCCAATGACATGCAATTGCTTAATTGGTGTCTCTTCATTTATTTAGCAGATGCTTTTATGCAGTGCGACAGTTAGCTGAGGAAGCAGAGTGAGACAGTCCCTGAAGCAACTGAGTACCCAATGGTGAAATCACTCTATTCCTGGGACTCAAACCAGTAGCCTTCCAATCACAAGCACAGAGGCTGTTTGGGGCAGTGGGTCCTCCATACTTTTTTCTGACAGGGTTGTGGGGGTTCCCCTCCAACCATGGAGCTGATGCAAATATTAACAGGGGTTCAAACCCATTGTTTTGCTACATGGTTACATGCCTGGCGAATGTGTGTATGTGCCCTGCCATAGACTGGCGTTTGGTCCTAGGTATACCCCAGCCCTGTGCCCTGTGCAGCCTGAAATAGGCTTCTCTGACCCGAACCAGGAAAAGCAGTTAAATGATGGATAGATGGGTGGATGGATGGATCAGTATGGATTTTTTTGTATTAATCATAATAAAATAAAGGTGACCATCTGTTTTGTACCATGCTAAAATTATATATTCCCTAGAGTAGTGTAATCAGTTGTTCACAGTCAAATAGCCTGGTTGCTGATTGTAATTGCATTTGAGAGAGAGTGAGTCTTAAAAAGATGCCCTAATTTCAATTTTAACTGACTTTGCACTGTCTTTATGTGTGTCTTATGGTCAAATTGAATTGCTGTAATCCCCTGAATCAGTATCAACAGAAAATCAGGTGTTTTTAATGATGTCAAATCCCTATATCCCCGCAAAACAATAATTTAAGTTGTTGAGGTGTCGTTCATGGGTGCCTAATCCTTCGGGTTTATTGTGAATTTAGGAAGGGTGTCCTTCTGTCTCTTTCCCTCTCTCTCTCTTTCATTCTCACATAATTTACATACAAATTTTGCTCAGATTCCCTTTTTTATTTGAAACTACCTTTATGCATTTAATCCTCCAAATTTCAAGAGGCATCTGCTGTGCTATTAATTATACTAGAGCCTAGATGTAATTAATTCTTTTTGGAATAGTTAATCAATTTGTAATGAAAAGAAAGATTAAGCAGATTGATTTTGTCTTTCGTTTGAATTCCGTTTTCCTATTCCTTCCAGCTTATTTTTTTTTTCTTGCAAGATTTTTTAAATAATATCTCGGACAAAAAGTATGTAAAATATGCAAAAGGTCAAAGACATTTCACTCGGTAAAGTAATCAGTCAAATATATTATTATAATTAAATTTTAGCTAAACTTGTATACAAGGTTGGGTAGGTCATGGCACCTCTTTTATTGTAATAAAGTTTATTGAAATTGATTAATTAAACTCAATTAGGTAAGTGTCCTCTTGTAGTAGATTCAGAAGAGGACTTCCACATCCCTGTTCAGGCCTGGCATGTAAAGAATGATCTGATCCGTTAGACCTGAACTCCAGTTATGATGCATCCTGATTAAAAAGCAAGCATGGCTATCATCAACTTCATCAACAAATGAATTACTAACTTTTCGCCTGCTAAATTCAGTAGGTTTACTAGGTTATCACACAGGGAGAACAATGGAGATCCGGATAAAATGCAACTGCAGACTACATATAGTTATTTATGATTGTCGTTTAATATTTTGTATTTTTTCTATTCTTATGATTCTTGTTATCACAGTCTAGCTAGGCAACCAAGCATTTCATTTACCATTGCACTGGGTATAACTATATGTGACAAAACCTGATTGATTATTGATTTTTTTTATTGATTGATTGATTGATTGATTCAGTGTGAATAACCTGGCACTGTTAAAATGTGATGTTTTGGCCACAAACCTAATGTGCATGAATGAAATATGGGAAGAAATGAGCTTCAGATTGTCCATTTAAATGATACTGGGTGGTGCAGTGATTAGCACTGTTGCCTCCCACCTCTGGTACCAGGATTCGAGTCTCCACCATGGCTCCATGTGTGTGTATGTTCTCCCCATGTCATTGTAGGCTTTCTTTTGCGTACTCTGGCTCCTGCCCCACAGTCCAAATTCATACAGAGGTAAGTTGGAGTTGCCACATCGCCAGTAGATGTGAATATGCCCTGCACTGGGTTGGCACCCCATCCTGGGTTGTTCCCATAGGCTCCAGACCCCCGATGACCCTGAATAGGACAAGTGGTTTCAGAAAACAAATGGGTTTATACCACACATGAACCAAGCTCTGGGAAACTGAAGTCAACTCGCACTTTTCTCTTACCTGCAGAAGGTGACGAAGTTGCATGATCCTCTTGTTCAGTGAATTCACTGTCAGATGTATTCAGCTCAGTCTCAAGATGGATCTAAGCTAGCTTGGTAACACGCATCAAAGCAATTCTACAGCAACTCATGGGAATATACCATTCATTTCAAAATATATAATATAGACATATATACGCTTGCAGTGCAAGCTGGTAAGGTGTTCATTGTATTAGCTGATTGCAAAGTTTAAACAATAAGCGGCAGCTTAGGTTATTTTATTCAGTTGCTTTTGAGAGTTGTCTGCTTTGATGAGCATGACTTCCAGTTAGTCAAACATAGTGAGTTACTGTCAGGATTTAGACTCAAATAGGCCTACTGCTGAATGTAAGACGTCAGGTCATGTTGTCCCTTTGCTATGTGAGTTGCTAGGAAAAGGAAAAAAAAATATCTGAATGCATGGTTGTAAGAACACATAAGGCACACAAGGCTGCAGTATCAGGCTGGATGGAAATGCTTTCTGTATCGATGGAGAGGATATTACATAGTTGGCTTGGATACTGGAATTCCTCTTCTCCACAAATGGCCTATTAATCAGTCTCTTTTAGCTACTAACCAGCACGTCCAGATACCAAGAGGGTCATGGTAACTCCATCCAAAAACATCTTAAGCTTATTGAATCTGGCACAGAACCTGGAAACACCCCTCTGACAATGTTTTATGCTGTGACTTAAAGACCAGGAACTGTTTTTATAATTGAAACAATTGGCCATATATCTTACTGTAGGTAAACTGTCTTGCAGATCTTACTTTTTCAACCATGCCTGTCAATATTCCATTTTACCTTATTAATGATGTCATCTACAAAATAAAAGTCTCAATTCTTTGATAATTCTAGGACATTGATTGCATGATAATGTCTGTTTAAAGCCTTTTTATATTAAGCTGAAATTTGTCCTAAACTGAGAAATAATTGTATATCTATCCATCCATCCATCCATCCATCGTTTAATGCATATTATATGTAGAGTTGTTGGGCCCAGAAACCTACTGCATGCATCACAGAGGAAAATTTGCAGTACACCATGGGTGGAATGCCCATCAATCACAGAGAACGTATAACATGGGCAATTTAGAGATATTTATTAGCTTAATTAGCATGTATTAGTATGTGATTTATCGGGGGGGGATGACATGGTGGTGCAGTGGTTAGCACTGTCGCCTCACACCTCTGGGACCTGGCTTCAAGTCTCTGTCTGGGTCACATGTGTGTGGAGTTTGCCTGTTCTCCCCATGTCATTAGGGGGTTTTCTCCAGGTACTCCAGTTTCCCCCCCACAGTCTAAAGACATGCTGAGGCTGATTGGAGTTCCTAAATTGCCCATAGGTGTGCATGTATGAGTGTGCCCTGTGATGGGCTGGCCACCTGTCCAGGGTTGTCCCCTGCCTCATGCCCATTGCTTCTGGGATAGGCTCCAGACCCCCTGCAACCCAGTAGGATAAGCAGGTTGGAAAATGGATGGATGTGATTTATCAATAGATAGTGAAATGTGCTTTATTTGATATAATATCAATGCAGCCCAATATATTCCACTACTGTTACATATTTATGAGAAAACATCTATTCTTCTGTGAATAAAATCAAACTTATAACATGAGGGAAGTTCAAGTATTTCAAAAATTCTCAGTCACAGCATATAAATCAGGTCCTAGGGGCTCATTGTAATTGTTGGTTTTTGTTCCTTATAAGGCTTAACTTAGGAGCTGATTAAACTGCTAAATGTGATTAATGCACTTGGAATTGTGTAATTATTTGTAAAGATTCTGTTAGGCATTGTGCAATTATCATTCGGCTAAAATTCCCTCACACTTTGGAAACTAGTGGGTTTGAATCCTAATCCTTCAGCTGCCAGAGGAATCTTATCATTCTTTAGTACTTGAGCAAGATCCTTAACCTCAGCTGCTTCAGGGGTGCTGGATGTTAGCCTGTGCTAACATGTGCTCTCATCTCTGTTAACACATGTGTACCTGTATCTCTCATTGAGAGTAGGATGAGATTTGTGAAAACTTCCCGTTTGATAAAGTTATGAATAATGGAATAAATAAATTACTTCCATTAGCTAAATTCCTAGTTTTTCAACACTGTGTAACGTGAAGGAAGGAGAGAAGCACGGACCCAGTAATGCGAGGAGTGCTGAAGTTTAATAGGGTAAGCTGAAGTACAGTGATGAGGCTTCCCGCGAACTTAGTTACGGGAAGCGCTGCCGTCCCTGGCAGGGGAGCGGAGGCGCAGATCCAGAGAGCTTCTCTCAGAAGGGAGCCGAGGCGAACAAAACCAAAGACGTGGAGCGGGAATCGTAGTCGATAAGCAGGCAGGGAGGTCAGCAGCCAGGGAGTCAGTCCGACGGATAGACACAGGACGGTGGAACACTTGGAGAACAGGACACAGGGAGCCGGACTCAGCGGGATAGGTAAGTCAGGGATGGGATTGGGGCTGTGGAAGGAAGGCACAAGAGGTGAAGGTCCAACAACAGGTAACTGGGGCAGGTACGGGAGATTGGGGAGACGAAAGACAAGCAATTGCTCAGTACGGCGTCTTTTCATCAGCTCAATACTTCGCACTGGCAAAGCGTGAGTTCTCCCCTTTTAACTGAGCCTTCATCCATGGATGAAGGAGCTACACCTGTCCTGTCCCGCCTTCCGTGGGCGTGACACACTGGATGTAGGAAAATCATTTTAATTACTTTCTGCACAATCCATTGTATATGGTGGTGATGAAGAGTCTCTTTTGTAGTTCGCCTGAACTAATCAGCACACAGAATCCAAGCTAAGAGGGGGCCAGGTCCACATCCTGAAACGGTGGCAAGCAGAAAAGTCCCCTTTTAGCTCCAGACGTTGCAGCACATGCCACATGTTGTGAAGTCTACAGATTTGGTTTTTATGGGAACATTTGCGATAGCAGCCACTTTAATCCTACTGCTTAGAAGCGTAATGCTGATGCTGAAGTACCGAAAGGATAATAGCATCAGAAAGGTAGGAGTGAAAAATGGGGGGTAGGTTTTAGGGAGGGGGAAGCCATCAGCTCTCACTGAGCCAGCAGCCCAACGGTGTGGATGAATGGCCAGTACTTAGCTTTCCATTCAGGTATGGTAGTTATGGTGAATATTGTGCACAATGCTGCCAGATTCAGTTATGGCTTTAAAACGTGTGTGTGTGTGTGTGTGCAAGCGGGTGTGTGTGTGTGTGTGTGTGTGTGTGACTTACAAATGAAAACAGGACGAAATGCACGACCCCCCAACTGCTTGTTCTAAATCTTTCAATCAGCCTTTGAGGCTTTGAAGCTTTCGTGCTTCTCCTTATGAATTCCGTGTGTTGGGATTTATAGAAACTACTATCCCAAGCATCCACTGAAAATAGGGGGGGGGGGGGCATACTTGATAAGGCACAGTAGCCTCCTTAGCTCCTCTCCACAT
>JAODJW010000001.1:24803323-24858745 GCA_026777045.1 Hyperopisus bebe
CCACAGAGTTGTGACCTTAACCTCATTGAAGGTCTTTGGGATGTGCTGAAGGAGGTTTTATGGAGTGGTTCAACTCACTTGTCAATACAGGATCTCGGTGAGAAATGAATGCAAATCTGGATGAAAATAAAGTTGTTGCATAAGTTTGTGGTAACAATGTCATGAGAAATGTGTGCCATAATCAAAGCTAAAGGCGTTCCAACAACACAATCAAATGGTGACTTTGTTTTTGGTTGGGCAGTGTAATAATAATAATAATGGCTACATTATGGTACTATTTGGGGTTATAGGATTTTACCTGCAGGGAGATTCTATAGGGATAAACAAGGGATAAGTTCATGCAGGAATACTGACATTTCACTTTTCTGGGATCTCCATGACTAGTGACTTGGGTGCCATCGTAATAAAGGGGGGACCAGTGGATTCATGAGAGGGACCGGGCTCTTTGTTAATGCTGTAATGTTAATGCAGTGGCCAATTTTGTTGAATTGCAGTTCTTAAGTTTAGGTGACCTGCAGGATTTGGTCACATCATGAGCCATTGCAAGCCACCATGATCAGATAACTGTGACAAAGTATAGCCAAGAATCCCTCAGCACCATAAAATAGAAAGACATCCACATGTTGGAAGTATGAAATGCACGGTCACGACTCTTCTGTTTTAGCTTGTCCATGCCATTCACCCAGACCCACTATCCCACTTAAATTCAACATCTTTATTCCCCAATTTCAGAGACTTATAAGAATAAACCTGAATCTGAATCATGTGGAGGTAAGCCAAGCATCTCATCTGTTTTTTTTTTATTTAAATAAAGGAAGGGAATCGTGTATTTTCCTTAACCTGTAATACTTCACACCTAAACATGGTTATGTCACTGTCACAGCTAGGGACTCCCAAATGCATGTCTTGATATCCTTATCTGGCATCTATTTTATCTGATTTTATCCTACTTCAATTATCATGCCTTTTGTTACAAGATCCATTAGGAAAGTCTACCCAGAATGTCCAGAAAACAAGCCAAAGATCATCATCTAGAGCCTTAGT
This sequence comes from Hyperopisus bebe, assembly GCA_026777045.1. NCBI lineage: Eukaryota > Metazoa > Chordata > Actinopteri > Osteoglossiformes > Mormyridae > Hyperopisus > Hyperopisus bebe. The sequence goes on from JAODJW010000001.1 coordinate 24,804,368, forward strand.
TTTGTGTCCAGTTTGTCAGACCTGGTGACCTTCAGGGTCAGAGGATGCTGTGTTTAGCATAAAACAGTAAAATCTCAGCCTTCCATAACATCATTATCCTCCAGTCATTCATACTTATTGATCTCCTGGAAGAACAAATATCTGCATCACTGTGTTTGAAGACGATCACTGGATTACAAATGGTAATCGAGACAGTGACACTCAACACAAAATTTATTTCTGCAACGAATGCTGATATTGTCCTTGGGATAGCCAAGAAAATGGTAATATCCCTAGCCTCTGAGTGGTATTAAATCCATGTTCAGGATGGTGTTATTCCCTGAAAAAATTAGAAGCATATCCAAATAGCTCCTTCAGGAGACTATGGAGCTGAATCAGCAAGTTTATGGTAAAAAGTTCCACAGGGTAATGGACTTACAGTGACAAATGATGGCACAGTGAACTGTAGAGGTAAATGCCCCAGCATCTAGAGTAATTGGCAAGCATTTCCCATTAAGATGCATGTTGGAAGCAAAGGAGATCGCAAAGATTCTGCCAGAGCCACCAGGCCCAACTGTAATTATTATAGCTTTCCAATCAGGACTGTTATGGCTTGTCTTTCCAGGATGGAGGCAGCTAAAACAAATATAAATATATAAGGTAGTCATTGCTCTTGCAGAGTTAGCCTGCGATGATTTTTTCCTTGTATGCCCCAATACAGAATGCAGGTCACATGACTGATAGAGGCGACTCAAGGAGGTTCTTTGTGAATCAGAGAGTCCACTGAACTCAAATTGAACTGTTAACTACTATGTCTACATATGACAACCAAGTTCTGTCCAGAATACCCATCTGGATATGTTGATCATCGCATGACAAGAATGCTACATCCCACAAATGCTAAAATCACTTCTAATATGGTGCTACTGCAGCAAACACAATCCTTGATTCCGAAGGAACCCAGGAGACCAAATCACAATTTTCGAATGGTTTTGGGAAGAACTTAGTTGCTCCCCAGACGGAATCTTGCTGTCACCAGAAAAGCCTCCCGGGGATAAACGTGGGCCGTGCATTCAGCATGGTAATGCCCTGGGAGGACCACTGAGGCATGAATCATGGCCTGGAGACAGATGGGACTATATTCTCTGAGATGGAGCAGCCTGCCGAACACACTGATGCCAGGAGGATGGATCTTGTATATGTGGACTTTGGACATTGTGGATCATGGCCACAAAAGTGGAAAAACAAAACAGACATCAGATGTGACATGAATATTATATATCAAATGCACTTGGCTTTTTGAATGGACAGTACTTCATGAATGCATCATCTCAAATATGTGACATTCTATAATAAGTCTACTTTTTCTCAAAGCTCAAAAGTGATTACAAAGGCTTATATGGGTTCAGCATGAATACATCTTGCATCTGCAATTATATGAATGTCTAGTGGTTTTCATTTCCCACATATTGCTTAATTTTCCGATTCAAATAAGAAAATACAAAATAAAGTGGCTGATGAGCAATGTAATTTAGCTGTAATGTTCTCTGAAAAAAAACACAAATATGTTTCCTAACAAAGGACATTTTAGGATGTACACTCATTGCTTCTCTTCCAACCAAACTCTTTGCAGCATTACTGCGGTATTAAAGCGTCGATAGTTACAGTAAATTGCCTTATATTTATTTATAGTGAAATGAACTCATTCTACTTTCTACACTGTTTCCATAAACACACTCGAAGTATACAGAACTTACAAAGTTCAACTTATGGTTGAGACCTAGGGTTTTCAGGCAATATGAATATGAAAATGTATCTGAATACTGTTACACAACATCCTTTTTAGTAACATTAATGCATTTTCCCCACTGAATGATATTCTTTCAATTTAGTGAATTTTCAACCTATTCATTCTGACTTTATAGTAATCAGTAATACGACAAACATTTTCAATCCCTGCTCCTAGCTCTGTGTGTGGGTTATATATGTTCTTATTATTTTTGTGTAGGCTTGCTCAAGATTTTCCCTCACAGTCCAAAAGCATGTACTGAGATGAATTGGTGTCTTTGAATTGATGTTAGTGTGTCACTGTGTGCATGTGATAGTGCGTGTGCCTTAGGTTTAAGGTCAAGGTTAACTTTATTTATCCTAGGGGGGAATTCTTTTGCATACATTAGCAAGGTACGTAGAGCCCAGATTGACATACATATAGTGAAAACACAATATACATAGTGCAAACAAGTAAACACGGTACAAAACCAATTTTAAAAGTCAACAGTGTACATATAGAATTTCAATAAAAGAAACAGAATAGTTTTATTATTTGGGAAAAAATGATAACAATAATATGTAGATGAAGTGTTATGGCTGGGGGGTGGGGGGTGGGGAGTGGGACTGGGAGGAGGCGCCATAGTGTCTGACGGCAGCAGCCAGGAACGATCCCCAATAGCTTCTTAGCACACCGCTGCACTGTGATCCTATGCTTCCTCAAGTTCTGCGCTTCCTTTGATGGGCTCCAGGTTCACCATGACCCTATAACGTATATGCAGGCAAGGGAGACGGATTGATGCCACCTACCCTGACCCTTGTAGTGCTTAATGTTCACTGTTGATTTAGTTGACATTTCCTTTTCCTTTCACAGCAGTGGAAAAAGGCATGTGGAAAAACTACTGCTGATGTTTACCTAGAACTAACTCTAAATAAAGAGTTTTCCCACTGCACAAATAAAGCAGGTGCAGTCTGGGACCAGCATTTTCATCAGCAGTCATTCCTTCCAGGTGTTTTCTATCACAAACATTTCTGTATTTTGTTTTTAAAAAGTATTATTAATTACTAATCTAGTCTGTTTTATAGGTTGCCCTGAAACTCTGGAAAGGATCCCAGCATAAACTGGGGACTTCAAAAATGTGGTTCCTCTTCAGGCAACAAAGAAAAGACAAATTTTCACTGTTCACGGGTTTATATTTTGCAAAATCACCCAGACCTTTCTTTTTTATAAGTTATTTTTTTTTTGCTGGGCCAAAACAGCAGAAATTACTTTCCGTTAAATATGAGATACAGTGATTTGAATCTGTGCCATTCAGCAAGAGGTACAAGTGCTTAAACAAGCAAGATGCTTCTAGAATAAGCACTCTAAATCCCCATGCCAGGCAGTCGCCCACGACTGCAATCACAGTACATCAATTTCAGCAGCTGAGTGCATCTTTGACTCATTAAGGCCACCCATCAATTTTGTTTGGATCAAAGGTAAAACTTAAAAACTCTCCAGACCACAGTGTTGAGGTGGGTGGTGGAACAGGAATAGCCCAAGCTCTTTAATTACCTAGGATGTTCTCGATCTCGGAATGAATAGCTGAGTCAAAAGGTTTTCACACATACTCATCAGAGGATTCAGTTCCTGACTAAAAGTATGTTAAAGCATTTTTATGTCAATGTTATACATTTTTCGTTCAAATTTAAAGTTCACACACACACACACACTAAATTTTGCCCATAGAAATTAATGGAGTCCCGATAAACATACAGTATAGACATGTAATCAGTGTGTGTGTGTGTGTGTACTGTATATGCATATGTACCATTCTATGATTTCAAAAAAAAACATGAAACACAAACTAGCTGATGAGGATAATGCATACAATGTCACCTTAGACAAACCTTTGATTGTATGGTATGAGTCCAGGACTCTGCCTCTGGATATAATGCATCAATTTAGCGAATAAAGAGGCGAGGTTTACACAGCAAAAGGATTGTGTGGGTATGTGTTTTAGACGTAATCGCCATCTCATCAGGCCCCACACTGCAGAAATACATGCATGCAAGAGCAGCTTCCAAACAAGCATATAATTTGCATAATTGTGATAAATACCAGGATGCACGTTAGCATGGTAGTGAGATAGCCTTTGGCATCTCCGTTGTTCATGTGACGCCAAAGTGGCGTTGACAAGCTAATAACGCTCGCCCAAACAAGATGAAACATCCCAGACAGAGCTCTCTGTCATGGCAGAGAAAGAGACGATTACTACTGATCGTAGCAGAAAACTGGGTGAAAAGGTTGAGCATGAATTGTAGCTACTCCAGTATCCCATTTACTTTATAAACGCTCTTGATTTCATCATGATTCTTGGAATATACAAGCATCCATTGTTATCTGAATCTATTACATTGGGATGGACTGCAATGGGTTGGACTGCAAACTTGCAGATTAAGGGAGCCTATATTGCATTATTTAAAAGTGAGAACATAACAATGCATTCTCAGCCGAAAGCCCTGAAAAATTTTCCAAAATATCTGTAAAACACTCAAACACCTATATCACCATCAATGAAAGGCTACTGAATAATACAAAGCATTTAAAACACCAACAACCTGATTACTTAACATGTATTTAACTCCTTAGTAGGTATGTTTTTACGCAGTATGAAACAATGCTGTACAGAATGAAATACGGATCGTGTGTTCTTTCAATGCCATGAACAATACTTGAATATAAATAAGCAATGAATACTTTAATCACTTCTAACATTTCTACTCATCTTTAGCTATTCTAGGCCTCTTAGGCTCACCTACTTTTTCATAGCCTTCTGCACCTTCTTAGAGGATATTTTCACTTAAGAATGTGGGGGGAAAGGATGGCAGTAACACAGAAAGAAATAATACACAAACAGATTAAACAATGTCAGTAGATACTGCAGTGCTATCAAGACAACAGCTGATATACACCAAAGCAAAATCTACTTTCTCTCACCTGCACACATTTTTGCTGGTGCGCACTGTGAATTTCATTTCGTTCCTTCGTTGTATCTTGTTGGTACAAATATGGTATATTTTAGGTAGACATTTTTGCAAGTGTTTGAGTAGTGAACAAATCAAATCTGTGGGTAGACACCATGTCAAAAACACACACAAGACATAAAAAATACACATCCATAGATATTAATGTTCAGGAAACTTTATGCGACTACTCTATGTAATAGATAAATTAACTAAGCGGTGGCACTGTTATATTTAGCTAGATGACTAGGTAGTTAGTTTCAGTTAATGTTACTCACTGTTGATGTAGACACGTTATTAATTGACTGAATAATTAATTTTAACGTTACAGTTTTACAAAATTTTGGGTAGGCATGTGTCCGCCTACATTTACTGGCACAATGGCACTGGTCAGTGTCTGGATCATGGGGGATGCACAGTATATTCCATAACCAGTTACCCAGTACAGTCTTATGGTATGGATGGTGTCCACCCAGGGAAACAGAGGTCACAAAGCTGGGGATGGGAGAACGGTCCATCACAGGGCATTTTACATTTACTTTTACATTTACATTTACTGTATTTAGCTGATGTACAAGTGAGGCAAATAGCACTTTACAAACATACGGTTGTTGAGGAGTCGACTCTTTATTAGTGCAGCTAGGCTGAGCTTCCAATGAATGCCCAGGTACGCGTGTAAGTAGTAAGAGTTTAGGAGTTACACAATAGTTTAAGAGCTACACAACATCGTCACATCTGGACACACATGAAGAAACAATAACAGCAATTAAAGTTGTCACCCTGGGTTAGGGGTGGGGGGAGTTGAAATTAGTTTTTTTTCTGTAAAACCAGATTAGCATTTAGTAGCCAAACAAAAACTGTGATGTAACGAGGAGCAATTGCCCCTCCCAAGGTTATTTTCTTGCACCTTTTTGATAAAGAAGCTAGTTCCATAATTAATGGGCCATAGCAGTACTGTGCATTAATTCATTAATCCTCCTGGGTGAATGGATGCCTGAAGCTTTCATCACCATTTCTGATTGATTCCTCAACTAGGGGACTTTGGGGTAAAGGCATATTCTGAAATCACTGAGATATGACAGCTACATCGCCCTCAGTCCACCCTCTGACCCTGGGAAGCATCAGTGTACCTTTTAAACTGTTTCTTAGCAGGAATTACAGTAATAATGTGAATATTTAAATGCCTTTTGAAATCAATAACAATATTGAAAAATGTGTATTGGCCAAGTTTAACTATATTTTACTTTAATAATGAAAATCATTAGCTTACAGTTTTACCTCACTTCCAATTTAAATGCAGATACCTTCAATGAAGCATAACTCTCACAAATCAATCCCTCATTAACTACTACTGGCTAATGCTTGCGTGTTAATGAATCTTGTTGGGGTGGGGGGTGATTAGTGGATTTTATGTAAAACAGTAATTAAGGATATATTTTTTGGACTTGCAAAGTTAAGAACGAAGGGTGACTTCATTATGAGAATTCTTACAGGACCAGCCCAGATGTCATCATCATAAACTTTAAGGCGTCTTTAGTTCAACAAATTCCATTAGCAGATCGTATCTTAATCTGTTCCTCGCCTGCAACATTCACTTTGAAGAGATGTCTGGAGAGATTCCTACACCATACAAGTGTGGTTCCCCGATGGAGCAATCAGCGGCCAAACCACCACGGGTCATCAGACTCCCTCTCCATTTTTAAGGAATGCTTCAAGACCCATCTGTCCCTAGAATACCTTGGAAGGAAGACTTGATGTCTTTTTATGTTCTCTGAATGTTGCACTTTTTGTCATTGAATTGTTATTAGGTTCTCGCTTTGTTGAAAGTTGTGCAGCTCTCGCTCCTATACTAACAATTGTACCTCAGCATTCATTAAAAGCTCAAAATAGCTGCACTTATTCCTGTATTGACAGCTGTGTGACAGCCATATGTTTTCAATGTGCTGTTTGACTCACTTTGGACAAAAGCAAATGATAATAATAATAAATAATAATAATAATAATAATAATAATAATAATAATAATAATAAAATTTAAATGTAAAACTGCAATAATAATAGATTGGGAAAATGCATATGACTAAACTGTGTGCAGGGTGAATGTCGCATTAGTTTAAATATAAAGGGCTTTTCCATTGATCCCCATATTTATTGCTGGATTACGGCTACTTTCACTGTTCAAATAATGTGGTAAAATGACCTCTTAGAAACACAGTCGATTATGTGGCAATTTAAAGCATTGAATACAAATAGGAGGGAATCAGCCAAGCTAAGATATACACAGAATTATGGTACTTTATTCATCTCTGCAGGAAAATTGTCTTTTTGCCTTTTGCCCTCCATGGGACACAGCATAAAGGTAAGACCAGGTCTGGGGGATACAGCACAGGGTTAGTAAGCGTGTGACACCCCTGGAGCAATTGGGGTTAAAGGCCCTGCTCAGGGAGCCAATGGTGGCATGACTCTACGAGTGTTAGGATTTGAACCAGCAACCTTTGGATCACTGACACAGCATCCAACTACACAGAGCCACACACCTCCCCATAGAAAGCTACAGGATATCCTCAGCTTATAGCAGCTGAAGAATGGTGCCTCTGAACAGGGATGGACATAAGCATGGACCCCACATTGCTGTGTTAGTGCCACTGCAAGGAGCACCAGTGCCAAATTGGCCCATTGCACTTTAGTGACATGGTCTGTATATAGCTATGCATGAAATCAGACAAATAGAATTTTATTGCAGACTTCTAACGACACCCAATGTGCCTGCAGCCCACAGAGCCCAATGAAGCAGGGTCTCATGGTACGTGAACTCAAACACATCCAAGGGACCTTTTGCTAGTATTTACCCCTTGCCAGCTGGCAAGCATGCTGTGTGCTGGGAAACAGACATATTATGGCACTAACTGAGCTTCCAGGCTGGGAAAAACTGGGAAAAAACTGGAATAATGTGTATATAAAATAACATGCCAATAATCAATAATCCTCAATATAAAAATGCATTTTAAATAAAATTGCAATCTGAAAACTATTACATTGGACAAAACAATTTAGTTACTAACAAATGGAATTTATATTTGTAAATTAATATATTCAAAATTATACAATTATTCATGGTTCATAAATGAAATTTCAAAACAGTATTATGCTTTCATCATGTTTGCTGTTGTGATGTTTGTTGCTAATAAAATATTTAGCCGGTATTTTTAATAATGCAGGAACGTTCTGGACTGAAGAAAGCCATTGTTTCTTTGGCATCTAACCTGCCAGTTTAAGATAATAAACCTAATGCAGCTGTCATTTCCAGAAGATTTATAGGCCACCTTCTGAAAATAACCTGTAGGAAACTTATTATGAATTATCACTCAACTTCATTTAGTATCAAATGGGTCAGTGAATGAAACGATTTGACTTTGCAATCAATCATATTTACAAGAATTGCATAAAAAATGCCCATGTTACTAGACTGTGGATTACTGTCTTCATATAGATGTACACTGAATTGTTTCAAATATTGCTATATAATCCATCTTAGCAAATCAGAAATGTTATATTTATCTTTAAAAGTACTGTAGTTCCTGTGGATGGATGGATGGATGGATGGATGGATAGAATATTATAGATAAAGCATAAAACAAGTCTAAAAATTAACTGTTGGTCTTGTACACTGTTCAATTATTAAAATCAGTGCATGAATATTTACATATTTTTAAAAATAAATTTTAAAAAGCACATCAACTTAGGTGTGAGAGAAATAAGCTTCCAAAAATCCTTCCACATGATCACTTTCCGTACAGTAATTCGGCTAAGCAGTGGAGTTTGGCCTCAAAAAGCTCTCACTTTTTTTAACCAAAAGGAAATGGCTAAAAGACTGCACCCATTGGTACCATTAAATGGCAAAATTAATCATAAATAAATTGTATTTATAAATTTTGCATCTTGAGCTACATCCACTCAGCAGAAGAGAAACCTCCTTGGTGGACGGATTATCCAGAGAAACCCACTTTCCACCCACAGTCACTGTCAGAATTGGTTTCAAGGTAAAGTTCTACTGAAACAGAAGAGGAGTAATTTTTTTCCAGGTTTCTCTCAAGTGTTTCATTATTGGAATAGGGTTCTTGGTCATTTTTGTGGAGATTATTTGATTAGTACAAGAAAAGAATGAATACAATGTAAGAAAAAAGTACCTCCTGAACAGCAACCTCTGAAGTCTGTTAATGTGTTGGTAAAGAGTTAGACAGGTTACTTGATGAGGACATTAAAACGAAATATTTTTTTTCTGCTTTTTATATACATGTGGCAATTACCACATCCAAAGACATACTGGTACCCCCAAGCATACAATACGATTACCCTTCTGGAGGATCTCACGCCAGCCATTCGAAAGCTGTCATTTCCACTTCGTGCTAAATCTGACAGACCAAATATATGGTAATCATTTCCTTATCTTTTTTCTTTCTTTTCTCCGCCCTGCTCCAGCTGGGGTCAAAGCAGAAAGGGAGTTCTTTTGTTGTACAGCTGAAAGATGGGGCCACTTCGCATTTCCGCGTGGGAGACCCTGGCTGCTCGGGCCTTGAAAGAAAGCTCAGATGAGACGCTGAGGTTTAAACATTCATACTTTGGCTGAAGTGACATTGAGACGCTTGTACACACAGAACAGAAGACGACCTGCTGCTTCGGATTTTTCCACCGCGTCCAGAATGCTTCTTCCTATCCCTCTGTTCTAAAATCTAAGGTCCCTGAGCTTATGAAAATGTAAATCCCCCACACAGGGTAATTGCTGTTGGATTCTAGGGATAGGGTGAAATTAGAATTTCTCTCAGAGGTCAGTATTGCTTTGATTGGGATTCGGAATGCAGCCAAAGTCCCAGGGACTCGAGATAAGGATGTCTCAGACAAAGAGATGCATGAACTGGGCATTTATTAAATATTGAAGCTCTGTGGGCAAACTCTGAGATTGTACTGTGGCAGACAAGGAGGAATTGTCTTTCTAATTACCATACACTGTATTTTTTTTTTTTTTTTTAGAGAGAAATGGGGATAAAGCTAGGCTGTAACTTTTTGGGCCAAGAATCAAATTTAGCTTATCAGTTTAAGCACCATGCCTTTACTGTACTCAATAATGAGATGATTTTCATGTCACGCAGGGCAATATCCCTGCATCACCAAAAATTCTGGTGAATAACAACATTCATGATAAAAGTGCTTATATTATACTCTTCTATATGATTGTATATACAATGGTTTAAGTTGGACTTGGTTAATTTTTGCTGTTAGGGAGTTCGTCACACTGTTCACTGTACACAAACATTAAATCATTAGAATAAATGTAGCAAACCAAAGACTGAACAGTGAGTATAACTGATTTCTGGCATTAGGTGATAAAGCTAAATTTCTTGATCATGCGACGATTAAAGTTAATGTCAATGTTAGTGTCAATGTACTCGCCTAGCTATTATAGTTGATGCACATGCAGAGGATTACAACAGCAAGGAAGTTTAAGATGGACAAAGCGAAATGAAACACTGGATAAGCTGAACGAAAGGAGAGCAGAGAACAGAGTATAATTTGCTTTATGATTCAGCTGAGCCATTGATCAGGGGAAATATCCCTCTCGAAAAAGTGGATCACACAGGATTATGAGCTTTCTTCCTGTGAAATAGAGAAAGGAGTAGCTCTAGCGTCGGGTTGGTATAATGTGGCTAGCTGGCTCTGCTGGAAACACGCGCCACAGATTGCCGATTTGCATAAAGACTGAATCAAAGGGCCACTCTTCCCGTGTATGATCAAAGGTACATACTGTGCATTTTACTCTGTTTGGCACTGAAGCGTCATCTCCCACATGACAGATAAACGACAGATAGCCTGGACTTGAGCTCTGCGCAGCATGAGAGCTAATATTCTCATCTGTGCAGCCGATTCACCTTCGGAGGAAGAGTGATTAATAAAAATGAATCAGACAGCTGAGAGGTCGTTAAAACAGAGAGTTGAGACACAGGCTCCTTGGACCTGCAAGTGATTGAAAACTGACAGGCGAGCCAGAAAACAAGTAAATAAAAATTCCAGGGGGAATATTTCGCACAGAGAAACTGTGCAGTCAGACAGATACCTTAATTCAACATTCTGGAAAAAGTCAGCAGCGTCCGACAGGGAAGGAAAGGTTAGGCTATTCCCGTTGGACGAGCTTGAATTTCTGTCAGCATCTTTAGCAAAGCTGTCCTGCTAGTTTAAGCATTCTCTGTGCATCAAATACCACTCAGACGTAAAACATGTCAGGGTTTTGAAAGCAATACCTTGAACAAAATAAACATGTTGCAATGCCTAAGGTGGTACAAACTTAAATATTGAAAAATGCTTTGACTGAAGTCAGACTTTCTAAACAAATTCCATGTGCAAAACTTCGTGCTGCCAAAGGATCAATAGAAAAAATGCACAATTATTTCTTCTTCAAAGTAGAAATACAGGCCTAATTCCAGTTCATGTAAGCATCAGAACCCCAGTTGCTGTTAACGTTGCTGTTAATGCTGTTAATGTCATTTAACAAATGCATCATTGAGATGACAAAGTCTGAGTGGCGTTAGTTATGGGAAGCTGAGTCAGGTGAGTTTAGTTTTATGTTTTATGCATATGGCTCTGTTGTGTTTCTATCACAGTAAGTCATATCAGGGTTGAATTGATTGAGAGAAAGAGTAAGAAAAGAGAAAGATAGAAGGAGTGTGCAATATAATAAAAAATTGCATTTTTTATTATTTTGATGACAAAACATTAGTTTTTCTGCATTCACTTAATTGCAGCAAACAGGAAGCCTGAAATGAATTCAATTGCTTAAAACCTTGCCTCACGTGGTTCTGTTTCCAAGGCTACTAAGTCTCCTACAATCATGACTGCAAAACACAAGATGTTTGTACCAAACCACAGTCATCTAAAACACTGTATGCTATTATTGAAAAAAGCCCATTTTGAGAATAAACTCAAGGAACAGATGTAACACTAACAATCATAAGCAAATTAAGATAGCAGTCAAAAAAGGAGCTACTGTATATAGAGCTTACAAACTCATTACACATATAAGGTTAAAATCCAGATTTGTAAACAGGAAAGCGTGAGAGTCAGGACCAACTGCTACATGGTGCAATAAAAAGTACTGTTTTATACCTGTGGCTATGAGCACTACAATTCTTAGCAAAGAACCAGAAACTCAGTTGAGTGTTAGAAAGCTCAAGTCAGAATGTTTTACAAATCTCCTTGAATAATTGGTTGTTCAAAGACTGGGTCCACTAGTTCATTATTAATGTCTATAGCAAATATATATGATACAAATTAAAGGATATGGCAGGCCTAACAGTCATCTAAAAACGATAAATAGTAACACAGAGAACAGGCAGGATTCTTGAAATCAATTGGTTGAATTTCCTGTACCTCTTTTTTTTTTTTTTTTTTTTTTTTACAAAATTGGAATATACAAGAGATAAAAGTCTCAATATTAGTTTATGTAAATACCATCAGATGTTAAGTGTTCTTTTACCATATACTACAAGCACTTAAAATTATATAATTATAAAAATGTATGTAGATTTGTCAATTATAGCAACTTTTAGGCAAAAGTAATTTACTTGTTGACCATGTTGCCGGTCAGGACTGAGGCAACAACACTGAATTTTTTAGTAGACGAGGTTAGTTGATGCCCCATCTTAGCAGAGCCGGTTTGATTTTCTGTAAACATTTATCTGATTCAAAGTCAAAAAGATGTGAATCCCATGATGGCCATGATATAAACAGATTACAGCCTGTATGGGGCAGCAGAACATCACAGGACATGCGTGCACTCCCACATACACACACAGTCATTCACACAGTCATACATGTTATTTAAACATAGAGAAGCCAGCTGGACCCAAGAATGATCAAAGCAGGGATGATGAAAGGAAGTATGAAGAAAATATGCCGAAATACGTGTATCACTATATCCTACACACTGAACCACTGGGCAACTACAATTTATGTAATAGAAATATATCAGGATTTCTAAAAACCTGTATTGCATAAGTAATTGGAAAATGGATGGATGGATGTTGTAGAATTTTAAATATTTACCTTATGCATATTACATATTCTACATTCCACAATATTTGACATAAAAAGCTACAAATTCCTCTGCCAAAAAAGGTAGCCAAGAACAGATACTGGACTGTGATATTTTGGTGTATAAGGGCATGTAGAGTTCTGTTCAATTGACTCACTGGGAACTATATTACAGTAATGGTTCCATTCTATTCACTCAGTAAGAATCGCACCATTCTATTTTAATTGAGATCTTAATTTATAATTCAATAAACCCCAACCCACCCAGCCATCCAGTCAACAATTTGTAAGATCTTCTTATCCGAATGAGCAGCACAGGGGCTCAGTGGTTGGGTCTATACCTTCACACCTCTAGGGTTATGTATTTGAATCTGGCATCCAGTTTCCCCACATTTTCATGGGTTTTCTCCCAGTTTACCAATATTCTAGTGCAAAACAAAACATGTAGTTGAACAGACATCCCACACATAGTATCCCCCCCGCACACCCTTGGTGAGAGGTTTCAGGCTCACCCTGACCCTGCACTGGAATTTGGGCAGACGGATGGATTATGCAGTTTGGGTTGCAGTGATCTGGTATCAATGCCAGACAGTATGTGGTGTAAGCCAGTCCGGGGGTAATAATTAGGACACAATACAAAAGAAAGGGAAAAAGGGTCTGTAACACCCCCACTGGATAAAGGACACGTGCAGATTTATTTAACAAAAAGAATGCAACAGTACAGCAGGAATATGAAAGCCGAGAAATAGAAATATACAGAAAAACTACAATAGCATTCGGTTCTACACACTCAGAAAGAAAAGGGTGGAACAATGTTCAGGGCAGAAATAGACAAAGTAAACAAACCAGGGTTTAAACGAAATCAATCAGTCCAAACAAGTACTTGCAGCATGTGCTTCTCTCACTTTACCTTCAGGTCCCACTGCCCCGCCTCTCTCTCATTTTCAGATGGGATTTAAGCTATTTAAAAGACAAAACCTTTTCAGCTATCTATGTAACAGGCAATGGAAAATTTCCATCTATATGTTTAGTTGAAGCACATTTAACTGACCGGAAATTTGACCAAGCATAATGGTTGCAAGCACGCGCATACACACACACACACACACACACACACATACGCACACACAAACTGACCAAAGGAAACACAATATTGAGCACTACTTAGAGGACCACAAAAAGATCACACTCTGAAGATGACATTCCATCAATATTTTGTACTTTATACAATTATATACCCATCAACTGAAACAAAACAGCTGTTCATTTATTAATAAAATTACACCTGCAGACTTTGTAATTGTGTCATGAGGCTCGAACATAAAACAGATGCCGCTGCTATGCACCACTGGGCACAGTATCGAAACACTTAAAGTGATTCTGCATTTTCCTTACCTTCGGTCTAGTGGTGACACCCCAGGAGCGCTACAGCATGCAGCTCCTTTTTGTCCCTGAGACCTGAGGATGATTAATCAAAATCGATGATAGTCAGACCTGCTGGTCGTTTTGCACAGTTGTTGTGCTTCACCGGAGTGTCGTTTACGTTCCTTGGGATTTCTTCATCTTCAGGGATTATAACCAAGACATGTGTTGTAAAAGTTTCTCCTTGTCTCTTTCTTTCTCTCTACCTTTCGGGTCTTTCCCCATTGCACTGATACAATGTGATTCTGTAATTAGACCCTAAGCCAAAAAACACAATTTGTTTGTTACAATGGATTTTAAATATAATCTCTAGAACCAAGCAACTTAGGCACCACATCTGTTTCTGCAAGTAAAGCATCGGGAGGATCAGGGTAAGAAAGTATAATGTGCTTGAAAACATTGGTAAAAAGGCAGCAGAATTCAATGATATTTTATAAAATTTGGGTTCGCGTCTCCGCCTAGGTCACATGTGTGTGGAGTTTGCATGTTCTCCCCGTGTTGTCGTGGGGTTTCCTCCGGGTACTCCGGTTTCCCCCCACAGTCCAAAGACATGCTGAGGCTGATTGGAGTTCTTAAGTTGCCCGTAGGTGTGCATGTGTGAGTTCCTGGTGTGTGAGTGTGCCCTGCGATGGGCTGGCCCCCCGTCCAGGCTTGTTCCCTGCTTTGTGCCTGTTGCTTCCGGGATAGGCTCTGGACCCCCCGCGACCCGTTAGGATAGGTGGGTTGGAAAATGGATGGATGGATGACTCACTCTGATGATAGAGTACAGTTCAGGATTAATGCAGTGGAGAAAGACATCAGAGACAAAAAGGTACCTTTAGTACTCTGTACGACTGATGATCGAAAAAAGCTCAATCAAAAAGTGTAATATATTCATATTCATCAGTACTGGTTCTTGACCAAATCAGTTCATAACAAATCATAGACACTGTTGCATGCTAGCCCATGAGCCGACGGACAAACTTAAGGGCTTCACAAGACAGGATAGGATGCACATGTTTTATTGTCCATTAAATCCATCAACCAAGTGTGAATGGGTCTGAAACAACTAAAAATAATTAGAGAAAATCCAAAAGAAAGAAAAGATACATAAAATAACTCAAAACAGTAAAGACTAACCAAAATAACCTAACTTTCCCAAAGTGAATTGCATTCAATTACCAGGACCATCAACTCAACTCAACTCAACACCTCTCTGTGCCTCAGGGAACCATGTGCAGCTTCCTAATATCTTGCTGGATCAAACCATGTAACCAGCAACATGTACATCAATAACAAATATAAAGCAAAGCTTTTAAAACTTTAAACTTGCCACCAGAAATACATTATAAAAATAATCAGTTGCATTTCATAAATGACACCCAGAATAAATACACAATAAACAGTCCCTTAAAAAATAAATATTATAATAAAAATTCAACTCCCACCCCCTCGGTCAGATTATCCTTGGGAAAATCTCATTACCATCGAGCAGGCAAAACTACATTACCCAGTACCTAGCTGGGCTCACATAGTTTGACTAGTGACCCTGCCCTCCTGTTCACCAGAGGAAGGTAAGTTTAAAAATATAGCAAACTTCATCAATCACAAGTAACCATATTCTATTTGGCTATCTGAAATATGACATCAATATTAGGCGCTTTCTGTTTATGCAAATACAGATACAGAAAGTTTGAGTGCAGAACAAGCAAACAATAAAAATATCAACCTGTGTCTGTGTATAAATTGGTTGTGTGGAACGAGCAGGTCCTGTTACAGACACCATCCGACTCAGAGTAACATGTGATTGAGGAATGTGTTGTGCAAAACTTTCATTTCAAGAAAAAGTCTTCTGGTGTTTCCTAGGCTTGAAGAGTAAGCCTAATTACTGAAAAATGGCAATCTGACCTTGTTAGAGTCTTCTTTCAAAGTGAAGATGATCAGCTTAATCTCCCTACATTTCTTTTGGTGAGATGATATACTTCAGTAATGTATATATTTTAAAAAAATCACTAACCTTTGAATTATCATATATTTAGTTCTGAGGGATGTTTACCTATTGTCATAGTTTCACTTCTATCTCTTACAACAAAACAGACATCCAAAATATGCATGTGTTTAGTTTTCCGCTAATACTTAGCTAGTATATAACGCAATGTAACGCAAACTAGTTGCATATATCATGGCTACTTTGTAGCTACTAACATTTTTTGTAGAAAAGAGCAGTTTCTATGTGCAATGCACCTCCTGCATTATTTAAATGCAAAGAGTCTATTTGTTAAAGGTGGAAAGTTCAGGTCCAGAAAGTACAAATCCAAACCAAGATTTTGTTTCAACCAACCAGTTGAGTACTCTGTGGCTGTGACTCTTTATATTCAACTGGTTGGTTGAAACAAAGTCTTGGTCTGGATTATACTTTCTCACCCTGAACTTTCCACCTTCGGTATCTGTCTCTAATTTTCCTATTTTCTCTTATCTGTAGCTGATTGTTACAGGTATGTATCATCAGTCACTGTACTAATTGTTTTGCGTTTCTTGTATTTATCCAGCAGAATGGTCTCCTGAAGGTATGTAGGCAAGAATCTCATTACACTGTGTAATACAAATTCTAGAACCAGGTACAGTAGCAGGTCTCAATGTTATTGTTATATCACCACCAAATTAATTCCTGATTCTACTGCTCTGTGTGTCAAGATTAAGGCTCTTCATTTAATGGCAGCCCAATCAACTTTATTTCAAGTTCTGCCATGCTGCTGGTCTACCTCCCACATTGAAAAGATAAGCAAAAAAAAAGTGTATACAGTAAACAGTGAGGATTTGAATTGTACCAAACAAAGGTTTAATGTAGTCTATATAAATCATTGCATCATTTTATGGATTTCTTTAAATTCAGATTTCAATGACATTAATATATTTGGTGACAAAAAAAGTTAAGCACCCAGAAGAAATGGTCCGATTTGGATGTAATTTGGTACATGTGCAGACCAGCAGTGCATATGTAAATGATTCGATTTGCGAGGAACTGGCACATCTAGTCACCAGACACAGAGGATTCCATGTAGACACATTAGGCAGCATTAGACAGCATTACTAGCACTTGACGGAGTTTGATGGGGGTCGCATTGTGGGTTTGCATGAGGCCGGGTGGTCGTATCGTGCAACTGCCCGGCATGTGGAGCATGCAGATGTCAGTCGCCCGATGTTGGAACCAATGAGCATATGAGGGCACCCACACATGCTCCGATGACATCACATCTCTCAGGCATCATAGGGCACCAGGCATTTAAGAATTAGAATTCAACAGTTAAACTGAAGCTTATAAAATTAGAATTTAGGAACATGCAGAAGCTGTTTAAAGAACACCAATGGTCTCCATGGGTTTGTTTGATATAATTTGAAATGCTTTTTTTTTTATTTCTTTTTTTGGGATACGTCTCAGCATACAGTTGAGCTACAGTATGTCACAACACTACAGATGAGACATCAGAAATCAAATATGTAATTGAGTCCAGACAGCTTACATCTTCAAGCTATTTTTTTGTTTATCTCATCAGAATCAGGAAATGAGTGATATTCTTCCCCTTGTAAAATTCGAATTTGCATCTTATACTGTAGTTTAACCCACAGGCATATTTTTCTAGATCGCCAGTTCTGCATGTTCTTTTATTAACCCCCAAGCCATTGCCTCTTAATGGGGTTTAATTGTTTTACTTGATAAAACTTTTTCCACTAATTGGTTGAAAATCCAGCAGGTTACAGGTCACTGTTTGAATTCGAAACGGTTATCCAATTTTGACAGGAGCCCCCTAGTGGCCAAATCAGTTGGCATGCGAAGGAAAGAATGATCCAAGCAGAGTCTTGCCTAGGGCGCTAGAACACCCAGGGCCTGGTGACAGTAGTTGTTTTACTTATTTATTTATCATATCATATTTATATTCAAGTTATGATATTTTCAACTTACAATGGATTCATCAGAACGTAACCCCAGTGTAAGTCGAGGGGCTTCTGTACAGCAAGCAAATCCATGCGATATACAGTATGCTTTTTATATGATTAGATGCATTAAATGCACTACAGCTAGCAAATAAGAAATCCCAAATGTGTTTTCAATACAAATTCACTAATTCCCCATTTTGATAGGAAAAATCATTTTGGCAAAAAAAAACATTATATTTGATATTCAGAAACATATCAAATGGATTATACTTTTACTTGATCTATTTTTAAGCTTTTAAATAAATTGTAATTTATTGGCCTTCGCCTTAAACCCTTTCAACCCACCAGAAACAAGTTGTAATCCTACCTGTCAGCATGACGCCTTATATTACCATATCTTTTTAAATCCAAATGCAGCAGCCATCAAGAACATGACATTGATATCAAAGATAACATTCTGTAGTCACTCAGGCATTATAATGGGAAGACTCATCAATTCCAGGGTAGCTAAGCTTCAGCCTGACCTGAACCAGAAGTAGTTATGGAAGATGTATGGATTTTGTATTTTGAAGTCCCAACTAACAAGGTCTTTTAAAACTTTTTCAAATCTGTTCTGCAAAATGTACCTTAATAATGAATGAATTCTGCTCTGAAGACAGATTTGAGAGCTTTTGCTGTGCTATCCAGCTTAAGTACAGCTTTTGACCATGGAGTCTGTAGTGAGTGTAGTGTAATAATAAGCAATGTAATAATAAATAATGTAACAATGTTACATACATAGGATTTGCTTTGTAGCAACAGAAAAATATGTTGTACTTGGGTATGCTTCATCCCACTAGGTAAAAAGTTAATAAATCAATAAAACAACACTCATGATACTAGCTAACAGCTGAGTAGTCTGTCAAAGCAGATGATTTTTTCCCTCTATTATTGTCCACAAAGAGAACTTCAATAAAAAATACAGCGCGGTATGTCTGGAACTCATCAGTCAGCTTTTGGATAATCTTTTGAAACCTTTGAATACTTTTCTCCCTGATTTCTAGTGTTAAATTTAGAGAATTTGACCACTACCACACATCTCTGTACAGGAAATAATCTGCTTACTTTAAATTTCTCATACAAGCATTAATTAATATAATTAATTAATATAAAGAGCAACGAATACCAGATTATGGTAAAGACTTTTCCTTGAAAGCAGCTTTTTCAGCACGATTGCTCAGTATCGCCCCCTATAGACTGACTTCTGTATTTTTTCCTAGGTTAAACATCTGTGTTGGTTGGTGGTTTCCCTTGGTACAGATTTTTTTTAAGCTATGCTGAGAAACATCAACAAAAATATAAGCTATGTGGCTATGATCCATTTCATTAACATCATTACAAATTAAAAGTGTATTTATTTGCATCTTTAACTCATAGGCCACAGCTTTTTGGGGAAAAAAATAAACCTTTCTTTCATCCTCTTATGTGTAATCATCCTCATGCAAATTTTATAACCCAAAGGCATTTAAAAACTGAGAGGGAAAAAAAATATGCATGGCTAAAAGCAAGGACAAAAAAGGGCGACATACCTGTTTCACTTGTTTTAACTAACAGAAGTGAAGAGTGCGATTCAACGTGTATCACTGTTAGTCTTACACCGCCACCTATTGGCGCTTCTGATACTGCAGTTTACTGATTGTGCTGAACATCCACGCTTACGGGGCTGGAAAACTGCCTAATATTATAAAACCGGTTGGGATTCCGATGTAATGCATCGACACTACTGGTAGTTCTTTTAATTTTTTTTTCTCCAGACAGATAAATGGAAGCTAAGCATTCATGGTCCGCTTTGGTGAATCTATCATATTCTTATTAATTTATTTTTTTAAAAAATAATAATAAACTTAAGAAAAAATAAAAACTGCTTTCTGCAAGCATTCTAGCAGACAGTACATAAACAGTGAAATGATGAAGCACAGTGGTTAGCACTTTTACCTCACACCTCTGGGACTGGGGTTTGAGTCTCCGCCATGGCTCCATGTATGTGGAGTTTGCATGTTAGGGTGAACTGCAGTTATCAAAATTCGCTGTAAGTGTGAATGGGCTGCCACCCCTTCCTGGCTTATTTCCCACCTTGCACCCACAGCTTCCAGGATGGGGTCTAGACCCCCGTGACCCTGAATTGCACAAGCAGGTACAGAAAATAGGTGGATTCATACAGCTCACTGCTTCATCCAGGAATTTCTACTTCTTCCGTTAGCTTTTTCTTACATTGTAATGTATGTACAGTAACAGAGACGAGGTGTCGAATAGCTGCATTGTTAATGTTTGGAAACAGCGGACACGTACTAATACAGTTTCCACTCATTTGCAGTCTATCCCTTCAATCGGATATATTAAACATGGCAAAATTTGCTTCTGGCTAAAAGACGAGTTACTTGAAGAAAGTGGGTGCAAAGAATAACTAAGAAGCTTTTCTATTTCAATATTTTATTAGACTGCTTTTCACTTGGATTATTCTGCATGCAGGGTACATGGCGACGAAGGAGAAATGTTATTGTATGATGAATTATTTTCAAGTTAGATGGTTGTTTTCAGCAGAACAGTTGTTAAGAGAAACCTATTTCCATCTCATACCTCCTGGGTTCCAGGTTTCTCTGCCCCCCGGCCCTTCCCGATTGTGTCTTAGCCATAATTTTGCTAAGCCAAAGTGCCATCCACCTTGGGCCAGTAAATTTATGACCGAATCACGATGTGAGGTCCCTAGGGTAAAGTAGTGTCCCACCTTCGGTATCTCCTACTTTATTCATTAACTATGCGGCGTTTGCTCAAAATCGCTATACTGTAGCTGGAAGGTGCAGCTGCACTCGAATGCGTTTCTCGGGCGCTATAGGCAGCAACCCGGACCGCGTCACCCTTGGTCTTTCAGTCGAGCCCGGCACCACTCGCCAAGCGCAATTTTGGGATACAAAGGTCCAATTGTTGGGAGGGGTTAGCGAGCGCACCAAGTCCTCCTGGTAACTATACTCAAGACTGCTACCA
The DNA here is from genome assembly GCA_026777045.1 of Hyperopisus bebe. Classification (NCBI taxonomy): domain Eukaryota; kingdom Metazoa; phylum Chordata; class Actinopteri; order Osteoglossiformes; family Mormyridae; genus Hyperopisus; species Hyperopisus bebe. Next base: position 24,825,559 of record JAODJW010000001.1, read on the forward strand.
AGGGCTGCATTCAGTTTAAATATGCAATTCTGGCACAACAATGAATATCGTCTCGAAACACAAGCAGAAGCTACACCCAAGGCTGCAGTGTCGTTATACTGCCCGTTTTTAAGTAATGTTTTATGGAAACGTGCATATCGGAACATAAGGTTTAGGGATCCCCTGTTATAACACCGGGATCCACCTGCAGCTCTGTAACTTAATAAATAAAAGAGTACAACACGCCTTTACAGGCAGGAATCGCAGATGGCAGCTTGTGAATAATATGTATACACTGACAGGTACACCTAACGTTTTAATCGTCTTTGCACTCAACGGCATACCAGCACTTGAAATGCAATTGGACGGGAAAGCAAATGCTTAAAAACTTATCTGCGAGAAGAAAATACTTCCAAAGGCACCGTGACACCCCCCCACCTTAAATCGGAGGTGAGAGGGACGCCGACACACCGTGCAATTCCCCTGACGAAGGTGTTTTAAGGCGATTTAAATTAAATATGAACGCATGTGACACTTGTCCTTGTCACTACAGATTTCGTTCAGCAAGAGAGGACGAGGAAATTAATATTTCACAATATCCAGCCGAATGTTTAACCTTACAACCTCTTTATCTCTCCAAATAGTCGAGTGAATGTAAGATATTGTACAGCCAGTCTGGCAAAAAAAAATATATCCAGCGCAACTAAAAAATATATAATTTATATTAAATTTATTTTGTTGTGACAGCCGAATGTCTGTAGTGAATGTAGCCTGTTAAAATAAAAAACTTTGTTTAGTGTAGCTATCGCGTAACCTAATTCACATGAGAATTTACAAAACAGTATGTATTCAGTACATTGTCGGTTATTGGCAGAAACAATGAAAAATAACTATTATTCTACCAATGAAACGTGTCTGAGTAGTTTTAACTTTACTTTTTCGAAGTTTGCATATTTTGTGAAAATGGATTGTTCTACAAAGAAAAATAAGACAAAAAATAAATCACGGTAGTAATTTACAATACAGTTGTGTGGAATAAATTCTTTGAACTACTATCTGGAATGTGAGAGATACATGGTGCATATTTCTGAAAATGATCACGTTCTTTTTAATCTAATGCACATGATTTTGGGTGCGCTGCACATTCAGATAAATTATGGCAGTGGTATTCATCAGTCATTCTGCAATCAATTGCTATATAAATGTCCTTTATTTTCCATAAAAAATACAAATTGAACAAGTCTAGGTATGTGGTATGTCTGCATTTGATTTGAAATGAGGATCTTTATTGACCATGTTTGACTAATGCAAGCTGTAAATCACAGAATGATGGAGATAGAAAGGTAACCAACCTTTGCTTATTCATTGTAAGTTTTTTTTGTATCTGTTTGTCAAATTCTGATGGTAGTCAGGGTCATGGGAGGGAGGTGTGGCACCTACCCCATACAGCACTGGGCAAAAGGCTGGACTACACCCTGGACAAGCTGTCAAAAACAGTGGATGCTGTTTTATATAGATCAAACAAAATACAACAGTGTTAACAATGCTACGATACCCAGGAACTTAACAATTTCATTCAAAGTTTTTTATCTTTTCAGGGAAACATACAGACCAATGAGAGGTGGATCCAACGTAACACAAAACAGTAAAAAACAAAATATAACAGCGAATCTTACAAACAAAGATTTTGCACAGTTGGAGTCCAGGAAATGGGATGGGAAAAGTGAAACAGAACTACAGAAACGAATCGATACCGATAAAAGGAGTCACATGACTCTCCCTTCCGGCTGCAGTCTGTACACTTCTCTAAGACAGAAGACAGCCGGCAGAATGACGTAACACAAAAAATTTGGTCGTGTAACACCAGCTGGCTGCCTAGACCAGGACTGCTACCCTTGTGCTATTTTGTATTACAGTGTGTGGGTATTGTTAGAAATGATTCTTTGTAGTGTAATGGTTATCTTCATTTCAACACTCTGTTATGATGTAGCCACTAATGGTTATAGGCCAGTTATGGGTGTGAGTGAACAACGCAGACATTTTGATTTGGTCGATGCTTCGCCCCCAGGCATTAGCAGCGCCCCCTCATGCAGAGAGCCGTTGGGTGAATTATCCTATTTTATCCAGTTTTATTTAATGTTAGCTGGACTGGCTCAGGTTACACTGCATTAACATTATAATTGTATCTGTTGAGTTTCATTTAACCACAAAAGTGAGCGAGCATCTCTTACAATGGCTATAAAACTGTTGCACAAGCTGGAATCTACCTGTTAATTAATCAGCTCAAACCAGATAAGCAGGGGCTTGACATTTCAAGATGTTATGTAAGGGAGAAGAATTTTTAAGTCAAACTAGAGTCATGTGAAGAAACATCAAAACTTGTGAAATATGATGATTTTTTTTTTCTACTTCTAGTTAAAATTCTTGTTGCAAAGTCGTGAATTCACTATAGGACAGGGAGTGTGGGATTTGTACTCTCTCACAGTAAGCTATGGCAGTCCTCTAATCTTCTGTACATAAACATGTATTAATTTTTTCTATATCTTAATAGAGGAAATAATAAAATCACCTTTTTTTGCGATAATTCTGAGCTGTAGGATGCACGTCTCTTAGATAAGGAGGTAGCATGAGTATTACAACTTTTGAGCTGACTTTGCGACATTAAAGTTTAAGTCCTCAGAGTAGAAGTAACAGCCAGGCAATTCTTATCAGTATTGTTACCCCACATAAGAGCTTAAAGCCAGTGCGACACAAAAATGCATAAAATGCAACATTGAGATCTAGGACCCAGGATACAGTACTTGTGGTTTCTGCATTGTACACAATTTACAACCCTAGGTTAAGCAGTTTTTTGTCTGCAACCAAGACAGATGTCAAACAGGATAATATATTACATTACAAAATTATAGGAATAGAAAAGGTATTTCTTTCAGAGGTTTTTAGAGGTTTAACAGAAGAGGTTTAACAGAAGAGTCTGTAGAGGTCAAAAACAAGACCTAGCAATTGTGCTCATTATTTTAAGAACATGTCCCATAAGAACTGCCAAATAATTAAGTAGTTTATTAGAAATGGGCCAAGTAGCACATATTGTTTTAAAAAGCAGTTTCTGTTCATGTTTCATTAACTAAATGGATGTTTCAAAAGCATCAGTGATGTATGATAGTCTATGATCTAAGCCTATTCTGCAGTTAATGGCTGTTGGCTGGATGAGGAGTGTAATCAGCATATCGGCTTAGCTATTACAGAGACGCATGAAGTCATTATTAGTGGTATCAGGTGGCACTGAAGCCAAATGTGAGTCGGCTGTGTTTGAAAGGATTTCCAGTGCATCATTTTGCAAGGATGTGCAGGGAGTCTTTTTGAGTCCTGGACAATGTTATGAGGTAACCCAAACTGGAAGACTTGCCATTTAGTTGTTTTCCATTTATGTTCAAGTTTGCTATGCATATGATCATTAAACCATTCACCATTAAACCAAGACTGTCTGAGTGCTTCCTCCACTGCCTCATGCCATGTGGTGGACGGGCATCCTATCTAGGGTGTCCCCTGCCTCATGCCTTCTGATGGACTGGCATCCCATCCAGGGTGTCCGCTGTCTCGTGCCTTCTGATGGACTGGCATCCCATCCAGGGTGTCCCCTGCCTCGTGCCTTCTGATGGACTGGCATCCCATCCAGGGTGTCCCCTGTCTTATGCCCTGTGTCAGACTGGCATCCCATCCAGGGCGTCCCCTGTCTCTTGCCCTGTGTCGGACTGGCATCCCATCCAGGGCGTCCCCTGCCTCGTGCCCTGTGCCCTGTGCCCTGTGTCTGACTGGCATCCCATCCAGGGCGTCCCCTGTCTCTTGCCCTGTGTCGGACTGGCATCCCATCCAGGGCATCCCCTGCCTCGTGCCCTGTGCCCTGTGTCTGACTGGCATCCCATCCAGGGCATCCCCTGTCTCGTGCTCTGTGTCGGACTGGCATCCCATCCAGGGTGTGCCCTGTCTCGTGCCCTGTGTCGGACTGGCATCCTATCTAGGGTGTCCCTTGCCTCATACTTTGTGGGTGGAATAGGGTCCAACTTCCTCTGTGACCATGCTGAATAAGCAGATGGAAGATGCTAGATGGATTTATAATGTTTATTGAATCACCACAGATGAGCTGTCACATATAGTAAGACTTCTAATGAGGAATGATAAAAGCTAGTAGAGGACCAGGGGTGTAATACAGGGTGAACACACGTAAATGCTATTTAAACACCTTTTTAGGGTTGGTTATTCACTTGTCATCATGCAATTTAAAAAGTTTGAGTCAAAAAAACCTTGTCGTTCACTGCGTTCACTGCCTACAACAGCACACTACTGCCTCCACCCTCTCCCTATCTCCTCCTCTCCCCCTCTACTTCCCCCTTTCCTGCTTCACTCCTCAATAGCACAGCAGTGCTTATGAGCAAGCAAATCAGCACCAGCTCCTACAGTGTGCACGCAGAGCAATGGACATCAGACAACATTTCACAAGGATCGCAAACCATCCCAAAACAACTACAGATAGAGGTTGAAAATGGTAAACAGGCTGTGACCCTTCATTTTTCACTTAATAAGCTAAATTTGTTAGTTATTGTCCAGTACTGTAGCCTGGTGCTATTTGTAATACAGTTAGTTGTATAATAAACATAATATTAAACAGACAACCTATCTGAATTACCAAAAATGTATTTCCATTTAACAATAATGATGTTTTATTGATCCCTGTGAGGAAACTCTCTTTTCACCTACCCCATCCGGGGTTAAGGGCCTGGCTCAAGAACCACAGATGTGAGAGTCTATGGAGATGCAGACTCATACCGATGCCCTTCCAATCGTAGACATGGGCTTATCACACTGGCTGGACATGAAGTTATCCATTTCTACTCTAATAATTATAATAAAAAGAAGCAGATGATGATGATGATGAGGTTTCAGTGGTAGTACAGTCCTGCATGAATGTTGGGTAGTTTTCTCCACCTTTTTTAAGGCATAAGGGTGAATGTATGGTTTACCTTTGTTTTTTTTTGTTGTTGCTTTTTTTACCATTACATGATTGCAGAGGACAAAAGGCAATTAAAATTGAGGACTGGTTTATTGAGATTTTTTTTTTTTGACACGTGCCCCGTGACAATGTAATTGTGTCAGTTTGTATAAGATTTTCTATCCAAAAATTATCTGGTGCAATAACTTTGAATTATGCCTCAAGATTTTTCATACATCATTAATTCTCGTAATTTTTTGTTGTTGTTGCTGTCGACCACAGGTGGCAGTGCTGAAAGTCGTTATATAACGCACTCTGTGGCCCCTGCAATACACTGGTTGACAAATATTGGTCTTAATGAACTCAGATAAGAGGTCAACAGATTTAACAGATCATAAATACATTCCTGCAAGGTTTAAAAGATGTGAAGAGAGGTAAGGAACACGCACTGATTACAGCGCGATGCTGCTACCGCTACACGAGAAGCCACCTCTGGGATGAGAACCTGAGTGCAGCCATGCGGTGGGTGATACCTCAGCACCACACTAGTCCGAATGGACCAGTGTGAGTTTTTTTCCCGTAGCTGGAGGACCTCCTTATAGGGCTGGATGTAGATTAACTTCATACCCAGGACAAAACAATTGCTGATTATGGACCTTGCTTAAGGGCCCAATGGAGTAGAATCACTCCTTCCATTCACGGGTTTTTAACCAGCAACCTTCCAGTTGCTGCCTCAGAGCCACCACTCCGCTGAAAATTACAATATTTGGCTCTGTGGAGAAAATAAATTCATTTGTGTTATCTTTTTATCTGTAGAACTTTAGGCTGCAGCTTTAGTCCCATAAACCAGAACTTTAGTGATGAGCTATGAAAAATACCAAATATTTTGTCTTTTATGCCAACAACAGGTAGCTTAATATGTAAGAAAACCAAATATTTACTTTGGACACTAAATATAGATTTAGTAGTAAAATTAGTAAGTAGTCGCTCTTTCAATATTTTATATTCAATCTGTTTGCAAGTTCGCAGAAGCAGAATGTGTTCTTGACATAGTGCATTACCAGGGTGTGCATTTGAAACAAATGACCTACCAATTTTACACCAGCAGATGGCAATATTTGATATTATATGTCCTAATGTAATCCAAAGATAATAATGACTGATGTTTTATTTCGCAGTAATTACGAATTAAAACAGTAATTGAAGTTGAAATTGTAATTGAAAGTGAAGGGAGAAATATTACAGTAAAAAAAATCTACAGCAAAATATAGAAAAAGACCTCGATTAATTGAAAAATTAAAAACTATCCAAGTGACCAGATTATATTAGATTTAATGACAATGGTCTTATCCAAGTGACCAGATTACATTTAGAGATTTAGTGAGAATGATCTTGAATCATAAAAACACATTGTTAAAATATCACAGACATCTTTATTTAAAATCACCTGCAATACCAGAGCCACGTCACAACAATTTACAATCTGTTTCCAAACTTTTTTTCTTTTGCTTCTTAAAAAACAGAGTGAAAAAAATTACATCAAGTAAAAGCCCTGTAGCCATAATCTGCATATTTGGGTCACCTATGTAAATTTACTTTGGTAGAAGAATTTAATAGAAGGTACGCATAGACACTCTGTATTCCTGGGACTTCCCCACCACGTGGTCACAAAAGGGACCTACAAGCCATTCTCCCACTGAGAATCAAAGCAGCGCAGCCCCATTTGCTCTGTGATGAGATGCTTGGTTACCTTGTCTCTGTATCTTTCATCACGGGGAGTAAACACTAAAGGCAATTCATTATGGTGCTTATTTACTATGCAAATATTGCCTCTCCCTGTTCATAAATCCATGTTTTATTTTTCCACATTGTTCTCTGTTAATGGCCAAGCCCTTGGAGGGATACTTTAAGGAAAATTATTTATAGTACATTTGATAAACATTTGTGCCTTTACAATAATTGCTAGTAAGTGTTAATATCATGGTTAATGTAGGTAGAATCTAGGCAATGGTTGTTAGTCGTTTTGCTCTTCGCCAGATTAGCGATGAAGCAGGTATCAGGGAGGACTCTCTAGTGGCCTATATTGAGTTTTGGAAGGAGTTTGCGGTTGTCCTCATTTTTCATGGTACTTGTTTTAGGATCAGGGATGCACTCTGCCACGGTGTAGCTACCATGACCACAATCCTTTAGCACGTAACCATAAACATCAAGCAATGTTCCTTTGTCACTTCTCAACATGACTCTCCAGACACAGAACAGACATGATTTTTTTTCCCACTTTTAACATCTGCCCCAACCATTTAGCCACCCCCACATCTGGAACGGCTAGTCCTTTAGCCACAAACAGTCTAACAGCATGCAGAAGGATGATGCACAAAGTTTCCCCAGTAACGGCGTCTCTGCAAAAGTGTGTTTGTTTGGCATCTTGTGGGTGACACGGGCCTCTGAGTTTGTCAGGCAGAAGAGTGGGCGGGATGCAGATATACATATTAGGAGTATTTATATGAATATTATTAATCTAATAGCATATGTGTTATTATTAATCTAATATAATATTATTAATCTAATAGCAACTGATGCATACTCTCCTTCCTCAATGTTTATATTATTAAAGACCTACATTAATGTGATCATGAGAACACAGGCTATAAGAATCATTATAATCAAGAACCTGTTCTGTTATTAAATGCTCAAATGGGCTAGGAACTGCTGAACTTAGACTTACTTTCCAGGCACCATGTGTCTCCATTAGGAACCTTATTACAAACTCAAACAGGTTCCTAAAAATTTGTCATCCCATATTTTGGAATTGCTGATAAAGTCGACACGATTAGAATCTTCTCCTCAACAATTTGCATACTGTGATCATGTGCATCTGTGTCACTTTTCATTCTTGACCAAACAAATGTAGTGCTTCTAACATGTCGATTCATGTGCAGGGATGGACAGCGATTTGGTGATGTCATTCTGGAAGTGAGGCGACTCAGGCCGTGCACATTGTTCCAGAACTTCTTTGAGAACATTCCATGATTATACTTTGACTACATGGTTCGAAAATATACAGACTTCAAGCTGGCTAGACAGTTTCATTACTGTACCATGATGATATGCTGGAAGGAATGTAAAAACCCGAAACATTTCTCAAGAGGATTCTGTAATCTCAGACTTCCTCATACAGTACCTACACTGTCTATTCCAGTTCCCAGAGTCAATTACAGGCATCCGGCCGCTCACCCTCAATTACACACTAATCACCCTTACAAACATCTGTACACTGGAACAAAGCTTCTTTTGCAGTAATATTATTTTGATTATGCAAGCATGTTAAGATCATAACCTGCACATATCCACAGTAATGAAGGATTATATAAGGAAGAACGTCATTAACCAAAATTTACAATCTGGTCATTTGGCCTTGATGAACTGGCCCAGTCTACCTGGTGTAACACTTTGTTCTTTGTCATCAGCAGTTTAAGTAAGAGTACATGTAAATAAACACTTCAGGATCTGTAATATTTGTAACATTTCTGGATAAGCTGAAGACCATTGTTGAAAATACTTTCCTGTATTTTTTACATATACTTAGAATTCCAGCTACCTTCAAATGTAAGATCATTCTTCATTGGAAAGTTCATGTGCAACTGTGGAATTCACACAATAGCTGATTTTGAATTTCACTAGCTAATTTTGCATTATTAATCAATTATAGATGAAAAGAACACACTATGTGTTTACAATAGATAGGTGTTTTCATTTAGATGTATGCAAATGAGGTCTGTTCTTCAACAGCCAATAGCACCCTGTCAATCACAGGCTCATTCCAAGTACTAGATTAAAACCCAAGAGATTAAAATGGTAACACTTTAGATCCGACAGTATAGGGTTGCATGGTGGCCTCTGCATTGCTCATTTACCCCTGAAGGAGGAATCGCTTAACGGGATATTCTCAAACACAACACATGTATAGCGAATTTCTTAAAAACCAATCAGGATCTACCCGATTTGCACTACAGTATCCACTACACTGCCCTCCTGAAATATTACATTTTCACTTTGAACATGAACTGACAGAGAAAGCTGGCCTTTCCCATAAACCATTTACAGGTATAATGAATCCAAATTTGACAGGTCCAATGTGCATCAGTGGTCCCTGAGTAAAATACATGCAACCACCTCAAAGTAGGGCAAACATGAAACACATCTGTCAGAGAGCCCTGCAATGCAGGGCATGACATATAATTAGCCCTGTTGTTAGTGGCAGATCATAGTTAGGAAGGAAGGGAGGGATGGAGGGAGGGTAACATTTTACTTAAAGCACCCATGTATAGAGCTATGAAGCTCTCATCTACTGTATAATGCACTATGGATACCTTCATAATGCATTTTAAAATTGTTACCAGTAAAATGCTGAAAGAAAGAAAGAAAGAAAGAGAGAGAGAGAGAGAGAGAAAGAAAGAAAGAAAGAAAGAAAGAAAGAAAGAAAGAGAAAGAAAGAAAGAAAAGTGAAAAAGAATTTGTGAATAATGATGATAAAAATGAGAAAAATGAAAAAGAATTTGTGTTAAACATTTGTGTCTTTATGTGACCTTTACTGCCTGGGACAGACTGCTGACCATCCCCACAACTCTGTATTGGATGAAAGGCTGGAAGGTGGATGGACAGATGGACATCATCTATGGTGTATCTGAATAATGGTGTAGGTGATATTACCTTGTAAATCCAGGTAAAGAGCAGGACCTTAAATCGAAAACTACATTACTTCTTTAACATTCAATAGATTATAACACATATAGTCTTTGGCAGTTTCTCTAAACCTTCAATAAAAATCCATGTCAAAGAACACTAGTATTACAAGGAAAATATGATGTGTACTGGAATCTGGGGTTCTGAAAAAGACAGAAATACCAGCCAGGATTGGCAGATGAAGAACACTGAGCAGCTCATTCCCTTTTCTTTGAATAACCTTAACTTAAATATGACAGCAATATGCCTTGAAACCTAAACAGCCATTATGTCATGGTAAATGGGGGATGGGAAATGCATACATTGTATTACAACCTATTTCCAAATACCCTGTTTTAGTGCATTTGAGTGATACTCAGTTGAAAGAATGTATCTAGCTTGTGAGTTTAATAATAATCAGTGACTTTAAAGGTATTCCTGTTATACATTAAAATAATAATCAGGTCCAAGTTTTCCACAACATGTCAGTCTCTGGTCCTGTAGTCACAGTATATACAGTGAGGGAAATAATTATTTGACCCCCTGCTGAATTCTTAAATTGACCCATTAATAAAGAAATGAGAAGTCTATAACTTCACTGGTAGGTTTATTTTAACAGCAAAAGATAGATAGATCAACAAAACAAGCCAGAAAAATCATCATGTAACAGTTACAAACCAATGTATCATTTATCTAGGGAAATAAGTATTTGATCCCTTGGTACACATGCTTTAGTTTGGTGGAGTAACCATTGTTGGCAAGTACAACTGCCAGATGTTTCTTGTAGTTGGTCACCAGGTTTGCACACAGCTCAGCAAGAATTTTCATCCACTCCTCTTTGCAGATCTCCTCCAAATCTTTAAGGTTTTTAGGCTGTCACTTGGATACAGAAAGCTTGAGTTCCCTCCATAGGTTTTCTATGGGATTAAGGTTCAGAGACTGGCTAGGGCACTCCATGTTGTCTTGCTGGAAGACCCACCCACAATGCATTTTCAGTGCCCTGGCTGAAGGAAGGAGGTTCTCTTCCAACATTTTACACTACACGGCTCCATCCATCTTTCCTTCGATGCAGTGCAGCCGTCCTGTACCCTTGGCAGAAAAACACCCCCAAAGCATAATGCTTCCACCTCTCTGTTTGACGGTAGGGGTGGTGTTCCTGGGGTTACAGTCAGCATTCTTTTCCCTCCAAATACAGCGAGTAGAGTTGATGGCAAACAGCTCGATTTTGGTCTCATCTGACCACATCACATTCTTCCAAGCCTCACTGGAATTATTCCGGTGCTCATTGGCATACTTCAGATGGGTCTGAACATGGGCCCTCATGTACAGGGGTTCTTTGTGAGCACTGCAGGATTTCAAACTATAACTGCATACTGTGTTACCAATGGTTTTCTTGGCAACCGAGGTCCCTGCTGCTTTGAGATCATTAACGAGCTCCTCCCGTGTAGTTCTGGGGTTAGCCCTCACTGTTCTTAAGATCATTGATGCCGCACAAGACGAAATCTGCCTTGGGGCCCAAGATCCAGGGTGATTGACAGTTATCCTGTCTTTCTTCCATTTGCAAATAATTCCACCAACAGTTGTCACTTTCACACTAAGCTGCTTGCTGATGGTCATGTAGCCCATTCCATCTTTGTCAAGGCCAACAATCTTGTCTCTGACATCCTTAGACAGCTCTCTAGTGTCTCTCATGGTGATAAGAATGAAGATCTAGAAAGGTCAGTGACCAAAGAATACTCTTTAAACAAAGTAATGCCATTAAATATGAATGCTGGGTTTGTATCTGTTAATAATTAAGTACTACTTGTGTTATATTAATGTGTTAATTTCTTGCTGACTTGTAGGGGATCAAATACTTCCCTAGATAAATGACAAATTAATTTGTACCTGTTACATAATGATTTTTTTCTTGTTTGTTTTGTTGAAAATCTATCTTCTGATGTTGAGATAAACATACCATTGAAATTATAGACTTCTCATTTCTTTATAAATGGGTGAACTTAGGAATTCAATGGGGGTCAAATAATTATTTCCCTCATTGTATATAAATCATTATATCATATACAGAGCTCACAGAAAGTTTTGGGGTATTTGTTTAATTCAATAGAAATATTGCAAATGTATTGGTTTTATAACAAAAATCATTATTTTATTTATTTTCTTACCAAAATATAGATCACATTACAAACAAAAAATAGTTTTATGTAAAACATTAATTTCAAGTAGCAATAAATTGAAACCCAAATTATAGTTCTAAAAGAGCTGTTCTGAGTTAAAAAGTCCATTGACACACAGTCTCATTGGGTGCTTTTTAATTAGTAACACCTTTGCAATAACATAAAGCACCAAACATTTGTGTTCTAGTATCCATTTGGGAGCCAATGACTACAATTGCAATTAATAGCAAAATGGCAAGAACATATATGAGTAAATCAAAAAAAAATCATGACACTTAAAAAGAAAATATTTGTGTGGAAGATGTTATTAAGATGTGATGTGTAGAAATGTTAAACACTGCTTGTCAAAGGACTTTTGTTATGAAACCAATACATTTTTCCAAACTTTTTACAGAATTAAGCAGGATAAGAACATTACTCACTGGATTATACAAGGTGACTATACTGCGCGCGCACACACACACACACACACACACACACTACAATGAAGAAAAGCATGAAGATATTTTATGGATTCTTTTCAGAAACACATATAGAAATACAGAATGGAACTGAAAGAAGAACGTGAATAATAAAGTGTGGACAGACTGGGTTCTTCCAGCACCCAGAGTGCAGAGACCAGGGATGGTCCTTGGCTGATGAGTCACTGAAATGGAATCATATCCTCCATTAATGCACATTTTGTCCTCATTGACCATAACTGGGAGTACAGTGCAGCTGTGCAAATGCTACTGAGATCTCAGGCCATAATTCGCTAGGAGAGAATTTCACTTTTTCTCCCAAAATCTCTTCATTAGTGTTTTTTTTGTCCAACATATTGGCTATAATGAACTTCACAGCAGACACATTATCTAGAAAAAAGCCCCATCTCTTTCCAGACAAACAAAAAAATGGAAGATTATCATACTATCATATAATACAAATTAATGTGAGATGAAGATTGATGACATGAAATTCATGTCATGGTTTCTATATTGTTTTATATTATGCTCTTCCATTTATCCAGCACAATTACTGCATATAAATGTATTGTTAAACCACTATAATGTATTATTTCTGCTACTATGATCATTTAAATTATCATGACAGCTAACCTGTTAATGTTATGCCTGAAGACCCAGATAGAAGACATTCTGGAGAATGGCCATTTTTATGGTTGACAAGATGCAACACCAACTGAATGGCACCCAATACAGTATTTCCCCTACTATTATATTAGGGGGGTGCCCTGCCCCCCAGTTGCACCTCCTGCCCCCCTTGAAGGTCAAGTTAATTGTATTTAATTTTATTTTCTATATAGCGCCAGATCACAACAGAAGTCATTTAAGGTTACCTTTCTTATAGAACAGATCTATACATTGTCCTTTTATTAAACAAACTGAATAGCCTTATGTTATTTATCTTATTTACACAACAGCTTGGCATTTTTGTCTCTACACGGTCACATGTTTACAATTCTCCTCTGCTCTCTGTATCACGCATGACAGAGTTCCGCCCGGATGTGCGCGCACAGACACACAGGTGAGCACACTCCCACCAGCGGACAGAGAGCGCGCGTCGGAAAATATGTCGCATCAACCACCTGGTCAGCAGTGTAAACTGTGAGAGGACTTCTCAACCATGAACTGGGTAATAAATACATTTCACAATGGGATTTTCTGCTTTAAACTATCACTATTTTAAGCTATCGGCTATCACTTTTAAATCCTAACAGTTAATGTATTTGCAGATCAAGACAAACATCTGCAACAGGCTGCAAGGAGACCATCTTGTAGCCTGCATGTGGATCTCAATAAATGGGCCAGGCGTTTCTGACTTCCCGTATCAAGAGGGTCTAGAAATGTTCCTCCAGAACCCCAGAAAGATACACTGCAGTGACAAACGCTTCTGATGTTTACTTCAGTTGTTATATTGACTGCTGTCATTAAAAGAAACACATGAACACCATGAATCCTGTCGGTGTCCATCTGCCCCCCCCCCCCGCCCCAAAAAAAAAAATAAAATAAAAAAATTGTAACCTAGGGGAAACACTGCAATAACATCATAATATTACCATATTACCGTCATGTAACATGTTTAGCGAAAAGTTATCCTCACTAGAAATGCAGCTATTATCATGGTTCTGCACAATTAACAAATGCTATTTCATGTAGTTTGCAAAAATTCACTTTAGTAACAAATTACTCATAAGGTGAACAATCACACATAGTCCTTTGTTACATGTATTGTACATAATATCCAAGATTTGTCATAAATACCATTTAGGGACAAACACTCATGCACACACAGATATACTACTATTGCTATTTATATCCTGTCCCATTCACCAGGACACTACATACAATACATAACAAATTGATGTGAAACAGTCATTAGTGACCACAGTGGCTATACAGAATGTCATCGTGAATATTGTGAAAAACAAGCTACAGAATTACAACTTTTCAAAAGTTTTCAAAGGACAGGGCATTTAGAAGGACCCTTAACCTAATCTCACACAGAGACATTTCTCTCAAAATTCAATTATTGGTATGATTTCACTTGTTAAAACATGTCAGGATTTTGTCAGCACCATCCTGTGGAATATTTACGTCCTTCAGGACACGTCGGAACAAATCTACAAATAATTTATTTCTGAGTTACAGCGATCATTCATACATTATGTACATCTTGCTAAAAAGACCATTCTGGTCACATATGACGATGTAATCTCCTACACTTTCATCAATAACCAACAAAACACACCACAGACTTGAGACTATTTATTTATTTAAACTTAAATTTAATTGAATTTAAAGTTGCAGATATTGTGTCAAACTCAAATTAAATCATCTAGCACTTTGGTACGTCAAAAGGGGATGATGTGTGGCTTAACCAGTTAGGGTGCTGTACCTGTGATCAGAAAGTTGTTGGTTCAAATCCCACAATTGACAGAGCAATTTCACTGTTGATCTCCCAAGCAAGGCCAGTTACCCCCCAATTATTCCAGTCACTGTCTGACCCTGCTTACTCAAAAAAACATACATTGGTTTGGATAAAAGTATCCGTTACATAAATAACATGTAAGTTATACAGTAGTCCAAATCTCCAATACCTCATTGTAAGGTACAGAGTGCCTAACATTCATGCCAAATTGCATGCACCCAAACCCTGATGCCCAGTTCCACTGCCAGCTGCAGCCCTTCCCACACCCTGTTTGCTGTTCCTCTGCATTTTCCAAGTGCTGATGTTTTTGTTTAGTTCCTCCGAGTCACTGTTGATCCTGGCTGCACTCCCTTCCCGAATTGCAGTCCATATTCCGTCCTGCTGTGTCTGGGTCACATGGTTACTGCTCACCATCCCAGGCAAAGCAAGACTGACTTAACGAGACTTTGAAACAATAATGAGTGAATTACCAAATTTCTTAATATTCCAAGGATAAAATCAACATCCATTCCACTTCCAACCACTCATCCTGGTCAGGCTCACATTAATCAAATTAACAGTTAGAACCACAATAGAATATACTAACAAATCATTAGGCCACCATGCCAACAAAACACAGATCAGTTCTCTGAATGACAAAAATAATGACATTTCAAAAGAACTAAAATTCAAAACAGAATTTCATGTTTGTTGTTGAACCGTATACACGTTTAAATAAGATATTTTATAATCTTTTCAAAAATACATATAAACTCACACCAGACTGATTACTATTCACTCTGTAACAAAATGAAAACTGCACATTTGTGTACACTCAGTGACCAGTTTAATAAGTACACCTGTTTGTTAATGCAAACAGCCTCCTCCTACAAACCGTAAATCATGTAGCTGCAGCTGAATACATACAGGCAGGGTCAAAACGTTCACAGCGTTTAGCGTTACAACACTTAAGACGTCTGATCTAAGACATATTGTGATTGTTGGTGACAGATGTGTTCGGTTCCAGAATCTCAGACACATCACTATGCTGGGATTTCCATACACTACTGTGTTTCAAACCTACAAACGATGGTGCAGTTAGGGGCAGCTCTGGAGCTGAAAACATCTTGTTAATAAGAAAGGTCAGAGGAAAATGGGCAGACTTGTTAAGGCTAACAGGTAGGTCACGCATGCAAAAACAACAGCTCAGTACAACAGTGTGCAGAAAGGCTTCTCTGAAGGCACAACTCCTCCCCCTTCAAGCTGTTCTGCAGGCAAAAATGAGTCCTATCTGGTACTAGGTGTACTTAATAAAATAACCACTGAGTATATTTACACTGAGTATAGGTACAGGCCAGGACTACTTAAACAGTAAGAACACATACTGAATATAGCAGAACCGTACTGAAAGAAACACAAGATAAACAGCATAGAGTGAAACACCCTTAACAATAACACTTTAAATTAAGGGCAACGATTTATTACTGTTATTATTACTTTCACTTTTGCTTTTGGCTTCACACTAACACAAAATAATCAGAGCTGCCATGTAGCAATCAGCTCACAAACTTTGAATACCCCAACCTCTTCATTACAAACCAGCATGTCCTTTCTATTAGTCTAATTTCCTTCGGGGGCATGTTCTGCCTCCATATATTGATGTTAGCTGGTGAAATATCCCCTTCATACATGAGGTTGTACAAGTTTGTGGAAGTCGTGAACATGAGCTGGTTGAGGGCCACCGGACTAAGTGGGACACCCAGGAAAGTGTGTATCTTCTCCGCAGTCTCCTGGGGGAACTGCACAATGTCCTCAAACCTCACCTGGAGGTAGGTGTCAACAGACAGGCCAGCGTGGACCCTAAGTGCAGCGGTTGTATGTGCCAGCCACAGGTGGGCTAACACCAAGACTGGGTTGGTTCTTGAGTGCAAAAGGAGCTGCTGAAGTACCCGGAACTCTGGGCTCAAGTCCCTTGGACACCTGTCCCTGATACCATCTTTCTTAAAGATGAGTGCCAGGTGCTGTGCTATGTTTTTAAAGGAATAGAGACTGGGCTTGCTGCTGTACAGCATTAAGTAGATCCACGCCCGTGGATCTCTGACAACATATATTGACCTCAAGGAAGGGCCAATCACCTCCTGAATAAAGGGGAGTTTTAAGACCCAGCTGCCACTCCTCAGACTCAGAACCACTCGAGCATTTTGGTACTGGTCCAGATGCCTACGAAGATCTCTGATGTCTTCGGCATCCCTGTCCAAGTTTCCCTTCCCTCTAGTTTTCTGCTCCAAAACAATCTCCTTCCTCCTAGTTCTCTTTCTTTTAGAAGCTCCACCTTTAAGTGTCAGTTTGGACCTGGTGCTTTCGTGCAGTTGAATATTTTGAAGGTGAAGCTTGGTGCTGAAAACCAAGGAGTGCAACCAGCCCCGGATAACATTAAACTGACCCTGCTGAGCATCCAGCTTTGACCATTCACATGCATCTAGAAAAGAATCAAACTGTGTTTCTGTCTCTGGAATATCTAAGTGCTCTGTAGGAACATGTAAGTAAATGAAATCAGAGCAATTGTAAAAGAGGTGTTTCAATATTTCTGCTCCTGAACCAGGGAGAGTTGCTATGACAACAGTTGGCAAGAGGACAGGGTGGCCATCATTAAGTTTGATCGGTGCTCTGGTTTTAAAGTCAGTTTCAGCAGGTTTCCATTTCAGCCCACAAAGGACGTGTTGACAGTTACTGGAAACAAACAGAAGTTCTATCAACCAGAGCAAGAGGATGGAAAGAAGCACATAACGTGTCACCTTGCTGAAGCAAATGTAAAACTTCCGCTGTAAAGTTACAAATCCAATTCCAGCACATAGTAAAATCCAAGCTAAGATGTTCACTGTAAATCCAAAGTCAAACAGTGCACTGCCTTCCACATTTTGCCTGGAGATAACTCCCGTTTTAAAGCCAAAAAACGTAATTTGATGTTGGTCCTCTACCTTAGCATATCCCCCAAATCCCAAATATTTGAAACGGGAGCCTATATCTTTGTAGTTTGTTGCTAGGGAAACGATTTTCTCAGTGTCATTAACAGTAACAGATAACTTAAGCCCATCTCTGCTATCGTCAGTGAATCTGCAGTTGGATATCCTGACATATGGTCCGTGCATGACGTAAGCAATTCTAGTAACCGTACTGCTCATGGGGAAAGTAACATTGATAAATTGTGTCCATCTTTTTTTGAACTCAGCGGCCTGCTCCGCCTCCTGTATCCGGGCAACCGGGCTAGCACCCTGATTGTTAAACCAAAACATTTTGTAATGGGCGTCCCAAACGTCCATCAGTGCCCCATGGTGCTTGCCCATAAACTTGTAAGGGATGTACTTGAAATCTATGTCCAGGTTGTGAAAAAAAGCACTGAGCATTTCCACTGGAGAATCCACCTCTTTCTCAACGTGATCCACTACCAGCAACGTTTGGGAGTTCAGAAGCACCAGGCCACGGTAGACGCTTTTCAGTCTCATGGCAGAGGAGTATGCTGGTGCTGACTCTCCACTTACGAACATGGAGTCTGTGTGGGTGGAAGCAGCAATGATCTCTCCAGCTGCATCACCCACTTCCTTGTCTGTCCAGCGCAACCATTTGTCACATTCCCCAAGCTGCCCCTCCCAGGGTTCATTGCATTGGCTAGTGGGTGAAGGGCTGAATATTAGGACATTATTCAAGTAGCTGTATTTGGGTCCATATAATGCCTCAGACACAAAAACCTGTCCATTGGGGGCAAATGTAAAGGAGTTCTGGTCTGGGTGCTCATGTCCTGGGTTGAAATTATTCCAGCCATCAACCCAAGAGTATGGCTTGGCATGGACAATGTCAAAAACTGCCCGGCCTCCCAACTTTCCCGATTTGAAGGAGACAAATGTGTTCCCCTGTGCAGCAGATAAGCCTGCTCCGTAAGTGACCACCCCCCAGTTGGGGAAAATGTGCATCCTTGCTTCTCCATATTCAGAAGGTGGCTGGGGGGTAAGGTAGGAATCGTACCAGATGTACTCTGTGTGCAATGTAGTCCAGCGCTGGGCCAAGGATTGACCCATTGGGCCATCTTTAGGCCGATGTTTACGAATCTGTTGTGCAAGCCAATTCCCGGTACCGTTCCGCAGGATAAAAGTATCCAGGAAGACCAGCTGGCTTTCTGGTCCATAAAACCAGTTGTAGTTGGAATCAGCTATGCCCACCGTTCTCTGAAATCCCGGAAGAAGCGTGGCATAGTAGAACCAGAAATGTGCCCGTAGCCAATTGTTCTTAGTGTTGTCAATGTTGAAGTGACGCTTAGCCAGGAACACATACTGTGTGATGGATTTGGCAGTGTAGCTTCCATAAGCTACACCTTCATCCAGAGACCCGTCCACTATGTGGCCCAGAAGGAACATCGTCTTCTCCATGTAGTTTACGGCAACCTGCTTCCAGATCATTGTCTCTGAGTCTTCATTCATTCCAGCCACGAGGGCGCTAATCAAGATGGCTAAAATGTTTGTGGTTTGATGGTTCTGTAAAAATTGCTTGCCCCAACCCCTGTATTTTGACGACTCATACAGGTCTCCTGCTGTAGAAAGCAGTTTCTTCAAGTACTTGTCCCTCCGCTGCTTGTCGAGGGAAGAATAAATAAAGTCATAGGCAGTAGCAAAGCCAGTCAGAGAATGAGCCACGGGAACTTCATCGTTAGGAGCACTGTATACTATCCAGCTTGGGTAGTCAGACATACGATCCATGAATTTCAATAGGAACTGAAAGGCAGTCTTGTCATCTGGACATATCAAGCAGTAAAGGGCAAGAGGAGGGAGATTGTTTCCATAGATCTCGTTCCATTTGCTGGCAAATTCCTCGTGCTTCACAGGGGGGAGGTACAAAGCAGGGTTAGACAACATGGTACTGACAGCAGCTCGGATTATTTTGAAAATATGATTGTGGGTGGTAGAAGACCTCTGCTTCAGTAGTTGTACATCCCCTCTGTCAAAATATAGGTTAGGATGTGTTCTGGTAGCACCATGCTTCTTTTGTCCTGAACTGCTGTCTGTTGTGAGCTTAAGGTCTTCAAAAGTACCTTCAAAAACATTACTACTGGAAGAATTGAAAACCCCAGAGAAGGCACTTCCAACTGCCAACAATGACAATACAAAAGCGTGATGCCAAGTCCACTTTATGGCCATGATCTAAAGCAGTTTGCCGCAGTTTTTCTTTCTTTCCTTTTTTCACGTATATTCACTTATTCAGTGAAAAGAGAATCAAGAATCGTTGCCATTCATGTGAAGGTGAATCCCGTAGTTCAAATCCGAAAAGTGAACTAACGTGTACATCTGTTTGAACTGAACTAACATTACAGCCATTGTTTTTTTTCATTCACGAGATAAAAGACGCACTGAAAAACTTTTCTTAGTAATCATGTTTAACCAAATTGATGTCATCGGGATGAAATTCAGCATATGCCGAGTGAAACTGCTGCCAAAAAAAAACGTTAAAATCAGGCATATTTGAAATACATATCGCAGCCCGTTAACTTATAATGCACTCTCATACAGTACATCTACAGAGGTAAGAAAATTTCCCTAATATTTCACTTCGTGTTGACTTACGTTTAGAAACTGACGATGCGGAGTCCTTATAAGTCTTTGACAAAACAAACAAAAAATAATAAATTGCTGTACGTTTAAACGCAGAAATATTAATTTCATGCAAAAGACCAAAAGCAAGCAATGCAAAAGATAAATCTCATGATCAGCTTCGGATATATCAGGACGATACAGCACCTCTGATGATCCAGAGCAGTCCGGCATAAGTTTCCCCAGCCACGTCCTGTATTCCTATTTATGCATAGGAGAGAGGAAACAGCTCCTGTCACCTCCGAGCGGGGAGCCAAAATGGCATTAATCTCCGAAAGGCTGCAACCCCCCCCCGCAAAACATCAGTCAGCCGCCGTGTTTCTGCTCCAATCACGACTGATTTCATCTTGTCATCCAGGCTCCATCCTCACCGTAGTAAAGTGTCGCTATAAGTAGCCATCTGTTTTAATTCCCCCGCTTTCACATCACGCTGGCAAGCCGAGTCCCAAACTTCGCTTTATCCCCATACCCAGTCTAAATTGCTATTACTTAAATAATAACATAAAGGAAGTTCGCGTTGCCAAATATAAGAAATTATATTCCAATTGTTTAATATTTTAAATAAATTTCCTCGAAATGTTATTCAAATCTGTGTGATCCAAAAACTATGAACAGTCATACTGCTACGACACATCTTATTATTACAAAATACTGTTAAATTATCTAAAACTTGTAATTTGGTCCTGCTGACTTTAGAGGGCGCTGAGGTTTAAGTATCGTGGACAAGCTTTTCATTATTATTATTATTATTATTATTATTATTATTATTACTACTACTACTACTACTACTACTACTACATTAATGTTTAAACTACCTGTATTATTTGTGCATGGAGGTCCTTGGCGTTAAGGACGATATGATATTGCGAGTGTAATTTCCAGCTCACAATGAAAATATGTGCGTTTTACCGTGTTTCAAATTATCATATAAAACTTAAAGCATGGCATGTGAATATGAAACTGTATAATTATTCACCCACATCTGATAAAAATTTTAATTACATTGGCTTATATCAAGCTCACTATATAACATACATGAGATATTTTCAAGCAACTTTTGTAAAGATTACACCAAAAATCTTCGATTATCTATAAAAAAAAATGGACACAATATTCACAAAAGCAGAATAATACTTATTAGAATTTTGTTTTTTATTTTTTAAGTTAATTTTTTTTTATTTCTTTCTTTGCCAGCAAGATGTAAAGAATATGGTATAGCAGGTGGTGGTGATGTGTGTGTGTGTGGGTGTGTTTGGGGGGGGGGGTATGATGAGGATTAAATATTCAGACAGGGCAGCTGAAGTTCATCTCCAATATAAAACATTAAACCCATGTGCATTGAGTATTATACACTCAAACATAAGCGTGAAGATAAATCCCTCTCTCCTGTTCCTCTGAAACTAACTGTGAATGAACCACAAAAGCTGCTCGACGAAAGAGACATTGTCCGCTTTGTCTCATGTAATGGGTGCTCCAATGAAAACACTAGATGTAAAACAAATTCAGACAGAGCATTGCAAAAAAAAAAAAAAAAAAACCTTTTTATAATTCTTTTTGATGCAGGTACACCATAGTTAATCTTAGCAGTACAATTCTGGTGCATTCAACGTTGTTATCTGCCCAGTTCAGCTTTATACAGTAGGTCTTTTCTAACCTGAGAAGTAGACTTCAAAGGGATGCTTTGAAGTCAAAACCATGTAGATGGTTTTTGCTCAATATCTGGTTGCTTGAAAAATGTGATGGAGTATTTTTAGTTAACTCTGACTATGCAACTGAATTCCTGCAATTAGCCTTCTTCCATTTGTTACTTCATAAGTATATTAACTGTAACTGACTTCAAAGAAAAAAATTAAACACTTCAGTTTTCCTCCTCATAGCCCCTGTAGAGTTCCCTCAAATATCCCCAAAGCCTGTCCAGTCTTCAGCCTTAAAAACTGAACAGAGAATCCCACAGACATCCTTAAATGACCCCCTTTCCATTTCTCAAAGTTAGACATGTCGAGAGAGAAAATTCACTATAATGAATTTTTATATTTCAACTAAGCAAACACTGCAATCCCCAGTTAAATGAACAAAACAACAAAAACTTTTAAAAGCTTCATGAAGCACGTCAGAATGTGAACATCAATCATGTCTGCATCACTAATGTAGGCGAACTGCTTTACATTCAAGAGAGCTTTTTGCGAATTCTTTACTTGACATGACTTGCTCATTTTGCAGGATTTGTCATATACATATACCAGAGCTTCAAATTCTGATTAAAATAAGACTTAAGGTTGCAGGTGTGTGACTCAATTAGCTGTGTCATTGCAAACTTAAAGGCCATGAAGAATAAATCTCAACTCTGAAAATCTAGAAAGGGCAGCTAGTTTCAGGCAGCTTTAGGGCAGGAAGCTCATTAGGAAAAAGCCTCATGGAATCACGATGACCAGCCCAATATGTAATGCATGGGATTTCCCTTAGAGGGGTTGATGCAGATTTGTGGCAACAGGAACTGGGAGTGAGGCCAATAAACACAAATGTAAACACAGGAATCAAAGATCTGGAAAAATTAAACAGACATAGAACTGATGTTTTGGAGACCAATATGGAATAAATGTTTTAAATCTTGAGAACAGCATCAAAACATCCTTTGTAACTTGTTATTTTTTTCATTGTTACTCTTCCACCACAAAACATTGATATTGAACAGAGGTGATTTTATATTCAAACCAAATATTCTGAACCAAATGCATATTGTCAGTCAAAAAATTAAGTAAATCATAATAGCCAAATATTGGAGAGGTCATCTCACCACAATGACCTGTGTATTCATCAACACAATCCTGAGAGGATCGTTGTGCTTTGCCAAGCTGACAGTCAAAGACTTCAGGCCTAAGTTTTGCTGGAATTTGCAGAGTACGCAGCATCTAAATGGCTAGCTTTTTAGTCAATATAAAATTATTCCTTAATTTTCTCACTTATCTAGCATAATAAAAGCTTCATAAATCGTGCTAAAGGTATAATTAGACACTGGACAAGAGTCACATGGAGAAAACAGCATCAGATTCCTACCACTGAAACAATAATACAGCTGTGTCCTTTCCATTCCCATCTGCAGAAAAGACCCTCTAGAGTGTTTATCAAACAAAGCTCAGGATCCACTTTGGAACTGAACCAAGCACCCAGAAGTCACTTTATTCACTTTTATCATCCCACATCTTTTGCAATAGGTGATACACTGCTCTCTATTTCTATTGTATTTGCAGTCAGTTTATCTTCATTGTTATTTTTATTGTTTAATTTCGTTGTCTTAATCTTAATTATTCTTATCCTTTATACTATTGTACTTTCCGTTCTATTGCATAGTTCCTTCAGGGAAATCCAGGAAGCATGGCCCTCACTTCACATATATGCCTTAATCAAGTAAAACGTAAAACTAGACATCACTGAAGTTCCTTCAAACTAGGAGAAACATCTCCACCAGGATATTATTAAAAAGCGGATCTAAGGATCTTATTGGCATGACAGAAAATAATGAGGACCAATGGGGCATTGAGGCTTCAAGGAAGGTGAGACTGTGGTATGGTTTGATTTAAACTAAGCAATGGCTACCCATGCAGAGCAATGTTGCCCACAGTGAAGACAAAAGAAGAAAGATAAACCATCTTCTCAGATAGTCCAATCCAGGACTAGAGGTCTGAGTAAGAAAATAAATAAAGAAATAAATAAACAAACAAACAAACCCATTAGAGCCACCCCCCCCCCCCCCAGAAGTGCCATTTAAAACAGTTGTATTCGAGATCATTAAGCCTTGTGATGTATAAAATCGTAAATCCTTTCAACTCCAGACGCATAACCCTGTGTGAATTTGACTGACTAGCTCCTGAGAATGCATCTATGAATTAAATGTTAACTGAAATGTAAAAACATGAAAAGTTACAATGATAAACAAAAATTTTAATCAACCATAAACTGCTTTCTTGTAAGCCACTCGTTGTTTTGTTGTTGAAGGAATGGGGGGGGGGGGGGGGGGGGGGGGGGGGGGAGTTCAGGGCTGGATTTCACTCTGGATAGGATGCTATAGTCCATTACAGGGTACATATGGACACAGTCGTACACTATGGGATAATTAGAGATGTCTCACCGCATGTTTTTGGACTACGGAAGGAAGCCAAACCCACACAACACAGGGCCAACATGCAAACTCCATACACAAACAGAACAGAGGCATGATTTAAAATCCCAGCCCTGGAGGTCAGGTAACTGTGCTACCCACTGAGCCACTATATATTTGATAAATATTAGCTGCCACGTCACAGCTCATGCCCATTCGTATGGCCGAGAACTGCTGACCTATCTCCATGGCAATAATCCTTGCCAATGCTCTGCCTCTCTTTCACTATGCAGTACATTGTGCTAATTATTGCTAAGCAAAAGAATACATCATTTGCAATGAGGTGGACTGAAAAACAACCTTTATAGTTGGAAGAGAAAAAAGAGTATATCCTCTTCACTTTAATTTTTCTGTAAAGTAAAAACCACAACAAGGTCCTTATTTTAGGACAGTAACATCAGGAACTTTATTTTAGTTTCTGTCCAAAATCTAAACATTGCAATTATAAGGTATTTTTTTTAGGGTACGGTTCTGAATAGCACTGCTGATGTAGAAATAATGCTCTTTGTTGTTTCAATGTATAACTTTGATTTAGAAACTCTAATTTGTAGGAAGCTGTAAGGAATAATACTGGATAATGGGCTTCTATAATTAGTACGCAGTATTCCTTTTTATCTGCGCTGTGAGACTGCAGAGAGACCTACGTGATGGCTAGATGTATCTGACAGAAGATCTGATCAACTACTGCTCTGATAATCCCGCAAAGTATCTCATTTTGTTGCCATTCCTGTTTTGACTTGAGGGCGAACAATGCACACACCTGCCCTGTCTAATTTGACTCCAGTTTTGCGCCAGACACACGGGACCCCCCTGAATGCAACTTCAACATTGTTTCCATTTTACTGTGTGTATTTCAACAGATATATAAAATCAAGAAGAATATAAGGTCACTTTTAGTTACATTCCCAGCATCATCAGCAGCATCATCACCCAGAATTTCCTGGTAGGATCAATAAAGTTAATCTTAATCTTAATCACCATCATCATCACCAGCACAAGAGATTTGTGTTTCTTTGTGCCACACTGTGTGTGAGGTTTTATTACCAGCACAGTTTTCTCCATTGCTAAGGAATGGACCACAACCAGTCAAGCAGCTTAACAAATGCTTCATAAAATACAAATCTATAACACAATAATATACTGTTGTGAGGACAAGACAGACACTGACGCGGATCTGCTTCAGGTATTTCCGTTTATTTAAGGCAGGAGTGGGGCAATCGGCGTAGGTACAGAACAGGGCAGAGGCATAGAGCAAGGTCGGGTCTCCAGGAAGGGGTCGGGCGATAGGCGTCGGTAGAGAAGGGGGCAGGCAAAAATTCGGAGTCTAGGAATCGTAGCAGAAGTCAGAACACCAGTAATCAGACACAGGAGAAAACCCTCGAACTCTGAGCACACCATGAAGATCTCGCACGGATCGGAAAACCGAGCTGCCAGATATAGAATACCGAAACCGGGGAAAACTAGGAACAGCTGGGAGAGGAGTGTCTGAGATGGGAGCAACCGGTAAAACAAGAAAGACTGGACGACAGGGTGCGAAAACCTCAGGGAAGCCCTATCGACCGAAATCCCCGGGGGGGGGGCGTGGCTGAGATGCCGATGGGGGTTCTCCAGTGCCATCCATGACAGATACACTTCCAGAACCCACACACTGCTACTCATATCAATCATAAAACACACCCAGCAGCAACAAGTCCACCATACACAACAAAACAAGTAACTTGTCCATCAACTGTACACACTATTCCAAATCTGCAGTAGATGATACAAAAATAGACACCGTTGGGAATAAAAGCCTAACGAAACTTTGTACTCTAAACGCATTTTTTAAAATATATCCATCCAAAGGGATTCATCGTTCACTTGATCCACCACAAAGTCGGCATAGAGGTTCCAAACTAATCCTAAGTCCAAGCTCTTTCGCAAACGCATTTTCACAGCCTCCCACTTGATTGCGGAGCCACAAGTTTCTCATCCGATTCGCTTGTCCGTCTCTAGCGCCTGGACCTCTCAATCGCCACGGACTCCATCAGCTGATCCCCCAGCAGCAAACCTCCATGATGTACCCAAGATTTGAGGGTCTCCATGCCGAACTCTCCTCTCTCTTTTCTGAAATCTCCTGGTAGTCTACTTTAGCACCACACTTCCCAGTCCGTCCCCTGCAGCCTCCACTCCACAAACCTGTCCCCCAATGAGTCAATCTACACCAGCCCTGCACAGCCCCGCACTTCAGCTTACCAAACGATGGGGGGGAGGGGGGGTGCGGTCCACTCAGTCAGATGTTTGGAAGAAGGTACAACTCAGTTCGACATACTACATTCACAACAATCCAAAAAAAAAAAAATCCTCCAATCGTACAAGGCACAAAGCAAATCCACCATGCGCAAAATACAAACTAAAAATATTAAAGCATGGAACCTGAGATCACAGCTTACAGGATTCTCTCTACATGACATCACCCGCTTTGATAACAGTCGTCCCTACCGACTGCTCAGTATGATACCTGGCTGGGGGCTCTCCCATGCTGGACTGCTGAGAGAGATGCACACTTTGCCATTCCGGTTCAATATTGGGAGCTATGAGTCCTTCTACAGAATCACATAGCAGGACCAAGGCTACATCTCCAGCATCTGCGGCCGGCTGCAGGGTGGAACTCACAAACAACCCAGAAAGCCACCATGCTGGACCGCTGCCTCTCCTGGTGAAAACGTGTGGCAACTGCATCGTGGTCCATAGATTGGGCATTGGAGTTTGGGGGCGATTCCCTGGTTACAACATGTGTCTTCATCTCCTCCATCATATTGGAAGAAGGGGCCTGTTCCTTCATTTCCCCCATCGGGCTTTGCTATAGCTCTATTCGTAGCTGGTTCATTAATTGCTCCAAATCTGTTGCAGTACTTCTAGGGGCTGGGGCAGTGACCCTGTGAGAGACAATGGCATCTTAATCCCCTTGGAGGTCCTGTTTGAATGCTCTGGCTTCCTTGCAGGCAGTGATGAACATCATATGTCCATCTCGTCCCATTAATCAGCTCAGCTCCAGCTTGATGGGTCCTGGAGACAAGCCCACCATCAACTGGTCAAGCAGCAAATCATCGCCCCCCCCCCCCCTCCCGACCACCAAGTCCCGCCTTCATCTCATTCCTGCCATCTGGAGAAATGTTCTCACAGCCTTAATATAAATGCACTCCCAGTTTCTTCTGCTCGTTGTCTACCATTGAAAAGATTGCCCTTAACGGCACTTTAACAACTGGTTTTGAATATAATATAATTATTGTAACAAGTCTAATACCTGAATATGGTTCATTGGCTCAAACAACTAGAGCTCAGTGTGGCTTCCACTTGAATCCTTCATATTTTTATCACTATCAAACCTTAGAATCCACACAGCCCCCATGAACCATGGCCGACCAAACTGCCATTATTGGTGCATGGATTACAAATGCTCTGGAAGTTTCCACTAATCTGGGCTGAGTCCATCCCTAGCATTGCAGCTGGTACCCTGCCAGCTATGCAATATGTTCACAGGGTAGTAGGAATTGCACAGCCTTGACATACACTAAACCCAGGACTACAAATTGTAATAAACTTTTCATGTTTGCAATATTTCTTATATTATGACCTCACATTCTAATAAGCCACACAGGTTCTAATTCAAAACCTCAGGCACAATTTAGGAGCAATCCAATTAAAACAGATGGTTGATTCCTATGTACATATACTTGCATTTTAATAAAACTCACTTATTTTTCTAAATTATTTAACAAAACATCCACAATTTGCTCTGTTAATACTAGATTCCTGGAGGCGAAAAATCAAAGGCCTTATTCCAGAGTGGTAGCCATGGTATCCATTAAGTCAGCTTTTTCCTGGTGAATGAGACATTTCACCCCACTGGCTCATCCCATTATGGTATTTTAACAACTACTGGGGATCTTTCCTACCTGACAACAGCAGACACCTCTTCCACCCCCAGGCATAACACTTCAGAAAGTGGCCCATCTTTGACACTGTAAAAGTCAAATGCTATCTGTTTGTTATTTGCACATATACAATCTGTTAATTTATTATAATTATTTCGTTTTTCTTTTATTATGATATGATATTAAGATTTTCAGGATATTCTATTTGTGTGCTGTGTACTTTTTATTTTGCTTGCACCACGTTTGCGCTGTGTATACTGTCTTTGCACTTTGTTTTGCACTATATGCATGTTCATCTGTACTTTGTGTCCTATCTGCTATATGCAAAAGAATTTCCCCTGAGGGAAATTTATCTGATCTAGTCTGGGAGGACTAACAGGCACCTAATTGGAAAGCTGGACAAAACAAACACTTTAGTCAACATTAGTATGGATGGCTGATGGGTAACACAGAATAACTGATTTTAATGAGCTATTATTAATAGTATTTTCTAGAGAAGTACCGATCCCATATTTGGATCGGTATTGGTGCCGATCCAGGCCATACGTATCCGATCCACGTCCGATACTTACATATTTAGGTTTTGGCAGTCTCTAAAATGATAGCTCCTATTTCGAGTTAAATCTATTTGTATAAAAAAAAAATCACACAACATTTTAGATGCGCAGTTTTTGCAGCATTCAAGCTGAAGACTAACTCAGTCGATTTGCCACTCATTGACGCGGTGGCGAAGGGGTCCTAGGTTCGGTCCTGGGTCCTTTCTGTGCGGAGTTCGCAGGCTGTTCGCGGGTACGTGTTTTCGCCGGGGGCTCCGGTCTCCTCCCACGGTCCAAAAGCGTGCAGGATAGGTTGATTGGTGAGTGTAAATTGGCCCTGTGAGTGCATGTGTGCGCCTTGCGGTATGTTGGCGGCTGCCCAGGGTTGGTTCCTGCCTGCGCCCATCGTTCCCGGGATAGGCTCCGGTCCTCCCCGCGACCCCAGTTGGGATTGTGCGGTTTCAGAATACAGACGGGTGTGAGTGCATGCAGTGACTTCGGCCTGCTGTGACGTCATGCGCATACCCTTCGCCTTAAGAGCACCGGTTAAAAGGGTGGCGGTCTGGAAATATTTTATTATGCATTTATTATTTTTTGCTTTTATTTAGCACAGCGATTTGCAATCCTTGTAAATACAAAGTTTTTAGGTGAGTTTAGCGTTTAGTGGAAAATCCCTTTAAACAAATCGCATTAAATTGTACGAGACAATGCAAGTACAGTAAAATCCCATTATAGTGGACTCGCTTATAACGGAATATCGTGTGTAACGGACGAGGTCCGCTGGTCCAGGTGTTATGCCGAAAAATGCATCCCTGCCGTAGAATGCATGCCGGTGTTCTGTCATAAAATACTAGCTATGGAGACGTGCTATCGAGCCTTTCTGCGCATGTGCAGTTCCACCGTCTTGGGATTAGGGTTAGGGTTAAGGTAAGGGTTTTAGGGGTTTTTGGGGTGTTAGGGTTAGGGTTAGGGCTATCGACTAGCACTACGGTAGCCTAACTAGACAAAGTAGCTCAACTCGTTACAGATCAGCGACCTATCGGTTATTTAGAGACAGGCATGCATTCTACGGCAGGGATGCCGTTTTCGGCATAACACGCAGAAATAACATGCAGAAAAAGCATCGCATATCATGGAATTTCGCTTATAACGGACAAACAATTTGGGCCCCAGGGCTGCTTTTAGCTGTAGTTTTGTTCGGCTGTAACGGACATACAGGCTCTGCCGACAAGGCGCTTGCCGTGCCGGTGTTCTGTTGATATATGCTGCCTTGTCGAAAAATGCTACCGTAGTGCTAATCGATAGCCCTAACCCTAACTCTTACCCTAACCCTAACCCCCCAAAACCCCTAAAACCCTTACCCTAACCCTAACCCCTAAAACCTAACCCTAATCCCAAAACGGTGGAACTGCACTTGCTCAGAAAGGCTCGATAGCACGTCTCCATAGGTAGGATTTTATGACAGAAC
Source organism: Hyperopisus bebe (assembly GCA_026777045.1). Classification (NCBI taxonomy): domain Eukaryota; kingdom Metazoa; phylum Chordata; class Actinopteri; order Osteoglossiformes; family Mormyridae; genus Hyperopisus; species Hyperopisus bebe. Next base: position 24,856,041 of record JAODJW010000001.1, read on the forward strand.
ACCCCGGTGATATCCAGCGCAGATACAAAGTCGGGATTATTAATAGTCACGCATCTGGTCAGGTAAAGATGGGATTACTACATGTATAATATAATAATCTATACCACAAGTGTGTCTGCTGGGGTGTGGCATGAGTAAATGGTGTCCTGTAGTTGTGTTTACATAATTAGGCATTGCAAGCTATAGCACACTTTGTGTTAATTTTCTAACATCTATAGCATCTATTTCAGTTCCCTCCAGAACTCCAAGGTGTAATGAAATGTTAATGACATCAGTTCAAAGCGACTCAATGCTCCAGCAACAGGAAAATGCTGCTGCTCAAAACTGACATTCTCATTCCTCAGGAGCATGACCTTATCTGGGCAAACTGTTTGCTTTTGGAGTCCTGTACATTATATATGAGACAGAATCACACATAAGAAAATAAAATATTTCATCAGCGGAGATGAGGAAACATCTACGAGAGAAAAAAAACATCTACTTTTTCACCTTTCTGAAAGATAATTTCCAGAACTATCAACCCATTTTTTTATTTCACAGAAAGTATAAGCAGTATACTCACAGAATGTTATCCGTGTGGTGGTGACGCCATTTTATCTCACTAAAACTATTATAGTGGGAATTTGTGGGAAAACCTCGCATTAGAGACTCCTGCTTTGATATGAAGCTGAACTTGCGGGTTGCAGATGTTCAAAAGACATCAGCCATCATCTACTTGTTTTTACCATCAGTTTATTTTTATAGTAGGCTGCAACTGCTTCGGACTACTACAATTAGATTTTAGCATACATTAAAAAAATACTACTATTTCATATTGTTACAAAAATAACCAGGTTTACACACAGATACATTATTATATATAGTGAAGGACATTTACAGATCTTTACATTCTATATCCAAGATGGGGGATCTTTGCCTAGTTTACATTCAGCTACTCCTCTTCCCCATAAAGGAAGGGCAAAGCGCATTAGGCCCAGCTGGACCTCATTAATAGAGTCTGCATGAGGCAGATGATTAATCATTATGCAATAAGATTTCACTCATCAATCTCCTGGTTATTGCCAGCACCCATTTTGAATGTCTGTCTTGATTTTGAAAAAGAAAACATCCCAAAACTGCCCTCACCATCACAAAATAACGTCAGGGTAAATATGTTCCAGAAGGTGAGGAACAATATTACCCACCAGCTCGTCTGAATATGTGTAATTTTTATCTCAAAACCCAAGTATTACAGTAATTATTTTCACATAAAACCTAATGTAAAACATTTACATATAACCATCAAGGGCAGAATTATGTGAAACTCTTTTTACTGTTTTTTCATTTTAATTCACTTTAATTATTTTATTGTATTTAACAATAGTTTTAAGAACCTTCGTTTTATCAGATGATTAATCACACTATTCCTGCATAAGAGTAGGAGGTTTACTGTTGATTCTTTGCCATTACGGAATTCATATAATTTGCTTCTTACTTCCAGACACTATAAGCACTTTCAGTTCTGTAATTTACTTAATTAAAATATCCTAACGTCTCAAAGAAGCTCCAGTTCATGCTACCAAATTAAGGTCTGGGGATAATTCTGATGAGCGAGAGGATAGGGTCAAGGGCTATGAACAGTGAAGGTAATTTCCGGTATTAATCCAGATTACATCACGCGAGGTTGATTTAGCCAACACTCCACATGAGTCTTTTTTGTGTACTTGGTAGTTTATTTTACACTATGTGGGTTCTGACCATATGCTTTTATTTAAATGTCTAATGAATAACTGGAAGGCCTTCAATTACAGACCATGTGAGGATGATTGTACTTCTTCCTGAGGCTGAGGAGAATCGAGATGTGTAATTGCCTTTGGTTGGGCGCACTCTGATGTGTGCTTTCATTTCACAATTGTTTGCCAGGCAAGTTAAAAATATGTATAAAAAAACAAACATGGGTACTTTGGTGATTCTAGCCTGCCTTACAACACTCACCTTGGTGAGGCTGGTTATCTCAGGCAGCCTGATGTATGCCCTCTGGCACTATGGGCTTTGAAGATCTAGAGATCCATTTTGCAACTGCTTATCTAGCACAGGGCCATAGGGAGATCTAGTGATACTAAATAAATGCTTTCACTGAATTTGCTCAGCAGTCACATACATCACTCCTCATTGGTTGTTGTTCCTGTTGACTGTGTGGGCTGGGTTCCAATTGGTTGTCTGAAAATGTTTGTATATACTCACTGGATTGATGCAGAATTAACAGTTTGACAATAAAGGTAATACAAACCTATTAAGGTTGTAGTGAAGAGCAGATTTTCTAACTGGATTTGTAGAGTATAATTGGATGATGTTTTGGTTAGCGCTAGGGTTATGGCTATGTAGCCAGTAGTGTTCAGTATGTTGTAAAACAGCATTTCCCAAACCTCCAGACATCTAATGCGTTAAATGCATATGTTCAGCATCATGTTATTACTGAGACTGGCATTGGTGGGTTGGTGGGGGGGGGGGGCAGTCTCTACCATGGCTCCTTGTATGTGTATGTGGAGTTTGCATGTTCTCCCTGTGTTATCATGGGATATACACCACAGTAATGGGTTGCTTAAATCACCTTTCTTTCCCATTCTGACATTCAGTTTGGAGTTCAGGAGATTGTCCTGACCAGGACCATATATATATATATATATATATATATATATATATATATATATATAATCTATCTTTTT
>JAODJW010000001.1:24865317-24884735 GCA_026777045.1 Hyperopisus bebe
GTTTTGTCTCATCAGTCCAAAGGACATTCTCTCAGAAACTTTGGGGCTTGTCAACTTGCATTTTGGTGAATTGCACTTTGGTTTTTTTATGTTTTTCTGTCAATAGTGGAGCCCTCCTGGGTCTTCTTCCATGGAGCTCATTATTGTTCAAAATGTGACAGATGGTGCGATCAGACCTTGGAGCTCAGCTTGAATGATCTTGGCTCTTTTTCTACCATCCGCACTATCCTTCTGATCAACCTGGGATTGCATTTCCTCTTGAGTCCACGTCCTGGGAGGTTGGCTACAGTCCCATGAACCTTATACTTTTTAATAACATTGGCAGCTATGGTCACAGGAACATGAGGCTGCTTGGAGATGGTCTTATAGCCTTTGCCTTTAACATGGTTATCTGTAATCTTTTTTCTGAGCTCCTCAGACAGCGCTCTCCTTTGCTTTCTCTGGTCCGTGTTCAGTGTGATGCACACAGTGATACCAAACAACACAGTAGTATGTTCTTTCCCTTTAAATATGCTGAATGGCTGATGAAAAGCTTGAAGACATCTGTGATACTATTTAAAGTTAAACACTTAGTTTGAAATATGACTATAATGCAAGGAAAATAGTCTCTTTAGTGGTACCAACAAATCTGTCCATACTATTTTAGCATATCTTAAATAAACAAGTCATTTCTTTTTACAATGTTATTGTAAAAGTTTTACTCACCATTTTACTCACATACTAAAGGCATGTAGATATGTATTGGATAATTGCTTTTAATTAAATCACTTTTCAGAAGAAATGAGGAACAATGAGCTGTAAAGTTACCAAATTTGTCCTTGTGTGTGTATATATACTGATAAAACTGAAAGTGGGAAATGAATATCAGAACAGCATGTCTACTGTTTCAGTCCCTTCAAAATATCTTCCAATCTTGGACTATCCATAACCACACAATTCCATCTTTGGTTTTACTGCTTCAATGCTTTGTTTGTATTTTAAAGTGATGGAAAAGCACCAGTATTGAAGGTTTGAATTATACATCTGTAAATGGACATGAAAACCTAGTGCATGCAATTAATCCACAGACTGCAGCAAAATCTGTAACCTGAAGCAATAGCAACAGTAACGTAAAAGCAATAACTGTTATATGTAAGAAAAGGGATTTTTTGTTTGCTTGATGTTCATAACATATTTCATAACATATTTATGTGTTATAGTTTAAATCCTAAGATTATAGGCTAAAAATATTTCATAACATTTATCACTCTGAGCACCACTCACTTTGAGGAGTACACAGATCTCAGTATTGTTACAGCCCAGTAGAGGACCTAAAATGAAATATTTATGTTGCGATTAAAGTATAATTTACATCTCATGAAAGTATTTTTATCATGAATGGTCAGCATATTTTGACACTGATGGAGTGTTTTATTAAATACAGTGAAGATTTTATCACCTTTTATTATCTAGAGGTCACATGTTTTTTAGCCCTGATGAATCTGTCTTTGAGAAAAATTAACTTTTTTTCGCAGAATGTATGTTTATGCTTCAGTTAATGTGCCTCCAGTACAGGTCGGCCTAAAAGACTCAGCAGCGTTTTGTCAGATAGATTACACAGGCGCATGTGGAAGAATACACCCCCCAACACTGAGTACAGTTTGTATTCTTCCAAGCTACCAGTCCAGATACACTTCACAAAGTACTCACTCATAGCAGATTTCCTACACTTCTGTAGTTAGTGATTGGTGGACTGTGTTTGGAAATGTAAGTAAACTAGCAATTTAATTTCATATGTACCCATAGTTTACTGTTCTTTGTTTTTTCCCCCAGTTTTTGAGGCCTGTTTATGATTAGATATGTTTGCTTACTTATGGTTAAGGTTAGGGCTGGGTATGGGTTTGGGCTGTCCTAGGTGGGGTTAGGGTTAACCCTCAAGGCAGGGAACCAGCACAGCAGAGTAAAAGATAAAAGACTTATACATATACATTACTGATTCGTCCACATTAAAAACCCTAAAGGAATAATCACAAGCAGTGCCGGTCCTAGCCAATGTGGCGCCCTAGGCGAGCATCAGTGCCGGCGCCCCCCTCAGAAGTTGACGCCCTAGGCGAGCATCAGTGCCGGTGCCCCCCTCAGAAGTTGACGCCCTAGGCGGCCGCCAGTGTCACCTGTAGGATTGGCCAGTCCTGCATTAGATGACAGCTGTCAGTTCCACTGATTTAATATCTCGCAAACTGAAGGTATGTCGGCTTACCCGTGAAGCGCAAGCGGTGTAGATTCAGGGGCGGTCACTTTGTTAATGTCTAGTACTTTTTGAAGTGCGTTATATTTTGTGACGCTTCCCCCGCTTGTACCGAAAAAACAGCCCCATGCAATTGGATAAATACTGACCCAAACAGCCAAGCCTTATTCCCACAACAAATGCTGACCTCTTTCCTTCACTCTGGGAAAAATATTTTTGGTTCCCCCCACTACACATGGACGCATGTGTTGTGTTGTTTATCGTTATTTATCGCTTTCATCATAAAATACAAAGAAAAAACTTTTAGATAGGCATGCAGTTAAATATTACGTGGTTCCGTTGTTCCCCATGTGTGCTTGATTTTTTAAAATAGGCAATTTATTTAGATTTTAAACTTCATCCGAAATCAGCCTTGTTTCATCTAGAAGTGTTTCACACACCTTATCAGCCAAAATTTTTCTTTTTGTCTTTTTTCAGTTTGTACACACCATCTGGGACAATTAAATAGTCCACGGTCATTCACGCTATGCATGCCACTGGTACCGTAGGAAAATGGGTAGGTCTATGAGGTCCTGTGTAGCAAGGGTGTTTTAAATTACCAGCTAAGCTTTCACAGGATTTTCTTAAACGTCGGTTAGTCTGGAATTAGTAATACACAGCCTGTACTACTTAATAGGCTTTGCTAAGCAGGTAAATTCATGTGGGCTTGTTCTTTTTCATTAAGACACATTAATACCAACTCGTTTTAAGAATAGTGGAATGTTACACTTTTCTTTTCCTCCATTTGTGGCGCCCCCTGGATTGATGGCGCCCTTAGCATTTGCCTATATTGCCTATGCCACGGGCCGGCCCTGATCACAAGGGATGTTTATTTCAGACACCGTCGTTTAAGCATTTTTGAACACAGAACTACATACAGAATCATGCAGTTGCAGAAAGAAAACTCAGGCCTATAAAGTACCAATTGATTTCAAAATCACGGCCAGGTACCAACTTAGATAATCAAATCTCATATGCACCAATATAAATTACCAACAAATTAAAAACAAAAAATATGTTCCATGTTGAAGTGCCAGAGAGAAAAAAAAATGTCCATAGTTAGAAACACAAAAAAATAATAAAGGAAAAATTTTGCTGCTTTTTTCATTGAGACAATGTTTACTCTAAGTGCACAAGTATCCTGCCTAATCTGACTCCAGTTATGCACCCTGTCACATATTGGGTCGGAGAAAGCATTTAAGACATTAAAATTTATTGAATATCAGGTCCTTGGCTGGCCAATCACTATTAATTGATGATTTTATTATTAAGAAAACCTTGATTTTATGTTTTTTAATTGATACATGGTTACATGCCAGGTGGCATAGTGGTACAGTGGTTAGCACTGTTGCCTCACACCTCTGGGACCTGGGTTTGAGTCTCTCCCTGGGTCATATGTGTGTGCATGTTCTCCCCGTGGGGTTTCTTGCAGGTACTCCAGTTTCCCCCCCACAGTCCAAAGACATGCTGAGGCTGATTGGAGTTCCTAAATTGCCCATAGGTGTGCATGTGAGAGCAAATGGTGTGTGAGTGTGCCCTGCAATGGGCTGGCCCCCCCGTCCAGGGTTGTTCCCTGCCTCAAGCCCATTGCTTCTGGGATAGGCTCTGGATCCCCTGTGACCCAGTAGGCAGGTGGGGAAATGGATGGATGGATGGTTACATGCAGCAGTCCTTATTGAATCAGCTCCTCCAAACATCCTTTTTATCAGTGAGGATGGAGCACTTAGGAATAGAAGTGGAGTAGCCACCTTGTTTGAAAATGTTTACCAATGCAAGCAGTTGTTATATTGTTATGTTTGGCTCTTTTGAATATTTTGCTCTTCAGTTGAGATCCTCCTGTCAAACAATATTAGGAACCATACACAGGCCTCCAAAGTATAGTGCAAATTATTTTGAAGACTTTGTCAAACTACTGTTTGCAGTATGTATTGATTTTAACTGTGTTGTCATCATGGGTGATTTTAAAATCCATAATAATAATCCCAAAGATGCCAGTGCTAAAGAACTGTTTAGCATCCTGGATAACTTTGGACATTATCAGCACGTAGCAGATTCATCACATAATAAGGGACATATTTTGTATCTAGTTACTTCCAAAGGTGTACACATTACTAAGGTTGCGGTGCCTGATGTTGTCCTTCCAATCATGACTATTTCCTTTAAAATGACATCAGCAAAGGAAACAGATATATAATCAGAAAATGCTATATAAGCAAAAACACATGTGCATTATTTACCCAGCCTGTTACCCATACCCATACCTGCTATATCTTCAGCCCTTGTCAATAATCTTGTAGACAGTTTCAGTTCCAAAGTTATGAACATTACTGATGCCTTTGCCCCCATGAAGCTCAGAGTTGTGTCTGGTAAGAACAAAGCACCATGGAAATGCCACCTGGGTTTGTTCCTCCCATTCTTGCCCAGTCTCCATGAGCCCTGGAAACCAATACCTCATTTCTAATAAATGTATGTTGTTCCTTTGTCTCGTGGTTCTGTTTACGTCACATTTTAACACCATTAGCAGCGGAATAATAACAAGAACAGCAATTGGTGATCTCAAATATTACAAATCCAGTTATATTTAAATCTAAAATATTCTTTCAATAACTGACATGGAGCCATCATGTCTGCTTTGCGGCTGTGTTCTCTGATCCCCCTGTGCATGTCCAGTTCCCTTCACATAGGTGTTTCTACACTTTATAATACCATAAAACCCTCCAGCAGACTTACTAACTCGTCATCATGACATGAATGGGAAATCCAGGCCGATCAAAATACAGGATCTTTTTTGTCTGATATTCTCCTAAAGCGTTGGGGGGTAAAACAGATGGGGGGGACAGAAAAAAAGCCACAAACTGGATGTGCTGTTATGAGAAGGGAACATTCTTTTCTCCTGGCACGACATTATTGATAGCATCCCCCAGGAGCAAATCAGGATGCTGGAGAAATGAATGTGGTGACAGGATGGAAAGGTGCCACCCTGCATGGTCACTGATCCCAGCAGAGACCTAGCCAATAACTGCCAGTACTTCATGGATTTTCTGTCTCCTTCTATTCAAGCTGTATGAATACGATCCGCACTGACCCATATCTCATATAGGAAAAGCGGGGCTGCACCACGAAAACCAGTAAGGATGCTAAAAAATTTACTTTGAAATCCAAAGTTAAAATATACTGTATAGTACGGTGCGAAAGTCTTAGCCAGTTTGAAAAACATAATCTTCCTGTCGGTGTAAAGCTATGATATTATGTAGACAGAGTGTGTCAGCTTAGCCATTTCAAAACCTTTCCTAAAGTCACCCCAGTATTTGCAGCAACATTCCAATACATGCATGTATTTTTTTGACTAAATCCCTGACAAACCATGTTTGGATAATCAACACCTCATTGGGTTATTTAACCAATTAAGTTATTTAATTAGATGAGCTGGTGGTGAAATTTTACTGCCCAGATAAGTAGATTCTGACATTTCCTTCGGCTGCCTAAGACTTTGGCACAGTACTGTGTGCAAAGCCCATTAACAATGTCAGCTTACACATGCTAGTTGTCAAATCTGTGCCGAGATAAGGCAGGAACAGCATCGTAGCCTCATACCTCTGGAAAATGTGAATTTGAGTCTCTGCCTTGGCTCTATGTGTGTGGAGCTTACATGCTATCCAGGTGTCATCATGGGGTTTCTCTGACTTCTCTGGTTTTCCCACCATAGGTTAAATGGATTTGCCAAATTGGGAGATTATTCCCTGCCTTGCACCCGTCGTTCCTAGGATGGGTTCCAGACACTCGCAATGCTGGATAGAACAAAGTGGTATAGAAAAAGAATGAAATAAAGGAGTTTAAAACACATATCTCTATAGACATAATACTAATTTGAGGAGCAATTGTTAAAATTTGGTCACATGATACTAAGGGCCCGCGACCCAGATGGATAAAGTAGTATAGATAATGGATGGAAGGATGGATGATATTAAAAGGGTGGTACAGTTGCCTCACATCCCCAGGGTTGTGTATTCTCCTCATATTTACATGGGTTTCCTCCTGTAGTCCAAAAACATGCAGTTAATTAAACAAGTAAAAGCTACCTATTGTGTAGGGATGCGCACTGCAATCCAGTGGCATCCCGTCGAACCTGTCCCATGTCTTTTGCTTCCCATTTACTCCAGGCTTCCCCTGGCCCTTTTGCTGAGTAAGCGGTGGGTGGATGGATGAACAGATGAAAAGATCTACTTCACTATCCACAGTATAATATACCAATGTAGCACATTTATTTACTCGTTTATATTGTCTAAAGCAAACCTTTAGTGGGTGGAATAAACATGTTTTTTTATCGTCTTTCCTTGATTATTTTTTATTCAGAAGAATTAATGCCACGCAGGCCAATTTTCCTGGGGCCCCGTAAATCAAGGACTTCTCAGGGAGCAATGTCTGTAACAGTCTGCTCCATTAATCAGCACGTGATCACTGGGACATGTCAAGCCCACTGCAGCCGTGATACAGGCAGATAAACTGGGAGGCTGTCGGCTCGGGGCAGGGGGAAGCATCCATCCATCACTGGACCTCCTGTTTTATAGGATCGTGTAGTTCGGTAGACCACAAAGGGTGACAAAACGGAGGACTTACCTACGTTCACAGAAGAGGTGTGTAAACATGCTCTGAAGCTAGACTGAGGGTTGGCTCTCAGTAATCTCTGTCTGTGCATCTTCACAGGTGTCCTGTGATAGCTATGAACCACAACAAAGCAGATTCATGATGTTTATGTTTTTTTTATATCATTGGACAAAAAGCCATTTTTACAGTATTTAAATAGATCCAGTACATGGGATTCAGAAAGCATATCCCGGACAGTGAAGGAAATAAAACATAGTAAAAATTGTGTCTGAAACAATTTATCTACAAACCAGGGGTCAACACTATTAAACTGTGATTTTTACCACGTGCATGGCATTTAACCCTATGGCATGAACCAGGGGCCCTCTAGAAGCCCCCGATAAAAATATATTATGTTATCTTAAATGCAAGTATATAGATTTTATTTTTGATATTCATATAAAACACCATTTCAGTAATAGCCTGGCCTATAAGGAACACCACATTAATATTAATAACGCAAATTGAGATAAATAATCACTAAGGATTGTAAAGTTGCGGGTCATAACTCTGCTTAAATTATATGCCAAGTTTTCAATGGCCGCACATTGATAATAAACTATATTCATCGCTGCACAGGGTTACAGCAGAGAAACTGTTTTAAGCTTCACTGGTAACAAGAGCAGTGGTGCCTGAATATTCCTCAATCTTTTACAGACCAGCAGAGCATGCAAGTCAGATGCAGGCAACGTCAGATGTAGCGGATTGCAAAGCAAGGCAGGGCCATTTTAATCTGGCATCTTTGAAATACTAACCTAAGGTAGGTTTAATATGCAGTTTAATATCTCTGTGCTTCACTGTGACCAACAGGAATTCAAAATACTGCTGTTTTCATCAGTCATTTGCTTTAAATTCAGACACAAGGACATCTGGATTCCTACAGCTGTAAAAATGTATCCCTGTATTGCCATGCTTACAGTCACAAAGCACCAGGCTCTCTATTGTTTTCATTCCTGATATTTCTTTTTAAAATACAAAGGAAATGACATATATCAACTTCGGAACTGTACTGACCAAAAGAAGCAGAAGGAAATAAAATGGTTAAATTACTAACTCTGTAAAAAGTAGCGCAGCAAAATATAGTGAATTCTAAGGGAGAAAAATTACTGATTTTAGTATCTACTAACTTAAAAAAAACACAAAAGTAGCAGCAACAGCAGGAACTGGGATATTCCAGGACTTTTCACAAGAGCTGAATTCCCAAATAATTCCCAATTTATACAGCTGGGTGTGCAAATAAAAATGATGAATAATTTCAATACACGTTTTTAGCTTACAAGCAATTTTTTTTGGAATGAATGAAAGGATGAATAACATTTGAATAATGATTGTTTCCTTTGCTTGAAATGATCAGTCATGTTCTTATTGGAATCTGCTCCCTTTGAGCAGTGTTAAGAACTACATCCTTACATGGTTTTATTTCACTTACAGCCACATAAAAATACCTTGACTGTTTCCCTTGCCTCATCTATAAAACCCACAGTGTGTTTATTTCCCCAGTATAACCACACCAATAAAGTAAGAAAAAAAATGACGAAGGTAGCATATTTAGAATAATTCACACATACATCTATGCTCAGGTTAAGATGTTACGTGGAAAAGCATTCTAAATAGGGGCCTTTCCTTTTTGCTATGAGGTTTTATACTCCTCATTACAGTAAAAACCATATTTTGCTCTTATATGCCCGTATAGGGGCTCATAAATGAGCAAAACATTAAGGGCACAAAGACCACTGAGATGTGTCCATGTTTCAGGAGGGTTTCATTTGTGGTCCTTTTTCCATTTTTTTAGCTTCACTCTACAGGTGTGGCCTGTTGTGGGACAGAGGCAACTAGATGGGTGGGGCACAGTCCCAGGACAGCTGTGTTCTAACAAGAGCTTTATTTTAAGACAAAAACCAAATATTAAATTGGGTTAACCAATGGGTGCTGAAAACTCAAACCCAACATTTTAAGAAACACCCAGAATTAAATATATACTAGCGCAAGTAGACAAACACTGAGTCAAAGTGGGGGAGGGCGGCATACCTAATCCACCATCTTCTCTTCTTGTGGGTCCCACTCAACCAGCGCTACTTAAACAAGCAGAGTAATCCAGTCAGGGACACCTCTGGTTCATAACTTGGAGGGGGTTGTGACCATCATCTTCTCTTCTTGTGGAACTCACCCAAGCAGCCCAACTTAAAGGTAGCAGAGTAATCCAGTCAGGGCCAAGTCTGATTCATAACATAGTGCCCGTTAAAACCATCATCATCATGGCAAGCTCTACTTAAACCTAGAGTGATCCATAGCTGTGGATCCTGCTGGAACAAGGCAGGTGATCCACTGTAGTGACAATTCAACCTTGTGCTGTTGTTCTTCCTTCTTCCACAATGGGAAATAGTGTTGTGTACACATTTTCATCCATTGAGTTTTTCATGTATCTTCAGGCAGTCCCCTGGTCAGTAATAGAATTATTGTGTTACAAGCAACAAAATATACAAGGTATGTACTAGATGAGCAACATGACCCATTACAGTGGCTTAATATGTGGATCCAGATAGTCATAAGTAGATATACTGTAAAGATTTTCTGAGACCACAATAAAATGCAAAACGCTTGTACAGCTTAAAGATTTAATGTTTATTTAACAGCACGGCAACAGTCCTCATTACGCAGAAAGGGCTTTATTTGCAAAAAACTGACAACTAGTGCCAGATAAAATGACCACTCATTAAAAACATCCCCTGAGAGTCTATTACCCAGCCCAATGAATGTAATATAATGAATGAATGCAATTATCTCCTAACTATGGGACATGTATTTCAAAGCTTTATCATCTCAGAATTAACAACCACAGAAAGATCATGTGTCACCCTCTAAACTCTCTCTGCATCCTGAGCTCTTTATTTATGGGCTAGCTGGTAAACAGCAGCCTTGTAGACTGTAGGGACACACCCCACAATTCAGTCCGAAAGTTGTTTTGGGGGTTTTGTTTGGACTCTTTTGTTAGATTTTCTTTACTTACCTATCAATTTCTGTTTTTTCTTTTTGTTTTTTTGCCTTTTTGTGCTGCTTGTGTTGTCTTTGCGCTTATGCAGTTTGTCTTCTCTCTACTGTTGTGATGGCGGGTTTCCAACTTGGGATCTATAAAAGTACATTATCATCCATCCATCCACACACCCAACCACCCATCTATCTATCTACCCAGAAAACTCATGGAGAATATCGAAACTACACACATACAGAGCAGGGACACATTATTGGTCTTTCCACAATATTTGGCAACCTGGATACTACACTTCTCCACCCAAATTAATACATAAGACTTTATGACCCACACACAATTCTTAATGCATATTTGCACGGATGCAGTTGTCTACCTATCCCTGATGCATAATTAGCACAGAAAAGCAGAGAAGCCAGGTACAACAAGATAATTCAAATTATCTCATGAATCCAAAAAAAGAATACTTTGTATCTGCCAAGAGCTTATTAGTCAGGATGTTGTAATTTTTTATTTTTTATTTTAACATGATGTGGAACCAGTAGGTTAGTTACTAATTAAGTACTGCACTGTATTAGAAGGGAGCTTTTATTTTGTTCCAGCCACAAAGATTTTGTTGGGCTGAAATGATTAATTAAAAACAGGAAATGATTTAAAAACTTTGAGAGAAAAGGCAGCCATCCCCCACTCATTTAATAGCATGCATTTCTCTGGCAGTATACAGTTTATTTCCTAAGCGTGTGCTATTTAAAAATGAAAATGTCCTTCATTCTGTCGTAATATTCTAAAAAACATATATTGACTGTTTTATTCTTCAATAAGTCTCTGGCGTATTTCCGAAAGAGTCTGATTGCTGTGTGTTACAGGGTGAATTGTGTCCATTAGCAAAAAGAAATTATAAAACCTCATGTATAATTCAAAACACTACATATATAAATTCAGGGTAAAACTGAACAAGGTTTCTGGCTGCAGGTTATAATAGCCTTCTGATATGAAAATGTCAGAGTATTGAATGCTAGCTGGAAGTTTGTAGAAAGATGGATTAGATGAAAATGGATTTCTGCTCGAAGAAATCAACATCATGAAGTCCTTTTTCAGCATATAACTGAGTACAAACAAGAGATAATATAAAAATGCCCACATGTTCCTTTATTCATTTTGTTCAGAATTTATTGGGCATCAAACATCAGTATATATAATATTTTCCCTGAGGGGGAGAATCAGAAAAGAACAATTGCATAGTATTTCCATGAAGGGTAAATTATCTTCTTTTATATTTCCAGGTATCCTTCACAATAATCTAATGCAGGATGACAGTGAAACTAAACCTTTCCAAAAAGCTCAGGACAGGAGATACCTTAGACAGGGGATACCATCACAGGGCACACATTACACACCATTAAAACAGGAGCACCTGGAGGGAATCCACAAAAAACCCTCACACAAAAGTAGGACTGGTATCAAACCCACAAATGATCCATTATCTATTGTCATATCAGCTTTCAGACCTAAATATTATACACACCTGTTTCATATCCCTTGATTAGTCTAACTGGGAATGGGACTTGATATTCATATTGGCTCTAGGTTTGTTGTTGAGCTTGGTTTGTGTTTTGATCCCTGATTCTGAGATTACGTCTTGGTCACTCATTCATTGCAGTTTGTGCTGCACCTGGATCTTGGAACTAATTTTTTATATCTGTGGCTCTTGCGGATGTTTTCTTATGAGAAATATTTTTAAAACACTTTAGTATTTTGGTAAAATGGTTCCGTATCACCCTATAATTTTTACTCTCTAAACAGTCTGTGGCATAAAGATTTATAATATATAAACAAGTATGACACTGAAATATAATGAAAGGAAGATCCTCCCCCCTTAACTGGCAATCAGAAGGCAGGACCTACAATACTCATGGGAGACATAGCAGAACTTCCCTCTCTCTACAGGTCACTGCTTTTACTGCAGACCTGCCAACTCACACAAATTTGAGCCTCCATTACCCAAGGCTCCAGATCCTATTTCATCCTACCAGGAATTTTGTCATCTGACCACATGATTTTCTGATACGCGAGTACCAGGATACTGAACACTAGACTCTAGAATGATGCTAACACAGAGCTATAAGAATTATGTACCCTGTACAATACAAAGAAGATAGATAAACATTTGCTTTTGCATGTTCTGCCTCATAATCAATGCACTCAAGGGGCTGCCATTCCTATTAGTGCAACAAATCAAAAGGACTCCATTGATAACAACCCAGAAAGAGAAACAGGTATAACGTATGAAATAGGTGTAACGTATGAAACAGGTGTAACATATTAACGGTACGGCTAACACTTGAGTCCCTCCATACAAGGATTGGTGGCAATTCTCCTGTTTCATCCTTAGGCTCACAGCTCTATTTGTCCTCAAAAATATCAAAAGAATGGGTAACACAGGTGGTTTTGAACTTATTTAACCGTGCTATGACACGGAGAGGACATGCAAACTCCACGCATGTTCTCTCTGTGTCATTTTCCTCCGGATTCTCCGGTTTCCACCCACAATCCCAAAAAATGCTAAGGTTAGTTGGAGTTGTCAAATTGCCTGTAGGTGTGAATGGTTCCTTGTACTGGGTTGTTCCTTTACTTTGGATCCCTGTACCCTGGAGTAGGACAAGCAGGTAGAGAAAATGGGTGGATAGGCTAATGATCCATGGGGAAACTGTCTTTTCACTTATTCCATTTTGCATTCCATGAGACTCACAGACACAAACTGTACAAACTGTTGAAGATATCACATGCCCTGCATTTACTCCTCTCTGTTATGTATCTTGTGTCTTGTATTACAGTAATTCGCTGTCTGTTTATGCCCCATTTGTCAGTTGGCCCTCATCTTAATGTCTTAATCAGTAGCAAGTTGTCCCAATGAAAATTTCTTCCAGCCACGGTCGTGTGGCGATAAAGGTTCTGATTCTGAGAGCAAGCCTGCGGGGTCACAGCACAGGGTCAGCCAGGGTGCAGTGCTCCCGGGGATTAAGTTGCCTTGCTCAGGGCCTGACCGGTAATCTTTCATTCACGGACACAGAGTTCAAATCTGCTGAGCTGCAATCCACCCCCAGTACAAACAATATTAACAATAATGCTGTTTTCTGACTCTGAATAACTCTCAAGGTATATAAATGATTAGCAACAAATACAACTCTGTTTACCCTTTTTACTGATATTACTTGTCTCTTTTCCCAGTAAAATTGTTTCAGTCTGCTTGATAGACAGGATTGTCCACAAATGGCAGTATATTTATAACACATGCCAATATTACGACGTTTATGAAATGAGTACCATCTACTCTACATAGTCCATTCATCCATCTTTCATCCACTTACTAGTACAGGGGTGGGGGGGTGTAACCTATCCCATGCAGCATAGGGCACAAGACTGGGGTGCACCTTGGACAGGATGTCCGTTCATTGCAGGAGATGCACACTTTGTGCAATTTAGAGATGTCAGTTTGGCCAACTGCATGTCTTTGGACTGCCAGAGGAAACTGGAAATCTATGCAAACAAATTTCCAACCCTGAATGTGCAATGACATTATGAAGCCCTAATCTACGTAATATGGATGAGAAATTCATTTAGATATGTCATACTAATTCAGTACAGTACTGTGACCACTGTCAGTAGCTATGGATTATACTGTAGATGAGAAGAACACATTGTTGGAAAATGATCGTGTTTACTGTTTTTTGAAACCTCTATGAGTTAAAATAAAATGAGCTGTACCCATAGGCAGATTCCCTTGAGAATATACTATGATTAATGATGCTGTCAACAAGTGTTTTGTGTTGGTTCGTACCCAAGTTCATAAACAGCTGCTGCACGCCAAAGAAATTCAGAAAATTTGGTGATGCTCTGGGTTAGTATAAAAACTAAACAGGAACATTTAAGTAAGGGGAAAATCAGTTTAATTTACATTTTTGTTAAGTTTTTCAAGTGAACTAAATGTACATTACCAGTCAAAAATCTGGACATACCTACTGAAAATCATTTGTTTTTCAACAAGATAAGCTCAGGTCGGGGTTTTGCAGTAAATATCATCTTGTGATCAAGGAAAGATATGGAGTGCAGGGACAGATGACCTGAACCTCCACAATCTCCCAACCTCAACTCTATAAAGCTGGTTTGGGAAGAATCGTATTGAAGAGTAAGCATATTGTAGCCAACTTGTGCCTAGAACTTGTGGAAACTCCTTCAGGACTCTTGGAGAAGCATTCCAAATGGCTACACTTGGAAGCTGTTTGAAAGAATGAGTATAGTCTGCAGTTCTGTCATTCAGAAGCATTGTTGAAACATTGTTGCAACATTTGACATGTATTACTTCATTGGCTTGAGGTCTTTTACTAAAGGGTGAATAACAGCTAAAAAACGCCAAATACATTAAAAGCAGGTATGACCAAATTTTGACTGGTATTGTATGTTATCGTATTCTTGGTTGTTCTTTGTCTACTCTGACTTTCTAAGAAACTGAGAAATACTTTAATATCATTTGGTCTTTTTATTCAGTTATGGCAGAGCATCCCATAAATAGCTTCAGCATCTCTGTTAGCTCATTAAGATGATACACAATGATAATGATATTATACATTCTGCAGTGACCTTATTTTTAAAGACTAAAGGCTTTGTGTACAAAGCAGATGGTGGTTGACTCATGATTAACATGTCAAGAAAAAATGTTATGTGTGAAATTGTATTTGATCAAATGAGGAACATCTGCAATTC
Source organism: Hyperopisus bebe (assembly GCA_026777045.1). Classification (NCBI taxonomy): domain Eukaryota; kingdom Metazoa; phylum Chordata; class Actinopteri; order Osteoglossiformes; family Mormyridae; genus Hyperopisus; species Hyperopisus bebe. Next base: position 24,879,972 of record JAODJW010000001.1, read on the forward strand.
GAGATGGGTAATACTGCACTTGAATTTTTCATGTAGTAGATCATTGCAGTTTGTACCGTATACTGTGTTGTGGAAATTTCACTGCCAAAAGCAATGTTGTTAGTCCCCGTAGTAAAATTTTGGCTAGCATAGGTTGAATTAACATGCCAGCAATGTTGTAATTTTTAATAAAGGGGACCATATAGTATTGTATTTGATGAAGTCCTGAATAATTAGGTATTAAAACACCAAAATTCCTCATTAGTTGTTTTATTTGTTATACTTGGAGCATTTACATCCGATGCCAGGGTATTTTTCTTTGTTACTCAAATACTGCCCAATTACAAAGAGTCATTGACACACTCCATGGCTTTTTTGCATTTCCATCCAGGGCACCAATGCTCAAGCTAAGTAGTACAGCTTGTAAGATCCATGCCCATTTTCCAGAGGACTAACGAAAGTAGTTGCACGTTGGCATTAATAGTTCCTGTACAGATAAAAGCTCTTGTCTGTCTGTGAACATCAATTAAATTCCACCTCAGTCGCCTTTGAAATGAGAATGGAGACAAGCCATTTCAGGCCTCGGTGGGAGAAAATCTTATTTTCTTTGTTAGAGTGGATCGGGGGAAACCACATGAATCAGAGATGACAGTAAAGCATTTGGCCTTTTTCACATCTTTTGTAGAGTGATAAACAGTCAGACAATCTGAGACCACTAATGGAATCTCTCTCTTTAATTGGCCTAACAGTAGTTATTAATTAGTAATAAAAGTATATTAAGTCACAGAGCAGTTCAAGATTAGCTTACAATGCACTACTGTCATCAGTTTATTAAATGAATTTGAAGCCTTTTTTAGTAGCACAGATTTTACAGAGTGTAAATAATATAATTTAAACAGTACAGTGGTTCAGTGGGTAGCATTACATCCCTGCACAGGTTTCTGTTACTGGTTGTGTCTGTACAGGTATGTACATATTGGATTTGCATGCTCTCTCTGTATTTCAGCAAAAAAAAATATGATGACGGCCAAGGCTAGTGCTTGCATGGGGGCTGGTGGTAGGATTTGCTGACTGAGTTGGGCAGAGTTGTGATATTAAAAGTTCTTTTTAATTTTACTGCTGCTCAGCAGCAGAACGATAGATTTTTGGGACATTGAGCACCATCCGCGGGTGTCAGAGAGCTACTGTCAATTTGCGGGAGACTCCCAGAACTCTGGGAGAGGTGGAATGTCTGCGTAATACAAAAAAATATATGAAAAGATAAACAAAATCAGTAAGATTAACAATTAAAATAAAACAATAGAATAAGACAATGAAAACAAAAAGCGATGATATCAGTAGCGTTATGCCCAGCAGGCAGTTTATGTCAGCAGGACGTACAGTGAAAAGTGAAGGAGCTTCTTTTAAATTTATATTTTGAAATTAGCTTTGAAAATGAATATGTTTGGAGCGGACTGCGTGGTTACACAATGGTTAGTACTGCAGCTGTATAGAGCCATGGGTTCGACTCCCAACCCTGGCTCTGCATTCTCCCCGGGTGTGGGCTGGTTTCCTCCTGCACTCCGAAAACCTGGGATTAAGTGACCTGGTGTCTCTGAATCAGCCATAATGTTCAATATGTGCCCTGAGCTGAAATCCTACCCAGGAAACCCCCCCCGGTGTGTGTTTTCTGGGATAGACTCCAGCCTCACTGCGACCCTGAACAGGACAGTTATAGATTTCTGAATTAATTAATCCTCCCTGAAAGTGCACATGCACATGTTTTTAGAACAAACAAGATGCCACAGAGCACCGTAAAACACTCTGATTTACCATTAACATTTACATAATGTTCTCAACTTTGCAATTCTGCTAAAGTTGTGCTTACTTAAAAAATAAAAAATGCATCTTTCAAAAACAACACTCCGCTTTTGGTATACAGTAGACCAGGAAGCAGGAAGATAATCCCTCGCTAAGACTAAACATAACAGGATTGTTCACATGCTAATATTTGTATTTGTCCATTCTGACTGGTTTTGTAAATCATGAGTTACAGTAGTTGGTTGGTTTGTTGACAACTTCCCTGAAGCTAAAAAGTCAATGAAAATAAATAAAACGACAAATTCAAGTTAAAAAGTTTGTCCAAAAATATTTCTGTTTGCTTGAGCTTATAGGTTTTTTTAAGGCTTGGAATAATTGCAGTTTTGGGTGTAACAAAATATCTGGTCATATGTATTAATATCCACTCAAAAACGGAGTGAATTCTGAAATGATAAAGTATACAAAGGACACAAACCTGCTTGGAGCAGAGATTTTACAAGTTTCTTTTGCAAACATGTCCCACACTGTCATTCAAGGGATAGCTGGGCAAAAATATCATAAATTTCGTAAATATCGTAAATTATATATCATATAAATATAAAACGTTGACTGAATTGCAACGACTAATGTAACATTTCTTCTGTAGCTAGTTTGTACATCTTTTCCATAATTGACAGTATATGGTCTCAAAGTCGATGGTTCAGAAATAAATAAAAGAAAACTGTGTTCATATAAAATTTACTTTTTATTTTACAGCATTAATAATATGGAGGATTTATGTGGGTTTTGGAAGAGTAAAGAGAAGGACTGACTAACCAAGCAAATTAATCTATAGCTGTTTAGTATAAAATTATACAACTCAAGAGGAAATCCATCAGGTCCGGGACGTTTCACTCTGTGCATAATTCCCCTAGGAAATGAGAAATGGTCTTTTAATTACACATTTTGCTTAACACTGATGGCAGGAATTTACAGTGGAGAAAGAAGGAGCTGAAGGATTTATGCAACATGAAGTGTATCAGTCACTGAAATTAGTATTTATTGCATGCAGACCAACAGCCATGCAAAGTGGGGCTGTAATTTGTGAGATTAAGGGGGAGGCCGATGATTCTGACTGCCTAGCAGTTTGCTCACTGGGATTTAGCTGCCATAAAATGTGTGGCTGAATTAAAATTTCACTGTGTGCCACTGGTGAACTCACTGTGTTCCATTCAGCTTCCACAGCGAAAAGCTATTCACACAGCAGTATTGAGCTGGGAATTATACATATCCATTATTCATCCTTGTAATAATAATAGAAGCTCAGATATTTTATGCATTGTCTCCTTTGATGCCGTATAATATGATATGATTTGGCTGCTTATTTAGCTGTAACTCATGATGTGGGATCCGTACTAATAAAGGAAATGAATAAATTCTTCATCCAAAAGTCATGGCAGAATTTACCAGGGCAGACAGATTAGAGAAGACTATTGGCTGACGGGGAAAAACCATTTCAAGGTGTACAGGGGGAACTGGCATACTCCCTAGCTATTGGACTGAAGACCCACTATGCATCGGACTTGTGTCTTCCTCTTAACACCCCCCATGTGACTTTGACATTGGGAGGAGTTTGTGAATAATGCGTCAACAACACTTCAATCACTCAATCAATCGATCAGTGGGTAGCACTGTTGTCAAATGCTTCCAGGCTTTACAGGCTGTGCCTCCGTTCAGTGAGTATGGAGTTTGTAATTTCATCCTGTGTTGCACAAGTTTCATGCTGGCACTTTGGTTTTCTCCATCATTTCCTCCAGCCCAAAGACATGTATTTAGGGTAATTTGTCTCAGACTTTCCCATAGCGTATAATGTATGCGTGTCCTGTGATGGACCAACATCCTATCCTGTGGTTAGAAGATGGACAGACATATTTTGAGGACGGTCCCAATCGATCACCACAATCACACTCCCAGCTCACTGGACTAACAGCTGTTGTTAGTCTCCTTGTAATTGCCTTGAGTATACATCTGGCAGGACTGCTTTAGTCGGTGACAGGTATTGTTATGGCGTGTCTGACTACTACAGTACATGCTCATCTGCCCCCTTTATCTCTGATTGCTTGAATCTCCTTGTGTGTAGTTTGTGTGCCTGATTTGCCCCATATCTGACCCGGTACAAGTGTTGATCCCAGCCCCCTTCTGAGTGTGCGTGTGTGCAACTCCTAGGTCCTCACAAACACCTGCCTTTCCCCTTTCTCCCCAGGACAGTTTCTCTGGATTTCCCACTTCTGCTTCTGACCCCATTCCCAGTTTTTTCTGTTTGCTCCACGTTTGCGTCTTCTGTACCTGACCTGTATCATGAAACATACAGAATAACAAATAAAATCACCATGGAGGAGCTGATTCTGGCTTGAAGTCAGCTAGAACTGATAATAATTTCCAGAAGAAGCAATCATATGTCATGATGGGCTTATCAGTGTTATGTACTCGTTTTGGAAAAATAAATTCCAAAAGGATCAAGTGTAACCTTGGATACAGGAATAGGAACAACTTAATTTATTTAAACTTTCCTTAGCCTGAGGAATGACTACCCAGCTAGAATTCCCTAGAATGTTTCCTGGGGCAATATGATCTTTACATCATTTAATAATTTAGATGATTTAGCTCTTTGTAATGCCTCATTGGCAAGTTGTGATAAGTCAAGTAAATGGACATCTGCATCATTTACAAAATCAAACAAAAATATTAGATGAATGATATTAAACTGAAAAAAAAAAGTTTTGGTGTTTCTGGGTCTCCATCCATCTATCTTCTATACCAGCTTGTGCTAAGCAAGATTGCAGAGCCTATGGGCACAAGGCAGGGAATGACCCAGGATGGGGTGCCAAGGCAAGGAATGACCCAGGATGGGGTGCCAAGGCAGGGAATGACCCAGGATGGGGTGCCAAGGCAGGGAATGACCCAGGACGTGGTGCAAAGGCAGGAAATTACCCAGAATGGGGTGCC
>JAODJW010000001.1:24905795-24956627 GCA_026777045.1 Hyperopisus bebe
CCTTGCCAGCGACCTCAGAAATTCCCATGCTCTCCCAATCTGTCTACTGACTTCATAGGAAGAGTCACCAGAAACATGATTGTTGCTGCTACTGTAAGTGAACCTCTCAACGAGGTTAACATTCTCTTTGTAGACGGACATACTGCTGACGGCTGTGGCCAAGAGGTCAGTAAAGGTCTGGATCTTTGTTTTCATCCAGGACACTCAGAAACCAAGACACTTACACTCCTTGTTCAGTCTCTGGAGAGCTTCGGTCTTAGCCTGTTGGCCATACCATCATCAGCAAAGCCAAGATCAGTAAATCTTTCCACATCAACAGATTCCCACAGTGGCTGGACCTCATGGCCTTGCCCAACACCCAATCCATGCAAGCACTGAACAGAGTAGGTGCATGAACACACTCCTAGAGTCCACTGGGAAGAACACAGAGGTATATAGGCCAGCCATGACGCCAAGCAACTTCAGAGGGATCCGGCGAGGTGTCAGGATGTCCCTCAGGGCAGCTTGGTCAACTGAATGAGTGAATTGGACAGTAAGTACGATCATGATTGGCATGAATGCTTTACAAGAATTGACAAAGGGTGCAAAGAAATCCTGCCGATATTTGCGTTTACGCTTGATGAAAACCCTCAATGCCACAATACAGTCAATGGTAGACTTCTTAGGTGTTAAACCAGACTGCTCTGGTCGCTGATAGGTGAGCAAGTGATCACGGATCCTGTTGAGGGTGATCCTAACAAGGACCTCACCTGGCATTGAGAGGAGTGTTATCCCCTTGTAGTTTCCACAATTAAAGCGAACACCCTTCCCTTTTGAGACAGGGACAAGAAGTTTCGTCATTGTTTGTCTTTTTTTTTTTATGGCTGGATTGCCAATTCTGGTATCAACCCCCAAATTTTTCCCTGTAAATTGGAGGCGTGCTTGCAGAGCCGGATGCAGTTTAACATCATACCCATTGAGCCACTCTCTACAGTAACAGGGCCAAACCAAATAAGCTGAAGAAGCCTCTTTCATTGTGTACAGTGAGACGAGAATAAAATTCTGAATGAGGCCATCTAATTGATTAAATGAGGACTAATGACCTTATGTCCATTATCTGGCCTAAGGTATCTATTTCTAGAGCTCAAATGACTTTGATGTATGTTTTTATTGAGTTTAATTATATTTTTACTGACCCATTCCTCAGAATCTCACTTCAAAAAAATCATTGCTTTGTGATAAATTGTGTTGCGATGTCCTCCACAAGGGCTTTTGTTTAAAAATAAATTAAATTAAAACAAGCCCCCTTTTTACCACAGCTCAAGACATTTAAACGGGCTTCTTCAAGGGTATCTGCTGATCACAATCATTCCAAGTCGCAGTGTATTATGGGGCGGATTGTTATAAGTCGCCAATTTCTGTGGCCACTGATGCATAGCAGGTGTTGTGATAAAGCAAAGTGTTGTTATTGACATCGATAAACATGTAGAGTATATTTAAATCATAGTAGGAACGACTTGGGTCGCTGGTTGTTCACACAACTGACAAGGCAAAACATCAGACAATGGACCGTCTTTCTACATGGAGGCAGAATCAAGGAAGCACTGTTTCCGATGTAACAGAGTAATGTTAGAGTTAGATGTACCGACATCACATTTTCTAGCATCCCACAATGGTTGAAAATGTGTTCCAGACATTTGTATTCTGGTAGTTGTCAAGGTCTAAATTGGCATTGGAGATCACTTTGCAACACAAGGAATGATAACAAAAATAAGAAGTAATTGATTGTGAAGGTGGAAACAAAGGCATGACTTTTAAATCCCTCATTTAAACAGCACAGCCCCTGCCCATACAGACTAACTCCAGTTCCAACACTCAGTCCCACATTTACTAAAAGCAGAATAGCAACCCCACACAAATGTGATTTATTTTCAGATTCCCTTTTTGCCTGATGGTTCCTCCAGGGTGGTCGACGCACATGTGCCACCCCAATGCAGCAGATCTAGAATGAAGATGTGAAATGTTTTTTTGAGTCTACATTCAACCAACAGTGCAGGGCTGTTTCCTGGGACACATGCGAGGGCTGTTTAAATGTGCAAACACTACAGACAGGCAGATTTTACCTCTGCACAAACAGGAGCTTCTAAGGGACAAAGTCTCTGAGGCCTAGATTGTCTTAACAAGACGCAACAGTATTTATATCTGTATTCATCATTAGATGGATTAACTTTAAGTACCCCATAGTTAATATTTTTTCAAGTATTAATGTTACAAAGTATCACAGACCATAAAAACTGCTTTGATTAATGTTTATGCCTTAGCTTAATACTTTATGAAAGAACTTCTAATTAAAACCATAAAAAAATATTTCTGAAGTTATTAGTCACGATTGAGGTACAAATTTATGATCTTTTATCTTTTTATTTTTAATCTTTTGCGTATTTGTGCGCTGCTGCCTGTAAGTGAAATAACCTGTGAACGTGCATTGTTACTATGTCCATTAAATAACAGTGAAATACTATTGGTCAGTTTCATAATCGCTTTCCACTGCCTCAAGATAGCAATGCACCAACAATGTACTGGACTCATTTGCTATTTAAACGACGTGGGTGCTGGACAGGAAAATGACAATTGCATCACGCTTTGTACTGGGTGTAACATAGGGCCCACTGTATTTTTACTGACATATCTAGTCAGAGGTAATGATTCTGACAAAGGAAAGAATTAAAGTTTATTAATTATTTAAACATTATTATTATTATTAGGGAGAGAAAAACACTACACATGTACATTAAATTAAATTAGATTTTTACGTCTAAATTATTTATCCCTAAATGGAAGCTGAAATAATAGCTAATATTGAAATATATATGATCAATTGAGAAAAAACTGTGCAGATGCATTTTTTCTACATTAATCTAGTAATCTTTCTTTAAAATTTCCATAATTTCTCATAAAAACCTCAAGTTCATGTTTTATGTAAATGTTACGTCAGATCATAGGATAATTACTGCTATTTAAATTACAGAAGTTTCCATTACAAAAGTTGGAGCTCACTGTGAGTTTACAAGACTCTAGATATGTACTGTAATACATTGTAGTGATATGGATGATGGTGAATATCAGTACTCTAAGGTTATGAATTATGACTGGTGTTCAACCACAGTGATGCAAATAAGGCAAGACCAGAGTTGTCAAGATTAGAGAGTGCAGCTGGTCTGTAGCATCCATCCATTTTCTAAAACTGCTTATTCAGTGAAGGCCTGGACTCCATCCCAGGAAGCATAAGGCGTGAGGCAAGGGAGGCTCTGGACAGGACATCAGCCCATAACAGGGCGCACATACATAATTTAGAGACACAAATGCTTCTAAAGCATGTCTTTGATGTCTTTCGAGTACGGGAGGGAACCCACATGATCACAAGGGGAACATAAGCAGTGACCTAGACTGATGCAGAGCCGCTATCCACTGAGCCAGGAAATACATAGGGGTGGGGTTACAAAGGTACAGGTCCCCGACTGAAAGCTGATTGGCCCCCGGAGTGTCTCTCCGGGCCCCTCTTATACCCCCCCAGAATCCGAGAATCACTCTTCTAACTAAACCACCATCCTGACTAACAACATACTTTCATCTTAGAGTTACATAGAATTATAGAATAATGATGTATAGTATTGTATGATTATTTTAAAATATTCACTAATGTGTAAATTGTTCAATAATAAAACAAAAGATTACTGAATCACAATTGTGAGAATTGTAATTTCCTAGTAACTCGTTCTCTCTCCATCCTCTCATCCATCGTCTTCCAGCAACATATCCAGTATTGGGTCATGGAGAAACACAAATCAATATGTAAAACATGCATTCATTTGTATGTGCGCATGTGCAGTTTTGTTGAGCATCAACACCAAACAGTACGCAAGTGTGATGTAACCACCCTAGGCTGTGCAGAACAGACCTCGGTTGTTTTTTTTTATGTTCCTCGCAAGAGTTAAGGTCTGCTATAATCGTTTTCCTTAATATTTCATTAATATTCCATAATATGTTTTTCAGGATTCTCTTTGTGTACTGAATACTTTTCTTTGTTTACACTATGTGTAGTGTCTTTGCACCTTGTCTATGTTACAATAGGTTTATCTGTGCTCTCTGTACATTGTTGCTGTGCACACAAGATTTTCCCTCTGGGATCAATAAAGTTCATCTAATTCTAATCTAATCCAATCTACTTCTGTGTTTTATCAAAAGGGGCAATAATGCAATTTGACTTTAGAAATTTATTGTTGTGTTTGGTGTGATAGAGAGATAGATATAACTCTAAATAGCAACACTGATCACTGATTAGATCAGTTGTCTCCAACCTTTTTTAACAGTGTGAGCTACTTTAACAGGGAAAATAATCTGGGGACCTACAGAGTTGCCACAGTATCTTCTGCAGAACAGAGGATGGGGGGTGGGGGGGTGGGATCTTGGACTGTCTTGGCAATCAGCCTGCTGATTATGATCAACTAGTTGGTGTCTACTCAATTAGATGAATCTTCCAGCCGAAATGGCACCAAAGCAGCAGAAGTAAGACAGTAGCAGATACTACTGGGACTGGTACACCAGTCAGGTAAATTTGAAGTAACGCTGCCCCCAAATTTGCTAACTATCATTAATGAAGATTACCATACCACTGCAGATAAACATGGATAAGGACACTGAATCATATCTCTAGTCAAACCCCCTGATATTTTTTACAAGACCTCTTCTTCCAAATTACAGAAAAAATCTTGATGCTGGATGCAAGAAAACCGAACAGCATAAAACATGCCATCGACAAAGAGTCAAGCTTTTATTAATACACTGAAGCTTTTATAAAATATTTTAACAGTCTATGCCATTACAACGCAATAACCTCAATGGGGTCAAATATTAGTATCGATGTGACGAAAAATGCAAAAATGAACATCCCTTTACATTTTGAGAATAACACACATTACAGTACATACTCCCACCCTAGTAACATTCTTAAATGTAACTTTTACTGCTCTAAGTATGAGAAATATTCCGCGTCTTGTTCAAAGCACCACACAATAGGAGTGGCCATTTCTTGGGCCAAAGGTGCCAAGGCCATCTGGAAGGCTGTGTGGGTTACAGTGAGTAGTGGCCGAGGCATGGCTCACAGATCTGAAAGACTGATGTTTCCAGAGGGCTGAGTTCGGCCAAACTCCAGGCTCAGAGGTCCTGCTGAACGCAGCCCCACCAACTGGACCAGCAGGTCACCTAGCATTCAGTAAACCAACCTAGACAGGTGCAGGTTACAACTAGCCAAAGCTACTTTCACGAAAGCTTTCAAAATCACTTTAAATGTGTTAAACTATAAATAAATCACTGATAACCAATGCACTCAGTGTCCACTTTGTTAGGTACCTCTATATAGGATCAGATCGGAGTGCTTTTTGTCTTCAGAATCTTGTTTGCAGTGATCGTACCTTCAAGTTGGAGTGTAGTACATTCACAGGTATCCTATTTCCTGTTACCGTTAACGAGTCTGGCTGTTCTCCTCCAACCTCGTTAACAAGGTGTTTTCAAAGAAAGAACTGTAGGGCGTGATAATCACACAGCCTGGCTGCTGTAGTGCTTAGTCACACAATAGCAAGCAGGTGTACTTAATAAACTGGCCACTGAATGCAGGTCTGCATGATATTCATAAATAAATGTAATATAAAGAATGTCAAAATGCGACGAACACCCTTGGAACGACATCATTTTACATTTGGCATGTAAAGTTTTTTTTCCCTCCAAAGAGTTAACATATTCTAATGAAATAAAGGTTCCCTGACAAATATCTTTGCATGACAAATACAGCATTCTATTCTTCCTGCACCAAAAAAAAAGAGTATACTGGCTAATTTCCATGGCAAATATTTAATTTCCTATGTACAATAATGCAATGCATGTGGCTTCAGACATAAAAAAAAAACCTTAATTCAATGACCTTGTACTTTTGTAGGCATCTTTCATTGTTAGGATTTCATATGTAATGCATTTGTTATGCAGATAATCTGGGTGGGTTGCAGAGTATATTATTTGACATTCTGTAACACTATAAAAATAAACAACATCTATGTGAATCAATCCCTATATCTGCATCAGCGATCAATATAATTCTCATCTTTGGTTTTCCATTCTGTTCACCTGAATCTGCACAAGTTAACGATGCAGAAAAAAAGTGAATGCAACAATGGAATGAGATGGAATGGGAGCGGAGCATAATGAAGAGACGGCAATGTTTCTCAAAACCTAAAAGCTGGACCCGTTACAAAACGGAATGTACAACGTTTAACATTACATGTAACGTAGTACAAACCTACACCTCCCAGAAACTAAAGCAAGTTGCTTCTTATCATAGTCTCAAGTCTGTTTCATCGCTACATATAATTACCTGGCAATATTTACTTCAATATTTTGTTTAAAAATAATAATAATAAAAAAAACAACCTAAATCTCTGTAAAGTCTGGATTCATTTCCACACACAGTGCATGTTACCTTTAGTAAGCATCTCAGTGCATTTGTTAAATGTGCATTCAGCCAGATTCCATAACATGGCTTGAAAAAACACAACTATTTAAGCAGATGGGCCTTGACCTGGTAAAATGAAGCCATACACATTTTAAAAACATACTTCCACATTAAAGTTAAGCCTCCTTTTAATGGAGATTTCTCACAGACTTTAGCAGATTCATTTCTGTGTAATGAGAAAACACCCCTAGAAAATGAACAGGAGAACTACTCTGAACACAGTCTGCCTTCAAACTATGCGGCTATTAAGCAATTGAATAGATACCTATTCATTAAGGCTTATAAAAAGAAAGAGAATGATAAAACAAAGCCTATAAACCACAAGAACAAAGCAGGACAGCTCTAATTGTGACCCTTGTGCAGTCTCCTAATTCAGAAAAGCAGGTGTAGTAGGACTAGTTAGGTAGCATTGCCCCCAAGTTTCTGCAGATAAATGAGCTTCTCATGAACGGTGCACCACGGGTGAAGCTCAATCATCCTGCAGGCATTCAGAAGCGATTCTAGAGTGGCGAAGTTTCTTAGCACACAGCAAAATGTAAAAACTGAGCAGGAACCAACTTGGGTTTTATAAATTCCCCTCCCCTATTTACAGTTTCACAAAAAAAGGGGGGTTGTGGCTTTCATAAGGTACAAAAGATGAAATCGATCAAATTTCTAAATAACAGGGGGCAGGCTGACAGTAGATCTCATCATAATATAAAAAGACTTTCAAGTATCATGTTACTAAACCTCAGATTGAAATGGATCCCTGAGTTAATCCACTTTCTTGTCCGTGATGCTCTTGTTGGTTTCCTCTGACGTGTCCAGCAACGCGGGCCTTCCCTGGCCCTCGTCCTCTTCATCCTCATCTTCCTCATCTTCTTCATCCCGCTTGAGGTCCTCAGTGCCGTCATCGGCTGCAGAGGCGGTGCACAGGACGTAGCACATGAGGCTGATGACGGCCACGGGAAGCCCAAACAGGAAGCAGCCCAGGATGGGGGAACTACTGAACACAGACTAGAGAAAGAAGAGAAGAGATTTATGCCCCAAACAATACTACATATACAAACCTCACGCAACACTATAAATCTATACCACATCTGTACCCCACACTAAGCTACAAATCTATACTATATGTAAGAGTTAATGAGGGTGGTTGACCAATCTTTGAGTGTTAACCTGGATATATCAGCTAATGACTGGTGATGTTTAATGTTTTTATGGTGGGACCCTATACATATACAGGTACATATTTTTTTGAGAATGGCTAATTAAGTTTTGTGTTCTGTGTGGTCTCACAGACTGATATTGCCCTCTTTTAGGTAATACCTTGGGGTGTGTGGCCTTGAATTTAGAAGTAGTCCTGATTGGGCACTATTCTGACAACCCATCAGGTATCTATTCATTAACTATGATAATTAGATTGGTTTGTCTTTATAAACAACTGATTGCACTACTGAAAACAAACGTTAATGATGGCCCAGTGCTGAAAAAGAATGCAAGCAGTTAGAACTTGGACCCAGTCTTCATTATTTCCATTGTACTGCATTACCAATGAAGCAAAGGTATCAATCATCTGAGAAGGCAGAGTGTTTAAAGTCTTTTTTCCTGTATGACAATGACTACCCATCATGCTTTCTGAAAGTGGGGCCACCTTTACTGCAAAAAGTAACATTTACCTTTAGAAGCAATAGTCTGAACAATCTGCAAGGTTCTACGCACTACAGGAAGCTCATGATAAAAGCAACTAGGTAACAAAAAAAATGGCAAAGAATGTGCAGCTGTGCCTTCGTGTCAGGCGTAATTTTTCCCATGCGGACGAATCTCACAGCATGTTGTTCACATACCTGCACGGTGGATTTGGCATCGTACGCTAGTCTCTTTACTCTCTGAATCACTCCGTCTCCCCCGTGTCCCTGTTCAGAACAAAGGCTGGTGTTACAGAATTGTAAAAACTTCTCATAATGCTGCACTGAACACGGTGATCCTGTTAAATGTCCCTTCATATTTTCATGGTAAATTTACTTCTACCGGAAAAACATCCACAGCGAATCAGGAGTACGCGACCGTACAGTGTACTGTGAATGCTGCCAGACAAACATGTTTCCATGTCATAAATTCACCAGGCTAATGGTTTCGTCATAGCATTTAATTCTGAAATGAGTTGCCAGTGAAATGAACCTTCTACATCTATAGACCCATGACAGAGCTGAAAATAAACCATAGCTTGAGACAGAAACTAATTTAATGGCAATGTTATTTTAACCTTTCTGCACACTCATGACACCTTGAATCAATGGCAGAAATCCTGGAAGATGTTATTTATACATAACGGCAGTACACTGTACTGTAAGTCCATATCCATTATATTAATGCTTATCGAAAATCACCGATACCGTTCATTAGATAAGCAGTTACAGAAAAGGGGATTGACTGATGGATGGATAGATGGATGGATGGATGCCGACCTCAGCAGTCCCATCCAGCACACTGTTGATGAAGTGGAGCAGCTCTTCCAGTGTGCTGACAGGCTTCTTGGGGAGGAAGTACTGCTCACTGGTGGCGTTCAGCATGATGATGGAGGGAACCGAGATCTCACTGGCCAATAGGAAAATACAGGCTAATAATTAACCATTCCACCATTCTTTTATATGCACTGCTTATTAAATACTTTGTTCACAAAAACTGGTTTAAGTATAAATTCAAATGGATTTGATACAGGCACGGACATATCGCAAAATTAACATTGGGTTAATAGGAGTCACTTCATATGTCATTTAACCTGACAACTGGAAAGACAGACGCTGCAGGTTTACAGTAGCTGAACACACACATTTAGACAGTAAATAGACATTTATACATTCATAGATTAATTTACAGGCAACTGAGAGCTGACACAGACTCACCCCATAATAAGGCTGTTAATATACTCGTTACCATCCATGTGGCCAAATTGAACATCCCTGGAAAAGAAAGCCCCCATTTAATTACAGATAACTCCTGGAGCACGGACACAGACAAAATCAAATAACTGTGAGAAAGTTCTATTTGACAGTTATCAGCCTGGGAATCCAGCAGTATGAAAGTGACTGATTTAGCTAAATAAATAGTGTAGATTCTGAGACTTATTCATGATTCACACCACACAGAAATATAGTTACTATACCAATTTGAAACCTAAGACTTTCAATACAGCTAATATTTACTTAGCCAATCCCACATTTACATAAATCTTAACTTCTTATTCTTGTCACCATTTAAGTCATAGTAAAATACCATACTCCGCAGAAAATAACGAGTTACAAGGCCACTGGATTGTTAAAGGTGTCATTTGCATGCCTAGAATTATGTACTACACATTTTGTAAGACAAACAAAACCACGTTATTATAATCCACTTTAAATGAACACAGGCGTTCCACAGAAAGCCACCACTGCCAAACTGCAGCTTTATGTACCATATCTCCAGGCATAACTCAAAGGACCCAGAAAACCAACAAAAGCTGTAAATCAGAATTACAGTCCGTGTCTGTACGTTTGCCAGCATCGAGACCAGCAAACTTCAGATATTCTGGGCAGGTCTTTGATTGCGCTTTCATGCAAGTAGCCAATCTGCGAATTTACTTTCTGCAGAGCTAACTTGGTACTGGAATCAAAGAGCTCTTTCATTTATCATGTTTAAATCAGTGATCCAAAACCAAAAACGAATTATATTCAGTTCAGTAGTAAATAATTTATTTTGCATCATATCTTGCTCTTTTTATTGCATTATTCTGTAAAACGAGGTGTTACGGGAGCCCATCTGTCATGTTATTGCAGAAAAGCCAGCAGTATACATATGAAACACACACTCTATTGCAAAGACAAGCACATGACCTTGGACAAGTGAAATACTACCTGTTTCAGAAGTTATTAGCTCACATTTAGAATGTGAATGTGGGTGGAGGTATTCCTTAACTGCGCTATAAATTTCTCTCTATATTTAATGGCATGCTGCCATTCAAGATCAGGTACGACGTTACGGTGAGCGCTATAATCACTACCCCCATCATTTGAAGAGAGCAACCCTAGGGTAGGTCACATGGAAAATATACCGTATTCCAGCTCTTCATGCCCCCACACAGTCAGGAATCACATTAAACACAGTGTTCACCCTGCCTGCTTTCCATAGATTGTTTAAATAAATACAGAGACTCTAATGGTAAACTCCTTGTGGGTGGAGATTTTGACACATTAGGTCATTCTCTGCAATGGTGGACAGCTTGTAAATCTGACATCCAAGACAGACCACCCAGTTCGGAGAGCTGCGTTTCAGGTGTATGGCATTCAGTAAGCAGAGGTGGGGGAATGGTATGGCGGTCCAGGCTTTGGATTTCAGATGGGAAGTTTCAGCAAGGCCCGGTTCCTGAAACACAGCTATCCGAATTGGGTGGTCTGTCCAAGTTTCCTGGATGTCAGGAAATGTGTATCACCAAACATCACATACTTAAGTCTGACACAAGCGTGTCAACGGTGAGATCTACAGGCAGTGCTGCAACAAATATTCAAGATATTCAAAAAAGTTTGATATAAATTAAAGATTTGAGAAATTCATATGCAGTTCATATTCTGACCATGACGTGGCTCCAGCATAGCTCTTCTCGCAATTAACACACACAAAACATGTGAGTAAACATAAAAGATGGCAGGTATGAGTCAAGACGGTCCACGAGAGCACCCAAAAAGCTCCACAGCATGGGAGCAATTTCACAATGTTGATAAGGATAATGTTGTGCAGATAAACAAATATCCGAGACAAAAATATTTGTATATTTGGCTGATTTATTAAAATATCCCCTAGTTGCAGCCAAATCTTCTCTTTGCACTGGGTAAACTGGCCAGATGGCTGCGATACCTTATCTCTCAGCTGAACTATGGACTTCAGCAGTGCAACTTAAATCAAGAATGCTTGCCGTGTGATTCTATTACATCACAATTTACTCATATTTTAAAAACTGTTAAAATACAGGCACCGACGCTGTTCATCTGATATACAAACTCTCTCTCTCTCATTATATTATATATATATATATATATAGAACAGAAAAAAGAGTGTTTCTTTTCAAAGCCCTTTTCATGTGTCTACTCAAGAGAAGAGCCCATTCTTTAAAAAATAATCATGCCGATACTTCATGGTGACCTAGTTGGCAGTATTGAAAATGGTAGGCAGCGGGATCGTTAAAACTGAAAATGTTCCAGACTGATGTATACAGACCGTATCCCTAGCAGGTCAATTAGAAAACAATCAGTGAGACTCACCTGTTGTAATGATCTCGGTATTCAGTTGCTACTCTTTGAACCAGATTCTTTAACCTTTTAATGGAAAATGGATAAATTACAAATCAAACAACTGAGGCTATAATGAATTGGTATCTATCAAATGGCTCTTTGCCTGTATATATAGTAAATTCTAATAGCGTTTTTTTTTCAATTTGAAAATGAGAGTGAAATTGAAGGAGTGAATTACCTGATGCTGTCTTCAGTTGGGTTCTTCTCATCAATGATCACTATTGCTACCAATTTGCCTGTTGTAAAAAGTTTGACTTGAAACAAATCAACGTAATTTCAAGACTATTTGATTATGACAATACCATTGTTATCCTCTTTATAACTCTGCTAATAAATCACCATATTGATAAATTATCTATTCAGTCTGAGCATCTATTGGTATGCTACACAGCTTAACATTAACAAAACTAACGGGTTTTGACATTAAGTTTATTACAACTACAGCTGGTACCAAAACAGTGGACTATGAACTTAGCCGGTAGGTTTTAAACCCTGTCACCACAACCTAGAAATGTCTCAAATGGACCCACGCAGAATAATAGCCCAGTTACCCAAAGTATAGTGTGCAGGACAGCCAGACAGGAAACAGCTGTCTGAATGAATTTAATTACCCATAATTATTCCCTCATTCCAGTGAATATTAGGCTCCCTTACTGCAGCATTATGGAAAAAACCCACCGTTAGTGGATGCTCTCCTGTGTCCCTAGTCTCTGGTCTGCTTGGAACTCTTGCCCAATCCATACCTTTAATCTTACCATTGGGCACAGTGATGCAATTGCAGCTTCCCTTTATAAGCTCATGAAAAATGTAACATCAGATGTGGGTGTGACTGATGGGGTCACCAGATACAGAGACAACAACCAAAGCTAAACCTTTATGAATTAGGTCTCATTGCAGTACATTTAAGCTCCAAACTCAAGTCGTCAGCAGTTTTTCTTCCTGTCCATCAACAAAAATTTAGCAGATGCATCGAACCCCGTCCTGAGGTTCTTCAAGTTCTTACAAGGGCCTCGACAGTATGAAACTGGGCTCAAAAGCTACCTTTGCACATTTCTGGATTGAGCCCCTTTGACTGTAAGGTGTGTGGCTGTGTTGGCATGTCACTGCAGCCGAAGTACCTGTATCTCCAAGATCATAGAGGGTGTACCCATCGATGGGCAGGTAACTCAGAAAACGCTCCCTGGATACCCAGGAGGAGAGGCTCCCATCCGCATATTCTGAGAAAAGGAGATGCACCAATATCTGATCTTATTACCATAGGAACACAGAAGACCCAAGCAAAAAACTTCACAGATGCACCATAAGTCAGCAAATCATCAAAGACCCCAAGCAGACCACACATGGCATGCTACTAAACTTACAGGAACCACAACTAGTACATACTGTAGATATTTTTAAATATACATATGTATATATGCATACATAGACATACACGCACACTCTTCATTCTGGGTATGCAATTACTCTCAACCACAGTCTTGTGTCTTCCCTCAAGATGGAAAATGTTCACAAAAAGTTTGACCCTAGGATAAATAAGCAGAACAGAGGAGCAAAATGTTCTACAATTTTAGAATGCATGAATCGTCAAAGAAACCACACTCGACCAAAATGTTAAAACCATACAACAAGAACAGTCTGGGGGGGAAAAAAAAATAAAATAAAAAAAAAATCACTGGGCTAGATGTGCTTGGTTTTCATGTAGCAACCTGCTTCAGAGACACATTTACTTGTAAACATTAGGCTACTGAGAAATTTAATATTTTCATTGAGAAGCACTGTAACAAGCGACTGCTTGACAGCATGCCTCCGTAGAAGTCACTTCCTGCGGTTATAAAGTACACAAGGATCTATGCTAAACATAACCAATGACCAAAAAGGGCACACTACTCTAATCCACTCTGGCGCATTTCCAACACTGACCCTTGTCCAACTCACACAAGTTCTACCGCATCACTGCCGGGAACAAGCTACAGAGCACCACCATAGACACAATTACCAAATTCATGTACTGAACTGTCAGCAGGATATTACCATTTAGCCGATAGTCACTAGTCTTGTTTACTGACAAATAATTATCTGAAACAACTTAAGATGTTCTCTATATAAATTGGCAAAAATCTGATTCAATAAGACTAATTATGAGACCTGAACCAGCATCATTCAACATCTATTTTCAAAACAGAAGCTACCTGCTGAGGCTGATGGTGTGTGGCACAGTGGGTTAGGATGTGCCTGTGATCGGAAGGTTGCTGGTACAAATCCCAGGGCCCCTGGGCATGACCCTTAACCCCCAATTGCTCCAGATGTGCTGGAAGCTGGTTGACTTCCGTGCTGTGACCCCACTCTAAACTTGGCCTCACCTCATTGGCTCCCAGTGGGCGCCATGGAAAGCAAGATAGGGCAGGCAAAAATGCAATTTCCCAAAGGAGTCAATAAAGAATCACTATTCTACTCATATTCTTTTCTATTTTATTGGCATCGTATACCTCAAATTATGAAGCAAGCAATGGATCTTGTTAAGATAATTCAATCTGGTATTATGGTTCTATACTATGACAAGAAAAGCATTTGGTAGAACCATCCGCTTCTTCATCCTCCACCAAACTCTCAGATGGTTACCTGAAACCTGACAGCATTGATATTGGGAAAATCACAACTTCCTCCAAAACCTTGCTGAGAAAGACATCAGGCCAAGCTCTGAACAGAAAAAAACCCACAGAAAGGGATTATTTTATTCTATGAAACTGATTTCCTGCAGGGCTGATCCCCAACTACCTGTCTACAGCCAAGTCATCGTTCGGGGATAAGCAGGAATACTACTACCCAGCTGATGGGTTTAAATCCAGGGCGTTGGTGGGGGCAAGACACTCCAAGTGTCTTGTGGAAAAGTTGTGGAGTGAAAATAAGCAGGAAGGGGAAATAGCAAAGGGGAACTGCCCATAACATGTAACATGTACCACTGAGGAAGCCCACTACCACTGAGGAAGCCCACCACCACTGAGGGATTCAAGATAATTCCAGAATAGACAGCAACAAAAGTTGCACAGTTACCACTGAACATTTCTCTCACTCACATTTTATTTTTATGTATATATAAAATAAATTCATTATTATTTATTTTATAATTTGTTTTACTTTCCCTTGTTAACAGGAAATGATGCAATTTTGAAAGGCAACTGTTTAACTGGTAAAGCATGAGCACAGTCCAACAAAGTCTAATATTAATACAAAGCCTGATATTGCAACATTCAATTGTAAAACTTTTACATATTGTAAAATTCATTTATACACAGTTATCTCTTGGCTTCATTTTATAACCACACAATTAGACTTTCTTCCTGGGTGCTCTCTCTCTACAGATATGAGATAAATGACAGTGCTTCATCGTTGAGTCACTGAGTTTGCTCCAAATATCCTAATGAACTGCGCTGCCCACCTGGGCTCAATTTATGACTGGATCATTACTGCTATACACCTAAGACTTCCACTGTGCAAATCTACCAACGATACAGATGCATATACTCAGTGTCATCTATTAGGGACCTCGCCGTAGTACCAGGTGGGTCCCCCTGCTGTCTACAGAACCACTTCAGGGGTCGACAATCTGTGCACTCAGATAAGCTTTTCTTCCCGGCACTTTTGTACAGAGCTATTATTTTTGTACTTGTGACCTTCCTGTTAGCTTTAACAAGTCTGGCCATTCTCCACTGACCCCCCCTCATAACAAGGTGTTTTCAGCCACAGAACTGCTGATGACAGTCACCCCATTCTCTGTCAACTCTTGACACTCTGGCGTGTGAAAATCCCAGGATTGTGGCTGCCTCCAAAATGCCAGAAGCACCAGGTCGGCAACAAACATCACAGCATATTTAAACACACTTAGATTATGTGTTCTAATGTTTAGCCACAAAGGAAGTGAACCTCATGACCCCATTTTGTGTGCTGTACATATTCAGACATGGAGCAGGCTGTGCGCATTAATGAGCAGGAGGACCTGACAAACTGCCCACTCGCTGTTCATTGGTTATTTGCTACAGATGCATGGGGCAGTACTTTTTTCTCATATTGTCATAGTGAAGCACCTTAATCTGTATTTGTGTTGTGTGTCTAATCTGTATTTACCAGTGGCCAGAAAGTTACATTGACATTGTAAATATGCATTGTAAAATGTCATTAGTTAGGGAGCGAGAAGTGAACCAACAAGAAACCGAGTCCATGAATTTGTGGATGGTGAGCGACCAGCCCATAAAGTTTAACTTTAAATGCAGAAAACGGCAGCTGACCTTAAAGTAGCGTGGGGTCTACCACATCTAAAATTGTCTTTGCAGCATTTTTCAATTCCTGCCCATTTTCATGGTGGCTGTTTACAGAATGTCCCTAGGTCTTTATAGCACATGTTCTTCATCAAGTGGTTTATTAAACATTGCATAATTATACAATAATATCTGGAACCGTAAGTGATTCAAAAGGTGTAACGGCAGTTTTGGGATGGTCAACTTGATCTTAATCCCTACAGCAATGCTTGCCTGCCCTGGTCACAGTGAATGCAGAATGATAGGCGGAAATTCATAATGAGACAGAAAGGTGTACAGTAGAAACCCAGCTATGAATTTGGTGGAATACCCCACCCACGGGAAAGCTGCATCGCTCCGGCAAAACTGGTGTGATGTGGCAGACATTACGGATCGATATCCTCTCTGGGGCTACCTCAGTCTATGTCCAACCGATGAGGCGAGATGCTGGAAAAATTGGAATATGGCCATTGTGTCATAGAGGCTCAAGGGACTGCAAGACACTGTATTTTCCGCACAGACTAAAGGTTTCTTTGCAACCACATAGCTTCCTGACTCAGTGTTTCAGACACTGCTTCCTTGCCGGTGCAGCAGAGACTTGCATGCGTGCAGGGCAGATACGAATCTTAGAGACGTTGTATGAAACTGACTTACATGGCAGGATGCTTGCTATTTATACATCTACTTATATGTTTTGAGTGCCTTTTAATTTTGTTACATGTTACAGATGGGTTGGTATGGGTTAATTGGGTTTTCACGCCATGCAAGCAGTCAGGGCTATATGTATGGCAAAAGCTAAGATATGCATAAAATTTTATTATTAAAAAAAAAATAACCCAAGAAGATAAAAACTTAAATCCCAAAGTCAGCAATGAAGAGGTACCCAACCGTTATAAGAATAAGGTGTTTCACACTGGCTTTTGTTAAAAATCTAGACTTTAGGAAAAACATCTTCAATAGAATTAAAACAGTGGCCAAGGGCATTGACATGTGGGGAATACAGTCATCTTGACTGTAACTGGGCGTCACAGGTGAGAAATCCAGTGTAATCGCCAGAGTTTAAAAAAAAAAAAAACACAAGAAATATTCTATTTTCTAAGCAGAACATTCTGTATCCTCCCAGCCCGTCTTGGACTGTCGATGCAACCACGCTTCTCAATTTCAGTGATTGAACTATTCAGATGTTTGGAATGGATGAATGGATGGCACTAATCAGACTGCAATGTCGCGCGGGGCAGCTCCATGTCCACAGAAATTCACTCATTACCCTGCGGAGTGTGCCTTTAACGCGACAGAACAGTCAAGCCCTTACAGGATGTGGGAATCACGAAGCTGCCACGCGGTCAGCCGCAGCTCAGAACAGTTGTTCTGGTCTAGTGAAAGAAATAAAACGCTTATATAGACATGATCAAAGAGGGAGGAGAAAAACGTGTTAGACATTTTCATGCTGTTAAGCTGAGATGGCCGCTTCTCTTTGTTGAATGCACCGTAAGCAGGAGTATTGACAGGCAAAACCCCAGACTGCATGGTCATGCGGGAGGAACGAACCACGCTGCCCCGTTAACACTGCTGAAGAAGTCAGGAACCTACTGTAGAAACACCGAGTTTTCACACTGTGCATGTAGAGCTGTCACAATTACTCAAACTCAATTACTCAATTATTAAGAAGTATCGATTTAAAATTTTCCTTCTCGATTACTCGTGGAGGATGGGAGATGGCGCATACTGGATGAAGGTGAAAATAATCAGTTGTGTGGAAACACTTCACATTAAAAGTGAAGTTGCAGAAAATAATAAATATCACCACAGCACGACTGCAACACAAGTACATTTTTCAAGAACACAATTGGGTTTGATTGACTTGCCCAATAATGCGAGGTTAGCCATAGATATGTGCCATTTAACCTCTCGGAGTAGCCAAGTCTGCCTTTGTCATCACTTTGACTTTAAATCACTTTGATTAATTTACTTTCCACAGCTCCTATATGTCAAAATAATCACCCCTAAAATAAAGGTTAGCCGTAACTTAGCTGCATCTTACATAATACAGTACATATAAACCATATAGTATAATTTTTTGTGAACATACTGTGCATTTTCAAATATGGTTCAATCCTACTGAAGTTCTTGCAATATTTAAGAGTTGAAAATTAACTATATAGCCAAATAGAACTTATTATCTACCAACATAGTATATCAGATAAGTTGGTGGAATTGCCTTTAGACGTGCTAACTAATACAAAGCAGAGCCAATAAATCACTCGCCTTTGCTCAATATTGTATCTATCAAATGCAACATATTTCCATACAGTGGAAGACAAATTATGGTTATGGTTCGCTTTTCTCCTCTTTGTTAGTTTTCTTTAATTTCCCACCAACGCATTGCATTATGAATGATTATGATTGTCTTGGAGACATGCAGAGCTCATGCAAAAGCGGTAAACTTTTTGTTTTGATTTTGTTTTGTTTAACATATACTAGATAATGCTGCAACAGAACGACCATTAAAATCGCAAAACTTGCTCAATTTTGTTTCCTATATAATGACCAAAAATACTGTAGTGCAATTTATTCATGGTTTGAACCCAGCAGACTATTGAGGTCCGTGCAATGTGACAGTTGCATGCCCACAAAATGCCATGTCAATATTAACACCACACATTGTGCAAGCCGAGTACTGAGGGCGGCCCAGTGGTGCAACAGGTCATGCTGCCACTGCACATCCTGTGTGCGAAGCTTGCATGTTCACCCATGTGGGTGTGGCTTTTTGGCGGATTCTGCAGTTTCCAAAGACATGTAACTTGATTGCCCAAACTGACCACATGTATTAATTAAAAAACAAACTAGTAATAACCTGAGGAATAAGAAGTTAAAACACATAGATGGCAATAAAAAGATTATTTAAAAATCTATAAAATTCTAAAGAGGTGCTTTACATTGGCTTTTGTTAAATTCTATAACAGTCAGAAACGTAAAGAACAAAGAGCAGTGTTTTACTGTGGTTTTACCCTTCATATTATGCATATCTTGTCTAAATTTGTGATAAAGACACTATGAATATTCACGTATGTAGAAAGACCAACAGATTACAGAACAATAGGCTTAGCATTACACCAGCACATAAATGATAATTACACCTCATGCCCAGTGATTTCAGCTTAAAATAATGACTAAAAATATCTTACCCACTTTTCTAATGAAGCAGTATTTAAAAATGTATTTCACCGCTAATACCCTGCGGAGGGGGAGGTACACTACAGGAAAAAACAAACCTCCAGGGACAGACCGCAGGCCCGTAAACATTTGTGTGAACTGCAAGCTGGCATCTTGTAAGTGACTGGAGACTCACCATCGTACACAAAGTGGCCCCCATCTTTAAAGACCAGAACAGCGGGTACCTCGTTCAAAGTCACTGTCTGGGAGGAAAACATAAATTATATTATATTCATTCATTTATATACACACACACACACACACACACACACACACACACACACACAACTCTATTTTGAAACAAATCTGCATTTTTAAATCCCGGTTTAATCCTGTGCAGCAGGTTGCTCCCAGGTTAAAAATGTCTAACACAGCAGTAGAGAAGAATAAGGTAAAGACTGGGAACAATCAGAAACCAGCCAAGTAAAGGGCGGAAGCGACATACTACTAGTGCTAAAACAGTTGAGAACCACAGACCTGCAGTACATGTACTGCCACAGAACATAACTGCGTTGTAAGTAAATACACTCAAGACAAAAATTTAAAATCACCACACAGAATGTTTGAATTCAGTTTCAATATATTATTTATTCCAGGATTCCTGCCTTAGATGACAGATTGCATGGAGAGATCTGCGTGTGTCATAGCTGTTGGTTCTGCAGACACAGGCCTACCTCAGGCAGGACGTCCTCCAAGGCTGAGAAGAAGTAGGTGTGCACAATCAGCTCTGAGGCCATTTCTGTGTACTTGTCCTAAAATACATCAGGCCAATTGCATTAGATTCCACCCAGTAGCCATAAGACTCTACACTGAGGCTTGTAAATTCTGCTCATGCCGTTTTTAAATTTCTGGTTAATGTATGTATATATACTGGAAATTTACTTTAGGATAAAATTTATCCATCCATCCACCCATCCACCAATCCATCCATCCATATACATCAGGGATTGGGCACATCCCATAGAAGAAATCAAGCGCAAACACTTTTCATCTTTTGAAAGAATAAATTAAGGTGAATCACCTTTTTAAGGTAGGGGGTGGATGCGATTTTTGTTGCCAAAAAACACTTATTTTTATCATTTGTGGTTTTCAGCTGATTTCAGGAATGTTTCATTCAAAATGACTAATGGCACACACAAGTTAAAAACTAATGAACATGGCCTAATTAGAAAATGTTTTACTTTAAGGTTTTCTTCATTAGGACATCATTAGGCCGGTCGAGCCATAGACCTCATCGGTCATTATCATAACAAGAAACATCATAACCCAGATTAAAACCATCCACAAAGTGTCATGCCGATGTAAAGGTCTTTACATCGGCATGACACTAAAGAACCTTCTAGAAACCAGACCTGTGTGATACCTTGAGAGGTGACACCCCTCCGATGTAGACAAATAGGACATCATGTCTTCTCAGGACATGTTCAAACATCTGCTTGCTGGGTAGGGATCGGACAACTGGGCTGGATGGAGTAAAACAAACCTCAGCATTAGAAAAGAGGCTTAAATCCATTAATAGACAGGAAATCTGGACATGTACTGCTGGTGCCACCATGTGGTCTCTTCCAGGAAAAGCAGAAGAGTTGGATAATAAACTTGAGGTCTTTGGCTGTAAAATTACTCAGTTATGTTGAAATTCAGAACTGCAAACTGAAAAGCAACAATCTTCACAGCCCATGTGCGCTAAAACTGTACCAGCATATTACAGCACATATTTTTCACCTTTAAAAATATAAAATTGTATTGTATATTATATATATATATACTTGGCATCATCCAAAACATTATTTATCATCATCATGTTTCAGTTAACTGAGATCTTGAATGTTTGTCACAAAAAAGAATATGCACCCTCTCCTTGTTCTGCGACGTAACAACGCATTATGTAAAAACACCACACTATGTAACGACAAAAAAAAAAGTGAAAGATTTATCACATAATGCGATGTTACTACATAATGTGACCATCATATCTGCAAATGGCCGTTAACAGAGCTAGTCGCTTATAATGACGCATTATAATAACACCACATTATGTAACAGCTTGACAAAAACTGTAACACATTTTCATCAGATAAATATAGCGAAATTTAGGGAAATTTTCAGGGGTGCATTTCCAAAACGCTTTGCGATGCTAGGTACTTTGTTATCTCATCCTTAAGATCATTCATTGAATAATCTGTCACAGGGACACAGAGACAAATGGATCACAAAAACATGTTGATGCTCTTTTTTTGATAATGAAATAATAATGATATTAATGATAAGCTAATGTTGCAGAACAAAATTATAATGTAGGCTCTAAATGTTATACTTTGTTGAGATATTACATAATGCATTGTTATTACATAATGCATTGTTACAGATGCGTAACAATATGTAATGACACCATATTATGTGATGAAAAAATTGGTCATGTTTTGTCAAGTTATTACATAATGTGTTGTTACAAGTCACTACCTTCATTAGCAATCATTCGTAAATACGATGGTAAAAAAAACAATTCTGACCAATGTGCACCATTACAGCATACTTTTTACACCCAAAAACAACACACAACGGTATGAGAGTATCAATGAAGTGTACGAGAATTTCATATAAATGAAATTGCAGCAACCAGCGATTTGCAGCCTGATTTGCAGTCGCGGTTACACCTGGGTTACAATGATTTTCACTTAGGTGAGCATTTCGCTTAATGACCTGGTTGTTGGAACAGAACTTGGTCACTAAATGAGGAGAGGGTGTAGTTACATATGTAGGGATACATCTTAAGAAATCCCCAGCCTTCCTTTAGAGAAAAAAGAATCTTAGATAAATTCCAGTTAGTAAGGTGACACATAAACGTAGTTCATCAACCTCAAACACTATCCACCAAATTTCCATTTAAATGAATATTACATTTTTGTCCACCTATCCCACTTCCAACCACTAATCCAGGAAATTGGCACAGTAAGCCTACTGCCTATCCCAAACAGCCCAGGAGCTAATCATAGAATTTTATTTTTGTCAATAAAACTACAAGTTCCTTTAAGACAATTTGGTGACAGTCATGGATTTGTTGACACCTTTCAGGAACAGTTTGTAAATTAGTGAGATTTCAGATTGAATTGAAGTGCACGCCCTTTCCTTAACGAACAAGGGTGCATAAAAATTAAAATTTGTGCATGATTCTGTAATATTGCTGATGTGAAAATTTTAAGCTTGTTGATAATCACAGTTCTTAAATAGCAATAATTTGTGAAAATTCACAGAGCTTGAAAAGCCTGCTGTGGTTTTGGTCCTGTCCAGCAGTAAAATTACATAACCTTTCTGTACCTTTATCTGTAGAGCTCCCTTCCCCCCCGAAACAGCAGAACTTGTTAAAACAACTCGTTAACCACTTTGCAACCTACTGCCATATTTAAGTTACCTCTGCTGATATGACAGATAAGACATTTATTTAATTAGTAACAAAAACTACAAAATAAGAGTGGGAAGAGGATATGGAAAAAAACGATACATCCTGAAGGTCAGGTAACGTCTGAGATGATACATCAGGAGTAAGGAGATGCCTTTACCCCGCCAGCCTGTTGGCGAACTCAATAATGGCATCCTTGGTTCTGGGCCCCTTGTAGTTGTAGGATGCTTCCCCCTTTATTCTAGGTGAGAAAATAAGAGAAAATCAGGCACCTGCATGGAGAAATTAGTACTAAATGTATGCTTGACACATTACGGTTTCATGGGAGCCATAGATTGCACATCATTTCCATTCACACGAACACTATCAAAACGAATGACATGAGGAAAAAATAATAATAATCATCTGGACCATGCTGTTTACGGATAATTTAACAGCGTTTGCAGCCAGAGTGTTGACTCAGAAGACATTCATATAAAATTAAATGACCTTTCCCCTCCTGATGAAGCAGAGAACATAATGAACAAACGAATGAACGTAATCAGGATCTCAGAGGGAAAAAGAAAGACGGCAGCAAAGCACAAAGCACGCTTCGAAAACTGATAGGAATGCAGTTACATCATACCATTTGTCAAGGATACATCCATATACAAAAAACACCCAATGAACAGAGAACATAGACAGTCTACACCCTCTAAGGCTTTGTTACCAATCTGTCCCAGGGTGCTACTACATTAGTAGGCTGGTATTCAGTGAACTGCTCTCGGATACTAGACTGGATTATCTTAAGATAATAATCTTAAATCAGTACATACTGCCCTCTGTAAGCAATGTATGTAGTGTATAGTGTGTAAATGAATACTAGTAAAAGTTTAAAAAAAAAACAACAACATAGCTACTTGTTAAACAACCCAACCTAAATGTGAATTTATGTTATAAACAGACACTGGGAGAAGCCAGTAATATATACAACAAAAACATAAGGTCAAGAAAAATTAGGTCTGGGAGCCTAAAAGTAAACAAAAACTTGGTATTTGTAAACACAAACAACATTAGTTCGCCATAATGCCAGCCTGGTTCCCCCTGGGCAAATAACATTAGCAGTTCAGTCCCTTAGCAACAAAGCTCAGAGGTGATTATCTCAAGCGGCAGACTGATTCAGGATATCTACCGGGAGTCGGACAAACAAGCTGACGAAAAAAAAATTATCCCTTGACTGAGACATTAACACAGTGCCACATTCTGATAGAAAAATCTTTAAAGGTGTTTGAGCATTTGCTCAGTAGCTCCCTAGTGAGACGCAATGACCATAAAGCAACATGTCTGCTGTTTTTAATGGGCATTATGCCAAACAAAAATAAATTTTATTGATACTCACAGTTTTATTGTGGGGTAACCCCTCACTCCAAAATCTGAAGCAACACCTATGAAATATTCAAATAATGTTTTTTTAAATGAATGTAAATAAGGTTGAAAGTCAGTAATGTACAAACAGTCTTAATTCAGATGGTGTTACAGAATACTGATAGATTTGCCCCTCAAAGAGGAACAGTGCAGAAAACCGATTTCTGCAAGTATTAACAACGTAGGAGTGTGAGATGCTGTTCCGGTCACCGACGGCTTACCTGTGAACGCGGTGGCGTCCATCTTTCCTACTCGTACCGGCGACCCAGATCGTTTCAGCTCTGCCCCAACATCATGCCACACCGGCTCCAGCTTTTTACAGTAACCGCACCATGGTGCGTAGAACTGGAAGACACACTCCCTCAGGTCAGGCAATACAACCACTGTTTACCCCTCAGAGTCACCCAACTCATCCTTTCTGATTTATACACAGTCAGAATTCCTCTTTTCAATCTCTTTACTGTACACTGCTTTTTTTTTTTAAGTCGTACATTTCATGAGATGTGAGCTTGCCTACATGTATATAGACTGAGCCGTACAATAGTTGCTGCAGAAATGTACTGTAATGTCTGGCAGTGTGACCATCCCAGCCTCACACGCATCTCCCAGTCTCATTCTCACACCTAAACATCAAAGCAATTACGCATCTTAATCCGACATACACGCAATTCTACGCAAGACCTGTCTGTTGGATTGGAACTCAGTCAAATTTGTAACAGGTTGTATTATTTAAATATAACTATTTGACCTGAACTACGCTGCCCTACAAAGGCAAAACGCAGTGACTATGCTGACAGTGAAACTGAGAAAAATCGTGTTTTACCTTGTTTTTAGTGTCACATTTGTACTTACTGTAATTTTCACACTTTTTCTTCAAAACCGAGCACAGCTGAACTAAGATATCTTGTCACAGGATTAAACAGAGCCTGAGAGACCCAAGTTCTATAATAACTCAATACTGACAAAATATGCAGTTACCGCTTTGCCTTTGTATGACAGTATGAGAGCAGTTTAATATAAATTTAAATCAGTGCAGTTCAGCTTGTTCAGCCTAAGTAATATTTAGGTAGGAAATACTGCAGAAGACTCACTGCACACTGATACGTACTTCCGTTGACGCTCGTCTTGTTATGAGCACATTTGTATCATAACTGTAAATGTAAATGAATGACACCTGTGTGGTTACGTGTACCTGATAATCTCTGTGCTAGGGTCTGCCTGAATTTTTCTCTCAATGTCAGCACTAGCTTATCTCCACTCTTTGGAGATTTGGAAACAGCCCTGTACACAGCCCCTGGGATAAACCCTGGATGCTTTTGCTAAAGACGCCAAAGCCTCCAGTAAGGGAAGATCTGAACGGCCCGACTAGGCGATAGTGGAAATGGGGTTTACACAACTTGAAACGCAGAGGTTCGTTAGTGTGTGCACATGGAGTACTTACATCCACCAACCAAACATCGTCGTTTTTTATATCTTTGAACCTGAGGAAACAAAATATTTAAACCTGTAACACTGAGAAACTGAAGAACTTTCATTCACATTGCTTACAGTGACAGATGCTCTGTATATAAAATGCTGGTACAAATTATAGGTAGTTTAATGTTCCTCAAAAATGCCTTGGAGGCAGCTTAGAAACACACGGAGTTTAAATATATGGATTAGACTGCAAATCACATAACTCATGAGCCGCATGAAGAATATGGACATACACGGCAAACAAACAAATTAATTAAGAAAAATGTTCATAGCTTCGTGCATAAGTGAAATACACTGATAATGGTACAATGCCAACAAAGACATGACAGAAGTACTGACAAAAACAGAAAATCACATTACTTTGCAAAGCACAAAATTGTCGGTCATTAACTCAGCATCACTTACGAGCCATCGAGTTCTTCCACAAATGCAAATACGGCTGTACTCCACAAGCATACTGTAATAAAAAAGTGAAACATGGGAAACCCGCGTCAGTTTCAAGTCACCAGCAATGGGAGTGATGTTACTGCTGTCAACATCGGTCCGGCCGCCTCACATTACAAACGCTCAGCGACGAGCAAACCCCAGAAACAGCACGGCAATTAGATGGCACGCTTGCAAATTAGCAAAATGAAAGTAAAGGTCCTACCAGCGGAAAGCAGAAAGGCTTTCCCGCCTGCCATCTTTTCGGCTTAAGCTGCAGAGCAGGAAACGCAGCCGTCAATGTACGCTGTACTGCGCGTGCGCGCACCGACGAGGAACCCCACGTGACAGAGGAGATGACAGTGCGGCGGCTAGTTCGTAGGGCTCGTGGGCTCAGTCAAGCTATGGCCAGTCAAAACAGGCATAAAAACTTACTACTTACACGGTGGGCAGCATTGTGTCAAAATCTTATCTAAAAAGTGTGTTTGATGATTAGATTGATACACACTGCTTGGCCAAAAAAGTCACGATATGAATTTAAATCGGCAAGAACAGCCGACTATTCAATCATCATTACAACTCAGTAACGTTATGTAGCAATAACGTTAAATCAGCTCAGTACCTGAATCTACTGAATGGAAAGCTTATCCTATCAAAGGATTTTTTTCTTTCCTAACGGCAAGGGAATGTTCCAGGACAATAATGCCGAGATTCATCACTCTTGAATTGCCAAAGAGTGGTTCGGGGAGAATGAGGAATCAGTTTCACATGTAAATTAGTCACCACAGATTCCTGACCTTATGTCCATTGGAAGTCTTTGAGATGTACTGAAGAAGACTTTACAGAGTGGTTCAACTCACCTATCATCAATACCAGAACTCAACAAAAAATTAATGCAAATCTGAATGAAAAAAAAAATGTTGAGATGTTGCATAAACGTGGAAACAATGCATTGACGAATGTGCACCATCATCAACGCGAAATATTAAAGTATGTGACTTTTTTTTGGCCAGGCAGTGTATAATTGACTACTAGAATTTACTGTTTACATTTAACTAGAATGGATAAGCTTCTGGAAGTTTAATGGATAGATATTTTCATTAAGTTTCAAAAAGTTCAAAACAAGTTCATTGATCCTAAATGACATTTCGCCTTACATCCATTGTCATCAGAGAGACAAAATGGAAACCTGCGATATGACCCTGAATGGTGTTCTCACTTTGGAGTCTATTTCCACATGACATGCTGTAATTTGTGATGGATTCCATGTGTGTCAGCTACCATCACAACAAAAAATGAAATGGAGTTACAAAAACCATGAATGTCAAATTCGCAAATCTGGAGAGGAGACTGTAATTTCGCCAATTTACATATTCAAAGGCCTCAGGAAAATGCTGGGGCCGCTGAATCTGTCTCAGTATCCATGCCCCTTCTACACCCTGGTACCCATTTCTCATGTCTGCAGGATGGTCATGAGATTGCCGATTGGAATCTTTTTAAGGATGAAGAAGAAAGACTTTGGATAGCCTGCAGGGGTCAGTTTGATAGAGCTTTTCTTTGTCGTTCGCATTCATACATTACAGCTGTATTCAGTGACACAGTCCGTGTTTGTCAAATGCATGCATTGTCTTTACTTGGAATCCCTTCATAGCCTCCATGGTATCGGTAGACAGTGTTTTAGTTGGAACTGTGTTTTGCATTTTGCATGGTGGTTATACTGTATCTCCACATCTCCAGGGTCAGGGTTTGAAGTTTCATTGCTGGCTCTGCATGTGAGAATTTGCATGTTCCCCCTGGGTCTATACAGATTACCTCTGTGTATTCTTTTTTTTCTCCTAGAGTCCAGTTAGATGAATTAGCACCTCAAAATTGCCCATAGTATAGCTCTGTGATAGACTGGCTTCCCATTCAATGTATCCCTTGTCTTGTGCCCTAAGTATCTTGGGTTAGGCTCCAGGCCCAGGCTGAACTGGATTGCAATTTGACCCTGGACCTTGGGATCCCCAATGGCGCCACAACAAATGTAGTCCTGTGTAGTCCTGCTCCAGTTCACTGTGACGCTTTAGTAGTACTTATAAAAGAATAATATTCTATCAATATCAGTTATTTGAATTGTTTTGAAAGATGTAATTGAATGATTAAAATCTGGCTTTCTGTACACTGCGTTAGTAGGATGAACCCCTAATCCATGTCAGGTGGGACACTGTGAGCTACAACTGGGTTTGAAAACTACCATTTTAACCATTTCAAATAAAAGGACCCAGATATCACTTACGCACTTAATTCATGCTGTGTGCTGATTGGTCAGTCTCCTATAATCACACATCACTAATGTTAATGTGATGAATCTTTCAATCAAGGAAAGAAAGGTGCCCTTCAGTTTTAAAGTCGTTTGTAAAACCTGAAGTAACTCATAGTGTCCCTGATATGGATTGGGTGGTCACCCTATGTCCTATAGTCTCCCGTTTTTCGTATGGAGTTGTTTCACCACAAGGTGGCAGTGTTGCAACACATTATGAAGTCCTGTTTAAAACCACTACAGACAACGCAGTTGAGATCCAGTGAAGCGCCAAACGGAAATGTTTGTGCAGTAGTTCAGGTCGTCGTCATTCCTGTCCTAAAGTTAGAACTGAAAAATCCACTGTATTTTTACAAAGCCACAGAAGAAAAAATGTAATGCTTAAACAACCAAAGGGGTTTTTATTATAAATTTAAGGTGTTACACATTATAGCATTTGAAAAAGGACTCGGTATTATAAAGCATTTTATACATGACAGTTCTCAAAAATCATTAAAAAATTTCCATAGTACAAAATATAACGAACGTTGCAATGGTGAATAGGAGGGATTTTGTGGTTCATTTCACTTCATTTTCATCACAAAAATTTAATATGTACTTTGAACATAATTCTGAAGATACTGTACATCAAAGCAGCAATATTAGCTTGGTATGCTTGTAAATACTGTATCTAGGAAAAAAATAAATAGGACACTTCACATTACAATACATTAAATTCAATGCTAAAAACAAATTTTAACTTGTAATACTTATAAGTTTCTTTGTGGTCCAGTCTTCCATAAGATTATGACTGGATCACCCATAGGGACTAGATATTCTGTCTGATCTTCGACCCGATTGGCTACAAAAAGCAGACAATATGGCAGAT
The DNA here is from genome assembly GCA_026777045.1 of Hyperopisus bebe. NCBI lineage: Eukaryota > Metazoa > Chordata > Actinopteri > Osteoglossiformes > Mormyridae > Hyperopisus > Hyperopisus bebe. The sequence goes on from JAODJW010000001.1 coordinate 24,935,015, forward strand.
TACATGTTAGAAGCTCCTGTACAATTCAGAAATCAACTAGTGGCTAAAGTCCATTCACCATTTGTGTGTTTCTCGTATTCAACAGTTCAAGAAAAATGGAGCAATTACTCCTAGTTAGACGTTCTCAAATACGCTTTAATGATCTCCACCCTCAGTAAACTGCTCTGTCCAGTTTGTTGCCCGAGAGGAATGAAAAAGCAGGGAGCATCGGGCTGAATAATTTCGTGCACTGAAAAAGAGCAGCCTTTTCTCACGGGTAAGTGAAAGACATGACCGCTTTACTAAACAGAGCCACTGAGAGTGTGCAATCGAGCTCCACCGCCAAGTTTCTAGGGGCATGGTATCCAGGCCGCTGGATGCTGAGAAACAGGTAAGCATTTTGCTGCGATTCACAAAACAAGCTAGCACCGCTCAGCTGAAAGTACGTTCTGACCAGTGAGCCGGTGTGTAATCCTCAGCCATAAGCGTTGTGCAAATTAAATAGCTAATGGTTTGTTTAAAGAAAAAGTCATGCAGTCATGCAGTCATTCTGGGTTCAGCCATGAGATCTGTCCAAGGGACTATCGAGACATGGAACCTTACGTTTAACGTTATATTATAGCTACCTTAACATTATCTACTCAAATGCCTGCTTCCGATGTCTAAACTCCATTTAAAGCCTTCAGTCTTCGAGGAAGTAAAACTATATTTAGCTATCTATATAGCTGCTTGCCACACAGTCTAGCTAAACAGCCCATGCTGTGTTTCCTTTATAGACAAAGAAATGGTCTGTCTTTTCACACAGAGCATGCTAAGCACTCCTACACCCTGACCACCAACAGCTTTTCCTGGGTCCTTCCTTACACAGAAGTTTTGCTTACAAAGGCGTCAGTAAAGACTTCGTTCCCATTCTGTCCCCTAACAAGCAGTGACGCCTTCTCAAAGACTGCAACATTCTCTTAAATGCTAATTGGGTTAATTAAACAAAGCAGCAGCAACTGCTGGACACACCAGAGATTAGCGGTAGGCTTTCCACTTTTCCTAATGCGAAAGACCTTTGTAAGGGATAACCTAGAAATTAGGTCATTCTCCTTAGAGTAAACATGAATGAATGATCTAATCTGCTTCTTCTATAATTGTGCAAGAGTCGAGCTGCTTTAGAAAATCATACAAATTGGTTTCTGCCAGAAAACATATACGTGTGATGCTAGCAGGTCCAGTTATATTTGGGTATGGTCTTCCATTTCTTGTCCATCTCATTAATATTTCTGTCTAAATGAATCATTTAGATTTCTGTCTCTTATGAATAAAAATGACAGGAACGACAAATGATGATACGGTGTCTAGGAGGACATTCGACCTGAAGAAGCACCGCCGGAAGACGTAGTCAAAGGCCGCTGATATGATGTTGGTACTATCCGGGAAGAATAAGTATAGGACCCATTGAACCTTTGATTTTTTGCACATACACCCAAGCTGGCAAGAAAAGTCCTGATTGAAGGTTGAAGTGCTGGTAGATACATCCATAATCCCAGCTTCAGCATTCATCCTTGAGGGTGCCAGCAGTCGTCCCTGGAGCGATCTTGAGTTGGGCTTCATACAAGAAGATAAACACACAACCATGGTAGGGTTAGGCACATACGGGACTCAAAGCACCATATCCACGTTAGGCACGAGGAGAATCAGGCAGGAAGGCACCCCAGTTCGGCCCCTCTGACGTAGTTTTGTCATCAGTCATCCTGGATCTCTCTCCATAAGAACTAGGCACTTCTAAGCAGAGCTTGAAATGTTGAATCCTACTATGGGAAAGATCAGACCGGTGTACAGCACGCGTGTCTGAGGGGGCAAGGTCATCTGTATGTGCAACATGTCACTCCAGGATGTCCGTCTCAAAGGGAACTAGATGGTAGTAAGACAAGTTGGTGACATAAGCCTGTGTGTCATCATCATTGCCACTGTGGTCAGGCTCAGTGGCCGGGAAGTCCCCACCATTCTCAGACCTGGATGAGGGAAGATACAGGCAATGATCACTGCGTCTACATCTGTTATTCAAAATAATTTTACTTTGTACTGTCTCACTAGAGTTTTAAAGAAAATTGGGATAGCATTTTTGATAAACCCTGTCTCTTCTTAGATTAACACTCCTGCTCTACAACAGTTGAGGACATTAAACGGATCCTAAATACTAATAACAGCCACACACAGAACAGAATGCACGGTATGTTAAAAATAATTTTTATGGCCTGACCATCATGACACAAGTATCTTCTCTTTAAATAACTTCTTGTTTATTGGCGGAATGTAAATGTAACATATTCCTAAAGCTGTTTGTCAGTTAGCACAGAAGCACTTTGTCAGTTTCATTGACTAAAGGGAGGATGAACTTTAAGGATCAGGCTTGCTGACCTGTCTAAGCTTTCCAAATATTTATTGCTGATGTATTATGCCTGTTAATGGCATGGGTTTTTAGTTAAGGTGCAGATTCTCATAAGGATAGTCTTTAAATTAAAGTCAAAGTTATGACCATGCAGTGTCCTGTTTCACCTATTTTCAGGACCCTGAATGGAGTCTGACTTGTCACAAACATCTGTGTCACAAACATCCCCTTCATCAGCCTATAAAGCAGGGGCGATTGTAAGATTTGATCTTTAGGGGGCTTCAGTCCTCAGTAGGGTTCTTACTTTCCATTTGAGGCAGGGGCATCCATGACCTTTTGTATGAAATGTTTACGAAAAAACAGGACAACCGCTAAATCAGTTTTGAAAAAGACTTTTTCAGGGGGGCTGAGACAAAATATAAGGTGGCTGTAGCCTCCCCAAATAGGGTTTAAAATCGCCTATGCTTTAAACTCCAAATAAATGCATTCATCATCAGAGAATGGAGCAGGACCTCATTAACATTACATAAAGTTTCTGTGGTGTCCAATCAGAATTCACTTGTTTTTCTTCAGCAATACTACAAAAATGAGTGTATTTATACTTCAGTTATGCAACAAACAGATAAAGATATCTGACAAACTCACACGTTTTACAATGCCTTTATTATGATGCCATTCATGCAGATAATTCAGGTGCAGATTATTTAAAGGGTTCACAAACCTTTTCCCACAACTGAATATTTGGATTAGGCTTTAGATGTCAATTAAATAACACCAGAGTCTTGAGGGAATCCTAATGCTTATGGAGACTCACCGATGGTCTGCAGTCTCTGCAAATAGCTGTCTGTCTTTGCCATGATGGAGACTCTGATCATACAAAATGGTCTCCGTGTTGGCGAGACAAAACCCATTAGACCTCATGATCTCTAAAGAAAAGTGCAAGTTATTTCATCTGCAAGAACTATAATAATCCATGAAAAAGAGAAACCACAACATGATCAATCTATACAATTACAATCCAAATACATTCCTATTATATACATATTTTTGAAATAATGGAAATAGTTCATTTGGTAACACTACTTGATGGGGCACAAATACTTAGTCATAACTCAGTTACTACAGAAGGACATATCAATGAACATATCATGAACAAATAAAGTTACTTGAGTTAAAAGATGTGTCACGATTCACTGAAACACATCAGTATTTCACTTGTTCCTTCACTAGTTCCTTAGAAGTACCTTCAGTAGTTCACAAAGGTTTACAGGATTAACATACAATAACAAATATAGTAACAGCTTGGGATAAAAGATGCTTCATGATTCATTAATGATAAACAAACATGCAATCTGTATTTATCTTGTGTTATTCATTACTTGTTCCTTCAGTAGTTCATAAAGGTTTACATAATTTACAGGTAGGGTAGCAAATATAGTAAGTGCTTAAGATAAAACACGTCACAATTCATTAATGATGAATTAAAATGAGATCAGTATGTGGCTAAGAATTAGTCTGTGGTTAATTAATACATAAGTAACAGCATAATGCCCATCAAATAAAGTGTTACTGTAAGTTTTATTAAATATTTAAAATTTAATTTAATTGTAAAAACTTTACTACTACAACAATTTTAGCATCAAACCAGCTCTCCAGATGCCAGAGTATTTAAAGCATATACTATCATTTCAATGATTTTGTCCTTACATATGAACTCTATTTTGATTGTTATGCAATATGAAAAATAATGTTTGGCAATAATCAGGGCACCAGATAGCAGGAACCAGGTTTGTAAGCAGAAAGTAGAAAACCCAGAAAGCTCTATATGCTTTGGGGAAATGCTTGATCTTTAACAAAATTACAAGCTATGGTTCATTAAGCACGCGCTAAGAAAATAATTCAGCTGCATTATAAATGTTATGCATGTTGGCTCAGTGGGTAGCACTGCTGTCTCAAACCTCTAGGACTGGGGTTGAACTCTCCCTGCTGTGAGAATGTGGAGTCTGTACATTCTCCCCATGCTGTGCTGGTTTCATCTAGGTACTCCTTTTATCTCCCACAGTCCAAAGGCATGCAGTCGGGCTAACTGGTGTCTCTAAATTGTACCACTGTCTTTGTATGAAGCAAAACTGAATCCACAGGTACTTTTGCCCCATTATGAAAAAAAAACATGGCAACAAAGGAGGCTGCGTACCTGATATGTTAACTGTGCTTGGAAAGCATGGCTGGATCTTGTGCACATTGTCGTTCCTCAGTACCTGGTCTAGTGGAGACCGCTCAAAGAAGGTCAACACAACCTCTGACCTGGAATACTGAGTCACAGGAAGCAAGTCTTAGTCATCAGGGTCGGCAACATCACAACGTGGCAGAAATGTGTATGCATGTGTGTGGCTGCAGGGGACAGCTTTTCCATGGTGACCGCCCACATCCTAGGACCCACCTTCCAGGGCATATTGATAGTATTCTTCAGTAGCCTCTCTACTTCATTCAGCTTTGTCTCTATGTCAGTGGCCTCGTTAATCTTCACAAGCCCTAGAGAGATGTAAATTTACAGCATCAACAACACACTGCTCAAAGTCCCAAAGGCCCAGACTGGACATTAGGTAAGGAAACCCCCCATCACTTACTATGGGTAATTTGAATAAAAAAAAAAAAACAAAATCCATATGTTTCTGTTCATTACTCCTTAGCCTCAGCCTAATGATGACAGATGTTCTCAGACTCCCAGAGTCATAAAACTTTAACAAATATATATATTTACCTAGCATAAATGTAGTTATAATACAGCATTACACTGTGTAATAATGCTCCAATCAATGTGAGCCCCGTCCTAAATATGGTCTTCAAACTAGGTGAGGAGTCGGCTATAATGCTGATCCAGCCTACCAGAAACAGGAAGTGACATCACTCTATATAGCCATAGGATTTAAACCAGCAAAACAGCTTATATCTCAAATAGCATATAAATCACATATAATAGACATGTAAATCATTATAAGGTAATATACACTAAGTGCAGTATTGATTCTACATTTGCATAATTAAAAAAATAAGTATTTCAAAAAGCATACACCAAAGTTATTAGAACTTTATTCCAAAATCTTTTTACTGGTAGATTTCTTGTTATGGTACTTTGCTGTAGGGGAGATTAATCACAGAATTTTATCCTTCATTCCTCAGACCTAGGTACAGTCAGGTCAAGGTTTCCTACATAAAATGCTGTGCAAAAGTCTTGGCCAGTAAAATGAAATGTTTAAATGATCTTCATGTTGGCATGAAAATATGATACTATGTCTGTCAAAGTGTGTCAGCTTAGCCATTTCAAAACCTCTCCAAAAGTCACCACGGTATTTTCACTTACCATCCAATACATCCACTTATTTTCTGATTGTGCCACTACTCCTCCATGTTTGGCTAATCAAAATCTCATTGAGTCGTTTAACTAATTAAGTTAATTAATAAATTGAGCTGGCGGTAAAACTGAATGAATGCATGGAATGCCAAAGGTGTCCCTAAGGAGAGGTTTGGAGACTAAAGCTGTGTTCTTCTAGCCATTCAAAAAGAATTTAGTAACTTTTAGAGAACCATTTTTTACTGTTTTACTTATGTGTCACATTGTGTATACGCAAGATTGTATCATCCGCAATGGAGCTAATCAATGAATAAAACTGCAACAAAGCACAGGAAATGAACACAGCAATGAATGTTATTAGGGTTGTGAATGAGCTTTAGGGCATACGGTAGGAACAACAGATGGAAAACAGGATAAAGAACTATCTCTGGCCATGATGCATGACACCTGCCAAACAATTTCATGATGACATCAGAAGTGAAACTCACAGTCAAGCCAGGTCAGAGAATGATGCTGTGATGTTTATTCAACACTGATGTCAACTCACTGACTGTGAGAACAGATGATTAGATTAAGGTCATTATCTTACAATTAAAAAAACATATACAGATCTTACTGACTGGAATGTTATATTGGCTAATAACTACATTCATATTGTGTGTTCACTGTGCATTAAAGTAATTTCAACCGAATACAATAAGCTTTCAAATTTAATATGGGTCATGGAGTTCAGAACTGAAGAAACAAATTACACATCAAGCTAAATTGAAAACACGCCTGCGTGTTACAGCTGCGATCCATCATGGAATCCAGCCCGGTTTCCGTTGGCCTATCCGCACGTCAGCTTTTAAATGCGACTTGTTATAAGGTGAAAGACAGAGAATAGCAACTCTGCCTGAAGTGGGAAGGGAGGCTATTTGGGACAAAACAGTCTGAATCAAGTGTCCAAGTGCAATGATGACCGGTGCAATGATCCCTGCTGTATTAAACTAAAATATGGATAAGACACTAGACTCCTTGTAACAATTTTCCATCTGCAGGTCTATCGCCTCCCTTTAATGTCAAGGCACTTGGAAAGAGTCCCACCAATCAGTAACAGGAACTCACAAGACGTTTTTTAAAATATCCTTCAGGTTTTATATTTTTAGGTAGCAGTGAGGCTGCCCCTGAGCAAGATTTTTTAGACCCTGGTTCTCCTTCAGTCCTACACTAGTGTTTCCCAATTTGGTCCTCAGGTACCCGCAGATGGTCCACATTTTTCCTCCCAGACAGTCCACTTTTTGGAGCAAAAATGTGGATTGTTTGGCAGAGAGCTACAGTAAGGGGGAGCAAAAATGTGGACCCTCTGAAGGTCCCTGAGGACCGGGTTGGGAAACACTGCGTTAGACTATAATATCCTCTTGAGAAGATTAATATTTCTAAAATGCAGCTAACACACAGCTTAGTTTCTATTAGAGAATTCCGGTCAGATGTCAAATGTCACCTGCAGTGCCCATTCTGTTAATCTACATGCTACCTCTGTGACAGAACCAAGACAGACTGCCACTTGGAAAAGGTCTAGAGCGGGACTGATGCAAATTCCTTGCCGAATTGTGACAAAACAGAAGCCATGTTACTTCCTATAGGTAAATTATCATGCTCCTTCACATTCTACCTCATCTCAAGTTTGATGCCTCTCATAGGTTTTTCTATCAAATTTTAAACATTTTCACTTATAAAGATTTTCCATAATAAATCCTTGATCCACTCTACAGATTCTGAAAACTTATTTATGAAATTGTTTTACCATGTATTGACTTTGGTACTGCTCTTTTCTGTGGCGTCCCCATGTATTCATATTACTGTAATCACAGTTACAACAGCTTCCCATCAAAACAGAGAATAGACCATTAAGTGCTCATACTGGCAAAGGGTCCACTCATCTTACCAGCCTCCTTTCTCCTCAAACTTGCACATGTCCTTCTAATTCCAAAGCCAAACTATATACTATAGGCAATTGTACATTTTATGGTCTTTACTTATTAATTGTTTTGCATTTATTTAGCTTTTGTCTAAAGTAATGTACAAGTGAGAATCAGAGAGCAACTGAGGTTAGGTCCCTCGCTCAAGAGGCCAACAATGACATCACTCTACCAGTCACAGGATTTAAACCAGTTACTATCTCATCATGGACATGAGTCTTACCCTGCAGAGGCACATACACATTACATAAAACTCACTGCATCTTTGGAACTGCTTTAAAAAAAATGATCTTCTAGGTGAGTCTATTGATTGTAGCAATTCCAGTCTATTAATTGTAGCAATTTGCCATTTTGGGAAGCAATATGAGACTTTGATAATGAAAAGTAATATAGAAATCAATGCATTTGCTAAGCGCAATGCACATACACAGAACTATTGATTCCAATAAAATCTGTTTTTCAAATTTCCCCCAGTCTGCATCCTCCCTCTACCCTATTTCCTTCCTACAAACCTCTGACTGAATCTTGCAGAGCTGCTTATCCAATAGAGGGTCACAGTGAGCCCAGGGCCCAAACTGGGAAGCACAGGGCAAGAGACAATCGACCCTGCGTAACACTCATTTGAGGGCAATATTCTCAAGTACACAGGTGAAAGTCATACTGTTCAGTATTATGAGAATCAGGCTATGACCTGTATACTGATACCAGCTCAACACACTACAAATCAACCCCTCATGCAACTCCTCGCTTTCGATTGCACTGTGAAACAGCTTCTTGTTTAAACAAAGAAAATTTAAGCAGGAATGCAGTCTGTGGCAGTGAAAGGCATCCCGTACAGGTCAGGGAGAGCTGTGAACTGTGACAGATTTTCATTAACCCGCCTTTTCAGCCACAGCACCGAAGGAGGAAAGTCTTTGTACACGTTCACGACAAACTGCTTGCAAGTGACTTTTAAGCTGACATCCGTGGGCATAGCGGCTTCATTGTTCTCAGCGCTGCTTCCATCTACATTGTTCTGAATTTTCAGAGAAAGGCCTACTGTTTACCAACTACCCTATCCCGAAAACGCTGATTAATGGGTTCTGAGGCATGTGTATGTGGTCATTGCATAGATAAGTGTTTCCCAATCCAGTCCTTGGAGACCCACAGTAGGTCCATGTTTTTGCTCCCTCTGAGGTCCCTACCAGACAGTTTACGGGAGCTGGGAGGGAGCAAAAGTGTGGACTGTCTGTGGGTCCCCGAGGATCGAATTGGGATACACTGGCGTAAAAGAAAAATGAGATTGGCTAACAAAACTCGGAGCATTCAGTGTTCAGGGTTACTGTACAAAGGCTATACTGCTATTGTTCAAGGCCGTATTGCTTGCTCATTAGCAAAGTCAGTCCACAGAAGTCATAATTAATAGGATTTATACTTAAGCTGTGAATTTACAGCAAGTATTTCAGTCAATCAGGGTAATCCACAGTAATCCAGGATCTTTACCCAGATCTAGCTGCATTGGCTGTCCTGGGCTACAGCTGAGGGCCCTGGCATTATCACTGCTGAAAAATGTAATAGTTACACTTATTAATTCTGGCCAATGTGTGATACTCTCCCCTGATTGGTGAATAATAAGCATATTATTGCGGGATAGTGGCCTGCTTGGGGTGGGGTGGGGGGCTAGCCATGTCAGCCTAAGGCCCCCAGAGAAGTTAATCTATCCCTGTCTAGCAGGTCAGTCGTGATTCTCTCATTCCCTCTGACACAAATCTGTGCGATATATTGTACTTCGTAAACCTCGTCCTGGCTTCTTTCCCTTAGTTCACTTCCTCCAGATTGACACATGTGTTCAGTGAATCTCAACAGCACCTCACTTCTTCAACAATGACACAACAGTAAGTCCCAATCTGCCAATGGGGCCGTAGACATTGTGCCCAAATCAAACTTCTTTCCAGCTACCAATTAGGCCTAAACGGGATGTGCATTTCCGGGCAGAATTGTTGAGTGCTTGACTAGGCTCAATAAAACTTAATTGATCTATTTTACTTAATTGATCTTTTTTTTGTAATCAGTGACAATATAACAAGAGCAGTTATATCTGTTTGGTTCAGATCATCATGTGACGTTACAAATCCCATCAGAGCAACTTCTGGGAGCTAGGCCTACCGTGTTTCCTCGAAAATAAGACAGGGTCTTAAATTAATTTTTGCTCCAAAAGACGCGTTAAAGCTTATTTTCAGGGGATGTCTTATTTTCCCATGTACAAACTACAGTACATTTACCGGTATTCATGAACAAAAATACACATTTATTCAAATACATACATCATGTCATCTCCTAACTGTATCTTTCCACGCATGTAAACAATCTAACGTTACATTTATTCATGAACAAAAATCTACTGTGTATACATTTATTCAAATATAGTCGTCATGTCATCTTCTTCTGGAACATCATCGTAAATCTCCAAGCTCCAAATTCCATCCTGAATATCTCGCAACTCAGCTTTTTCTTTTTGCACTCTCACTGTCTGGGGGTCAAAATATTATTTCCTGTTTACTGTTTACATATAATCGCATCGCGTACGTCCATGTGATAGTAAGTAGGGCTTATTTTTGGAGTAAACCTTATATTACGAACATCCTGAAGAACCATGCTAGGGCTTATTTTCGGGGAAACATGGTATATTGATTTTCTTTGGGAAAACGAACAAAAAAATGACAAGAATACATAAGAGCACACATTTAAAAAGTCCTTTTTTATAATTGTGATTGAATTCTATAATTAACTTATCGCTGTCATCAATCAGATAGCCCAAAAATGAATATCCAGATGGGAAAATGATTATAACATGACATCTGACAATGCTTTAGCCAAACATGCTTCAGGAATTTAGGGATCTGGCAGTAATGACCTCAAGGTAACAGTCGCTTTTTGCTGCCGTGGCGAATGGTAACAGTTAGTCCATTCCCCCATTATGGCTATAATGTAACCCTAAAGGGAGAGCAATTACACTTGTTTATACAGCTTCCCCTTGTAATCTCACTGCCCGTCCAGTAATTATAGGACACATGGTGAGCACAATGAAAGCTCAAATAAAGGTGCTGGATGTTCAGGTGCCCACCTACCCACCAGAGGCGCTGGCGAGAAAGTGAACACCGGGGCCCCCTACAGGAATCAGCAGCACGTGTTTTTAATGCAGCCCATTTGCTATCATCCACTGACGCCACGAGTCTGAAGATAACCTCAATTTCAGCTGGTGATCGCTGCATCGCACAGGAGGGGAAACCAAGCAACCGACATCCAACAACCTCCAGGCAAAGTGCCTACCCTGCTAATTACTGCCCCTAATGGCCTTTTCCTGTTCTGCTAAAGAGATCTTCTCCAACTGATACAGAGCACCGATTCCGTCTGGTCATGCTCCTTGAGACCCCGCCCCCACCCCGGAGCTCGGTCTAAGTTTACACCCGCCCACGAGTCTGCATCCACGCCAGGCTCCCAAGCTGCGGGGGCTACCACCAAAAAGGCAAGGGGCGGTTAAATTTAGGCTGTCGGATTTCTTCTTCGGGATGATGTGTCATGCTTTCCGCGTGAGTCCCCAGACACCGTACCTCCTTCTTGTTCTGTTCTCATAGCACTGAGCAGAAACAAGAATGGAATAACCCTCCGCCCTATATATGTTATTGCACAAATATACATTTATATATACACACACGCTCCTCAAAGCTTATAAAACAGCTCTTGTGTGGGTTATAATAACTGCACATAAATTTGAGATGAATGCATATTAAAAGACAAAAATGTAATTAAAACCCAAAATTAATCCCATATTCACCATACTGTAATAAAGGCTCAAAATAAAATCTTAATGTCTTTACAGACTACTGCAATTCAAGACAATGTACGAGGAGCATACTTTTACCATTACAAAATTATCTCAGGGTCTGTTTACAGAAACAGTTTGGATTACAAGTTTTACTCTTTGAAACAGTAACGTTCTGGCTACTAGGACCGCGGATACAGCAAGTCGTTGACACTCAGATGGCCTCACTAACCCCCTTAACAGGCCTCACACTGGTCAAGCATTTGCATTTTATTTATTTAGCAGAAGCTTTTATCCAAAGTGACACACACCTTTGAGAAAGCAGGGTCAGACAGTTCCTTGAGCAATTCATGTTAAGGGTCTTGCTCAGGGGTCAAACAGTGGCATCACTCCGCAGACCCTGGGATTTGAACCGATAACCTTCCAATCACAGGCACAAGCACCCTAAGCAGCTGAGCCACACACCCCCCAAGAAGACAGAGCCATGGAAGCAGAATAGAAACTAGACATGTTCTTCCTCACATTAGCACCCAAACCCCGCCCCAAGTTCAATGAGTATTTTGGAACGCAGGAAGAAAGGGACACTCTGCTTCTGCCACACCAGGCAGCTTTGGAAATCAGCTTCTGACGAAACTTACTAGGTGCTCCTCAAGCTGATAAGTGTGTCTGCAGGGGCAGTGAACAGCTGGTACTGCTGCAGTGTCCAATCGAGGCCCACAAAGTAAGCCCCAAAGAGCCAGAGTACCCCCACCCCCCCCCACTCCACTTCACTACAGAAGACCCCTGATAAGAGAATTCCAGGGTCACATGAAGTACTGCAATCCTCTATCTGCAAAAACTGTGTCACTGATGTGAAACAATGCTGTCACAATCCCAGTACAATACTTGCCGTCACATTTATACTGACCAGACTGGCTTTAACATGCTTTTACTGGTGAAGAAACGGACTTGTCCTCACTGGTTAAGTATATCAGACTTGCAATTCACCACACCCAACTGGCCTAAAGTGCTGCTGTAACTTGTATAACTAAAATTGTTTTTTTTAAAACAGCCAGAAAACAAGGATTCAATTGGTACCTCTACTAATTTTTAATACATGTTTTTTTTTTTCTACAGAAAACTAGCATGGTTGGATGGAAGGCTTGTCCATCACAGGACACACGTCATTCAGAGACACACCAAGAGCTTCTGAACTTATGGAAGGAAGTGAGAAGATCCAGTGAAAGCCCTTGAGCAAACTTTGGAATCAAACCCACATTATGAAAACTGTGAGACCTCAGTGTTGTTACACAGTCACCAAATATTAAGATGATGTCATGTACACAGAGTTACCCTATCTTATGATGACGTCATATACATAGAGTCATGTACACAGAGTTACCAAATCTTATGATGATGTTGTGAATATGTTAATTCAATTGACTTAATCTGGCAACAATTTACCAATGTGACAATGAAGAGATTCTATTTCTCCCAGTACTTTTACAATCATTAAAAGGAAACAATGTTAATTATGCTGACAACCCTTTAAAAAGTTCAACGTTTAGAATTAGAACTAGTTATCTAATTAGACTTGCATTAAGATGGTACAGTATTATGCAAATAAACATTAAAAAACCAATTTGCTTCTCTAAAGATTTAATTCGGTTGTCTACATAAGATGATGAGTTGATGAGGAGTTTAAACAAGAATACGAAGGCAACGTTGAAAGCGAAGGACGAATCTTTATAATTAGGACAATAATAACGATTCTTTATTTAAATTAACTTTTCAAAAATGTGGGGAAACCCCGAGTTTTCCCTTTTGTACGGGATCTTGATTTTGCCCTGAACGGCGCAAACACTGCCAGCATATGACGTTTTGTTTACGTGCTGATTTACCCTGGGACAAGGAGAGTGATTTTGCTCCAAAGAACATAACGTAGTCCGAATTTGGTAAATCTGATGTGGACATTCAAATAGTTAAATACAAAGAGAAACGTATAGTACTGACAGTGCTTTTTCCGGCAAACACATTTTTTTGACTGACACTTCGTAAAGTGCGGAAATCTCAGCTCGGTCTCGGTCGATCTGTATAGAAACATATACTTGGGGGACTTTTATATGCTGCAGACAGTTTAAAATTCCTTTTTCTTTCCAAAGATGCCTATGGCAAAGTACAGACCTTCTATGAGGGGTGATTTTGAGAGTTGTTTTCTGTCCTCCGGGAAAGATTCCTCCAGCTTTTTCAACAGCCTAACCAGATCAGAGTAACTCCGGTGCAAGTATAAAATGTTCCTATCTGACCACTCCGTCCGGATCTCGAAGAAGTCCTCCTCTTCCCCTCGCCGGCCGACGATCAGGCGCCGGATCCCGTTCACCCAGCAGTCCTTCACGTACATGTTCACCAGCGAGGTGCCCTCAAACACGGCCGATGCCATGCCTGGACATTCAGTCCAGCATCATGATGCACCCCACCCCCTTGTAAAATGCCCCGATGTCAGAAACGCCCCCCGGGACATTTACCCAGGACTCAGGTCCGAAAGCCCGTAAGGAAGGGCTGATCTCCAGCGTGCATAGCAAAAAATAAAGAAACAGGGGGAGTAGGCATGCGGATGCGCAGAGCTCTTCCCCGGACTTCCGACGCCACGCTGTTACATTGTGAAACATTAACGATCAGCCCCAGAAGGACGCAATATTAAAACGTGGCGCTGACGAGTACTGGGACAAAAGAAAAAAAAAAGACGAGCCAAAAATGTACGAATTTGAGTTTTTTTTTTACACATTTAAAGTAACGAGAATTCCATTTTATTTAACTTAATTATGTTATCTGCTCTCTGCAGTAATAATGTGCATATAATAATAATAATCGGACTTGATTTACGTGTTTAATGAGCTTTACTGGGTATAAGTGTTATTTACACTATAAAAACAACGTATTTTCCTTGAGTGATAATTCAGTGTGAGGTTGTACCGTATCTTGATCCTGCCCTGTCCTGATGTATCCAAAACTGGATGCTACTCTATTTCAGAGCAAGGCATGCTCAGCGTTGTATTAGTGTTTTAAATAGCGTAAAAAAATAGTCCTCGTGTAGTTTTTACCAAGTTGTGAGCATGGCTTAAGTACGATCATACAAGATCGAGGGCATCGAATGGCAAAGTCTGGCAGCGTTCTGATGCCGTGATTTGTCCAATATGACTTGGACTCACTCCAGCCCCGTCATCGACATCAGGGTGTGACCTGCTGAGTCACGTCTTTCTACGTATTCCGGTCCACGTAAGTCGATCCTCACTCATTTTTTCTAAATCATACCACTTCCTCAAGAAATACTGCACTCCACTACTCCATCCCGTACAAAAGTCCCCCTGCCCCCCCCCCCCTTCTTAAAAAAATAATAATCATCTTTACAGTTAGTTTTATTAGATATGTATTGTGGATATTTTCTATGAATAAACATTTGAGTAATAAATGTTAAATATTTTAGATTATTCAGAAAACCATCCACATTTCATTACTGCTTATCTAGTAATAAAGGAGATTCTAAGATTTTTTTTAAGATGGGGGTGCAAAAGGGGCCATAATTTATACAGAAGGACCAACATTATTTTTAACCCAATGATATGTTTTACTTCCGATAGTGACAGGGTTGGGGGGTCTCCAGAGGCCAATCAGCTTCCAGCTGGGGCTCCGCCCCTCTATACGCTCCTGTCTAATAAAGGATTGTGGTGAATCTTGAGCTTATTTCAGTATGCACAGACCATAGGGCATGAGACTTATGGATGGGGTGCCAGTGTGCCACCCTGACATACATACAGACATAGACACCCATTCACAAAACTGCATGTTATTGGAGTCTGTGGACAACATACAAGCAGCACACACAGTCTGGAGTAGAAATCAAACCCATAGCCCTGTCAGTCCACCTACAGTGCTGTTTTATGGTTGCAGTTCACTTATGTTGTTCAACAGTAACACTGTACTTATTTCTCAGTTACGCTGTTTATACATGCTGAAGAGAATTTTATAGTGTACTATGACTACTCAGTACAGTATGTAAGTTAAATCCTTAAGTAAACAGAAGAGTTTACACAGTAAAGGATCTCTCGCAGCAGGCTATTATGGGTCTGAAATCCAGAGAATAAGGGGCACTTTTTTCAGGAGTAAATTTCATTTGCAGCTCTTTTGAGGAACTGGAAACATTACAATTGTGGATATATCTTCTGTATTATATATTATGTATGGTATTATCTATCTATCTATCTATCTATCTATCTATCTATCTATCTATCTATCTATCTATTTATCTACCTTTCTAGATATATACTGTATATATATATATTTGCACACACACACACAGTGATTTTTAGCCACTAGCTATTGCTAATCACAGTCAGTCAATGCTGGTCCCACAATTGCAGAGTATAAACACATTCTGGGGAAATGGTTTCTGTGGTCAATTCTGAAGTATTGCCTCTACTGTGTAAAAAAAAATCTGACAAATAACCACCCAGGAAATGACAGCTTTAAGGACGCTGAGTGATCATCATGCGGGTAAGAACCAGGCCCCTTCCTCTCTCTGCATTCACAATTCATTCTGCTTTTTCAAGATCCTTTTTAATACAACCCTTGCATTTAAAACCTTCTTTGTATTAGCTGTCTGTATTTATTCCTAACCTGCATAGTGTGTCTTCTTTGTTATTAATGATCATGTTTAATTTAATAGCACCACATTTACCTCTTGCATTGTCAATATCCTTCAGTAATCTCCACTTATGTCAATACATACAGAAATACAATTCATTCCAGTAAAGGTAATAGAAGCTGACCTTGAACTTACTGTGGACCATTGTTTCTGTAAGTGGATTTATTTAGAGATTTGGATCATTGGATACAAATAGTAAGAATTCATTGTATTGCAGTCTACATGTAAATAGCCTGTTTGTAATCTTACCCCAAATCTTTGCTTTGACTCATTTCTGGCATTAGAATGTCACTTCTGCTCTTTACCTGGCTGGTTTCTGGTCGTTCCCAGTGTCTCCTGCTTCACCTTTTGCTCGTGTACTGCTCTTTCAGAAATTTTGAACCTGGAAGCAACCTCCAGAACCAGGATTTATAAATGCAGATTTGTTTAAAAATCTGAGTGGTATCTTCATTTTTTTTCCATAGCTGTATAAAACCACATACACACAGAGATCCCGGCTGGGAAACCTTGATATGCAGTATCTGCCACAGGACCTGAAATGCCCTTCCCATGTTCAACATAAAACACGCATAAATCCTTACACGTATCAACACCAGTCCCTTTGAATTTAATAAATCACCGCCGTAGGTGCACAGGTACACCCACTTGCCCGTATCATTTTTAAGCGTCATCCCATAAAATAAGAAGATGCAATTTCATATGATGGATCATCGTGATATAAAAAGTCAGATCTGCCACTGATTATGCGTAGTATGCAAATTTTGCACAACTTGCCAATATACCGTGGGTTTCAGAGCCTATAAATCAAGTGCTGAAGTACATTTATTTGGTGCTGTGGATCTGTCGTAACTCCAGCATTATACACACTGCATCCTTCTCTACATTGATCATACCAGCAAAGAACTATTACATATGTATGAGAGGAACAGATAAAAGCTGACATAACATTGCATCAACCTATTCCAGGAAATATGATTACACTGGGAGGCTGGTGAGGCTGGAGGCTGGGATAACAAGGTAACAGGAAGTTCTCTTTGGCTCACTCATGTAGATTTATGCTGTGAAAACATTGTATGGTGATTAAACGACACTATTTCATTAGAATGCTATAGTGGATGCGATTCAACCCAGATACTGTATGTGATATAAACACCCTAATAAATGGAGGGAACTGAGCTTTTCATGTGAGTCAGAATGAAAAATGAATTCAATCAGGACCAGAGGGGATTTGGGGCTTTTCCATTTTAAAAGATTACTAACAATAAAAACGCATGCACACACAACAGTTTAACTCATGAATTTCTCAGCAGTGAGCAACAACGATGACACTGAGTTTGGGAAATCAGCAAGCAACCCCTCTATAAAACAACACCTGCCCAAAATCTAAGTGAACATAACCCTGCCTGATTCAGCTATGTGGGGAGGATGTGCAGAAGGGCATTAATATCTAATCAGCACAAGAGCTTTTTGGTAAACAAATGAGTGATGGAATCAGAGAATGCATTAGGATGCTATAATAATAATAATTAGTACTTTATTGATCCCACGTGTGGGGAAATTGTTTTTACGCCTCCCTCAACTTGCTCTTTGTAGAGTAAGTTTTCTGCGAAGGGCAGCCACCTGTTGGGGCGCCCAGGGAGCTGGGGGTTAAGGGCCTTGCTCAAGGATGCGCAGACATGCTGAGGCTGGGTTTGAACCGACGACCTTGTGATTACAGGCACACAGGCTTAGCCCACACGCTGCCCCCAATAGTACACCTACAATGTGCAAACTACACTGATGCTGGGTCATTGACCTAGTGGTAGGGATGTGAAGTTTATTGTACTTTTTTATAAGGCAGCCTTTGAGAGCCTAAGTGGATAGTCATCACAGCTTGGTCTGGTAACCTCTCTGTGCTACTGAATCTATTTTTTACTATTAGTGTTATTTTATAATTTTATTTTAATGCTTTTTCAGACGTGCTTCTTGTTCCCTGTAGCTGTCTTATTCTGTCCTGTGGAATGTGTGCTTAGTTTCTGGTGCAGTGTGGCTGGAAGCTTAAGCCAGATTTCCTGCATTGTGGAACAATAAAGCGAATCTTGGATCTTGATACTGAAACTGAGAAAGGGGGCATATTGCCTTGGTTTCAGTGTGGATTTTGTAGCTACTGTAATTTTCACACTGTTTTCTTCAAAACCAATTATAGTTGACACAAGATATTTTGACACAGTTTGTGACAAAAAGCCTAAGCCTAAGAGACCTAATTTGGGTCATAAAACATGATAAGATAAGCTGTTTCAGTCTTTTGCCTTTGTATGGCAGTTTATTGGATACATAATTTTACCTTCAAACAAATTTAGATTCGAGTTTGCAATTACTGGTTTTGTCAAGTTATTTGTCATAAACCATCTCTTCTGTTCTCTGGATCAATTTTGCTGCAGGATTATTGTCGCTATCTTCCGGATTACAGGACTCCGGTAACCAGTAGAACTAGCAATGAGGAACAGAAATAAGACATTTTCAATTCCCTGAATCTGTTGGTGTTTTAAGAGGCCATAACAGACACATAACAGGCACATGCGCAAGATAATAGAGTTTAACACTTATATATTTATATATTCTTTGTTATGTTATATGTCGTCATCTTTTGAGTCAACCTCTCACCTAAACGGCAAGCTTTTTAATTTACTGTGGTAGCCTTTTTTCCTCAGTAATAAACAGACCTTCAGAAATATTCTCAATAAGCAATAGTCTTTCCATAGTGGAAATTCCCAGTGTTGCCAGTTTCTCACTGACTCAGTAATGGGAGAACGCAGCATCAGAGTGGGATGTTTTCTTTATGGAGTCTATGCCCTGAAACAGAAAACTTCTGTGTATTTGCCACATTTTGGTTAAATGGTTAATCAGTTCTTCATGCTTAGCTGGGGAGCAGTTATACTCAGATTGATTTACAGTTTTCTACCATTTTTACTGCAGTTTTTATTTATTGGATTCAGGTAGGTACATTGTTCTTTTGAACTACAGTATACCCGTCCTTCACCTTGAACCAGATAACTTCAGATTAGACGTCCTTTGTCTAATTGGCTATTGTCAGAGCCTTGTTTACATATTTTGTATAAAAAGGCAGAATGGGGGGATTATAAGACTTTTTTAGGGTGGAGACGAAGAAGGGGGCATAATTTATACAGAAGGACCAACCTTATGATTAGCCAAGCAGTTTTTTGCTGGAACCCTTGTCCCTGTGGACTGCTCCGGTATGCACCACTGAATGAATTCAGATGAATCATTGATTTATGCCAGGTGTGTAAGACACTGTGAATGTCTTGAGGTATTGGGTCTGATGTGAGACTCTGCCCTAGCAGATCTATAGTATGACTCAAATCTTAAATTATGAAGGAACTGTTACCTGTTTTTTCTTTCTTGCAGCCCCAGAGGTCTTTATCAACAGAAGGAAAGAGATGAGAAAACAAAAGCTTGCTTACAAGGGATCAGGTTGCTTCCTCATGTCTTCTTCTGAGCTAAAAAAAAAAAAGCTGGGAATACCTTAAGCTGAGGTGTGTCGGCTTGCATGAGGCTGGCTGCTCTCCAGGGTGCTGTACACCTGTCCATGCCATTGCTGAGTGGATGCCATTGGAAACTCCTAAATGTTAAGCTTCTTTAGTAACACCTTGAACCCATCCTCTTGTAAGTCACTTATCATTCACATCATGTCAGGTGATTATTGATTCATAGATAGATAGATAGATAGATAGACAGACAGGCAGACAGACAGACAGACAGACAGATAGATAGATCAGGTTTAGGATGATCAGCAGCATCCAGTGCTTGAAGTGGCAAAAAGACAGCAGGTCCCCATACTACCTTTGTTATTCAGCACCGACAGATTATCAGGTGCTAAAATTCTGAAGTGAAAAATGAAGAGGTGCCCATACTGTGTACTGATGAATACCGGCTCACTTCAAACACCGGCAGCAATACTGTTAAAATGCCTACAGTATTTGTGCCATTGGCTGAAGGTTGAGGAATTCTGGAGTTATTGCAGCCAAAGAACAATAAGTGGTGGCTAAGAGCCTCTTTGGGAGGTCAGCGATTTCCAGCTGCATACGGTGCTTTACTGCAAGTTAGAATGACAAACATTTTTCATTCACCAACTCTGGCTTGGACGGTGATGAGAAACTGAACATCGACCAAGAAGGAGTATGAGAAACATCAATATTGCTTGGAAATGGGACACTGGAGAGCTTACAGAGAACGCTGCAGAAGCTGCTATCAATCAACAAAATTTGTTCCATTCTGTGATCCATTTCAGGGTACATAGTGTGTCATAATGCAGGCCTGTAAAGGTTTTATCATAGAAGTATTGAAAGTTTTTGTTGAAGACTTGAACTACAGAGGATTTTGTTCAACCACACTCAACCTTGAAAGTACCATGTATATTGCAAAGTTTTAGGTTATGGGTTTTGTTGGTAAATAAGTACATACCAAGGCCATTTCTTGTATCCAGTCCCACTACAGGACAATGGGGCATTCGGACAATTTCACAGTTTTCTTGGAGTGAATCTGCACTGTTGCTGTGAATTTAGACAGCATCTGCATCAATGAAATACAAAATATTGAGTTGCTGCAGGTTATAAGGTCTGATCATTTATAATTGTTAAGAGTCACAGACAATAGACAAGAGTACCAGGAAAACTTATTCCTCAAGGTGAGAAGAAGCCTTCACAAAACGTCTGAAGTGACACACATGTGGGCACAGTCACATTTGCTCTTTGAACTGACAATAAAGGCATGCCTTGCTGGAAGCACTTCGCTGGAAGTACCGATGACCAATCAGATAAAGTGGGCAGGCAACCCGTGGGATCATGGGAGCTGCTTAAATGTGGTTGGATTAAAGTAGACTTTAATTTGTGTATCTCATTTCATAGTTATATGTAAGTCAACCACAATGTGATTATTTTGCATTTTAATGATTCATGATTGTCATAAATCTGAAGACTTACTGATTTCATATGCACTTTTGTGAGAAATAGCAACATATTCTTAATAACTGTGTCTTTCAAACATCAATAGATTGTAAATTGTGTTCCATCATGGGAAAATTTTCTATGTACACAATGCTGTGCAAACGTCTTAGACAGTCAAGGAAACTGATTTTTAAATTATCTCTGTGTAGGTATAAAACTATGATTTTTATGCCTGTCAAAGTGTGTTAGATTAGTCATTTCAAAACCTCTCCTAAAGTCACCCCAGTATTTGCAGCAACTATCCAATACACCCATATGTTTTGTGGCTCAATCGCAGGCACACCATATTTGGATAATTGACACCTCTTTATGTTATTTAACCAATTGAGTTAATTAACTAAGCGAGCTACTGATATTTAACAAATACATGGAATGGCTGGGGTTCAGGAACCAAGACTGTGTTCATCTAGCCATCCCGCAAGATACCAGTCACGTGTGTGTGTGTGTGTGTGTGTGTG
>JAODJW010000001.1:24959868-24975389 GCA_026777045.1 Hyperopisus bebe
TATTCTCCTTTTAAATCTATTGAATCCTACAGTCCCAGATGGGTTCGTCACTTTTTGAGGTCCCCCTGAAACATTTCTGGTGTGGTCCCTGCTATTTGTAGCACGTTTGTGTGTTTGCTGTGCGTTTCTGCGTTTGCAGCGCGTTTCTGTGTTTGCAGCGCGTTTTTGTGTTTGGTTGTGTTGTGAGAATTTGCAGCGCGTTTCCGTATTTGCAGTGCCTGTGTTGTCAAACTGATGGAGACATTTTCTTAATTTGTTGTGGTTTTTTCTGTTTGCATGTGTTTTCTGAAGTTGCAGCGCGTTAAGCTCTCTCGGCCACTGTACCACACCCCAAATGTGCCCCTCCGAAGAATAATCACCTAAAGATGCTAAAAAAGATTAGCCTATTAGCCTGTGCCCCACTGTGAAAATCTTGGGCCCAGCACACAGATACTTTCTGACGCTGACACTGACCTTATGCCCCATAAGTAGGACTGCCAAGATCCAGAGTCTTTCATTGTTTGGGTGGGTCTTAAATATGAATGGAAATCACACTCACATCTTAAAATGTTATCTCCAGTGAGACTGCAGATTTTATGTGGAGTAAATAGTAACAAGCTTCCTATACCATATCAAGGTGTCATCTACATTAAATGTGACCGTGACCAAGGTCAGATCTCATTTGAATTAAAAGTGAAATTATTACATAACCCAAGTAGGTAGATACTCATATTTTTTGAGCCTCCCCCCAAAAAAATTATAACTGGGCTGCAAAATATACCACCAATCACTGACAGTGTGATTCCCCCACAAACCAAATTAATGGATTTGAGAAATCTTACTTTCTGTTGTTGCTGCTTACCCAATTTCAGGGAAATGCTTTGACAGCGCTGCCCTCTGGTGGCTGACAGGAGAAATTGTACATAAAATTTAGGTTAAGCAGAATAGACACTATATGCACAAAAGTATTGGGACACTCCTCTCAATCATTGAATTTAGGTGTTTCATTCAGACCCATTGCCATGGGAATATAAATTCAAGCACCTAGCCATGCAGTCAGGAGTTCAAAAAAAATGTGAAAGAATGGGTCATTATGAAGGGCTCAGTGAATTTACGTGTGGTACTGTCATAGGATGGCACCTTTGCAATAAGTCAGTTTGTGAAATTTCTTCCCTGCTAGATATTCCATGGCCTGTTAGTGGTATTATTGCAAAGTGGAAACATTTAGGAACAACAGAAACCCAGCCATGAAGCGGCAGACCATGTAAAGTAACAGAGCGGGGTCACCGAGTGCTGAGGTGCATAGTGTGTAAAAGTCACCAATGTTCTGTTGACTGCAGAGTTCCAAACTTCCTCTGGTATTAATTCCAGCACAAAAACTATGTATCAGGAGATTCATGGAATGGGCTTTCATGGCCAAGCAGCTGCATGCAAGCCTCACATCACCAAGTGCAACGCCAAGTGTCAAATGGAGTGGTGTAAAGCACACTGCCACTGGACTCTGGAGCAGTGGAAATGTGTTATATTGAGTAATGAATCAGGCTTCTCTGTCTGGCAGTCTGATGGATGAGTCTGATTTGGTGGTTCGCAGGAGAATGTTACCTGTCTGACTGCACTGAGCCAACTGCAAAGTTTAATGGAGGATGGAAAATGGTGTGGGGCTGTTTTTCAGGGGTTGGTTTAGGCCCCTTAGTTCCAGTGAAGGGAACTCTTAATGCTTCAGCACACCAAGGCGTTTTGAACAATACTATACTTCCAACTTTGTGGGAACGGTTTGGGGAAGGACCTTTTCTGTTCCAGTATTTCTGTCCCAGAGCACAAAGCAAGGTCCATAAAGAGATGGTTGGCTGAGTCTGATGTGGAAGAACTTGACTGGCCAGTGCAGAGCCCTGACCTCAACCCCATCAAGCACCTTTGGGATGAACTAGAATGGAAATTGTGAGCCAGGCTTTCACGTCCAAAATCAGTGCCTGACCTCACAAATGGTCATCTGGCTGAATGGGCAAAACTTCCCACAGACACACTCCAAAATCTTGGGGAAAGCCTTCCCAGAAGAGTGGCAGCTGTTCCTGTATAGCTGCAAAGGGGGGACCAACTCCATATTGATGCCTATGGATTTAGAATGGGATGTAATCAAAGTTCCTCTAGGTGTAATGGCCAGGTGTCCCTATACTGTTGCACATATAGTGTATTAGGCACATGTACCACAGGAGCCTATCCCAGCTATGATTTAAGTGAATCTGAATTACTATATGACTGTTTGACAAATATGCATTAGGTTACACTCTGATTTCAGTTACGTCTCTTGAAGAGTGTCATCAGCACTCTGTGTGTGCCCTATTTCTTCATTGAACGGACTACATATACACAAAATAAGAGTTATAATAAGAGTTAAAGATGGCTTCTAGTGAAATCACATTGTTTTTAATTCTGGTTCACATCCATCTAGAGACCCAGAGTCTGAGGACTTTAAAGCTTAAACTCACTGGTGACACCACCTGAAATAAATATATCCCATGTTTCAAGATGCTTCCACTCCAAGTACACAACAGAGATACAAGATTCTGTTTCATATGTTATTATTATGATAGGGTGTTGAACTTAGTGGGACTTATATGCTGCATGTAAGTCATCCTATGCAAAATTTGCAGTGTTCACATTCAGTTATTGAGACTCCAAGTTATAACATTTCTCAGAATTGCTACACCCATTTACAACACTAAACACTTATACCTATTGTGGTATATTTAGCTTACACTTCTGTCCAAAGCAACTTGTAACTGATAGCAAAGTCAGCCAGTCCCGGGAGGAACTGGGAGGTAAGGGCCTTGATCAAGGGCTTAATGGTGAAATCACTTTGCAGCATCTGGGATTTGACCTTGTGACCCTCTGGTCACAGACACAGCAACCCAACCCATTGAGCCACACGCTGCCCCCCACTAGGCTTCAAAAGCAGGAGGAAAGCCCCCCCAACCACTCCAAAATGTTCTGCTGTGTCAGGGATTTAGATTATCTACCCAAAGGTTTGTTGTAGAGACAGTCCTGTAGTACAAAGACTCTGCAGCTTCTTTTGAAGTGGAGTCTACCAGCAGAGGTCCACTAAGGGAGCCCAACTTGCGCTATAGAAGCTCCTACTTATGTATCCTCCATCACTGAATATTGACTCCTCAACTCACTTCATTCCAGGTTAGTGCACTACAGGAAATCAATCATCTTCAAGGCCTCCCTCCCATCCGGCCTTCTGCTCCCTAAAAATGTTTCACCCTCACTTAGAGGGGAGTCATGCAAACCCACATCTGCATTCTTTGCACTTCCTGGCCTTTGCACTCAATACACACAAATAAACCATACATTTCTGCCTAGAGTTGCACCTTCATTCAAACAAGGCAGGTAAAAAACAACTGATGATGAGAGCGGGAGCAGATCATGAACTGAAGTTAAAAAAAAATCAGCTATCCTACAAACACAAAGGAAAAACCTCATAACCAAAGCTGTAAAACTGAAACACAGGATCCTAATTAATTAATGGGTGTGTCTTGGTATTGGTGGGAAATGCTGGTTTGTCTTTCTCGTGGTCTCCTGCTTCCACAGCATCAAGCAAAAGTGAACTGAGTTGCCCCCTCATGGCTGGGCAGACCCAAAAGAGAAGAACGGACAATCCTAGAAAATACAGCACAATTCTTGAACTTTGCTCTGCTGCAGAAAACCTTCTCAACCTACCCCTTTGTGTTTATCCCTCCAGATCTCCACAACTCTCTCACTGCTAATGATTTCACATTCAGCTTTGAAAGGAAAGAGGATAAAAGCAAGCGAGTTCTCCCAACCTACTTCCCCTGATGGTTCTCCAGCCTCCAGAAGTGCATCATTCTCAGCCTTTCTGCTTCTAACATGAAGACCTTCAAATTTCTACAACCTTTTGTTTTATTCCAAAAGGTCTGTTCCCAACCTTCTTATTCACCTCTTTCCTAAACTCTTCCTTGAATACCAGCCCTGATCCCACAGATTAAAAACAAACACAAGATATACCTCTATAAAAAAATCACCCCGAACCCCAGTGATGTGAAATGTCAGAGCACTTTTCCATAGTTTCTCCAAGATACCAGAACTTGCTGTCTTCAATCAGTCCTCAAACTTCCTTTCTCACGTTGAACTCCTGGACTGATGTCAATCAGGATTCAAAGTCCAGGCCTCCACTGAAATGGTCCTCTTGCTGACTTTGAACTCTCCACTCTGCTGGAGCATCCTTCCCCGTCCTTATTCTTCTGCTCTTGTCTGCTTCGTATGGCATTGTCAGCCACTAGGTTCTCCTGACAGCCTTGACAAAGATGGGTGCAGATGCTGCACTCCGCTGGTTGGATTCAAACTTCTCAAGCAGGTCCCACATGAAAACCTAGAAGGTCTCCCTTTTGGCACCATGAAACATAAGTGTGAAAGTCCAATAAACTGAATGCGCTTCCATATTCTATATGCTGAACTCCCTCATCTTTCCTTTACCCTCATAATTCATATTATGCAGGAGACCACTATAGATTATTTTAAAAGAAATTATTCATTTTTTTGACTTATTATCTGTTTATTAAAATATTTTTTAAATCAGCTGTTTAAGATCCATGTGTAAGTTTACTTGTTTGACTTTTGGGGGATTTTGATTGGGCAAAAGGGGCAAAACAGGAAGTAGGAAGCTTTCGTTGACTAGGGTGTTCTACGGTAACCCATGTGTATCACAAATAAACGATTCAAAATTGAATCCCTCACTGATTACTTGGAAGATATTCCATCCACTTTTTATGTGAACCCACAACTTATAGACTCATGAAAAAATAATTTTGGCTCAAGCAGCTGCAAATTAACTTGATATTCAATAATTTACGTCAACAATTATTGTGATTGTACACACCTCCCTAAGAAATAAAATTTGTGATGTTATTAAGATTGTTATTATAGAAAAACACTGAGAACCTTGGCAACGTCCTTGATGACATCTTCAGCTTCTGTTTTCATAGACCATTCCCCTTCCTATACTGCCTTTGTGCATAACATCCAAAGTATGCGAACCTGCTCTACGACACACCGTCTACCCATCTCATGGCTGAACCATGATTGTCTCTTGGCTTCACTACTGCAGCTTTCTCATAGCTATACTGGCAGCTTATATCTATTCACTGCCATACGAAGTTGAAAACCCTAGTGCTGGCATACAGGGCTGACAAAGGGACTGCGCTGTACGCACCCAGGCCTTCAGCATGTCTGACAGCTCCCCATCGAAAAGATAAGATGTTTGCCTTCGGCAGTGGCTAGTCGGTGGTGGAAAGAGCTTCCCCAACACATAAAACTGTAGAGTCCTTTGCCCTCTTCAAGAAAACTCAACACTTTGTACTGCACTTTCTCAGAAACATCCAGAGTATCCAGTCTTTCCAACTTTGGAACTGCATGTGTTTTTATATACCAATTTTTAGATAGAATATTTGTGCTAATGACACAGAATAACATAGAAATATTTAGTTATGACTCTCTCTGCAATCATAACTTCTAAAGCATAACGTATCTATAATTTGTAATTATCTGTTTTAAATATTTATATATATATTATATATCTGCTCAGACAGCTGCCCTTGTAACCCAAACTCACATAAGCAGTGGACAAAGGATGGATAGTTTCTTTTTTTTAGTTTTATCCTACCTGTTTCAAATAAAATGTTGTTAATGTATATTAGCTTTTATTGGTAATCGAATAAACAAACACAAAGATGGAAATCATTATAGCTACAACAGGGATTTGCATTAGTGCTTGAGGAGACTGCCTACAAATGTCAGAAAGCATATTAAGTAGAATTTGCATGAACATTATGACATCAACAGTACATGTCTGGTCTATGAAAGAAGGTACTGAGATGGCAAGAATGTTGGCTTGGTTTAATTTTGATTGACATCTTGGAATTGAATTTTCATAACACACACTTGATCAAAAACATGCCATAGACCAAAGGTTCAACAGTCATCTGGTATCACTACAGCTGATACAAAGCTACCATGATGGAGCCACAATCGTTCCTGCTAATCATATCACATGAGCTTCGTCACCAGTGGAAACCTATGGAATCCATTGCAATATCCTAAGGGGAGAGGCTGTTACGAACAAGAAGAGAAGGGTTTGGGGGGCAGCAGTGATTCCTTCAGAACTACAGCCGTAACATCTGAGGCATTTCCTACTTTCTCACGTAACTCACAAACCTGTCAAGAGGTCATTTCATGGCTAAGAGATTTTCTGAATTGTGTGAAAATATGTTCCAAGGAAACTCCATTCTGTTAGTGACTAAATTATTATAACCCTCCATTTCATACTTTGTCAGCTTTGTTTACAATTACTTGATCATTAATCTAAGAGCTATATCCCTATATATCCATAGAACTTTAGTTAATATAACTCCCCTAAATGCCCTGCAAAATAATGGCATCCCTGTTCATGGTGTGCCCAATGTTGCGTAGGATACAATTTAGGATTCTAGGCTCACCTTGACCCTGTACTAGATGATATAGAAGATCGATGGATAATGACTTAATTTGACCACACCATTTAACATCAGTGACATATGTAAAATATTTTCAGTTCCTCTGGATATCACGTGTCTGTAATTCTTCATGAACCCCTTGGTGAAAATAAATCCCATCTATAAAACCACTGCTGCTGGCATATAGTTGTTGAAGAACTATAGTGGAGATCTGGATTGATGCAGTAAATAATCTGACACTTATAACAAGCAAACTAATGCATAGTTACAGTCAAACTAGACTAGAACTAGATTCTTAATTCCCCGCCTCTATCAACCTCTGACACTCAAGGCCTGATTTGGATGTACCTTTTCAGGAGTCCTAGGGCTACCAATAAAATCGATGATCATTTCATTTCCTCCGCAACGCAGGTAAATCAGAGGCCCAAAGCAACTGCCCATTCTGTATACAGCTGGAGCTAGCCAGTAATAATATACATATTTTCCATGACTTTGTCTGGGGCCCCTTGTGCCGACAGGGCCCTAAGCAGCTGCCAAGATTGCCTGTACCTTGCCTTTGCTATATTTATCACATCACTCAACACCTTGTTTTCTATGTAATCATTTTGTTTTTGATAGTAGAAACTGAATATTCTCGTTTTTGTTTTTAAACATTCACAGGGGGAACCATGCAAGAATTCCAATAAACTTGTACAAGTGTACATGTGCAAATAGCAAATAAAATAAAACTCAATTCAAATTCAAAGAGTGACATCATTATGCAACAAATGTTATAGCTGGTCAGATGTCACACAGCAACATACTGTTAACATCTGTCACGGCGTCGACTGGGGAAGCAGAAGCCGGGAGACGTAAGATCGGGGAAATGCGGGATTTATTGGAATGACAACGTGGAACGGGCAACAAATGCAGAGTGACAATACAATGACTGGACTGGGGAAACAAACTGAACTGTGGACTAAATACATAGGACTAATGACAACAATCAGAAACAGCTGATCACACGGGGATTCAACACAAGGTTAATGAGGGGGCGTGGCACACGGAAGGAGCGGACAATCGGGGCAGGACAACATCCTAGACTTGATCACTACAACAATGAACATTCCACTGAGAAGTTTGAAGACCCAGATAGGAAACAGAATGTTCAGCATTCCAGTCCGTCTATACTGCCTCCAGGAGTCAACACTGATTTGACAGCAATAATAAATACTCAGTAGTACGAAGTTATGAAAAGTTCTGAAAATGGTGCTTGCAGTGCTCAGCCAGAAAAGCAAGTGTCATGGACCAGGGTGGACTTGGGGTGATGGCATGGCATGATGCAGGCAAGAGAGGTGGGCGACCCACTTGTGGCTTGCAGGGAAACAGGGGTTTATTAACTGAAAACACTAGGAACACTACAAAAACAAATGGACCATGAGGGGTCAAAGGCAAAAAAAGGGATAAACAAAGACTAACTACAAATGGGGCAGGGAAAACAATATGACATCATATGACATCATACAACATCATTTGACATCGTATGACATCATACGACAACAAACATCAAACAATGAACCAATCAGGAACTGAACTGAGGCAGGGACTTAAATACTAAGGGGTAACGAGACTAGCACAGGACAGGTGAGACTAATTAACAACAACTAGTAAAACAGGCAACAGGTGAAACTAATAAACTAAAACATGAAACTAAAAGTAGGAAACCGAATCTAACAATGGGGATAACAGACCGGTAAAAACACAAGGGCACAAGGGCAAAAAAAAACAAAAACAAATACAAATCAAAACACAGGGATTAGAAAACTGATACAATTGAAACACAAGGGAACAAAATCTACAAAAACAGAGGTGGGGTTCAAACACGTGACAAAGGGACTTGCAGGCAGCCACATGGCTCAACACATTGAACCATGTGGTTGACAGAGAGCAAAAAAAAACACAAAGGCTGACAGGAGGGACAGGGTGGCCAGCGATGCCTGCTGGCCAAACGGGGAAGGGACATCAAAGATTGGGAACAACAGGACCTGACCCTGACAGCAAGACATGCATGCATGTTTCTTATAGGGACACCAAACATTAAACAAGACATTCATGCACCCTCTTTTCACTGTCGATGCATGCAGTTTGAATTGCTCGATTATTTATAAATTTTTTGGTCAATAATAATGATGGAAGAGACCAAGGCGGTTTAAGATGTGAGTAAGAATTGATAAGGAGCAGTACGGCTCACATGCTTCCTAAGAAATTAAATACAACAAAGCAGTTGCATTTAACTGGAAAGGAACATTCATTTGCCAGTGCAGATGCCATTTTTAGTGAAATGTAGCAGGTAAAATTTAAAAGGTGTATACAAAATTAATATATAAGGAAATTAATTTGTGTATACAAATTGTAGTGTACTGTGATTATATTAATAGTGTAACCAGGAACTCATATAGTTCACGATGGTTACATGAAAAGCTGTTTTCCATTCAACATTTTCCTGTGTCCATCCATTCATTTTCTGAAGCCTCTTATACCATTCAGTTTCGCAGAGGTCTGGAGCTAACCACTGCACCACCATGCCACTCACCTGTGACCATAGCAAGTTACATTCATTGCATACATTAAGGGTAAATGACGCATAGTTCTTTACAGTGTGGGCTCAGTAGTGGCTAAGACCAGAGGGAAGGTATACCAGTTCTTCACTGTAGTGAACCTGAGGCTCCTCTAATCAATATACAGCTGTGGCCAAAAGTTTTGAGAATTAATGACACAAATATTAATTTTCACAAAATCTGCTGCCTCGGTTTTTATGACGGCAATTTGCATATACAGTGGTGCCTCGATCAGAACTCGAACTTAATCCATTCAGAACTCCAGATTGAATCCTAAAAAGTTCGAGATCTGATCGAATTTTCCTCTTAAGAAATAACGGAAAACCAATTAATTGGTTCCCGGCCCCAAAAAATTACACCAAAATATGTTTTTTTAGCATTTAAACGCAAAATGATAAACCGGATAAAACAAGAAGAGCATATACTGTACTAAACACAAAGTACATTTATCAAAACAGTAATTTGTAAAGTAAGAAAATAAATGTATCCAAACAATGTGTAAAGTTAAAAAAAAACAATGTGTCCTGCCCCAATCGTCCGCTCCTT
Organism: Hyperopisus bebe; assembly: GCA_026777045.1. Taxonomy (NCBI): domain Eukaryota; kingdom Metazoa; phylum Chordata; class Actinopteri; order Osteoglossiformes; family Mormyridae; genus Hyperopisus; species Hyperopisus bebe. The sequence goes on from JAODJW010000001.1 coordinate 24,969,500, forward strand.
CTGTGTGCCACGCCCCCCTCGTTAACCTCGTGTGGAATCCCCGTGTGATCAGCTGTTTCTGCTTGTTGTCATTAGTCCTCTGTATTTCGTCCGCGTTTCAGTTAGTTTCCCCACTCCCGTCATTGTATTATCCGTCTGCGTTTTGCCTGCCTTACCTGTAATTAAACCCCGTATTCCCCAATACCCTGACATCTGCGGCTTTGTTTCTGTTCTGTACCCGCTGGGCACAACAATATTATTATAATCAAATGTATTAATGGTTTATCATTAATGTTAAAATAATGAATAAGAAATCTTTATTTTAAAATGTAATTTTTATATAATAATATTCACTGTCTAAATATATGTATTCAGCTAGTGTAAACATGCACGATGCTATCACAGCGAATGTGAGGCTGAGATTGAAGCTTTACCCTTTGTTTCCGCTGACAAACGTACCACGTGACTCATTTCCCCGCTCGTACAAGTTATCTTAGGTTTGACTTCTGAGATTCAGATCGAGCTCTAGGTAATTTTTAGAACTGTTTGGTTCGACTTTTAAGAAATTCCAGTTCTAATGAGTTCGAGAACTGAGGTACTACTGTATTACAGAATGTTATGAAGAGTGGTCAGATGAATTGCAATTAATTGCACAGTCCCTGTTTGCTATGAAAATGAACTTAATCCCAAAAAACCCATTTCCACTACATTTCAGCCTTGCCACAAAAAGACCTGACATCATTTCAGTGATTCTCTCGTTAACACAGGTGAGAGTGTTGAGGAGGATAAGGCTGGGGATCACTCTGTCATACTGATTGAGTTAGAATAGCAGACTGGATGCTTTAAAAGGAGGGTGGTGCTTGAAGTCATTGTTCTTCCTCTGTTAACCATGGTTACCTGTAAGGAAACATGTGCTGTCATTATTGCTTTGCACAAAAAAGGGGCTTTACAGGCAAGGATATTGCTGCTACTAAGGTTGCAGCTAAATCAACCATTTATCAAATCATCAAGAACTTCAAGAGAGGTTCAATTGTTGTGAAGGCGGCTTCAGGGCACCCAAGAAAGTCCAGCAAGGGCCAGGACTGTCTCCTAAAGTTGATTCAGCTGTGGGATTGGGGCACCACCAGTGCAGAGCTTGCTCAGGAATGACAGCAGGTAGGTGTGAGTGTATATGCACACACAGTTAGGCAAAGACTTTTGGAGGATGGCCTGGTGTCAGGAAGGGCAGCAAAAAAGCCACATAACTCCAAGAAAAGCATCAGGGAGCATCAGACAGATATTCTGCAAAAAGTACGGGGATTGGACTGCTGAGGACTGGGGTAAAGTCATTTTCTCTGATGAATCCCCTTTCCAATTGTTTGGGGCATCAGGAAAAAAGATTGTTTGGAGAAGAAAAGGTGAGCACTACCATCAGTCCTGTGTCATGCCAACAATAAAACATCTTGAGACCATTCATGTGTGGGGCTGCTTCTCAGCCAAGGGAGTGGCCTCACTCACAATTTTACCTAAGAACACAGTCGTTAATAAAGAATGGTATCAAAACATCCACCGAGAGCAGCTTCTCCCAAACATCCAAGAACCATGATGATGGAGCACCGTGCCATAAGGCAAAAATAACTAAATGGCTCGGGGAACAAAACATCAACATTTTCGGTCCATGGGCAGGAAACTCCCCAGACCTAAATCCCATTTAGAACTTGTGGTCAATCCTCAAGAAGTACATGGACAAATAAAAACCCACAAATTCTGACAAACTCCAGGCATTGATTATGCAAGAATGGGCTGTCATCAGTCAGGATTTGGCCCAGAGGTTGATTGACAGCATGCCAGGGTGAATTGCAGAGGTCTTGAAAAAGAAGGGCCAACACAAAAAATTATTATGCAAATATTGACTCTTTGCATAAACTTAATGTAATTGTCAATAAAAGCCTTTGACACTTATGAAATGCATGTAATTATGCTTCAGCATACCATAGAAACATTTGACAAAAAGATCTACAAACACTGAAGCAGCAAACTTTGTGAAAACCAATACTTGGCCACGGCTGTACAGCACAAGAGCACCATCCTTTATGCATTAATGCCTCAAATGAAAAAGGATTCTCTGCACCAGTGCCTCCCACAGCAGATAGATAGCTGGACAACACTCCATGCTATTAGCTCCAAGAAATAGCCCAAGAAATTTGGGGGGGTTATTCATCCAGAGCCCGCGCAGACCCAATGCTATTATGTTTGTTCTGGGTCACAGTTACCGTAACATTCGAGGTTCAGAGCTCTGACTTGCAGTCACACTGGGGCAGTGATATTAGTGACCTGCCCAGGAAGCGAACAGACCCAGAACATTGCTGAACTGGAATTCCACATTACATAGCAACAACAGCCTGTGGAGCTTTCAGCAGAACCCAAATTCACAAACACTACATAAAGGCACATAAGTTCTCCCAGGGAACCTCAACCAGCTGAAGAACCTGTACCCTGGGGGAGAAGGGAAGCAGAATCCCGTCTGCAAAAAGCCTCCATTTAGCTTTGTGAGCTGTGATGCTCTTAGATGATGCATAACATTTACATGCATTTATTTAGCAGACACTTTTGTCCAAAGTGAGACACATGCAATGCAGACAGTACTGTATTGACCAGAATATGAGTTTTTTTTCCAGAAAAATTGCATCTGAAAATCCGGGTCGTCTTATATTCAAGGACTAGAACTTTAATACCATTATATACATACGAGTGTAGATGGTGTAAAATATCTGCCACCTACCTGTAGGTGGCCCCTTACTTCAAATACAGTTGATGGAACTGACGTCATGCGACATCGTATGAGCAGTGATCCCACCCATTGTCCATGATACGTTATGGGGATGGTCTACGGGACTGACTATGCAATTACCAGCACTCATTGCACCACACTATGCAGTGTCACTGTGAATGTCGAGTAAATTGTTGTTGTCCCTGCTGCTACTTTTGCACCAATAGTGAGCAACTTTAATTTTGAAATTTTTTTACTTTTTTACTCCACCGCTTGCCACAATCGGTTTTTATTTTTTGGACTCTTTATGTGGGTCTGCAGCATCCTTTCCCCCTCTACATAACACATTTGCTTTTTGGGATTCTTGCTGTTTAATCCTCTTATCATTATCGGTTACTTTTAACATTGGTTGCTTGTCAACACTGAGAGAACTTCTTATATGTTCTTGTCAAAACAAAATAATTAAAATAAGGTTTGATATTCCATAAACTTCTTTCAGAAAACAGTTGCCAAAAAGTAATATGTGTGTGTGTGTGGGGGGGGGGTCATCTTATAACTGGGGTCAATTTTCAGGTCAAAATGCTATCAGACTTCATACAATATAAACACTGGCCCAAGCCCAGCTGACATGTGTGCTCTTACCTAGTCATCCGTGTGGGGAAACGTCCCCAACATTACATTACATTACAGGCAGAACAGGAAGTCCACAACTACAGTCTAATCAGGAGGCCTCTGAAAGCAAGGCTTGCTCTCCATGATAGGAAGTAATAAGACTCCAGAACTTTGCAGCCACGTTGTTCACCAGACCTGTGCCTTATAACTGACAAGTCAACTCAAAACAAAATTCTTAAAATTTAATTGACAGAAAAGTCATTTAACATTTTAATTTCCAAGAAAGAAGCACTTATGCTGTATACAATAAATGTACTCAAGCAATCATATTGTATGATAAATGGTTCCGTTATAACAATGTTATGTTTCCCTTGCTATGCTAATTGTTTAGTGAAGACCTGTGTTGCAGATCGTTTCCCCATTAACCCACCAATGAATTCTAGGTCCTGGCACACTATGCTTAATCTTGTCACTTTAGCTGTTTTGTAAGGGTCTTGATACTTATTGTTTTCTAAAGGAGCCTCTCACTGCCTGCATTGGTGTCAGTGTTTGTCTTTGTGTTCTTGATCCAAATGAACTCAATGGAGGCGCATGAAGAGTCATAACAAAGATGTGGGAACGCACATCAAAGCTGGCCGCTCTTGCGAGCAGCAACCGCTCCTGACCATGAGGTCTCTTAAGCAGTGCATCATCTTATGCGCCAACACAACATCATACTGACGTCTCACTGTGTCTGACGGACCTGTCGCAGTGGGGCTTATGGTTTCAACCTGTGTACAACAGAGGTGAATCCATACATTTCACAGCCCGATCAACTGAAGGAACTATATGTGGCTTAGCCTAGCATCCGGGTTTCTAAAGCTAATGAAGACATGCTTCCATCTGCAGGCACCATGTCAGTAGGGTTGGCTGAAACTCCAATGACCTAACATCAAAGATGTAACAGTATATTACAAAATGCTTTATGTTTTTTTCCTTTTTCTAGCACAAGTTATTCAATGTAGGATAAGGGTAGCAAATATGGGCCCATCCTGGGAAGTACCATCTACACCATGGTTTAAACGCCTGTCCATCACAAGGCACCCATTCAGAAACTTTAGAGATTCCGTTTTACCTAAATCCATGGAACCATTGGAAACTCATACAAACTTAGACACACAAAGCGTGGGCAGGAGTCGGAGCTGGAGGATCCATAGAATCCTCATCCATTCTTTTTTCCAGTTAAAAGATTATTAATTATCAATTACATGGGACAGATGTTAGTTCCTAACTGAGCAGAGTTCTGGGGATTTAAATTATTTTATGATTTCAAAAAAATGTCAGTATCCTGCCCCGATCATGCCAATCCTCCTGTGTGCCACGCCCCTCGTTTGCCTCGTGTGGATTCCCAGTGTTTTCAGCTGTTTCTAGTCTTGTTAATTGTTGTTGTGTATTTAAGTCCGCATCAGAGTATGTTCCCCAGTCCGGTCATTAACATCTTGACGTCGTTTTCATGTTCCTGAGTGTGGTTTCTCGAACTAAACCCCATGTTCACCCGATTTCCCCAGCTCCTGTGCTGCTTCCCCGCTCCATAACCCAATGTACAGGACAGTCAGTACCACTTACTATATGAATTGTTACCTTCATTTTAGTATATTAAAATTACTTCAATTGTATATTTAGATATCAGTAGATTGCAATCAATGGCCTCAACCAAACAATAAGAATAATATTTAATTATAATGTCAGTTTTATTAAAAATGTATCTTTCATTGTTTAAATGTTCAGCTAAGTTTAATAAGTCATTTTCAGCGTAAATCTTTTGTTTAGATTTTCCTCTAGCTTCCAGAATTAGATAAACAGCAGTTAAAAGAGACAGATGTTTGTTCTTGAGTAAAATCCTTCCCAAGATAAAGACCCTAATATCATCCATTTAGCCATATTAATAATTTTTATACACGACAGGGAGAAGTATGGCAATCCACTCGATACCAGGTGACACACAGGTTGCCAACGTACTTGTCAATCACGAGCAAACTGAATGTGATCGAGCACATAGCTGAAATGATGAATAACACGCTTTTCCCAGTTCACTCCTGCTACCGTGACAAAATGATGTGCAAATTAAATTAATATAGCTATATGTTGTCGGGCTGGTTGTCTATTGAGGTTGAAGACTTGTAATTTTGAAGAAAGAATAACTGACTCTTCATCCATGACTACTTATTTAATATATCCTCATAACAAACCTGGAGTGTGCCCCAGGAAGGACAGAGCCCAGCATTCTCATTGGACTAACCAAAACAGTCATCACCGATCAGTCAATCAGCAACACAAGTCGATGGCGACACCTTCTACCGTCAATAGAGTGAACCTCCCCCTCCCAAGTATGGCAAAGCACACTGGATACCATGGGGAATCAGTAGCTCCCCAGATTATTTTCCTTATACAAAATGCTCGCAATGTAATAAAGGTTGGAGACCACTAACCTGGAAGAACATGTCAACTCCACATGGAATGCTAGGGACTGCAATCAAACCCTGAAACTCTGCAACTTCAATGCCACCCCCC
>JAODJW010000001.1:24975489-24991174 GCA_026777045.1 Hyperopisus bebe
ATGCCCCCCCCCCCCCCCCCCCAGATCATCTGCCAGCACATCCAGGTCTCCCTTGTGACCCCCCTCCCTTCTAAAGTGTCCATCAAACACTCATTTGCAGCAACATCTGAGACAATGCGGTTATGTCTCTGAGGTGAATGTGACAATTGTATGAAGCAGTCATTGGTTTGGTAACTGATTAGCTGTGTATTGTTCTACCAGCACAGCCCTCTTCAAGACAATAAGATGCCATATTTATCAACAGAAAGTCTAATCAGCATTATTGTTAATTATACAATGCAAATTCTATAAAACCCACAAGCTTGCACAACGTACAGTCATCGATCCTTGTCTCCTGACAAGTTGCATAGTCATCACCGCTGAATCTGTCATAGCTGTCAGATCCTCTACATAAACGCTGTGTGGTGAATAAGCTGCAGCCGCTACCCTGGTCTTTGAAAGTCTTCTTAGCCGACTTTGAGTCCAAACTCATTATAGGCGGATATCATGCCCTCTTTTTCTGACAGCGACACATTGTAAACTGAATTTTCTGAGGACGTGATCCTTAGCTAGGGTGAGCCACTCATGTGTGTAACCCCTTCCATGATGTTGTACAGCTCCAGTGTCTTAACTAACACAGGATATCAGGGTGGAAATTTTAAAGTAAACTCAATAAACCCTTCCCTTCAACCATGACTCATTCTTCCCATATTGTTTATAAAAAGAGCAACATTCAATAATTGCAAATTTACGTATGAAAAGAACCTTAGTAAATTCTGTTTGGACCCAGAGATAATGTTCTGTATTTCCACTTTAATTCTGCAATATATACCTACTAGTATTGATGCAATTTATGGTTTTTAATGGCAATAATCTGTGGTTTTAGATGCTTTTAAAATCACTAAAGGTTCTTTAAACAGTGTTTGCCAAATCTGGCCTAAGAAATGGGCAAAAGGAGAATGTTTATGGGGAAATGGGCAAAAGGAGAATGTTTTACTGTCCCCAAGATTTACATCATGAGGGATGAGGAAACATACATTTAATGAGGAACATACATTAATGAGTTCATTTAAATTAATGAGGAAACATACATTTCACCATTGAACAGATTTGTATATCAACATTCTGTCACTCATATCTAATCAATTACAGAATGTGTCTTGAACGACTTTGATTGTTGATGTTCTAATTGCTAATGGTTTAGCACAAACAGCTCTCTTGTTTACGGCAAATCACAAATATATTCCAAATAAAAACACATGATGGTACCCAATGGAAGTATGGAGAATTTCGCCTAACTGTTCTTGAGGGCTGTTTTTGTGTTCTGTAGATCCTTCTGGATTAATGTTTCTTTTAAATTAATGTATAAAGTTTTTTTCTTGTTTTTTTGTGCAAAAAGACAGTAGTACAAAAGCACCTATTTTCACTGGGATCAGCACCAGATGTACCTGGTAGACTCTAGCCAATGAGAGATAATGCAGGCATTTGGGAATGCCGGTGTCGAGATCAGAGGTCACTGTTTATAAATGGACCTCAAGGCTGTGCATCATGGACCATTCCCCTCGAGAACGACAGTGGGTTGGGGGTGGGAGTCAAAAGGCGATGCCAGGCACTGATGTCTGACTGACAAGTGCCTCCGCTCTGTTGCCAAGCCACGGAGCACCGTGGTCCCTCAGAGGGGGCTGAGGAGAGCCCTTGATGCCTCTTCCCTGCCTCTGATGATCCACACTGTCGAAGAGCGAGAGAGGGAAAGAAAGGGCGGCAGAAGGGGGGAGAGAAGGAGAGAGAGAGAGGCGCCCTTTGAAGCAAGCGTTCTTTCCCTGAAACATCTGCATCCTGGACCTTCAAAGGCACACAGCCCCCTTCACCTGTCCAGTCAGAACAATTTATAGGATTTCTTTCTTCTTCCACCATCAGATCTTTCAACGGGAGCCTTTGGAGATGCCGGCGTTTCCTCTGCTCTGAATGTGATGAGCGGCCTGTACAGCATTTAAAGGCATTACTCTTTTCGGAAATGTTCTACCGCCACCGGGACTTTCCAGGGAACAGCGGAACTTCGGAATTCAGTGCAGAACTCGGACCCATAATGCAATGGGGACTGAAGGGCACCAGAGTAAGTGGCAGACTGCCACAGAAAGCGGCTTATTTTATCTTTGACCCTATCCCAGCTAATGAACCTCAATAGAGGTGCATTTACACAAAGTACTGAAAACATTTGTTCTTCCATTTTCAGTGTAATCAATTAATTTAAACCAACTTCAGATATAACCCTTTAAACTCTATAAACCTCCCCAAAAGAAAATGATCTCTTGCTGTTATTTTGTTCACAGTTGCTACCATATTTAAACATTTCTTTTGTGCTGTACATTAAAAAATGTGTTTCCCACACATTATTCATCTATATTCATCTGGTGAATGATAATGTCACAATTAGTGATCCGACAAATGACCAATTTTATTTGTACATACTGCACTTGTTTAGACAATAGAAAATATACTCCTTTTAAATAGTGGCAGAGAGTGTTTCTGCCTTTTTTTTGCATATAGTTTACCGTAATATGCTCAAATGACTTTTGTGTGCTGCAAACAGTAGATGTTCTTTTTCCTTTCATCAATTTGAAAACCTGGTGAAACCAAGAAGAAAGAAAACAAAGACAGTCCTACACACTCCATAGATGGGAGACGGGTGTGATTATTATGTGGACATGTTGGCAGCTGTAGTTCAACTTTATAAAATCCTGCGGCTTGTGTAACTGACAGTCACTTACAAGCACATCACAATGTTAATGGATGCCATTAAACATCAAGATGCTGCTCCAGCTCCTGCAAAATAACTGAATAAAATGCTATCAGGCGTTTCATAATAAGAGCTTCAATTCAGCTTTTCCTTGTAGCCAATAGTCAGCGGCACTGCTTATGATTAATGGCGAGCAGCAGGATTTAATTGGATAGTCGATTAAAAATCATTGTGCACCTATAATTATACAAATGTAATTGTTGTTTTTTTTATAAAAAGGAAATTACAGTGAAATGTAATAATTTCCTTTTTTTAAATAATGTTTATTGTGCAGAATTTTTCACTAATCAGTGTTTCTTTTAGTCATAAAGTCATTAAAACGAACATCTCTGTGTTTAATTCTCTGGCATCTGCATAGGTTCTTTTCTAAGACACAACTCATATTTTTGTAAAGCCAAAGACTTGTGGGAATCTTTTGTAATTTATACTTTAGAAAAAGCATAGAGTGGTTGAGTATAAATATCACTGTACTGATTTTTTTTTTGTTGAACAGTGGACGATAGGGACCACATGCCTTTGGCAACTAAGGCAGAAAAACACTGATTAACTGCAGAACAAAAAGTGAAAAGCTCCACAAGCTGAATGCCTGATGGGGAAAGTGTGACTTCTTAAAACCACAAGCCAATTCTCTGATCAACGGATGCAAAACATGCCTTATTGAGTTCTGTTGAGCATCACCTAGTGAGAAATACAATGAAAGCATTAACATTTCAGAATGGAATTCCATGTTAAGCTTAGAAAGTTGCTATGCCCATGTCTTGACAGTAGAGGGTGACAACTCATAGCGTTTGTCACATTTGTGTTTAACACCTAGATGATTGTATAGCAGTAACAGGCCGCGGGTTCTTCTCAGTGTACTCAGATAGTAGAACAACGAACTGAACTCAGATACGGCTTTGAAGCAGAGTTGGTGCTTTATTACTGCAGTCACTTTGGTGTGGTTTCCAGGAAATATATGTTTGTTTGTAAATAACCAACAGTGGGCTTTTCCCCTTATAACTTATTTGGACCTAGACTTATAACGTGTCAGCTATATTATTATTATTATTATTATTATTATTATTATTATTATTATTATTATTATTATTATTATTATTATTATTATTATTATTCATTTCACTTGATTTGCCAAATGGTGCTGATATTCCCATGACAAATGGAAAGACCACGTATGTTTTTTAATGTTTTCTTCTCTTTTTTTTGAATCACAGACAGCATGAATCAAGGCTTCAAGTACAACTTCATTTTTTTTATTAAAATCATACAAATTCTCTTGTCTGTTATAAAAGAGCTAAGTGGTTCTGCTGGTAAATGTTTGTGTAATGCGTTCCTGCTACAGTCACTTCTGCCCGGACTAACACTAAAAGTCACGGGGTCCCAACTATAAAAGTCATTGCCCCACCCTCCCAATACTTCTTTAGGTCTCTGCCAAACCTAAAGACAGCAGAACTTATTTACACATTAAAAAAACAGAGACAAGAAATGCGATAAATTTAAATCAGAACTTTTGAAAAAAGAAAAAAAAAAAACCTAAAAAAGCAAGTATTTTTACATATTTAACCACAATAATTTACCAACAGAGTGACATTTGTTTTTTTTTTTACACAGTTACTGTTGTCTACGATTTTTGAAATTTTGCACCATTTTAACACTATAGGTTTGGCAGTGTTTATCCTCTCAGACATCGTACAAAGCAATAAGGCACAATACCTTATAACTATCTCACTCCTTTCCTCAGGGAACACTTTTTCAAATAACACACAGAATTCTAAGTACAATTAAAGGAAAAAAACAGTACCTAATCTGTTTGATTAACATAAAGCTTCAAAAATAATACAATAGTAGTACAAGTATGATTTTTTTAAACAGAATTTCATGCCAGTACTTGGCTTAGCCCCCTTACAGCTACATCCAAATAGATTCAGAAGACTCAATACTCAAGTTGGGTATTTTGTGTTCACTCACAGTAACGCAAAGGAGGTATTCGGAAGAAACACAATTTGGATGATTTCTAACTAACGTCATACAATTTTACAGCGATCAGCACTCCTCTACAAGTCAAGAACTGAAAATATTACAGAAGATTACCTGTGGAATCAACAAAAATCTCAACGTGTAGACATGTCATGGCATTTTCCGTTGTTGAAATGCTTTTTAACATACATAATAAATGTATGAATATATATTTTTTTGCTTCCTGTTTCCTTAAGGGAAATCCCATTTAAACATATTGCAGAATTGCAATATATTATGAGTGATCTGTACATGACTCTTCAAATTTCTTAGCTGTTTTTTTTTTTGTAAAATCAACGCTAATTAGATGAACACACATGAATAGTCTTTTAAGAAAGCATTTCAGTGCTTCAAGATGGTTAGAACCAGAATTATAAGACAAGAAAGAAAATATAATGTAAAAGTAGTTATATATATGATTTTCCCCAAGAATGTAGAAAAACATTATATACATGTAGATAGCTATACAGACTGTTAAAGTCTTTAACGCATGCATTAATGTATGATGTTGTGACGCGTTTGCAAAACTGGTGTGTGTATAATGGTCCTGTGTTTCTTGGACTTCATATCCAAACTGAACATTTAGAAGACGGCATCACTTGGAAGACGCGATAAAATCACACTGACCGTTCCAAAACAGGAAGCACGGTAAACAATAACGCCAATAAAGAATATATAGTGCAGATCATTCTCTGGGGTCCCAGTTGAATGTAAGCAAACCCGTTTCTTTTTTAACCTGTTTACCCGAAGTTTTCTGGACAGATACACATGGATTTTTCACCCTTGGTCGATTGTGCCCTTGGCAGGTGCACACTGCACGTGGATTACGTTTATATTTGAGTTTGATTAGCACATGCATTTACACCAACAGTTTACAAGAAAAGAAAAACACAGAATACTGAATGAAACAGATGGGTAGAAGACCTAAGCCCCTCCCCAACGTCATTATGATGAAACTATACAAAAGAAGGGCTTCAAAAATAGCCTTCATTCCAGAAAAGGAATATATAAGTGTAACACATCCCTGTCTCTCAGGGATGAGATGAGTAAAAAATAAAATGTGTTTCAGTCTCAGTTCCTAGGTTTATATGTTGAAAGTCCTTTTTTGTTTCTCTTGTCCATTTGCCCACAGGACAGAACGGCTATTGCATGACGGCCAGGAATTTACTCTCCTCCGCGAGTGTGGTTAGCAGGGAGCTCATGTCCCCGATAGCCATATTGTTGTGGCCAGTGGGCAAGCCGTGGAATGCCATGGAAGCATGCGGCGTCGTAAGCCTAGATGAGTTCCGAGAGAGGTTTTGCAAGACTCCAGAGCCGATGAACCCGGAAACCAGGCTGTCCTGGTCGTACCCATCATCCAAGATGGCTTCAAAGTCCAGCAGCATGTTGTCCAGGATATCGGATCCACTACCCACTGTGCTGGTCACCTGATCCTCCCCTGGGGAGAGCAGAGCTGGGCCACCTGTGGATGCCGGCTCACCAGCCATCGTCTCCAGAAGACAGTGGTCCTCGGGGATGGGGAAGGGTGGCACCTTGAGTTCTGCCGGGTCGAAACACAGTCGATTATCCTCAAGGCCTTGCTCCAGGAAGCTGGACTGCTGCTGCACTTTTGAGCAGGAGTTTGCCTCAAGGTTTTCTGGAGCCTCCAGCTTCAGCTGCGATACCTGGGTGGAGAGCGAGCCGTTTGCGCCACTCCCATTTACCATGCACTGTTGCTGGCCAAGGGCGGCACTGCTGTCACTCAACGTGCTGCTGTAGTGCTGCAGCTGTGGCAGTTGTCTGGTGGAACCTGCATCCCCATTTAGTGGCTTATGGGCAGGGTGGATCTGGGAGGGGAGATTGATCCCCGTTGCTTGGAAGAGGCCATCTTGCCGACTTGCAGGATGTTTCTCCTGCAAGGCAGCTTGTGCTTTGATGTACGGTTGCGGACCTTGACAGACCTGCTGTGTGGCTCCCAAAAGGCTGTGGGAAACCTTGGTCTGGATGTAGCCATATGGAAGGCCATTCTTGAGCATCTCTGGGTAGGACATAGAAGATATATCCACCTTGCTCATGCTCACTCTGCATGCTTGCCCCTGACCTGCCTTCATAGCTCTTCTAAGAGGTACACCCATGTCAATGCTGCTTGTATCCTGGAAGTCGGTTTGCTGCAGAGGATAAGCATCTTGATGGTTGCCGGAGCCACCTAATGGCTGCTGTTGCTGCTGCTGGACCATCATGTTACCGAACACCCTGAACTGATGGTCGCTGGCAGGCTGCTCTGATGGCGGCCAGCGGGCGCACCTCTGCTGCGGCTTCGCTGGGGACCTGTCTGCACTCCCTGAGCTGACCTCGTTCCACTGGATGGGCATCCCATCACTGCCATCTACTGTCTCCCTCTGTCTTGGGCTTGGGTAAGTCGAACCCTGTGATGGGCCAGAAACTTTTGGGAGACCAGGAAACTGAGGGTACAGGGAATAGTCACTGAAGCCACCTTCCTGGCTGTCAAACACTCCAACCCGCTCCTGTGAGCTGAGATACTGCACCAGGTCATCTGGGAACACGTCCTCATCGCTCAGGTGGAGGCCCCGGACGTCCTCTTCCATGGCTAGGGCCTCCAGCGCCTGGTTCTCACTGATGCTGGGTGGGCACGGAGACGGGAGGCCATGTCGCGGATTTCCGTCCGAGCCAGTGTAGCTTGGCAGGCCAGTATTCCGAGCTCCTGTCCCTGGGAACTGGGGGCTGCCAAGGTTGGGCAGGGGACGTACGTTGTTGAGGCTATTGAAGCGCTGGACCCGGGGCAGGCTCAAGGGCTCCAAGGACTGAGTCCGCACAGGGTCGCTGGCCCTCCGCTCTCCATTTCCTGGGACCTCCTGGGGGAAGTAGCTCCTGCGGCCATATCCCGCGCACCCCCCACTGTAGCCGTTGGTGGCACCATCGCTGCGCCGGCACGGTGACACCAGCGGGGGCAGTGTGTGGTGGCCCCCTTCCGGAAAGTCACCTATCATAGCCACGCGAGTCTTCAGGCTCATCCTCTCCATGCTGGGCAGAGGGGTGGGGGGCGGCCCGCCTGTAGCAGCTGCGTACCTCGCCTTCAGGCGGTAGTGCTGGGCGGGGGTGAGGCTGAGAAGCCCCCCCAGACCCCCCCCAGGGCTAGTGCCGCTCCACAGCCCACCACTTCCCCCGCCTCCACACTGACTGGCCTCGCTGGAACGCCGTGATGCGTCAGTGGAGATGGGATCATAAGAGTCAGTGGCGCTGAGGTTGTGGCGTCGCCGACGGGGGCCCGTCTCGCCCTGCGAGGCCTGGCTGGAGCGGCGGCTAGAGAAGCACGGCGACGCACCGGAAGAGCGGCGGCTGGAGCTCAGGTAGGCGGAGCTGGTGGCACTGCCCCCACTGTCACGCCGGTCCTTCAGCAGGCTCAGCATGGTCAGCTCACCATCGGGTAGCTCTGGGCGCAGGGGCGCCCCCCCACTGCGGCCGAGATATGAGCCTGAAAGACAATAGGCGAGAAGGTCAGCGCAGCAACCCTGAGGCCTTGACTTGACCAACTGAAGAGCATAATTCCAAAATTCTAAAATTAAGCCTAAAATTAAATGGTGACCATACTTTTGCTCTGGCTACTCCATGACATGAATTGTCTACCTCTTCACACCTGGGGGGTATTCCACGGAGCATCATTTTTTCCATTAACCAGATAACTTAAGGCAAATGTAAGGACCGTCCAATAGGAATATTGCTTACCTCTCCTAGTATTGGACAGATTCCATGTTTGATTTAAGTTATCCAGCTAACTGGGAAATGCAGCTTTGTGGAACATGCCCCAGGTCTGCGCCTACCTTGGATACTTTCATATCCAGACTGAAAACCCACCTCTTCTCCTCCTCGATTTTAAATCTGACTGATGGTGCAATCAATCTATTTATTGCCGATGCTAATAGCATATGTTTTTATGTCTAGCATGTTTCGTGTGTTTTACAGTTTTTCTTCTGTGCAGTACATTTATAAACTCGGCTAATTGAGATGAATTTTGGGAAGATATTCGTGGAAATTGCTTGTCATCCGACTTGCCTGTGGTGAGCTTACCGTTGCCTATGATGGGAGGGAGCGCGGGGCCTGTGGGCGGCGGCGAGGGGGAGTGCGGGATGACGCGGGGCAGGGCGCCATTGACCTGCTTGAGCCTCTCCATTTTAACACGCTCCATCCAGCGCAGCGGACGGCTCACGGCACGGCAGGACCGCAGCGCCACTGCAGGGGAGCCACCGGCGGACACAGTGGAGTCCACGATGGGGGCCTCGTCATCCTCCTCCAGCTCCTCCTCCTCGTCATCCTCGTCCTCCCCGGCCCCGCCTCCTCCGTCCTCATGGACGGCGGCGCCACCCCGGCTTACAGCAAGCTGGACGGGACCGCGGGAATGGGCGCGGAGGGGGGGCTGGTCACCGCCGCATGTAGACTGACCGCCAGGGCTTGACTGAGACGCCTGCGGTGGGGGCGGGGTTGGGAAGGAAATCAATACCAGGATACCAGCCACATCCCCTCAGTATCTTACCCACCCCCTCCCAAAGGACAGCTTCACAGCACAAGAAGGATGATGGGTCAGGCATGAAGGCATGGATATGGCAAAGAAACAGGTGATATTTTTCTTACAGTATTACAAGAGTGATTTTTTTCCCAAATAAGACAAAAAATGTGCCCATTTAAATGACAATAAATTTTTATATAAAATATAAAATAGTTATAATGAAGCTACTTGTAGGAGCCTTACTTGTTTCATAATTTAATTTTTAAAATAGCTAAGGTACTACCTCCTATGTCTCAATGGACCAGCCAGTTGTGGATGCCAGTGATATTTTACAAAAGCCAAAGTGTTTGATGGGTTCAGAAAGGGTCAGCAACTTCGAGTTCAAAGGTCCAGATAACCAAAAACGGCATTCAGAAACAGAAAAGTTATTAAATCCTCCAAATGTTATGGAACGGAGGTCCGGGAGTTCAGAAAATCCAGATTGACTCAAAAATAATGTCTGAAACGGAGGCTGGTTTGCAATTCGACCCCGTTTAGGCGACAAACGTCCCAAGGCCCGAGAAACATGGCAGCCACAATGAGATCAATCTGGATTAGGCCAAACTCTACAGCTCATCACAGAGAGCAGGCAAAGCCATTTGTGCTGTCATCAAAGGAGACGAGGGCCAAACAATGACTTCTTTTCAGGCCAGATGCCATCTAATTGGGTTTTTTACTAAATTAAGATCAGCACTGATGAATAGGGAGCCCTGTTCTGCCGCCCTAAACACTGCTCTCCTTTACAATGCACTGAACAAACCTTTGTCCGTCATCCGTTATTCCACGGCGTGCCGCCCCAATGGCACCCCACTCAGTTCTACTTTGAAATGGGGAGGGGGAGGGCTCTGAGGGGGGTTCAGGACCACCAATAAGCCAAAATGGACCAGCCATAAGAAAGGTTTTGCTATGATAGCTTACGTGACATGTAGGGGGCCTCTTCAAGAGTCATTTGTCACTTTGAAGGCTAGACTGGGTTCCTGCCCATGAACCTGTCATGTAATGAACATGGCTGACCACCCCCTCCCCCCATTACCCATGACCATGATTCAGAAGGGGCTTTGCTGAGATGCTTTGGGGTACTGGCAGTGAAGTTCTTAAACCAAGAGAGAGATGCGGTGGATGGGAACATGGATGGATGAGGAGTATGGGGGAAAAGAGAGACACCCTCCTCACCTGATTACCCACTGTCCTTAGGAAATGAGAGCGAGTAATGCACGAGGCATTGGGTAGAAGAAACATTCAGTTATTAAGAAGGTTCGAGGGTGAGCAGTCATGTGACATTTGGAGTCAGCAACGTTGCCACCATCGGACAGGTGGCCATCGGGGTGGGGGTGGTATTGGTTGGGGGGGGCGTAAACTAAATAAACAGTCTAAAAAAATACAGTTAACTTGTAGATTTCAAATCGCAATACTTAATGAGTAACCAGTATCGTTTGTCTCACCTAAAGATAATGTTTTTGTTTTTTAAAGACATGGTATTAATTCGGGCTATTACTAATAAAGTCTCGGTTGGCATTGAATTATTCATATCATATTTTTTTCTATCATTGCTCACCACTGGATTCTTGATGATGCTCTATAAGTAAATGATGCTCCCCCCGGTTCCATGACCCAAGCTCAGGGTCATGCTGAAACCAGACATCGCACCTCGGCTAAACATACAAGCCGATGTATAATAACAACTGTGTCCTAACTGAAAGGGGTTATGGATTCATTATCACCGGGGCACGAGTGCACATACCATGGGCTTCTCGGTTTTTATGGACTTGACCTGAAGGCACTCATCCTGCTTGAGGGAACGCCCGTACTCCCGCTGCTCCGGGTAGCCCCCAGGGCCTGGCTGCTGGGGCTCCCTGGGCTGGGCTGGGGGCCGGGGATGCGCGTCGCCACGCTGCTTCTTAGTGACGTGAGCCTCAGGCCCGTGCACGGTCTTGACGTGCTTGCGTAGCGAGCTGGGGTCCGTGTAGCGCTTGGTGCAGCCCGGGATCTTGCAGACATATGGTTTCTACAGGAAGAAGTAAAGGTGGGGGGGGGGGGGGATGAGAGATGATTTACTTACAGTTTAACAACACCCAGTAGCATGGTTTTGGACTAATTGAGAAAACCCATGCAACTCACAGGGTGAATATTCAAATTGCACAATAAGGGAGGCAGGTATTATAACCAGTACTCTGGAACTGTGAGGCTAGTGCTTGTCTGTATGTATCACAGCACGTGCTTTGATGAGTATCTAGATAGGCCTTCAACATGTGTCATTTGTCTACACTCAACAAAACCGGGCAGGGAGTCTACTGACCTCGTTAGAGTGCGTGCGGTTCTGGTGCTTGGCCCGGTCTGAGGCGTTGGAGAAGGCCTTGTTGCAGCCTTCATGCTCACAGACATATGGCTTCTCGCCCGTGTGCGAGCGCAAGTGGGTCTTCAGGTTCTCCAGGCGTGAATAGGCCTTGGTGCAGCCTTCAAACTGCAGGAAAGAATGGAGGAACACACACGGTGGGTAAGTGGGCTCCACCCTACACAGAGAACAGCACACAGGGGCAGCATCTATCACCACTCAAAACATACACTTCTTGGCCACAAACAGTCCCTACACTACAAATTCCGCGTTCCTTACTCAGGAGATGCTAAAGCACATTATACCAACCAGTTAGCTAGCTACAATCGTCTGACTCCACTCACTAGCTGTTTATTTAGTTTTTAAAACATCTGAGGCTGGGCGGGAGGGACTTTTTGAGCGGAGCCCCAGAAACAACAAACCCACCCCTGATGGAATATTCGTGCAATTTCTACAAATCTGCCAACCTGAAGATGCAAAACTCGTGCAGCTGAGAACCTAAATTAAATGTCAGCTTCGCTGGTTTGGTTTACACTCATGCTGACGAATGACACCACAGGCTATGGAAATCGCTCAGCACGACAGGCAGCAAGGAAAGCTTCAAAATCAATATGTCTTCTCATCGATTTTCATCGTGTTGTATCTACAAGAAAGGACGAGCATGATTCGGGCCCATTTCTACATAGGTATCCATCTTTAGAGGATGGACACACATCCCACTTCAGGCTGGAAGGAGCTTTTGTTTTGCTTTCAGGGGAATATACAGGGGCGAGGCCAAAGGGGCACTGGTCCCAGCTGAAAGCTAATTGGCCCCAGCAGTGCTCTTTCCCTTGTCATTCACTAATTCACGACATATCATTGGCTAATGACAACATTGGCCCCTCTGTATGAATTATGGCCCCTCTTTGCTTTGCAGGCCTGATCAGCCTGAATCTGATCTAGGATCAGGTGGCGGGCGTTCTCTCACCGTGCACTTGTGTGGCTTCTCGCCGGTGTGCCTCCGCATGTGCACCACCAGCATGTACTGGGCCTTGAAGGGCTTCTGTTCCCGGGAACACTCCTCCCAGCGGCACACAAACTCCTTCTTCTCTCCGTGGATGTGGTCATTGTTGATGTGCTGCAAGAGGAGAGGGGCAGCTCATGTCAGTAACTAGCTTTAAATGCACCCCAAAACATTTTGGCAACTCTGAAAGGAAATGTGGCCCCTCTGGATCAATGGTTACTGAGCGGGTCTGTTAGATTTCAGCAGAATGGTGCGTCATGTGACCAAAGTCAACTCAAATTAACAATACAAAAATGATTAATAATATATGTGACAGAGTGTTAAAGACATGACAAATCATACTAGGTGTAGAGGGATAATGGTGGTCTAAGATGGGAAAGTTAGGTGACCCAGCCCCTGTAATCCCAATAAAATGAGGGCCCATAATAACATTTTGTAATTCTGAACCCTGAAGCCATGCCACATTGTTTCTGTTTGTTGTGATCAAAGGAATCCCTTGGGTGTATTTTACATCCCAATAAACTATATAGTTTGTTAATTGATGTAATTACATAAAGTGACCACAAGAGGGCCTTCAGAGACGCCGAAGGACAACTATGGGAAAAAAACGCACGATGGGTCTGAAGGTCCACACATATAATAAGGCAAGAAATCTCAGTCTGAGAAATCTGACAGGCCTCATGACCCTGAGCAGGATCAGTGGTTAGAAGATGGATGGAGGAATGGATGGATGGAGGTCTGACAGACCTTTCCATACTCGAAAGGTTGATGATACATGGGAGGGACTTTATCTTTTCTCAAAACAGAAAAAAAACAACACCAGTCAAACGGTAGCATCAGTGTAAAGTCTGTATAATATTCCTCCCGTACAGACTGCTCAAAACTCAGCAGAGATAGATGAGTGTGGCAGACAGAGGATGACTTTGTCAACATAGAGTCATAAGGTGTGTTTTATATTAAAGGCCAATGCATTACAAGCTGTCTATTGTATGTTTTTAAATGCTTGGTTGCGGAGGCAAAGAAACTGCCAATGCACAACGTGCTTTTAAAAATGCTTAATTGGCGGCTTGGAATGCATTAACCCGTTTCTGCCACAGTTATGACGTCTGCCTTACGAAGTTGTTCCTAAAGACATTATTGTCACATTTACATTTATCCCCCCAATGACCAAACATTTCTGTTTAGTTTCCGTTAAATTTAAATTGTGCAGTATGTCTGGAGTTTTAAGTGATGTTAGTTAATTAAAGATTATAATAGAGCAATGATTTTACTGCTGTGATCTGCCTGGCTGGCAATATGTGTGAGGTTACAGAAAATTTATAAACACCCTTCTGACCAATCAAATTAGAGAATTCATCAGTACTGTGGTATAACAGGGTTTAATGCTTCAATATAGCTTTAATATAATTAAAGAAATGTGAACTATATTTACCACAAATGCATTCTGGTTTGCTTTTCCAGATCGTTTCCTGTTGACCGTAGTGAAATCTTTCCTCAGGATTCTCCATAATTAACAAAACCTCACGCCGTTTCCGAGAGCACGGCACTGAACAAATTTGACAAAGCCACCAACACGAATGCCCTCCGTCGTCTCTTTCTCCCACAGCTGTCACTCTATCCACCCTCCTTTCATTTGGCCAAACAAAGCAGTAATGTTGGAAAGGAACAGAGCAAGAACCGGCAGTTACCCAATCTCAGATATATCCCCATCGCTTCCAATTGGCTACCACCCTGCCCTTGACAAGCATTGACAGTTGTGCTGCTGCGGCAACTTCCAATTGGAGGTGTTAAGGGGCAGCCAGGGGGATAGGGAGCATGTGAGGAGGGGAAGGGTGGGGATAAGGGACAAACAACTGTCCCAATAACATCTCTCACTGGTCTTTTACATTCCTCCCTCACTTCTTCTCAAGCTAAAACGCTGACTAGCAAAGGGGTTAATGGGTAATGCTGGCAGGTGTGTTTATGGGTGGAGAGATCAGGGAGGGGGATGAGGGATCCCCAGGGGGGAAATGAGGGGGCAAAAAGGATGAACACAGACAGAATCCCCCGCGGGACAAAGTCAACATCTGGCCAGAACGTCTACTGTGCTCGAAAGTGTCATTCATAGAGCAATCTGAATACAAAGAAAACAGACGCGATATCCTGAATCGACAGGAATGTGTATTATTGCACTTCTGTTTGGGAGGGGCAAAAGAGAAAGAGGACATTCCATTCCCTGTCCCTCTTCGTGCCATCACGCCACAGGGATGGCAGCTCCAGGCCTCGCCGTGGAAAAACGAGCACTCCCATTGGCCAGGTCTGACTGCTGGGCAGTCAGGCTAATCAGTGGATCCGATATGCTCTGCCATTAGGGCTCATACAAATCATTCATTATGGGACAGGAACGTGTCATGCAGTGTTTGGGAGGATGATCCTTAATCATGTCTCAAGTCAACTGGGCTTTATGCATCCTGGGTTATTCTGTTTGCTATTTGCACTAGTGCATGTACATTTGAAAGCTTCCACATATTCCATCATGCTCTCCTTTGAGACACACACACAGTTCAGAGTGAAGCTTGGGGTCCAACTGCTGAGTCAGCCACTGTGCTTTGGGGTGGGGGGTGTTAAGGGCCTTGTTAAAGGGCCCAAAAGACATGTGACTATGCAGCCGAGGGATTCAAACCGGCAACCTTCTGATCACCAACAGTAGCCTAACCTACTGAGCCACATACCACACTATGACATGTGTGTGTATATATATATATAGCTAGATATACACATAAAATTTTATTGAATAAACTCAATTTGAAAGATATATATATATATATACACACACACACACACACACATATGTGTGTGTGTGTCTGTGTGCATGATTATGAACAATCTTTTAATCTACTCATCCACCATCACAAACTCACTTTAGCTACACATAGCACCAAAAGATGAGGGCACCTCCCTCTATACGCTAATGCTGGGCAGTAAGGAGAAGTCCTGAAACAGGTGCTGTCCTGACCCACAGAGTGTAAGGCCTGAATCTGC
>JAODJW010000001.1:24998871-25010197 GCA_026777045.1 Hyperopisus bebe
ATGGTGGGGAGGAGTGGGGGGGGGGCAGACCCATTCAGAAGAATGTTGGCGGGCAGCTGCTCCTCCATACAGACGTGGTCACACGGACATGCTAAGTCATTTAGCAACACCTACTGCCTGACTGCTTTTATATCTGTGTTACTTGGTTAGTTTTTTTTAAAAAAAAAAAAAAAAAACTGCTTTCAGAGAATTTGAAAACAGTGACACTCTTTAGAAGCTGTATTCTCACTGAGCAGCACAATTAAAGGGTAAATCAATAGTCTGGCAGAACATGGGCCAAATGAAAACTTGTGTGTGAGTGTGTGTGTGTGTGTGTGTCTACCAAATGTCCCCCACAATGTAATAAAAACCTTCTATTTCGACAAAGATCTGTGAATGCAATCAAAAATGAAGAAATGCCAAAAGTCTCGTAGTTTTTTGGTTACTTATGGGTAAGGTTAGGGATGGGTAGAGGTTAAGGTTGTCATGTTAGGATTGGCGTTTTCCCCATAGGAATGAATGGAGAGTCCGCCAAAGGTATAATTAAAAACCTGTGTGTGTGTGTGTGTGTGTGTGTGTGTGTGTGTGTGTTCTTGACCTCAGGAGTAACACTTAAAGTGTATGTGTGTGGGGGGATGACTTCTGGGGGGCCGGGGCTGGCATCCTCACCTGCACGCTGCCCCCCCCAGGACTGGGCGGCTCCTCGTCCGGCTTGATCCTGGAGCGCTTGTGATGCATGGGGTCTCCGGTGCTGCTCACGGCCGACTCACTGGTGGGTTTGCTCTGCGGGAGTCACACATGCCTTTTCACAATCACTGCAGTCACACTGCATAGTGTAGCATGACTTTCTCACACTGTCAGACGCTGTGTCATCATTGCTGTTACATTTCACAAACAACATAGAACATAAAGTAAGAAAAATAATATAAGAAAGAGAAATAACATAATCAGTAAATCGGCATTTACAAAATGTGAAATGTGAGCAAGTCCAACTATAGTTCAAATACTGCATAATCACTGTTAAATTATAGGAAAAAAAATCCTAATAGCTGGATGTACAAACAAGACCTACCAAAATGCAGACATTCCTCAACACTGAGATCATTAAGGTGAAAATAGTCTTGATTTGCTATCTTGACTCCTTTACTAACATGACCCCATAGCTAATGCTCCTTCTTTAGCAATCTTATTCCTCTGCTAATGTGACTCCTTTACTAATACAGTTCCTTTCCTAACAGGGGTGTCAAACTACAGTCCTGGGGGGCCGGCGCCCTGTGTAGCTTAGCTCTTTCCCTGTTCCACCAAAGATGATTCAGCTCAAGAGCTGTGTGGTAATTAGCACAAGGAGTTAAGGTGTGTTAAATGAGGGGAAACCCAAAAATGTGCAGGGCTCCGGCCCTCCAGGACATCTGTGTCCTAACATGACTCCTTTGCTAATGTGACTCCTTTACTAATATAATTCCTTTCCTAACATGACTCCTTTGCTAATGTGACTCCTTTACTAATATAATTCCTTTCCTAACATGACTCCTTTGCTAATGTGACTCCTTTACTAATACGACTCCTTTTCTAACATGACTCTTTTAGCACGATTCCTTTAATATTGCGACTCCATGGGTAGCATTACTCCTTTTCTAATGCAACTTCTTTACTGATGCAACTACTATATTATGTAGTTCCCCTAATAATGGGACTCCAAACAACAGCTGACTAAAGCAACGTTTGACTGGTGTTTTGACGTCAGATTCAAACCCTCTATGACAGAGATCGAAATGCTAACTTAGCATCAGCTTCAGTGACTATTAGCATGCTAGCAATAGCGGCGACTATTAGCATGCTAGTAATTAAATGCAAACTTTACAAGGGGAGTTTTGAGAATTTAACACACCTCACGCTTAATCTGCGTAACTCTAAAAACCAATCCATGAGCTGCAAAAACATGAACTACCCTGAACACAGCAGGATTGTTTGCTGTGAGCGGCATGCGGTTCAATCACCAGATCGATTTAGTGAAGTCTAGGAATTGAACCGAGGAACGTCAGGGGGCCTGTGGAAAAAAATTAAAAACGCTTCATTCTCCGCACCGAGTGTATTTCCATCGGAGGGCCGCTTCTTTGGGAGCATGTGGCTCCCCTGGAACTCCCTGGCTTGGAGGGAAAACTCCCCACAGCCGGCCAAGATATCCAAGAAGAGAAAAATCCCCCAGGGAGAGTTTTGGGGCAAAAGAAAATAAATGCCTGGGAGACGTAAAGTGATTTCTTGGACTCTCACTGCGCTTTGCCTGCCAAACAGCAGTCAGGGAGCAGAGCATCCTCATCTCTTCCAAACATTTACTTGCGGTGCTATTTCAGTCTGGCAGCCAGAAAATGCACGCGTCCACCTCTGACGCAATTCTCCAACAGACAACATTGTTGGAAGACCCATTCTGTCACTACGGTGACCCTTGTAGCCTCTGATCGGCAATAACTATGACCGTGGTTTAGAATTTTACACCTTTTCCATAGCTGGATATTTACCAAAGTAGTTAATATAAGAAGTCGAGACCTGGATCGATGACAATTTTGTTGACTAGTACCACATCCGTAAATGGCAAACTAGAAAACCGAGTAAAGGTCTCCAGAAGCCAATGTACTGTTTGGACAAATACAAAGACCTCACACTGATAATTAAGCAGTGTCTTGCTTAAATCCATGCATGCATCTTCTAACCAATTATCTCATTATCCACACTGAGCCTGGAGTCTATCCCAGGTGGCAGAAAAGGAGAGGGGACACGTGGGACAGGATGTCAGCCCATCACAGGGTACATACTCATACACAAAAAGGGAAATTTCAGTTTGGAAAGTGCACAAGAACAGGAAGATCATGCCAAGTCAGCATTTGAACACACAAATCTGGAACAATGCTATACGTGCTGTTCACTAGTGTGGCAGTTGGTGTAATCCGGTAACGTTTATTCTTCGTTGATTTCAAGGATGGCCGACAGTAACATGTGGCATGAATCCCCCACAGTCTATCTTTAAGATGAGTGTTCAGGTGTTTCAATTAATTTCTTTAATTATACTTTTATCCCCAAGAAATTGATGGACGCCCCGCATTTCACTCCCATTAAACTGAGCGTTGCTGTCTATAGCATCAGCAGCCGAAAATGGATGTTTCTTTCTGGGTTGCTGGACAGTGCCGAGCGATCATTTCGAGAAGAAGGATCGGTGTGCAAGTACAGTATACAGCTTCGAGCATAAAGTCCAGCTTGGTTACTGCACAGACAAAAAAATAATAAAAATAAAGAGAAACACAGCAAAAATAATGTACGTTTTTATGCTGTAGGACCACAAAAATCCTGAATAGAAGAGAGCAGAAACCTGGACAAAAATAAATAAATAAGCCTCGGCTGGTTTTGCTGTAGTTCAGCCGCAGTGTGTCATGAAAAATGGGTCCCGCAAACACAGTTAAATCCATCAATTCTAGACCAGATTATTTCTCATTCTTGTGATTAATGGTGTCAGAAGTGGGATTCTGTGTTAATAAGGCCTTTGTTGCTCCTTGGGGTAGTCTTTTAAGGGGAAAAAATACTAGCTGAAATGGAGTAAGGGTATTAAAAAGAGGAGATATCCGTATCTGTGTCACCGTTCTGTCTGTGTCTGTATTCGAATAGCTATTTGTCAAACTAGGACTGGGAGCTGCTCATAAGCAATTTGCTGTAAAATCTATGTTACATATATTTACAGCCATTTTTGTACGGTCTGAGTCTTTGGATTTTTTCGCCTTAGGACTGAGTTGTGACTCTGCCTGCCAGTAAGGAAGCTAAAAGCACTTTGGGAGATTTTTATGATAACAAGTTCCTTTCTAATTAGCTATAATCAACAAACAAACTGAGGCAAAACAGAATAATGTTTGTAGCTACATGGCTGATACTATGGTGGTACAATGAATCCCAGTGTTAATAGCGACATTTGGGTGACATTAAAATTAGCAGTACAAGAAGAGAAGAAAACTTCTGAAATAGTATTCGCAGTAGCATTTTTAACTGTGTTCACACCACCAGTATTAGTTGAAGCTGGTGTGGTGCTGTAGGCAAGCTTCACTGCCATACACCCCCACCCCACCCCGCCCCCTACTGTCCGGGGGGCATTTGGTGCCCCCTCACCCTGGAAATTGCCTAGATTGCCCTAGCCAGGATCTGGTACTGCATACCACTGTTGTTTTAGGGGTTGTTGTCTTTAAGTAATGGGTAAAGCACACGGTAAGTCACCTGTGAGGAATCAGTGGGGGCCGAATTTCTCTCCACGGACCCCAGCCCGGTGGGCACCATGCCCGGGATTGGCCGCTGGGCAGCGAAAGCAGGGGCCGGGTGGATAAGGGGGGGGCTGTGGCCAAATGCGGAGCCAACGATGCTAGGCTGGCGTCCAATCAGCTGCGGGTGCATCTGTAGCGTCATGGGCGTTGGGGGGTATGCAAAACTCAGGGCGGGGCTGCGAAGAGACCGGGGGAAACCATTAATGGGGGGGGGGGGCAATACAGAGACATGGGCTGAAATAAAATAATAGATATTAAAACTTTATGCTTTTGAAATGATGGATTAGTATAAGTTATAATTTTAATTTTATGACACAAACATGCAAAGAAATTGAAGTGCTACAATAAAACTAAAGTGGTACAGTCACATGCAGTCGAATAAGAAATATGTTAAAAACAGAAATGGAGATTATTTAGAAATATGAATTGCTTTCATTTCCTATTATTACCTCTTCATATTATGAATATTAGAACAGTATGAAGTGCTGTAATTCAAATCCAGTCAACTAGTCAACTATAATTTTAAACAGGGAAGAATGTATAATGGGAAATCCCGTTTTCCTTGCACAATCCTCATTGTCTCTTACGTTGTTCTT
The DNA here is from genome assembly GCA_026777045.1 of Hyperopisus bebe. NCBI lineage: Eukaryota > Metazoa > Chordata > Actinopteri > Osteoglossiformes > Mormyridae > Hyperopisus > Hyperopisus bebe. The sequence continues at coordinate 25,003,742 of JAODJW010000001.1, forward strand.
TACACACATATCTCAGCATCCCATTTCACCACACAAAACTACAGCATTGTGACCCTGCTTGTTTTCATTATCCTCTGTATTAATCACAAGGACGGTGGGAAACTTTTTCCCGGTCTCCCCTTTATTTCCGGAATCCGTACACAGTTCAGGAACACACTCCCACGAATAAGGAGAGCAAGGCGTGTATCACAGTTATTAATTACTGGTATTTTCATGCCCTGGCAGGTCGTGTAAGTTATGGATGAACACGCTGTACCTTGACGACTGGCTCCAACGACACCATAGACCACGTCGTAGCATTTATTACAATTTCCACAGCGAAGAGAAAAAAAAAACAGGAAGAGACATGGAGAATATATAGATCATTCTGAATCATTCACAGTCCCTAGAGTCAGACTCACGTCGGACGAATCTGCAATATAAGGACATTGAAAGGTAGGGAGTCCCTGGAGAACGACGTCCATCTCATTACTGCCTAAAAAACCATGTGCATGGGGATGGACTCCATCTTTTATATGTAACAGCTAATGAGAATCACAGCGGACCCTCTGTGCTGCTGAAATGTTAATCTAGATAAAGACGATGCAAGTTAATTCTTGGGTGTAACTTTGCTCCATTTCGGTCTATTTCCTTTGGCCTGCCACACGTGGGAATCAGACTTAGCGATTAACCTGCAGACTCGGCGGTCAATCTGCCGTAGCGTTTGGCTCAATTGGGTTGGGGTTCCGACACCCCCCAAAGAATCGATAAGGAAACAGGGAGAGGAGGCCTCCAGTCAATGGAGGATGATCTCAATCATTTTGTGGTGTTCTTCTTCCTCAAGGTGTAGCAGCTACAAAGAGTTTTACACGGCACCAGCAGCCCATAACCCTAAGAGGTGCAGGAGCGTCTAACTTCTGCAATGGCTTCCTGACCCAAACCCTGGGATCAGCACTGGGGCATCAGGGTCCATCACTTCTCAGATCTGACAGTGGCTAAGCTGGTCCATATGTTTGGAGATCTTATTATAGCGGAGGAGTGGAAATCAATGGGATGGGGTGTTGGGGGCCCAGGCGCTTGTCATATCACTCATTTGCGGGGGCCGCGTTGCCCATCTAGCCATTGTCACCTGCAGTCCAAGCTTGTCTGGTGATTGATCAGCCACTTTTTCAACACTTTCGATCACAGGGCGATCACTTCTGGGTAATGCTGCGGGAAGGGGGGGGCGGGTGTCCTGCTGCTTCTGGTAGGCTGCCATCTACTGTGACCTTCCAAAACTGGTTCACGTAGATTTTCTAATATTTAAGTGTTGGGGGGGGGGGGCACATTGAACAAGCAAGTCAATATTTGTCTCTGAAATCTGAGCATGTTCTGTAATTTTACACGTAAAATATGTTAAAGAACAAGTCAGGAGAAGATCCCCTTTACCCTGTGGAGTTGTGTGAGCACCTCTAACTACTGGAATCTATTGTGTCAATTCTGTTGTTTTGAAAAGCCATTAAATATGACCAAATAGGCACTTTTTAAATCTATTGAGGTCCACAGTATTAAAAACGCCGGCAATGTAAGCCTGGTCTCTTTCTCAAACACCACAACCAGGAGACAAATGCTAATATTTCATTTATGTGTCCAAAAGAGCCAGGGTATCTACACATGGTATTCAAACGTTTGTTAACAAGACTAAGCTATCTGTGATAAAGAGTAAATAAAGTCAAGTATATCTTATGATACTGGCTCCCATTCTTATGGCTTATGCCAAATTTAAACAGATTTATTATCATTCTGAAGAGCACATTCAAGATTAAGGACATGAAACCTTTATGTACTAATCTACTCTGAAAGTGATGCTCATAACACTGTCAGGTGTATAAAATGACAATAGCTGAGGCTGATAGAAAGGAAAACTAGCTGGTGTCCTGACTTTCCCTTTACACCAGAGAGAGTAAACAGCTGTTAAACCAAATGACTAGATACATCTGTCATCATGTACTGTGTAGTTCAAGCATATAAAATGGTTGATGTGTTAGCTGTGCAAGAATGACTAGGTCAAATATGAAACTATTGTAAATCGGGGCTTATGTTAGTTGAAATGGCTTCACAGTTTGAAAATAATCATATTTCAACCACAGAAGAACACAATAACAATTGTTATATAAAATTAGCTATATGCTAGTTCTCAATTCTGAGCTGACCTACCAAGCTCTCCCCTGGATAAAGTACATGGAAACCCTGGGATATTTCAAAATATTACAAAACTGTTGAAGCTATTAAAATGTCCTTCATAACGTCTCCACGATAGCAGCCAGCTCTCGCTCTTTTGGGAAGAAAGCTTGCCAGCCTTGGCAGAGCACGTCTGAGCCCATGGTGTGGGAATAATGAACCCCTTTTGTGCTTGGTGTCAAGGTGCTGTCCCTAAATCAGTCACAAAGGACCCAGGTAGTGACAGGTTGAACCGAAGGAGTGACCATTCGTCATACTCCCTCCCTGGCAAAGGAAGCCTGAGATGGACATGCTATAAGCGCCTCCCTCTGACCTATGTGTTACCGGCCCAGTGCTTTTGGTTCCATTAACTTTTCTTAGACGGGCTTTGAGTAACTGTTGGTTCTGACTCCCAAAACATTTCAATGTGCATAGTCATGTACATATTCCTCACCGCCATCTCCAAGACCACAAGATTTCCGGCCAGGCATCGGAAACTGCTGGTGCTCAGACTGGTTTCACAGCCAAGCTGTTCAACACGTCCATATTCCATCCAGCCAGCTTCCATAAGTTATACAGTCCCAAACAAGGGCTACTCTGTCTGGAATGATTATTGGAATCTCCAGTGCATTTCATTTATCATCTTAGTGTGTCTGGGAATTCTCACCCTATCGAACCTGTTGTACACCTTCTCCCACAGATTAGGTAAAGGCTGCTTTTTTATTTTAATGAAGACTGTTTGTGGACCTGGAAGAATCATGGAAACAACAGAGCAAGTTCTCTCCTTGTTGTTCCTACGATTCCTCCCACACCCTGAAGCCATGCAGTTAAGCCAACTGCCATCTCTAAAATGCCCTCAGTTTGTCTCCACTGATGGACTGGCAGTGCCCACTGCCTCGTGCCTTGTGTTGCCTGGAATATGATCCAGGTTGTTGAAAACTACTGAAGGTATGTAGCAGCACTAAATACTGAAATCAATGTCAGGCTATCCCAGAATCTATGGCAGGAGCTGAAAGCTCTAATCTTTATCTCTGCATCTTTGGTCACAGGCTGGCTGTACAATTATTAAAATCCTAAGCTGTGTGTTTAATCCTCTGCAAAAGTAGTTTAATGTCCAGTTGCCCACAGCATATGCAACTCAACCCAGAGCTTGACAATGATTCATCTGCTTCCGGGCAACAGACATTTGCCAGAGATGTGGTGCTCCAGGTCTCATCCCCAACCACGGAGTGGGCTCCCTTTTCATCTGTCACATTATCAACCGCCCCCCCCTTCCCCCGCCCCACACACAGACACACACGCACACACACCCTCACCCTCGCCCCCAAAACGCCCCCATCCCACATGAAATATCACGCCAGTGTCCAGTTAAGGTAAGTTCTCCACGCTTGATGGAGAGGACATTAATCAGAAGATGCATATCGGGGGGGGGGGGGGGGGGGGGGGGTGTGAATTTGTTCACATGCTTCCTACCTAATAGAGGATTTCATGTTCACTGAGAGACCTTCCATTTATTGTTCAACAGGCCGTTCATTCATCATCGCGCTCTCAATGAGTCCACACTCGTTCTCTTTTCCTATTCTTCGCTGTCATTCTTTCAACCCTGCTCTCTCCCTCCTTACCACCCCCCCCCCACCCGATTCCCGTTATTTATATTTCTCCCGCTCTCTTTCAGCCGCTCGCCTTGCTTTTTCCCTCCCGCCGTCTTTTGTTTCCCACTACTTTTCCGGAGCGCTGGCGCGACAGCTGCTTCCCCGGTCTGTAGACTTTTTCATAAAAAAAAAAGATATTAAAAAAACTTTCCTTGGTCAAGATGTGGAGAAATGGTAAACATGTTGAGGTTACTCTGGCCCATGAGACATGACGGTTAGCTTTGCACCGTAAACATGACGGTCACGGAGTTCTCCCAGATGGAGAACTGCTGGTCTGAGATGTAAGAACCATTCCTTATTCACATCCTTATCTATCCTGTCTTGTTTCTTCACTCAGTACCACAGAAAAAGTATGAGAATTTCTGTACTAACAGCTAAGCTTCTGTTCCCTCTAAAAAAGTGTATTAGCATATGCAGCCTTGCTGCTACAAATACTTCTAAAATTTTAATTGTACTTGAAATTTTATTGTAATTGCTAAAGTAATTCTCTGCCATAATAATATGATGTGAAGAGTGAACTTTGCTCATTGTCTTTTTTTGCTTCATTTTCTTTTTGACCATATCTTAGATGTTTAGACTTCAGCAATGAGAAAGGAAGGGCGGCTGAGAAGAGGAGCCAGCTGAACTGGACAGGACAAGTAAAACCTTAAAGCTTTCATATGATATAAAAAACAAGTTAGATGTTTTAAGATCATGGTCATAGATCCTGTACCTGCTGAGGAAGGATGAGATGGGACCAGCATCACACACAGGCCTTGGCATGCAATACTTCCTTAAATTACTCACAAGGTTTAATTGCTTAGTTTCCAGACATCCATCTAGCCTGCCTCGAGAATGACAGGGCGTAATGCAGGGAACACCGTTAGACAGTCTATCACAGGGTAAACTCACACACATACACACACACAGTCATGTTTGTAATTATATCTTTGTGGTGACCCTCCATTCATTTCTATGGGGAAAACTTGCCATAACCCCTACCTAGCCCTAACCATAACCAAAAGTAACCAAACAAAATATGAGACTTTTTAGTTTTCTGATTGCATCCACAGATCTTTGTGGGGACCCCACAATGTCAAAATAACAGGCTTTTATTACATTGTGAGGGACATTTGGTCCCCACAATGTAATATAAACATAATCCACACACACACACATACACACACAATGGGTAACTTAGATACATCATTTCTTATAACTGCAGGTCTTTGGATTGCAAGAGGAATCCAGAATAATCCTATGCAACCTATTGAGAACATATTCCAAACCCACAGCCAGGATGTGTGAGGCCACAGTGTCACCAGTGTCACACAGTACTTCAAGCTTAATACAGCAAGTCCAGACTTTGGCCAAAAACAGCTTTCAACTGGTTTGAAAGGAAAGGTCCAATAAGAATTTAAATGTGGAATGGAGATCGAGGTTCCAGTCCAGGACAACAAGCGTAGTAGGATGCATCACAAGAAATAGGAATTCTCCACATCAAATGTCTCTGCTGGACATCATTGTTCATACTTTGTGTTTTTAAGTCCTTAGAGCAACAGCGTCAAAATTAAATCCTGCCTACACTAACTTTGGAGATGTCCACAGATGACAGAAAAAAGGGTTAGGTTTAGGGTTAGCTGACAGCTGATTGGTCCCTGGGGTGCCGCCGTTCTTGTCACTCACTAATTCAAAACATATCACTGCCTATTGAAAAGGTTAGCCCCTCTGTATGGATTATGGGGGCTCTTATTAAAAGCCCTAGAATCACCCATTTTACACAGTAACATTGACTTTACCTTATGGCCCCAGCAGACAGGTGGCCATAGGAGCCACCAGTGGAAGAGCTGGAGCGGGAGCTACTAAGGATGCTGCTGATCAGGGAGTTGGGCGAGGTGCGAATCACGGCCTGGAGGTCGAAGCTGTGGTCCGACAGTGGGGAACTGGGCAGGGTGCGCTTTCGGTTGGGCCTGGTGGGGAGCCTGGGACTGGGGAACCGGGAACCTGGGTGGAGGGAGAGAGAAAAAGGATGGACCCGGCTGTTATAGCCTGACAATATGCAGATACCCTCGGATTCAACTCCTGCACGACCCCCAGCGTAACCGTGGCTATGATGATGTCAAAAGTGTTTTCATCAGCCTCAGTCAAAGCGTTCACCAGTCATGCTATTCACAGTGCTGCGTATCCAGCTGAGCTGAAATCATTTTGTGAAACAATAGACAAATATTACAAGGAAAGCAATTACTGCTATTTCCACAATATGGAACTCAGCTGACAGCCTACAATCCATTACTTGCCTGTTTTCCCTTCCCCCTTATTATTTATTATTATTACATTGCTTAGCCAACACTTCTTTTTCAAACATTACTTGCTATTTAGCCCAGCTATACTTTCCTGCATTTTTGCATACCTTCCCTGGTATCCCTGTACCATTCCTGGTATCCATGTGCCGTCACTCATATTCCTGTACCTTCCCTTGTCTGAGTACTCACATACCTTCCTTGGTATCTTCCCCTTTTCCCGGAAGCTCCTTGATTATCCCTATTAATTTTCTGGTATCCCTGTACCGCTCCTGATATCTTCATACTTATCTTGGTATTCCCATACCTCCCTTGGTATTCCTGCACCTTCACTGGTATCCCCATAC
>JAODJW010000001.1:25040787-25055485 GCA_026777045.1 Hyperopisus bebe
GGTGGGGGGGGGGGGGGGGGGGGGGGGGGGGGGGGGGGGGGGGTCTTTAGGCCGCAGGGCACAGAGACATCGGAACAAAAGCCCACTACGCGTAAAGGGCACTATGGCGTTTAGCGGGAATGCGCAGGATGCGTGAAGAAACAAAGACCACGGACTGCTCTTCAAACAAGACCCCTAACAAGTGTACGTATCAAGGCTTTCTGCTAGTCATCTGCCTTTGTGTCGAGAGTCTTGTGGCGCCAGGCCTGAACGGCAAGCGCAAAGCCTGCCATCTGGATGGGGCAGCATGTGAAGAAAACCACCGTCACCGTGGCGATAAGGCCCCCGTCTTTATGCTAAGCGGCGGGAGGACTGTGTGTGCGCGGCAATCGGCTTCCTGACAACAGTTTATGTAAATAACATAGCTACACAGAATACACCTACTAAAAGAATTTGTCATAGGCCAGAGTGGGGGGGGGGGCAATACTCGAAAACATTGTACGACATTTATGTTATGGAGTTCATTGTCGACAACATAACTCTCAGGTAAATGCACCACTTAACAATCTAAATAATAGGACACTAATTTTATTTTCTCCCAGCAAAATAAAAAAGTTGAAATAGCAGTGTGTGGCTCAGTGGGTTAGGTGCCTGTGGTCTGAAGGTTGTCGGTTCAAATCTCAGAGTCGGCAGAGTCCCCAAGTGTGGCCCTTAACCACCAACGACTCCAAGGACTGTCTGGCTCAGCTTACTCACAAACATATGTCAATACATAAAATGGAGATGCAAATAAGATAACGGGACCAGCATATTTAAACACTATTCTTTAAGAGCAATAGGACAAACATGATGATGATACGGTTTCTTCTCTGACTGAGCCTGTAGAGACCAGACTGCAGTACAGCCCAGCAGAACATCTCAGCGTCAAGGTGCAGCAAAGGCTGGACCTGGAAATTCATTTTACAAACTCAGGGGCTGTCCTATGCCTGTCTGAAGAACCTAAGCCGGATCATTACACGCTTCTCTGCTCCTCCACGTCATGTCTGCCTCTTTTACGAGGTAATAACCTAACTACGGGCTTTTTTCTTAGCCACAGCTACTCTTAAATGACTTTTTGGGCAGCTTCTTACGTTTACAGGTTTATAAGATACTGAAACAGGGCAGTTAGTCGAGGCCTGAGAAACAGGCCAGCAGACTTTCCTCTGATAAGGAACCACAGCCATCAGCAGGTGGACCCAATAAAGCAGTTACTGGGACTGAGACATGATCCTATTGGTCAGCTGAGTCACATGGTTGACGAACCTTATCAAAGAGGCAGGGTGGAGAGAGACAGTGGGACTTTAATGGTCCAACAGAAGACATCTGAAGGTAACTGTATCTGTAGCTATCATAAATTATAAACAAAACGGAATATAAATAATATAAAGCTAGTTAATTTTTTTCTTTAATATTTATTTATCAATTTTATCAGCATTTTCCATTTATTTGGTGTGACTTTTTATGCAATTTTATTCAGTTTTCTTTGTGTTGTCATGTACCTGAGAGAATCTCACCAGGAATAATTCTGGTTATTTCAGTATACTTGTATAGTACACAATGCAAGTATACTACAATATACTATGCTATACTCAGCATAGTATTTGTGAAATGGGGTAATGTTTAATATCACGATTCCACATTCCATTCACTGTTAAATTAGCACAGATTTGGTACTATGACTGTATTTTAATGGTTTTAATTTCTATCAGCACTCCAGCTACTTCAAGCAGCCAAAGTGGTTAACATGTTAACTCTGAATGGGGGTCTAGGGCACATTGTGTCACTCTTGTTTAGAATGGCCTCTGGCATTCTGGGTAAACGGGGTAAACTCCACCACGAGCAGGATAATTGACTCCAGACGGATTCCTACATTTGTGCGCGTCCGTCGCTGGGCGACTGGGACCAGTGGCACCACCAGAGAGGGCTTTTGTTTCCAGTGCAGGCCGGCTGTCGGCGAAGGAGCCAGGGATGAAAGGAGACATCCTTCCCCCCCCATACCCCTCCACCCACACCCCCAAAGCCGGTCCTGCACAATGAAGTTGGCAGCCGAAGACAAGGGTACCGATCAAAGACCCTCAGAGCCGCTGCGTAATTGGTGCATTGCCGAGCTTTTTTTCTTTCCAGGGACGAAACATTTCTCCTTCTAAGAGGAGCAGCCGAGACCCGAGTATGACCACGCATGGCCACCCCCACCCCCCCACAAGTAGCTGAGAGTCGATGCATCAGCCAGAATCCCTGCAAATGGCCTCAGTCAGCAGCCTGGACTGCCAAGATGCTCGATTAAAGGTTAAAGAGCTGCTCCTGTAGCCAAAAGAACAAGCTGTTGGACCCTTAAGTTGTGATTTTGATTGTACTTGCTTTTATGAAAAACCAGCAGTGCAAAAGATAATAATAAGAGGGGGAGGAGGAGGAAGAAGAAGCAGAACAGGAACCCTACTGATATAGTTCCAATCACTCAAAAAAAGCTGAACCTCCTCTCTCCCTCACTGGTTACATGACCTCTGTTTGCAAGCACTGCTGAACCCAAGCTAAACTCCCAGTTTTCCTGCCGCCGTCAGTTTACATGACCTCCCCATCATGCCCCAATGGTGCCCTGCCCTCCGCAGAACAGGAAGGTCATCCTCTCGCTCTCCAAGCCTCCCTCCACCTCCCCCGCCTCAAACTTGCCCTCCTGCAGTTAAGCGAATGGTTAGCATTAGGATAAAGACTTGCTGTACATTACTTTTGTAATTTTGTCTTGTTTCTAGCTTCCTCATGTTTCTATCGTTCTATCTATCTATCTATCTATCTATCTATCTATCTATCTATCTAACTATCATGGGCAGTTCTAGGATTTCATTAAGGTGGGGGGGCATAGGAGAAGCCTTATCATTAGCCAATCATGTGTTTTGAATCAGTGACATCAGTGACTGTCATCACCATCTTCTATGTATGATGCTCCACTTGAATGTGGGTTCAAAGTATTTATCGTTGGCATGCCAGCATGATTTTTTTCTTAAAGGGAGGATGGCACCAGGTTTCGTCTCCTCATGCAAGTTTAACAACCATTAGCATCTTGCTACACTGCCATTGTCACAATGCTAAAGGAAACCAACTCCAATTTAAACCAATGAGCCCCATTAGCATCATTTGGATAGCGGCGGATGCGACAGTACTTGGTGCAACTAGCACGTCTCCGGAACATTATTATTACAGAACAGTGAGCCTAGGCTCCCCGCCATTAACGTTCAGGAACACAGGGCCCTGTCGTGTATGTATCCATAAGCCGACCGATTATCCTGCCCAGTAATTGCCCTTTCCTCCAGCCTAATAGGGGCCGCGTCCAAAAAAACAAAGGACAGTTAATTTGCGATTTCCTGCGCTCATTCGGAGGCAAATTAAGTGTCAAACAGCTAATATGAAGCATATTTCATTTTACGGGCTTTTAATTTAATTCCGAACGCCGCACGCCATTCGTAGCGGTGGAGCGGCTCTCCTCTGAACAAAAGTCAGCATAATAAATAAACATGTTTCAATTAGACTTCTCCGCATAATAGGATGTGATTTTTTTTCTCTTTTTTTTTTTTGCTTGCGCCGCTCGGATTGCCGCTTCCGAAGGCATCAATATCGGCGCGGAGAACGAGGCCGCAATCACTGTTTTCTCCGGACGTAAATGCCCAGTTTTTGCTCTAATGTGCAGAGCCAGTGCAGCCGGGACCCAGATTGATTGCACTGCCGCGGGTCAGAAAGGACCGTAATTACGAGTCATAATGAGGGCCCGCGCTTTGCGAAGTACAGCGATAATATCGCATGTGTACTTAGGCATATATTTAAGGGCGTTAATAACGATTAATCCAGCTCACCGGGGAGAATGTCTTAAAACAATTTGATTTTTCTCTGTACACCCCACCACCCACCCCCATCTGCCCGACTGGCGCCACATCCCACAGACAGACCCACGGAAACCTGACAGCAGGTTCCAGCTGTTGCGGAGACTCTAGCTTTGAGTGAGTCTCGTTTAGGATCCCAACTTAGATTAAGAAGGAAATTCGCCATAAACTGAGCTTCAGATCTCCCCATTGTCTCTCTCGGCACTGGTACATCATAAAATAGAACATTGAGACAAGATTCCAATCAAAGTACTATTAACGGAATTCCCCTCTGATAAAATAATGCATACAATACATGTAATAAGACATTACATGAAAAGCAGAGCCTGTCCTGGATCACGTTTGCTTTACATGCAGTCAGCTCCTAAGCAAACACGTAAGCTTCATCTTATGCCGATTCTATCTCTGCTGCATCACTTGCGTATGTAAACACTAAAGGTTTGTTTGTCTACAGCTGTGTAATTTGCAGCTGATTGTTATCTCTTGTCGCCACTAAACCGCTCAAATGTGTGAATTGTGCTTGAGGCTGTGAATGGTGCGTGTGCCCTGCAATGGAGTTGCCATCCCATCCTGGCCGTTCTCTTATCCGGTGCCCTATGCCGCCTCAAATAGCCCCCAGAAAGGTGGATGCCTGGCTGGATGGGTGGATGGGTGGATGTAATGTATTGTCAGTTGCTGTACTTACCGTCTTGTATTTATTGCCTTTGTGTTTAGTTGGCACTATGGCCTGCAGGAAGCAAGTAAGTGAGGATTTCATTTTACCACATACAGATTACAGCAAAACCTTGAAGCATTGAAACCTTTAATTCTGTTATAACACTTAGTAATGGACCTATGTAATCATATTTCTCACCTTAACAGGGAAAGGTCTGGTGGCAAATCAGTAATATGCCCGTTACTGGAGTTTGGTGGCACGTGTAATATGAGTAGGACACAGTGGTGTCACACACCTGTCTACGCACAGACAAGACTTTGTGGTGCCGCATTTACTGTTATCTTACACAACTCTATATATATAAACCCGTGTCCAGCCCCCTGTTTTGCACTGTCCTGTGTTTTTGCAAAACACCTCCCCCAGATCACCCACTGTGATCATATTTAATGCCACTTTATACCTGTATGAGGATGGTATGACAATAAAGACCACTTTATTATTATTATTATTATTATTATTATTATTATTATTATTATTATTATTATTATTATTGTTGTTGTTGTTGTTGTAGTTGTTGTTTATGTTGCTGTCATTATTATTTTGTTGTTGTCATTGTCATCATCTTTATATTATTATTATTTTATATATATATATATATATATATATATATATATTTATTATAAGGGGGGCAGCATGTGGCTCAGTGGGCTAAGCCTGTGTGCTTCTAATCAGAGGGTCACCAGTTCAAACCCACTCTCAACATGTCTGTGGGTCCTTGAGCAAGGCCCCTAACCCCCAGCTCCCTGGGCACCGCTACAGGTGGCTGCCCTTTGCAGACAACTTACTCTACAAAGAGAGCAAGTTGAGGGAGGCATAAAGACAATTTTGTATAAATAAAGTATTGATCATTATTATTATTATCACTCACTGTCTGTATGTTTCACTGGGGCCTTGGGGCAACACTACTTCCTGCCACTGTATACCTGTATATGGTTGGTATGACAATAAAGCCCACTGGACTTGACTTAAGTGACAGATGAGCAAGAACGCGTTACTCACCATTAAGCAGATCCCTTCAGCACTCATAACCAAGACCGACTCAGCATGCACTGCGAGACGCTCGCACATCAGGCAGTTAACGTCATGGGGCTTCGTGCCATAACGGCTCCGCTGACGGGCCGGGAATCGAGGCGTACAGCGTAATAGTCTGAGGAAAGAGCAGTGCCTGGCCAACAGGACTTCAACTTTAATTTAATTCATGGGCTGCCTGCCGCCGACCTGCCTGTAAATTTCCGCGAGGCTCTCGTGGCCGATAACAGCGCGGGCTGTTTGTTTAAGACGTGTCCCTCTTCCATGTTTGGCCCATTATCTGCACATAAGCGGGGTGTTAAATTATATTTGCCATTTTGTTTGCAGTGACACCGGGCATCAATCAACCCCCTTTTTATTTTCTCCAGCTCCGCACCCCCCATCCCTTTAACACAAAGCCCCAAACCCAACTGATGCCCCCTCCTCACCGCCCCCACCCCCGCACGCAGCCAGAGATGCGGGGACCCGCATAAAAAATTCATTACGGTTAGTAGCGGTCGGGAGGAGAGATATGACACTGAGCTGGAGGACATAATGATGAAGAATATCGAACATAATGTGGCCAAAGTAGCTGCTCCATCCAATTTGTCCCTCGTAAGCGGTGATCGCTCTCTTCCCCCCTCGGATTTCCTGCAAGGGCAGCCGAGCAGAAGCCTGCCGGTCCTCGCAGTGGATGCAGACGGTGTCCACAATCGTATGAAGGCAAAACACTGTGACTGCATATTGTATCAAAATTGAGTTATGATCAAAATCGGGTCTTTTAATCTCTGTTTACTTCAGCTGTGCTTGGTTTTGAATAAGTGCATGATCATTAACCTACCTACTACACATTCAGGTGGAGAGTCAACTCTGAATCCCTTTTCCTCAGTTTCAGTGTCAGCATAGTTACTGTGTTTTTTGCCTTTGTAGGGAAGTAAGGATCTGCAGGCCAAGGGATTCCTGCTAACAGGGAGGGGCCCCAGGGCCCTCTGCGACCCAGAGGCACACGTGACGTCTACAGGATTGATGGGCCTTTCCATCATTAGGCTGATGGCAGCAGGTGAAAAACACATGATTTCTCAGATGGTTCACACACAGCCATCAACGAGTCAGCTCTGCACTGGTCTTTTTTTTATTATTTTTTTTTGCAGAAGCTTTTGTCCAAATCGACATGTAAGTGAGGATCAGAAGGCAGGGTCAGCCAGTCCCTGGAGTAATCAGGATTAAGGGCCTCGCTCAAGGGCACGACAGTAAAATAACTCTGCCGACCCCAGGATTCGAACCTGAAACTTTCCGATTTTAGGCACAGAGCCACACACTACCCCATCAATTGCAGATTTATTTGATATATTTTCAAATCCAGATGCCACCTGTCTCGTATATCTGTTTCCTTGTGTAGAATCTAGCTTGATCATGACCCAGAACTAGAATAAGCTGTAATGGAACATACTTGATGGACGTTCACTATAATTTTTGCAGACAAGTTATTGAAAAGCGCAGATTGTCTGAGCATCCTGCAACCCAGCAGAAGACTGAAATGGTGGATTATTCCTTGAGCCTCTTCTGTAACTAACAGTCTAAGTGGTTTGTTCCATACCTAGAGTGCAGCCAGTAAAGTAGTAAGGATACATAAATAAAAAATCCACTAGCCATCCATCAGTCCTCCCTCATCCAGCCTCCTGTCCTGCTCGCAGTAAAGCAGCCATTTTGAAAATTGTAGATCATTGATTAATTTCCTCTCTGTTCAAGAATTTGGCGAATGAAATAAAGCTTTGGCTACGAGAGCCAGTCATAAAGCCATCCTCTGTCCGCCTAACCAGACAAACATTCACACACACCATGACTCGGAGCACCCTGGCAAACGTTTGCGTGAATGGACCAGCAGAGACCGTAAGCACCAGCCATAGACTGGGCTGACATTTGAGAATGCTTCTGAAAGGTTTTGGCTGACAAACTCCATCAGTACTAGCCGAGAAAAAGGAGCAGGCGGAGTGACACAAATACTGAGTGTGAAGATTCTGCTGCCTCGGAGTGGACAAATTTAGGAGCAAACTCCCCGCAGACTCGGTAACTCCTGAAACGCCTTCCGAGGTAGGGGGGGGGGTGTGTCTTCATAAAGTAAAGTACATCTGCTTTTCTTCAGGAACCTAAACTGCTAGAACACTGTTGTTCTGTTCAGTTGGAATTTGGTTTCAGGCTTTTTCTAGGGCAGGGTAAGGGATCTATGGCTTAAGCGGCAGTCACATAACAACGGGCTCCCGCATCAGGCTGAGCGACGCAGCAGTCATGGAGACAGTGGTACTCACATATGTAGTGGAGGGATGGGTGACGGCTCGTATATGTAGCGGCCCTGGGCATGGCGGTCATCGATGGGCACCGGCGGGTGGAAGGCGGGGAAGAACTGAGGAGGAGCTGCCGACAGAGACAGAAGAAAAGGTCAGATACATCTAAGGCAGTGCACTTTGTGCAGTTTTTAATGTGATACCACAGGTGAGTCGAGGAGACACAGCCGGTTATACCAGGTCTCAGTTTTCTGGGCTTATCCTTCCCCCATCAGGAGTCGAGGGTCAAGAGAGACTTTATTGTCACAGCAGCCATATTCAGTATGTATTCATATTCAGTACTTATTCAGTAATGTTCCCTGGACTATTGTGCTAAATAAATACAATAAGTACAAAGACAGACAGGACAAGTGCAAAAAAAACAAGGTATGACAACACTGACCTGTTGACCCTTTCCTGCTGTGTCTCCCTGTAAATCCATGACTAAGAAGAAGGGCTTACATTTAACGTAAAATACAGTGTACATTATGGGTACTTATAGGTATATGAATTCACTGAGATACAGTCAGACAGGCCCGCCAGGCATTAGTTTCTGGACCCAGGGCAAAATTACTGAGAAAGGGCCCACATGATATGCAACCGCTCCCACCCGGGCTCCCCCCAGGGCCCGGGCCTCGGACAACTTCCACAAACTATGGGTTTGCGGTCACATAACAGGCACTTAGCCTGGCCGGATTTTCCCTTCTCGCTATTTGTGAGACTGGCTCCAAGTGCCGACAATGAACAGAATCATGTGACCCAGGTACGGGACGGGGCGGATGTGGCAGCAGTGACGAGGGATGACAACAAACATGACATCAGCAAGGGAAACAGATACAGACGAAGACGAAGCGGGTATCTGCTTGTGGAAAAGGCTACAGGTGCTTCATGGCTTTATGTACTTTGGATGGTGGACTCAACCTTTCATAATGATTAGAAGTAAAACAGAATAAAATTGAATCACTGCACAGCCCCCCAGCATTTCTCAGCGCGCCCTCTTTCACATTTCTTGTTTATTTAGTAAATGACTTTACCCAAAGCAACATTTCATTTTTTTAAGAAAGCAGGGTCAGACAGTCCCTATGACAACTGGAGGTTACTCAAGGGCCCAATGGTGAAATCACTCTGTAAATCCAAGGATTTGAACTAACGACCTTCTGATCACAAGCGTTTTTTCATTACATTTTCATTTTCATTTTTTATTGAAACAGTGTTCTGACACAACGTCCCTGAACAATTGACTTCCTCCGGTGGCACAGCCAGAGAGGGATTAATCGCTGATCGATATCTTCGACAGGGTCCGCCCTGGCTCTCTGGCCCCATCAAAATGTCAGAAGGGGGGACTCCCTCTTGCAGAAATCAGTACACAACTGGCACTTAATTACCCGCATGGTATCAGAACCACAGCGAATGTCCAAAAAAGGATATGAATACAAATACTTAGCAAGCGCCTGTTTGAAGGTTGATCGGCCATAAAATCGTTTTGTGTTTTCAGGCAGGTATTGTGGCGAATGCGTACAAGTGTGATAAAAGCAGGAGGCTCATCCATTACAGAGATAAAACAAAAATATTAGCATACCATTCATATTATTAGTAGTAGAGCTTTCGTTATTAATCTTGTTTTTTTTTTTTTCCGACATCATTGGCCAGATCGTCTGGCCGATGTCACTGACCTAAAGGGGGTGTTAGTACAATCTTTTAAGAATTTATGGCACATCCCCCCATCTGACCCCCCCATTCCAGATGTTCATGGGGGAGGGGGATCGCAAGAGTCTAGGATCGTGATTTCATGGCAGAGTCTAATTCCCTGGCCAGTGTTATGGACACAAAAATACCGCAGTTTCACATTTCCGCCAGCATGCGTTTCAAGGCATGTCGTTTTTAGCCTCAAACGGATTTACACATCCCTTGAGTATACAACGGAGGCCACAGTTATCGATCAGTGGATCAGGTTTATGCACTTTAGTGGAGAACGTGGGGTCTAACAGTATTTTGGGCCTGCCGAGTCCTCATGAATCTGGGTCAGGGAGAAAATCCAAGAGGAAACAGAGAAACAGAGAGCGGGAAACAACAGAGTCAGTGTTCCTGCATGGGTGTCCGGACGGGCAGGGCTGAGATCACTCAGGGGGAAGGGGGGCTTCCGACCGAGCGTGTTCATGTCTTTGCGTGTAAACAGCTGGCCCCCTCTGTGCCAGTGCCCAACAGCTGCCAGACAGAGAGGTGCCCGACATCTGCATTCACTTCGGCTCCTTTCCTGGGGCCAGATGCTGGTTTCCCTGCCGCTGGAAAGCACTGACGTTTTTATGGGTTCGCCCATGTTCGTCTGTTTTACTTCATGACTCGCAGCTGAACGCTGGCAGGATCTCTTCTCCAAACAGACTCTGCACCAGTGCAGGAAAAAAAAATTTAATGGGTTATGTAGCAGGAAGGCTGGCGAGTACAGCAGCTCCTGGAGTGTGCTACCTCTGGCCTACTCTGGCGAGTCTAGCTCTAAAAAAACATATTTATATTCCACGGTATATATACTTGAAAAAACATTCTATTATAATTCCATCATTAGTCAGAAGTCTGGGGAAAAAAAAACATTTGGTTTCTGTTATTAATGAATCATTAATTTTAAATAGTCTTAATTACAAGTCAGAGCACAGCTAGGATAGCCATATATGTTGCCAGTGACTTTATAAATGTCTTAGTTAATAAACACCATTGTGTTTTTTTTCCATGGACCTGGCAAAGACATTCCACTTAGCACACCATAAATCAGTTGTTTGGAGATTAATAAACACCAGCTTTGTCAAAGCCATCTGGGTTTCAAAGAACCCGGCGTGTTTGAGATAATTAAAGTCTCATTTTCTGTCAGTTATTAAAGGTGTTCCACAGGGTTCAGTCTCAGGCCCTGCTTGTAGACTGGGAATCAATTTGCATACAATAAATACTCTGAGTGCTTAGATGATGTTGTGAGTTGGGGGGGGGGGGACGCTTTCAACTTTCCTTGGGTCTTGTTTTATGTAATTAGTCACAAAAAAGTGCAGGTGGAAGGAGCTCCAGCAAAATAAAAGTGGAAGAACAGGTATAATAAGAAAAGTAATATAGGTAATATACTATTCTTATAACTATAAATATGTCATGAAGGCTTTCTTGGTATAGTTTTGTCGTATCATAAGACTGGCAGTGGAAGCTGAATTGCCTGCACTGACAAAAACAACCAACACGCAGCAGTGACATGCCTTCAGGGCACAGCCAGAACGCCACTCCAGGTACCCTCTGAAGTCTGTCCAATAAATAACGGGGTTAACTCTGGGAGCCCAGGGTTAATCCCACCGGTGCACCATCACGATCGATGGATTCCTGCTGATCTGGATTAGGTGGTTGGCTCAATGACAGGAAATAGTGACGGCAGTTACGGCGGGCGGACGTGACACATTGTAGAATGCGATGTTCCAGCTGCATCGGCCAGGACGCTCCTGTCCTCTGATCAAAGGCTTCCAGCATGAAGTGGCCAGGAGCAGAAGAAGACCTGCATACCCTCCTGATCTCTCCACTCCCACCTTCGCGTCACTAAACTGAAACTGTAGAATCCTTCCCCTCAATGTATTATTTACAATTTTTCTGCAGGCAACAATACCGCTGTCCGATGAAACAACGTAGCTTAACAACTGTGCCGACACGGTGACTTTTCCCAAAAGTCCCTGTGCGTTTCAGGCAGCCGCGAAGGCCCAGCAGTACACTTATCAGGTCTGTTTGCCGTTTACCACGGTATCGGCTGACTGATGGGTCTTGACACTGGCCTCTGAGTGCTGGGTACCGAACTGTTAGCGGGCTAGCGTGTTAAACATGAGGCTGGGGATGGAGGTATGGCTACCCGATTAACATCAACCCAGGCTGTACATGCAGGTGGATACCACAGAGAGCATTCCTTTGACACTGATTCTAGACTGTGATAACAGGTAATTTCTCAAGTTTGAATACTTAAAAGCACTATCTTGGCCCTTCATATATGCTCTGATCTTATCGACTGTATGAGGGAAGGTCATAAACAAGCTGAACAACAAAACAGAACTTATCCTGGGATGGACAACTAAGGAAGAGAATACGCACAACTCGTCTGGAAAGAGATTTCAAACTACGGATGCTCTGCAGCTCCCGCAATGCCTCCCTGCATATGATATGAAGTGTGCTCCGCCTCGTCTACGTCCAGGATTACTCCGATCCACCGGCTTTTCATCCCCGTGGAGAGTCCAGACATGCCACGAATTTCTGTTAGACTCCTCCCCGAGGATCCGTCAATGTCTAATGCATCAGGGCTGATAAGAACAGGCTTATTTCAAGTCCCAGGCAGAAGTTTGATTTCCAAGGCTCCCTCAAGAGGTAAATAAACTCTAGCACCTTTCCCTGAACGAGCTGAATACTTCACGTGGAAGGCAAACACCGCGGGCCATTGAGAGAAAGCCAAATAGAACACAAGGGAAGTGGACAGCCAAAACATTCCACAGAGTGGTCCATAAAACAGCAGGATCACTCTCTGCCTTATTCACTTTGGGCACGCATCGCCAGAGTATGGCGAGGGGAGGACTAACACTTCAGACCGTGTCATACCACCCTTTCCCTCTTGCGCTGCAAAACTCCCCAAGAAATTCAAACATCCAACACAGGGCACAATCAGATTGTCCCAGCTTGAAGCATTAAACTACCAGGACCTTTGGAGTATGTTGAATAAAAATTTTGAGAGGGAAAAAGGCACAAGATCAAATTTGAATAGTCTCCTACCTCTGTACAGGGAATGAAAAAATCACTGTAGTGCTTTTAAACTACATTCCATATCAATCTAGAAAAATCATGACATGCTTCAGCTCCATCCGGCCTACTCAGAGGGGACTAGTTCTCACCATTTTGTTAACCTTCCTCCCTGCAGGAAAACCAGCTCCTGCTGGCACACGGTCTGTGAGCTCAATGCTTTAGGGGCACAACAAATGTTTCAGAAAGCGATGGGACAGTGACAGATGCATTTTAGAGCTTTAGTGATCATCATCTGCAGGAGTTCAGTTAATAAAAAAAAACTGTGTAAAAGACATAAACAAGAGGTGGTATGTAGCTCAGCAGATTAGGACTTTGTGCCTGAGATTGGATCAGAATGTTTGAATTCCAGTTTCCGCAGAGTGGTTTTACTGCTGGGCCCTTCAGCAAGGCCCAAGTGCTCCAGGGACTGTCTGACCATGCCATCTTTAAATACAATATTCATTACTTTGGATAAAAGTGTCTGCTACATGAATATAGAATGTATAAATATTCCCTGAAAATTAAAATTGAATGATGTAGAGTTTGAGACCAACAAGTTTTTGGTTAGCTGGGAGGAAAAGTTTCCTGGTTTAATCGCAGTCTGTTTCACCAGGTCCTCATTACAAGTGAAGAAAGAAGGAATCCACCTCATGCCAGTGAAAGGGACTCCGGCAGAAGCATAAATATTTACACTGCGGGGAAGTGTGCTCGGATTTACACCGCAAGGACATGGAATATGAGTTTACAAACTGCTTGAGGAAACTCAAACATCCCAGGCTGTTTCCTCTGCTTTATGTCTTCATTGTGATCTCACTCAGCCACAGCCAAAATTAGCACTTGGAGTGAAACAAAGTAAGAGATTCTAGCTAAATGTGTTCTTCATCTAGTCACGGACCACAGAATGTTGGGGGGGGGATGTTTTGGAGCATCATTAAGAACACAGTGATGAACAACGATTATTAATAAAAGCCTGAGTTATATCTTCCTTTTTCCTTTTCAAAAGCGAAATCAACAAATGGGCGTGACCCTGTGCCCCTCTCCACCCCCCATGATGGCCCCTCCCTTGTACTGATGCGTTTCACTGTCCCTGGATCTAGTAACACGTTGTGCAATTGCCAAATGGTTGGTGAGAGATCGCCAATGAGGGACATCAATAACGGTTGTGTGACCAGGAGCAAAGCACACTGGGGACGATTTAACTGTACCACAGCGCGAATCTACATCGTCTACAGCCAAAGCCAGCTTATATGTCACGATTCTCCAGTGTTCCAGAAAAGCTGGAAAGACGTGATGTGTCAGCTCGGAATGTGCCTGTCATCTCGTACTCCATGGGGACAAGCTAAGGCTGGTCTGGGCTCCATACTCCCCACCCCCTGCCCCTAGAACCACCCTCCACCTCCCTCTCTCCCTCAGCCAAAATTCCCTCCCAAACTGGGCAAGAGTGATTACCACTGACAGCTATAACACCAATGAGTGGCGGCACTGAGAAGTAAGACAGGAAACCTGACAGACGGAAAACAACGATGTTTCTGTTTACAAAGTAAAGGCCACTGGTGATGGGCTATCATTCTGTTATCTGTCGCCCTTCCTAACTGGCCTTTTTACAAGCTTTTTTAAACCCATAATTTTCAGACCAGGAATGCTTAATTGAAGCTTCAGCGTGATTTTGTATTCCTGTACTTCCTGTAGTGGATTATAAGTCACAAAAGGAGAGGAATATATAGCATTTTTATTCACAGATTCGCCCCCAGCACTATGTTGGGTAAGCGGTTACAGGAGATGGATGGATGGATGTAAAACTGGACAAAATCAAAAACAGGACTCATCAAAAAAATGGATGGAAAACACTGATGCTCGCATACAAAGCCAAAAATGATCTGGCACCATCCTACCTAAAAGACCTCATCACACCCTGCACTACACCACGATCTCTTCGATCCTCCAGCACTGCTCGACTGGTCCCACCACCCCTCAAGGCACAAGGTAGACAC
>JAODJW010000001.1:25076557-25092696 GCA_026777045.1 Hyperopisus bebe
TTAGGAGCAGCAAAGTCTACAGTTTGGTACCCCAAAGTCACTCAGGCCAACAAAACTTCCTGTAATACCACTAATGATGGGCAGTTACAAAACGTATTGAAGGAAAAACATGCCACTGAGTTATTTCCTGTTCAAAATTAAGATTCTGAACCCCCCCCCCCAACTCACTCCTCAAATGCAGTGTGGTTCTGTTCCCACTCATGGCTTCATGATCTGCCGATTGTGGATTATGTAAAGTTGTTGTAAATGTAAAGTTCTGAAACAGATTGGTGATGGGGGGTGGGAATTTAAGCTGACCGCTCCATGGCATGTGAGTGATCCTCTCTCCAGTGTGGTGCCATGTGACAAAACACAAACAGCCACAGGCTAACAGGAGTGTATAGTGTATAACACCATGTTATCTGCCCCTGATCACTGCCGGATGGCACTGAGGAGACTTCACAAACATCACGTAAAAGAGGCAACTAGACATGACAAAATGGGTAAAATTATGGGGGAAAATACAATAATGTGAGTGCAATAAATGACAATAAATAATACATTGCAGCTGGTAGAATAGCACTGAATCATAACTTTAACTTAGGGATGGGCCGATCCACGTTTTTTTCAGTTCCAATCCCATTCCCATACATAACTGTCGATATAGAGTCTAATACAAGAGCTCTTTTTACTTGAATATTTCAATGTCCCACAATTTTTTTCCCATTGGCAAAAGCGTTACTTACGCTTTGTTGTGATAGCAGCCCGAAATGGAACAACTAAATAAGTATCGAATGTGGATCGGTCATGTATGACCGATACCCAATCCATCAAATAGGTCGGGATCAGTGCCGATAACAATCCGAATATCAGAGCAGTGCATCTCTACTTTAGGTTACTACAACCATTCTGAAAAAAAATTCTCAACATCAAAAGGAAAGATTCAAGCATTATATGATTCGAATCAAGGTATCATCTGAAAGAAGCGCAGGATGAAATAATTGATGTAGATCTCGAATCTGAATCTTCGCTTCAAGACTTGACACCTAAGAAGAACCTTGTTGACATCAAAAGAGATGGTAAACACCATTTAAATGGTGACGCCTTCTTCTCTTCCGGAACATCCCTGGCGCCTGCAAGCCTTATTACAAGGTTGTGCAATTAATCATGTTGCATTATTTACAACAAACAAGCACAGCCACCTGTCAAACTGATTCATGCAAATGTATCTAGCAGAGAGTCATTCTAACATCCTCCTGCCAAAGAGAATTTGATTAAACCCGATCTAAAAATTGTCTCTTCATTTGCCTTCAGATATCTATCCATGCAAAAGTACATAAAAATAAGCGCCCATAAACTCATGCACATGCACACAAGTGTCACTGAAATCAGTCGGACTATGAAGGAAGACTTCTTATAAACTCCACAATACGGGTGCTTGCTTTGCGCAGAAGTTTACAACTTCATGGAAAGTCTTCACTCCCATGACTTTGAAAACTTGCTTTTCTTGGGCCGTGCACTTTCAAAGCCAACCTCGATTTGAATACCGCCAGTTAGGAACCCCGACGTGCTCGTGAGTGATAGTTTAGGTAATTGAAGTGAGAACCATTCAGCTGTTTGAGAGGACTCTCTTTCTTCATCGGCTACCGATTGTCAGGCCCTGATTTCCCTTGCAGCCTGGAGCTCCTTCTCCTTAATATTCATTTGAGCAAATTCAACGCCCTCCCTCAGCACATCTCAATTTGCCTCCATGGAGCTGACCTGCCCCTCCACCTATGATATCCTACCCCTCCTTCCCAGCCACTTAAAAGAAATAGAGGCTTGTAAGCACAGACCCTACCATACCGGGTGTTACGTCGCTTTGAGCCCGGATTTGAAGTAATAGTTCTGGGGGTGGTGTGGACCCAAAGAAATACCAGCTCCTTCAACCCATCCCTCATGTCTTTAAAAACTCATCACCAATCAGCATCAATAGGATAAGCTGCATTTCAGGAGTGTCAATAATTTGGAGTAATGGCTCTGCGATTTGGCGGAAGAGGATGCTCAAAGTTCTCAGCGTGAGTAGGCGCTCTTACAGGAGACGTGTCATACTCGCGCTGGAAGTGCGGATCACAATACAGCAAATTTGCGGTCCATTTTCAGGAAAATTTTCAACTGGTGCAGCACAAAAGTCTGCCTGTTTGCAGAGACCCTGTTCAGATGTCCTCATGGTTGGGCTCTGCCAGTTCTCCACGACAACACCCCCCCACTCCCTCCTCGACATGCTGCGGCCTGGGCCGGGGTCTGCACGACGGAGATTAGAACCCACTTGCCAAACAAATGGACAACCGGCCAAAACAAAGAGACGAACAAGGACACCCAGAACTACGACAAACAAACTGCACTGGTTAACAGGCTGGACAACTGAAGGTAGTGCTACCTTTTAAATCTCAGTTAAGCCACAATGACATGTTTGAAGCAACTGGGCATGTAGCTAAACCTAAATGTTCCATGCAATTTTTGCTTTCATTTCCAGGTCCTTATATTCATTTTAATTTCCCTATTCATTTTCGGCTGCTCGTTTCGTCCATGATTTCAGAAGCGTTTTGGGTGGAGGAGTCCTCCATTAGGGCAGTTAGCCGCCAATTACTAAGGAAGGGATAATTTGGCACTTCAAAGACAACGACATGCATTCCCAAGAGAGGCCAAAATCACCCCCCACCCCCCAACCCCCGCCTCTTCGTTTAATAGCATGCTAAGTCCTATCTGTGGCTAGCAGGCTAAATTAACTTTTGACATTTGATATCAGTAGAAAGAGCGGGATCAGCCGTTTAACTGGAACAGGATTACCCTCACGCCACTCACCCCCCTGGAGAAAGAGCGGGGATTCGGCCCTTGCCCGGACTCAGTAATTTGCCCAGTGCTAAGCAGTTTATCAGAAGCAGGGGAAACGTCACAGACCAAACCAGCAAGCGGCTCGGCAAGTGGGCTTTAGCATTTCAAGTCATGCAGCCATTGACCACTGACTTATGATTTGCTCGGAAGTAGGAGTCGGGAATGATGTCACACCCGAGGTAACCATGTTCTAGTACAGCAAGTCAGAAAGCCATTTAGCAATACCAGGGACCTGTGTCAAAAAGCAAGATTTCTTGCTTAGCCGGATAACTTGTCAGATTTAATTTACTCCAGTTTAAATACCCTTTATCTTCATTCACTTATAATTAGCCCAGTCCATCCTGAATCTGACAAGTTATCCAGCTAAGCAAGAAATCCTGCTTTCTGAAACAGGCCCCTGTTCCAGCCCAGTTAATTGTTAGCCATTGTTAGTTATATCAATTGATAACACATTTCGCAGTATTTTGCACATAAAAACACCATAGAAATAGTGGTTAGACAGTACTGTGTGTACAACGAATTTAATGAGCCAAAAATAAGAAGTAAGTGCTAAGAAACAGTATACATTTACAGCTTTAACTTCTGCTGATAAAGGGCTCAGCCATCTTGAATTCTGAGGTCAGGGTTGTGAAGATTGTACCTCCTTTCGGAGTAGGAATTTTGACTTCAGTTGAATTTCCAACTAGTACCTGAGAATTTCCGAGTTACAGGTTCAATTGGAATGCAGAATATCTTTCCACCCTCAGTCTGTCTATGTACTAAACAAAACCTCCTTAAAGGTAACTGCCACTCTTATGCAATCTATACCACTGTTTTTCAACTGGTGGGTTATGACACACTTTGGGACCATTTTCATTCGTTAGTGAAGTGTGTAGTTAAAAAAAAAATTGAAATTGTTTTTCTAATGTCTTTTTTGCAAGTACATGAACGTGATGTGCTACTGATCCATTTACTATGACTGCACTCTTTTTTATTAAATAAATTTGGTTAAATTTACAAATTTGGGTTGTGATTGTCCAAGGAAGAATGGACATCCTGAAGCTGATCTGGTTGAGAACCATATTTTCACCCCACTCCTCATTTTATATCTGTCTTAGGTAAAAACAAAAAATACATTGACTGATATCATTGCCTTTTATTTCTATTGTCTTAATTTATTATTGTGCTTTATTTTTATTGGTATTTTTATTGTTATTTTTAATATTATATTATTTCTGTTTATCCTTTATGTTATTTTTCTTTGTTTTACATACTTCCTTCTGGGCACACTTTAAAAAAGTATTTCACTGTGCAGATGTACAGTGTATGTTTGTGTACGTGACCAACGAAACTTGAAACCTCTTTTCATCCAGTCATCCTTCCAGGAGCATATACAGGGGTGGAGCCACTGCCCCCAGCTGAAAGTTGATTGCCCACCCTCCCCTGTCACTCACCAAATAAAATCATGTCATTGGCTAATGAAAGGTTGGGCCCTTTGTATGAATTATGATTCCTGTGATGTCCCCCTACTGAAAGAACCCTGGAATAGACTCAACATTCATCCTGTACTGGATCACAGTAAGTTAGAAGTCAGTATCAGAAAGGACAGTGCACAGGGCAAGGAACCTCCAAGATGGGAAGCTAGTAATTTTCTCTCATTTTCTAACTTGGTCAACAGTTTTTTGTGGCAAACTTCACTGGACAAAGCATAGTCACTACAGCAACAAAAGTAAAATGGGGAAATCATACTACCTGCCTTACTAGGTTTATTAAATGCTCCAGTATCGTATCCCCCATTCTGTTAAATGACCATATTTCAGGTTTAACCAAAATCAAGCTTGAGTAGAAACCATGGTAAGTTCACTCCCAGCGTATAACATCTTGACGCCTTTGATGTTACAAACCATACACTGCATTCATAAACGTGTCAATTAGCTGCTTAAAATTACCAGCACAGTAATGCGAAGCCTAAATCGCCGCAATAATAATTTGAAAAGGAATCTGAACAGACCGGCATGTAAATCAGATAAAACATGACAGCATTTCCCATCTTGGTACTTCGCCAGTTGACAAATAAATTGTTTCAAACTAATATTACTGGGAGAAAGACAGAAGTGCCACGTGCGATCATTAGTGCTGAAACGGCACTGTGGCGCTAACTCTTGTTAGTTTAAACATGCCATGCTATTAAACCTGAAAACCTGACAAATACTGTTCAAAGTTTATAAATGCGTTCGGTTAGCCTGGGCTGAATAGCTTAGCCACCCAAAAAGGCGTCAGCTGGCTATTAATGCCACATAATTTAGCCTCCAGACAGGCCTAAGACATTCCCAGGCCCTGCTCATTACAGTGAACTCAGACAGAAAAACCCGATGAGATTAGAGGGTCACGCTGGCCACCGGCCTCCTATTTATAGCCTTACGAAAGTGCAGGGAGACGGAAGTGCTGCAGACGGGCAAGAGATCCAGCCTCGTTCGAGCTCCGGCGGCAGATTGACAAATTATCAGCTGTTATGTTGCAGAAGCAGGATAATCTCATAGCAGAGGCCAGAGAAGGGTTAAACAGACACAGCATTACAGCTTTGTGAGGGTATGGCGGGGGTGGGGGGGGGTTCGGAGGGGATAAAAGTCATAAAGTCAGAGAGACAGAGGGGATCAGCCGCATCGGCGCAGAGCAGACTCAATATGCAGCCTGACCTCTGACCTTTGACCCCAACCTCTAACTTTCTGACATCTAATGAAGACAGCCTGCGTTTTGTTCACTGAAGAAAGTCTAATATGAGTGAAAGAAGTCCTTTTGCCCACACATCAGCATGCCAGTCGTGCAGGAGGGCTGGGTCAGAACCAAGCAGTTCTGGATTCCCGGTTTAAGAGATCGGAAGAGACCCCACAATAACCAAGCCAAGGAAGAAGCAAGGAGAGCCTTGAATACATAGGGTCACCTCAAGATACACATGCCCAGGGCATAGAACAGCAGAATCATGGACCATGGTAAAGGGGGGGGGGAAGGCTCACTCACTCATTTTGAAACATCATTAAAAATGCATAATGAACAAACATGATAAAATTATCTTCAAAAAACGTTATGCAAATCAATAAAACTTTATTATTAAAAAGATTGTGTGTGTTTTTTTAAACAAATTGTTTAATCTGAGTTTTTCAAAAGCAAACCAACTTTATAGCCCCCCATGGCCCCATTTGTTGAGATGTGTCCATGAGTAAAACAGTACAATGAATCATCACATGAGAGAAGTTTTAATAGTGAAACTTCTGAGTTCACCAGCAGTATTTCGGGGGGCGGGTATGGACCCGCGTTGTCTGTGGTCCTCCTTCCACGCAGTTGGGCCTAAGGTTCTCCCCCTGCGCCTGCTCCCCCCATCCCCTCCCTCCCCTGTGCCCTTTCTCGCTTTCCTCTCCTTTTCTCTCTCACTGAAAGAATTCCCTCCTGCGAGCTGAATCGTTCCGTAATAAGATTTGCCGCTCCGCGACCTGTCCTGCCTCTCGAAACGGCAGAACCCTCCTCCTCCCCGCAGATGCGATGGATCCCTGCCATATAATTCCAATCATCTCTAATCAGCGAGCTGCCCTGCCCACGTAAAATCCCATTTTTCGGCATTCTTCATGCCAGGCACTTGCCATACATGTCTTTTTTTCCGTCCCTGAAAATAAAAAAGTCAGACCGGACATGTGTTTCTGTAAGCGGCTATGGCCTTATTTTAACAGCGTCCGGTGCCTGGTCAGCATGGTTGCTTGGTGGTTAGCTCTGTAGCCACCCACCTCAGAGGCCGTGGGCCCCCTGCTCCCTGTGTGTGCGTGGAGTTTGCATGCCCTGACTGTGATTACATGGGTGTCCACTGTGGACTCCGATTCCTGCAGTCCAGAAACATGTAGGTACACAAACTGGAGTCTGTGAATTGTCCATAGCTTAGTCAGTAACTCTGTGTATCTTGCGTCCCTGTCCTTCCTGGGATAGACTTCAGGCTGACCACAACCCTGTCCTGCATAAGGATTTAAGAAAGATGGATGTACAGACAAACTGTCCCATGCCTGGTGTAACTTTAGAGGTATCTGGAATCAATCAGAAGACTGTCGTGTCAAATTGGAGAAGCTTCACCATCATGCTGTCTTTTCAAAAAGATATGTTTGTTATGCAGCTGTGGGACCATTCAAATGAAACTCCACATTTAGGTCATTGTTGGTCCAGAGTCAAATTTGTCACTGCAAAACAAGCAGATTGCAGAAGATGTTTGACCATTTTATGGGTGATAGCTCCTTCCCAGCTTCCTGTAGCTGTTTCATGGCCAAAATTGTGGCGAGAAACATGAGCTTGGATTAAAAGAGGGCTGGTTCACACAGGTATAAGGGTATAAGGACATAACAGCTGTAGCCTTCAGCAAGGAACTTACTTCTTGCTTATATTGATATCCAATTCTGCAGACGGATATGCAACACTGCAAGTATGAACTGCTTTTCGTTAAATAAAAATAAACCATAGCCATTGCGATGGGGAGAGAGGAAACTCTATTTTCATAACTCATATCTAATACATCTACTAGCCTGATACCTCTCTACATTGCCTGAATATTATGTTGTACTTCTGGCCCTTAAATAATCTTATTAGGTTCTTGTCTTGTTAGATGTTGTGTAGCTCCTGCTCCAATACTGCATAAACTTGCACCTGGGCATTTATTGAAAGCTCAGTCTAGCTGCACTTATGGATAGTGGACTCCTTGACAGCATGCATGTTTACAATATGCTATTTCCCAGTAACTAGGCGATCTTTTGCCTAGGATCCAAAGCTAATAATGTACCCTGTTAAGCACACAAGCATCAACAAACTGGTCTCTGCAACAAGTATGGGAAAGACTAGGAATGAATAGGTTTAATTTTTCCCCTCTATTTAACCACATCTCTTAATATGATTTATAATATATTTGCCGGTTCTCAATTTTATTTGGTCACACAAATGTTGTCCCAGCCTCAAGCTGCCAACAGTACTCTGGTCAAACCAGAGATGGGTGAACAAACTGCCTCTTGTGCACTTTGAACCCATTTACCCAATTGCCCCATGTGACTGGGAGGACTGTCATGGTCCCCTTATCCAAAGAGAGACCAGCACCTGGGACACCTTCCAGCAGACAGGCAGGAGTCCATCTGGTGCTGCCCCAAGCCAGTACAAAAGGAACCATTCAGGAGATGGCCGAGTGACGTGTGCACTCCTTGACTGTGCTTGCAGTGATGTCACGGCATCCCCAAAACCACAGAAGACAACGCCCACTAACCAGCTGTCTAAAAGGAGTGCACTCTCACACTTTCCCAAAACGAAGGAACTTTTCATTCGCAGTAGCCTAAATTTCGTACCCAGAATCCTTTGGAAAAAGTATGTGTGCATGCACACATGGATGCAGACGCACAATTCCAAATAGAAATACCTGCCATTACCAACATACAGAATAGCATCTTAAAATAAAATATTCATGGCACAAAAACAAATGGACTGAAGCATCAAAAAGACTGAAAAAACTGCCATCAAAGTGCACATGTTCTGTTTTATACCCTTTAACTTTGCGTTAATTCGTCTTTTCTAAATATGACTTCATCAGTGGTTTCAAACGGTAACTAAGATACTCTACTCTGCCCTCTCGCGTGTTGTAATGGAGAAGTGATTTTTTTTTTCTTTTCCTTTTTCCCTCCCCCTCCCTCCGTATCTGACAGGCACGAGGTGTTCTTTGGTAAGATTTCTTCTCTTGCCCCAGGGCTGCAGACGAAACATCATTAGGCTCAGAGCTTCGAGCGGGACCAGGAGAAAACGGCTGAAAACGAGACTTCAGAAAGAGGAAGGCAAGTCAGGTCCGGGGCCTAGTCGTGAGCTCACCACAATGAAGGCCGAGATAACGCCAGGCCCCGGCCTGACAAAAACACCCTGTGAAGAAGAGCCCCAATAGTGGTGAGTCAGCTGGGGAACAGTCGACTCTATCAGAGTACAAAACAAAAAAAACATCAATATTTCGAGTGAGAGGCCCGTACGGAAAAGCCCACTACAGAGATGTGTTTATTCTATATCAAATCTAAGGTGGACGGGTCTCCTTTTGATGTTCTTTGCTTTTGTGCAGGAGAATGATATGATTGTGAGTTTACAGTGCACTGGGGCTATGAGTATTAACAATCATGCTGAGGTCAAAACTGACGTGACATCCTCAGTACAGCTTCTACTTCTATTTATGAATTGAATACAATGGTATTCAAACATGTCTACATATACAATGATAATTACATAACTGTATCAAGTCACTTTTAATGGAGTGATGTATTGTTCTATACATGTAAGACCTTCTGAAGCCTAAGGATTCACTGAAGATTGTACTGGAACCTAAATATGTTTGCGGGGCCATGGTGATCTGACTTGATCACCTTTATTGTTTTACAGAGTGCAGATTGGGGATTAGGAAATGATTATTTGAAATATCTGAAATATAAAGGAATTCAGCCTTTTGAATTTCAAATAGCTGCAGTCAAGTGAAGATTTTCTAGCACCTTCTCCCAAAAAATACTATTAAGTTGCTACTCCACGGTAGACATATTCCTCTGCAGCCTGCCAACAATCACAATTCTTCTGGCACTTCAAACCAGAGTTATTTACAGGAGCCCAGGGAGAGCTTGTTGCGGTCAGTGAGAGCACAGCATAAACAGCTCTTCGACTTCTGTTTCTACTCCGTCAGGAGAAATCGGCGGCACAGTTTGTGCTCTTTGATCCTTGCTCATCTTTCACGCTCCAAGAGCAAAGAGGTGGGGGTTGTTTTACGGGGAGTGGGACAGAGCGGCAGGTACGGATGGGTACAGGCGGAGCCAAGGGCCAGAACCGGCACCCTCGAGATGGCTTTCTCGGGGCATTCCTCGCACACAGCCCGCATACATGGGCCCGCTGGTTCACGGCTGATGGGGGAAGAGAGGTGATGGGATTTCATAACCCCCCCGCCCGGGGATGTGTGGACGTGCCTCCCGGTCCCAAAACAAAAACGCACGTCAAGGGCATGTACAAGCACATCGCGGTGTTTTGGAGAGCCCGACTTTACAGTCCTGCCATTCAGTCTGCACAGTGCTACAAGAGTGCGGGGAACTATTCTTTACATGTCGTAGTGCTCAAAGACGTGGGGCATGGGGGGGTCACAGGAGGGGTGACAGAAATAACACACCAGTCATTCCTCTGTCAGGGTCAGGACAACTAGCCTTTGTTCTTCATGGCGGGGGGCACGACTGATGCCCGCTGACAAATGGACGGAGCGGGAGCCGTAATCCCACACTGCTTTCCTGCTCCCCTGCCTAATAGTTTTACGAGAGTCTGCACACCGCAGGCAGGATTGGTCAAGCAGTGGGAACGGGGGGTGGGGAGGTGGGCTTTACACCGCTGATTCACCCCGGGGTTATCAGGCCCAGACTGTGGTACATTTTCCAAAAGCATCTGCACCTTCCTTAATGGTCAAGACAAAATCAAAGGAGAATAACTTGTCAATCCTTTGCAGTTAAATCTGAGATTTAGAATAGGATTTAGAAGTACAATAAAGTAAGAGAAAACTGGAACAACTTTTTAAAAGATAACTTTAATATATGTAATTCATTTTAAATGTGTTTTAATAATTGTTTATACAATTGTGAAATATAATCCCATCCAGAGTGTGTCCCAGCCTTGTGCCCTGCACTGCCTGGGATTGGCTCTTCAACTCATGTGACCTTGATTGATATATGATTGGAGGGTAAATTCATGCATAGTATTATGTATTTAATATTCAAATTAAAACTACAACTTATATAAAATAATTAATAATTGCGACACAAATCTAACATTTTTACACTAACGGTCAAAATCTTTCAATCTGTTGAATTTCATTATATTAAATTCCAGAATTTTAGTAGTTGCTCGACAATGTCTTTCAGTGTAAAAGAAATTAGAATGGACCCAAGGGTTCCAGAAAGTAACATACTGCACCCCATGTCAGTTTCAGAGAGGGTATCGTCTTGCTACTCGAGTGCATGAACGTGATCAAAGTTGGAATCAGTCCAAGCCACAGGTCGGCCACTTAGTTTTGGTTGTTTGTAAGTGAGCAGGTGAACAGAACATCCTGCAAAAATTAATCTAGTGGCTCCGTTACACTAACGAGCATTTAAGTGCGTCACAAATCCTGAGATTTAAACTTCACGAAGGACTCAATTAACAATTAACTTAAGCATGAATATTGAAAGGCCTATGAACATGTCTATGAATAATACATGGATGAGTTCATAATAACGAAAAAATGTAAATGTAGTGCAGTATTACTCAATGCTGTAATATAACAATAAACAAATGTCACCGGTTTCATTTATAAATCATATAACTAGTCTCGGGAAAATGGATTAAATGAAGCTGGCAGTAGATTACGACGTTTGCCTGCGATTGCTCGAGAGGGTCCCTGCTGTTGTACCATTGACCGAGTCATTCTGCTAAAATCACTGCTTTGAAATTTCTGAAATAGTCAGCATATAAAACAGCACATGCTTCGGCTAAAAATCTCCTCACAGCAAACTGAAGTTGACAAGCTGGATCAGAGCTTGGAGCTCCTAATGAACTTCTCCAGCCCTGCCCTGGCGCTAGAGGCCGACCCTTATCTCTATAAGCCGGACCCCTCCCAGCTGTCCAATTAGACCCGAGACTGTTTGCAGCCGTTACCCGGGATACCAGGTGGTGGAACGTCTTACCTTGGGAATGGCAGAGAGAGAATAATCTTGCTCTCCTCACACACACACACACACAGGTCCAGGTGGGTCATCAGACTATGGGGGCTACCCTGCTGATGCAGGAAATTACCTTCAGGGGGATCATCCCCAGCTGTCCCTTGTCCCTACACGCATGAGATGTCATGCGTGCTGTGTAACACCCCCCCACCTCACCGATAAAGAAATTTTTTTTAATGACTCCAAAATCCTCTCCCAACAATGTCTGTTAACTTCTGCAGCCTGAGCTGGTATGATACTATGATACTAGCGTGGCCGTTCAGCTGAACACGCACCTCCCCACCCCTCATCAAATGTGACTCGGCAACACTGAGGCACACCCCCCATGGGTGGTGATGAACCCAACTGGGTTACTAAAAGACCTCCTCCCCTTGGCAGGGCAGAGGTTTCACTACAGTCATATTCAGAGGTGGGGCTATAGGGGCCCCTGCTGAAAGCTGATTGGCCCCCAGAGTTCTCCCAATCCTGTCACTCAACGATTCAAAACATATCATTGGCTAATGATAACGTCAGCACCCTTGCATGAAATTTGACCCCTATTTGCCTCCCCCCAACTTAAAAAAAAAATCCTAGAATCACTCCTGATTCAGTTTATTTACATGCACAGCTAAGTCAAGCTATGCTCAACTATGCCATTTAATCAGACTACTGCTCTTGTCCCAGTATACATGCCCAGGAGGGGAATCGATTTATTGACTGAAGCATGTCCACAATAGGTGCCGATATGGCTCCTTCTAGCTTGTTAGAATTGGGCTTTTTCTGGTTGACGTATTACGTCACAGACATTAAAAAAATAATAATAACAATGGGTACATGGATAAATTAAGTGACCCAAGCTTTAATTGCGATCTGGTAGGAAGAACAGATACAACAAGATCAGGATAGCATAACAAGAAAAAAAGTATTTTGTATAAAAAACTATGACAGCACGGTATTGGAGCATTTTCAGATATTGCAATGTTATTTTGTTGTAATAAATACTGGGGTATTAAGGAAACAAAAAAGGAGTTCAACATACATTTCTCACGAACCCATCTAGGAGTGATTTAAACAGAAAGGATGAAAATGATTATGATTGTCTCGGAGAACACATGCAGCACTCATGTAAAACTGTTTTTTAAACAAATACTAGATAACCCTGAAAAAGAATAATCATTAAAATTGCGAAACTTGCTAGTTTTGTTTTTCATATGACAGAGTGAAAATGTTTTATCGACATTTAAACTCCTTGTGCTATGAAATCCATACAAAATTGAAAGTAAGAGAAAGACTGATCATAATCTAGCTGACTAGCGATGTAAGAATTGGCTGTGCATAACATACGATGTTGGTGTTAATATCGCACATCACCCAGCCATATAATATACTACAGCCATTTTTCGAATTCAGTACAAGATACCCTGCTTTGCGTTGTGATGTCGTTTGGCGCCAGTACCAGTTCTATACACCAGTGAAAGACCAACACCCTGAAGTACAGTACTTTTGGTACCTTCTTGAAGTACCAAAAGTATGGTACCTGGAGTGGTGGAAAAAATGCCCTTAAGTTGAGCGGTGAGTTGGACATCTTTACAGCACTATACATTTTGTGCATGCTGTATGTTCCCTGCTGTACACCATGCTTCTTCTGTCACTTCCAGGTGCCTAGGCCAGTTTGAGTCCGATTTAACGTATACATGCAAGAGTAAATCGACTCCCAATCGCATTATGTGGGTGTCTTAGTCCGACTTAGACAAATTCGATTTACTGCGATTTCAGTCGGACTAACATGTTTACATGTAGTTTAAAAGTCTAGTTTTAGTCAGACTAACACGATAATTCGATCTTCTTAGAGTGCATGTAAACATAGTGACTGTCACCCTCTCTGTTGCTCACGCATATGTAGAGACAAACACGTGGCCAAAGACTATAGCCATGCATCCTGAGTCCCTCCTACCAAATACCTCACATTATCCACACACGTCCGTCAGACAATGCTCACCTTAATTTTGACTCCGCCCTCCATGTTGTCCCATAATCTCACTCTCTTTATGTATTTGCCTTAACAGGTTTTTTCTTAAACACAAATCACTGCCAAAGTGTTTTCCCTTTTTTTTGAGGAAATACAAACTGGCTATAAAAGGTAGGTGATGGCAAAAAAAACAAGAAGAAAAAGCAGGCAGAAGCAGTCGATTATGAGTCCCATCAAGTGATCAATGATTTCATTAATAAGATGGATCGTGCGCCTGTCATCTCGATGACGGCGGCTGAGGGATGCTCCCGGGAACCTGCTCCATTTCCCGGCTGGCCTAAGCATGGCAGCCCCTCCCGTTTTGGGGGGGGGTTGGGGGTCGTGAAGATGGCGCGGGGGGTAGGAGAGCGGAGAAAAGTGAAAATCCATTTTGAGCCCAATTTTCAATTAGGATCCACAAGCTGTTATCACAGGTGTTGCAGAATGGGGGCCGTAAGAGAAAGTGTCTCCTATCCATTTCAGAAATGGAACCTTATCGGGGCACCACAAAGATGGCTAGGACAGGCCTATCTGTAAATTACTTTCCGCCCCTCAGTGTTAACGGGAACTTTATATCTGTCAGCTGACATTCTTCCTCAACTCAACGGCGATCATTTAAATGCCCGCCAAAGAGGAAGGTGGCCTCGCTCTTTATGTGTGATCAGGCTTCTCTCCGATCGAACGGCTTTCTGAAAATCCAGTCCCCACCCCCACGTTTCATTTATATTTGATTTTGCTTGTAAACGTCTCACCAGGGCAAAACCCTTTACCCTTTCATGCTAAACCAGCTTTTCTCTTAAGCCTCTGGCCCTTAAAAGCCAGACCCAGAAACAGAAAGAAATAAAACAGGTCATTCCTATATCCTTCATGTGCCGTAAAGTTCATCAACACCCCACATGTTTAGCGCATATATTTCCCTGTGATTTCTCAACTGCAACCTATGAGAGTATGAATGCTCTCTCTCTCTCTTTCTCTCTCTTTCTTTCTCTCTCTCTCTCTCTCTGCCTCATACTTTCTTCCTCTTTTTCTCTCCATCTTCCGTCTCTAGCTTACTCCGGATCATCCATCTAATTAATTCAGTCCAACCACCCAGATCAAAAAAAATAAAAAAATCCAACCAACCAACCAGAAACTTTCCTCTCATTCACATCTATCAGAGCTCAGTCTTTCTCTCTATTTTTTTGGTCCTTTCTTTTTTTTT
This sequence comes from Hyperopisus bebe, assembly GCA_026777045.1. Lineage (NCBI taxonomy): Eukaryota > Metazoa > Chordata > Actinopteri > Osteoglossiformes > Mormyridae > Hyperopisus > Hyperopisus bebe. The sequence goes on from JAODJW010000001.1 coordinate 25,091,346, forward strand.
TAGCAAATTATCCCATGACGATGGGATTTATTCAGTCAAAGAGCGGAGACGCTTTTTTTTTTTTTTCAGCCACGAAGCAACAAAAGAATCAGGAGACTTTGTGGTCCACCTGCCTGGCCAATGATGACGATGGAGAGGCACCCCCCCTCGCCCACCCCCCAAAAAGAAACCAATCAAACTATTGTTGTGGCACAGTCAGACCTTTTCAACTGTCAAGCCAGGAGAGCAGGCGATGAGATGAAAGGACCACAGGATGAAGCTACCATTTAGTCAACCATGTGGGAACGCTCCCCTAAGACTCAGTAATTGCACTGGAACTCAGTGAGGGGGATGGGGGGGGGATGGTGGAGGTGGGGGGGAGTTCCAAAGTACCAGACAGTGAACGCTGTTTCTGAAATCTCTACATTTCTGTCTCGTCTTTTCCGGAACTGGCTGTGGCCAGTTTTGCCGATCAGCAGTAACGCAACGCAGTGTGAGTGTGTCAGTTAAAGCGTAACTTTGTGTCAGTGCTGGGGGTTCGTGTAGTGTAGGCTGCTGGGGCCGGCATTAAAAAGGGGCCATGGGGGTTTGGGGGTGGGGAGTATTAGGGGACCAGGAGAGCAGGTGCCGTGAAGATCTCAGAGCTGCCTGAAATGACACAACGTGCATTTCACTAAACAAGACGAAGCTTAGCTAGTAGAAACAATCAGGCGGGAATAGGAACACGTTTCAGAGGGTTAAAAAAATAAAACAACACATTCCATTATTATTACATAAACGCAAATGCGGTTGCTAAGGCCGCCAACACCGTGCAGCTCCATGGAGGATCAGACCTTCGCTTTCACTACCGATAATGTTACGCTAATTCCTCCCCCGCCAGATACCCGCTGGTGCAATCCAGCAGAGCAGATCCCCGGGAGTTTTTTAAGGGGAGAGAAAAAAATATGGTGGGTTTGGCAGACCTTGCTCCCCCTCCTAGGTTTCGTTGCACTAATGAGCATGACAAATCCCACTTGGCAAAAGTTTGTAACGCGCTGTTTACATTTTTGGAAAGTGCAGGCGAGGTCTTCAGGTGTTACAGAGATCGGCGGGTACTTCATCATTCCATATCCCCCACTTTAACTGAAATGTTTACATTTTATAGAACATTCTTCATTTTGCTTTCTTCGTGAAACTTAAGATGGTTTTATTTTGGCTTAATATCTTCCCACAGTCTTCCTGTGACTCTTCCTCAGCCAAGTGTGTGTTTGGGTCCCTTTAAGGATTCCTGCTGCCATTCTGACACTGGGGAGTTTTGAATTTTCAGCCCAACCCCCCCCCCAACCCCCACCCTCTTTACATCTATTAAAATCCCAAAACCCAGAACAATCAA
>JAODJW010000001.1:25112287-25123183 GCA_026777045.1 Hyperopisus bebe
GGAGGGAGCAAGGGAAAACAAACCCCCCCTTTGGAAAAAGCTGGTAAAGCCACCCCCCCCCCCCCCAACCCGTGCTGCTGGTAACTAACAAACGAAAATGATAACCACGATAAGACGTTTTATGAGTGCACACACAACTGTCCTCATCAGCTAACCCTATCTGCACCCCCCCCCCAGCCCAGCCCAACCCTTAACCATTGGTGACTCTCCCAAGACAGCAGCTCTCAAAGGTGCCTTTAACAGCCTGGGGGGGTGGGTGAGTCCCACTCTGGAGCAGCCTTACAAGGGCAGGAGGTACAGGAGTATGGTGGGGGGGGGGGGAACACATAGCATATTTAATCCACTAACGACAAGGGGGCGGCCGTACCATGCCCTAAAGGGCTAGTTGGGTACTGGGATTAGCGGTGGGGGGGGGGGACCCCAGCTCCCATCATCCCCCCCACACCCATGCAAATGCGATGAGACACCTCGCCACACCTCCCCATCGCCATGACTCCCTCCCGCACCAAACGAACTACCACATGCCCCCCAATCACTCCATCTTGCTTCCCAATCTGTCCCGTTTTTGATGTCGATATATCAAAGTTACAAATCATCAAAGTGTAACATTTCATTTCTTCGCCCCCTTTTCCTCGACTGTGGCGCTGTTTCGGTAGGGGGGCAGGTCCCGTGCCAGAGGCCGCTTGGAGAGAGGGCGCCCCAGGCCTCCGCCTGTCCCTAATATTCACCACGCGCCTCATTCGCTGGGCCTCCGTGGTGACAAGTAAAACTACAACTGGGTGTGTAAATGGCATATCTAGAGTGGTGCCTTATTTTTATTTAAAAATACCGACTGGTTTGCAGGACTAGACACTGAGGACAGACCCACTTGCGTATGGCAACAGCACTATATGCACTGGACCTGTGTGTGTGTGTGTGTGTGCGTGCATGCGCGCGTGTCTGTGCATATGTGTATGTCTGTGTGTTTCTTAAATTCCATGTTAATGACCTAGCTATCCAAATCCGTCACATCAGATGCAGTGAATGCAGGATTACTCGGAAAGTTCTCCAGTCCAAAAGGAATTGCGGATCCTTGCCGTGTCTTGCCGATTATGATCGTCCCACCTTTTTTTGTTTTTTAAACTCATGATGTCTCCATGACGGCACCATGACGACGGAACATTCCATGCCCAGTAACATTCCGTGCCCAGTAACATTCTCATATAGGGTGTCACCAAAAAGATCATTAAAAAGGAAGCCCCTCTATCAGCACGTGAGCCACGTGAGCAGCAGCCAGGCCTGGCCCCCGCTGTCGATCGTGCGCCGCCACAACTCATTGACGCATGGCCCCCTCGACCGGCCTGCCCCCACGGGATGTGACTGCCCCCGACCCTTTCTGCACCGCCACACAGAACGCAAACACCCCACGCTAAGGTGACGGAGATTAAGTTTCACTGCCGCTCCTATCTAACTAACTGTTTTATTGTGAAAGTTTCCCCCTTGCTTTCTACACCACTGTGATTTAAGGTAATCTGTGTGTGTGTGTGTGTGCGTGTGCGTGCGCGAGAGAGAGTGTGGTGTGCGTGTTTGCAGAGGCAAGCATCTGGAATAAAATAAAACAATTGTACCAACAAAAAGTGAGAGAAACACACGAACGCTGAAATTTTTGATTAACACATCTCTCATCCTTCCAGAATTTTTGGATTCCCTCCTAAGGTTGACTAAGTCGGCCTTTTCGGGCAAAGTACGCCTCCATCTTCATATCTGACACCCCTTCTTGGCGGAAACTGTGTTGTGGTCACTGAGAAATAGGGCAGCTACTCATCATGATGGATGCATCCATCAGATATCATTTATATTTAATGTGATTGAATTAATAAGCAATTCCGCCCACGTCCACACAGGCCCGCTTATTTAAATCATACTCCATAGCAATATAATCAACGATAATGAGCGTATCATTCCCAGCGCCTGCTACACACTCTTACGGCCAATTTTGTGTAATTCAGAACATGTTCCATTCACAGAGGTAAATTTCCACAATTCATAAAAATCACGCCATTAAAAAAGACGATACACCCAATTTCTTTTATGTGGAAAATCTCACAGATCCGCTCAAACACAAGGAAATGTGAAATGAATATTTTAAGTTACGAAGAGTAGTTAAAAGATTGTGAGCAACTTCTGGAGATTCACTGGGATAGGAACTCCAGACTTTCGTTTAAAATTTAGCAAATAAAACAGCAAACAGGTGTTTGCGGAGCTTAATCACTGCTAACAGACTTTTTCTAACATAAGTTCAATACGATTTATAGGTAAGAATGACAAGCGCCGTGGACAGACGAATTTAAGTTAATCACCGTCCATTTACATGAAAAATGTGTTATCATTAACTGGTTGAAGTATGCATCTGAAATTAAATACACTTACGTAAATGTATTACAGTAATTAAAATACACTTTATATATGCTGCGCAAAAAAAATATTGTTTCAACATAAAAATGAAAAATAACGTTAAAATATTTGTGGTCTTTTTTAATCCTGTGTGCTTAAATTTTTTGAAGCCGACATCAATTTGCGAATAAGGTGCATGAAAGCAACGTAACATAGATTTGGTAAGAAGTGGATTTGTTAAATTGTTTCTTAGAAGTGTAATTCATTGCAATTTTAAGCGTGCTCATCTACTCCTTCCAGGTAAGCTTATTTAAAACAAAAAAATACAATTAAAAAATGTAGAAATATTTTGCAACAATTGTGCAATCTGAATATTAAAAATGACGTTTAATTTTAAAATACTCTACAAGGCCAAGTCATGAAAGGTTCCGTACCGCCTGCCGCGCGTGTATTTTAATTCGAAAAATAAGTAACCCAAAGATCGTGCCTTTTAAAGACAAATTATTCGCCAAATGCTGTTTGCTGGAATCTAACTTTTTTATTGCTCTGCGCTTTTGGCCTTTGTTCCAGGTCATTATTACCCATCGCTAAAGGGGGCCACAGGCCTGACCCGCGGCTGCGAGCCCCCTCTTCTCACGGTCAGTATCGTGGGGATGAAACCCGAGAAATAAACGGTCAAACAGCTACCCACCCTCAATCCGACAAACTACATACAATGCTGAACAGCTGGCGTAGAGCAGAAGGACATTTTTAAAACAAATATCTACACATGGAGCGCAAGACTGCCAAATGACAGGGCAAGGAAAAAACACCCATAAAAATGAAACCGGCGCTTTATTAATGCACCTTATTTAAAAGGCTAATCGAACCTATAATAAAAGTAAGCAAAACCGATAAGAATATAGATTAATCTGTACCGGTTAAACCATGGGATTAAACTATATAATTTAAAACTACTGTCAACTTTATTTTAAGACGTATACAAAGTTTCCCTTAAAACTGGCATATTTGCATCCTCCTTATCAAAATCTTTTCAATTACCTCCGCTACTCACTTCTGTTGAAAAGTTAAACGATGCAAAGCAGCCAGTTCGGACTCCCGCCGCTTCTCTACGCGAATAAATCTGGACTTTCGTTTACAAATCAATAAAAAAAAAAAAACTTGGGCCCTAAATGAACGCCATCATTGCTGGCAATTAATCGATAACAGTCACGACTTATGGAGAAATGGAGGAGAAATATGATCACATGTAGATTTCCCCCCTTTTGCACGTCTTCGGGCCAAATTCCAGTAAGTTGCTTTTTTCACCCTGTTTGTGGCGCGACCACTATTTTAACCACATGTTCCTGCCTTTGCAATAATGAAGCAAGTCCGATCGACCCGAAATTACTATTATTAGTTAAACCGGGTATATTCTTCGTTTAACCACTTTTTCCCCACATCGGTGTAAATCGTTTCGACGCTTTACTGTAGCATACAATAGGCATGGAAACCAACCGCGAGCACTTTTTAAAAAGTTAAACAAACAGCATTAACTTTGTATTAACAAAAAGTTAGTGTTTTCTCGCCCCGTTAGCAATCATCCTAAGAATAATGCGTGTAGTTTTAAAAGTGTTAATTATTCTGGATAAGTGTAGTTCAGCGTTTGAGGAGCGTTAGTTATTTTTCAGAGTCGCGCCCGAGTCGTGCGGGGCTTCTTGCCCCTTTTGCACGCCTGAAAAGTTGATTTCGGTTATTTTAAAGTGACAGCGTGCAGCCGCTTTACGAAACTTTTCTAACGTGCCAGGACGCGTGTGGCTCCGGGAGCGACACCCATCGTGTTCTTGCGACTTACGTGATCGGAGAGCCTTTTCTTTATTATTTCTTGTGTGCTTCTTTCTTTCTTCCTTCCTTCTCGTCGTTCTCGTCTTCTTTCTCTTACTTTATTGTTAATAATAGTTTATATATTTTCCTGCTTGCCGAAGACGTGCCTAAAGGATTGCGCTCTTCTGGCGAAGTTCACTTCTAAAATCTGTCCCGAAACCGCTCGGCGAAAGAAGTTTTTTTTTCTCCTTCTTTTTGCCTCTTATTCTCCACCTTCCCGCTTGGAAAGCTGGACTCGGCATAGACTAAAAACGGCACGGATCCTGCCGACGCACCTTAGGGTTAAAAACATATATGTGCACTAATATATAGTATGGCTGGAGTGTTGATACTGTATTTAGTGTGTTTTTAGTTGAGAAGGAGTACAGCAGCCCCAGCTGCGCTTTCCTTAGCATGACTCCTCCCTTCGGATCGATCCCTCACTCGCTCCCTCCCTCTCGCAGTCTCTTCCCTCTTCTCTTCTTTCCTCCCTCCCTCCCTCTCTCCGTTCCCCCCCCCTCTGATCCTACTGCTCCACAGCAATCACCGCATAGTTTTGTGAGGCGGCCGTAATCACATTGGCGAGCCCAGCGGTTTGACTTGAGGAGCGGGGCAAGAGAGAGCAGATTTCTCCGGGAAAAAAATCACAAAACGATTATTCGTCTTATTGTTTGTGACATTCAGAATAAGCTGGGAGGAATTAAGCCGCATAAAATTAATGCGCGCAATTGACTAGCTGTTGTCTTAAGTTATCCAAGAGCTGTTTTACTTGTTTTAAAATTTCTTGGCAATAATTTTTACGTTTCGGTAAATTCTACAAATTGCACCGAAAAAATTAAAATAGGAATAAAGGTGCATATTAACTATGTTTTGGGACTTTCTACATTATATTTAATTGTACTTGTTTTTTAATTTCTTTTCTATTTTTGCTTAGTGTATTTTTTTTCTGGACAAAGCAAAACGTGACAGGGCAGATACGAGCCCGATTGAGACATACACGCTTATGGAGAAGGTACACTTTGCAGAATCTCCTGTGTCACTCTGGATGTGCGACTTAAGAAGCTGTCACAGCGACATCAAGCACCTGTTAAGTGACAATTGATGGAGTTGCGTCCTTGTCAAAGAGCTGCTCTTTTGTTGCCTTGCGGGCTTCTCTACTACACTATAGGAGTTCATGTTTCCGATCCTCCTTCACGTTTTTGTTTGCCAGCGATTGAAACATCCATTATTACATCAATTATGGCTAATTCATCTTTTAAAAACTGCAAAAATACTTTTTTTAAAAAAAATGTAAAATTTACCTCGTAGGAAGATACATTGACAAGAAATGTGGACAATCGGACAAAGCACGTTAATTTGCATATAAGTATTTGTTATTTGAAAGAACTGTTTCTTATGTAAACTCATATTGTTACCTGACAAATATTTGTAGTTGTGCTTGTCCCGCTGAGGATTCAGCAAATAAACTCTGGAAACCACTTGACAATCCCCTTTATTCACTTAAGCCCCTTTGAAATCTGATTCATGAACGCAATCGCTTTACCAGTAGCTCTGGGCTGTTATCAATAATTTTAATCGGCCTTCCAAAGGAAAACAGTTGTGGTTTTTATCCGTTTATACAGCAACTATATGTACACAGTCATAATGTACAATGTCAGGTCAAAGCTTGTTAAACAGTCACGTTCCAACATGATAAAGTTTCAATTCAGTTTAAATAGACTATATAACCCTTACGGCATTGTAATGGTGGGCTAACTTTCAATAGAACAGTGCTGATATTCAATATGAAACAAAATATTCGTGAATAAATATACACTTTTACTTCTTAGGCCCATTGTGTTTTGTGAAGAACTGATTTTTTGTTACGATAAATCCCGGTTGACACCTTAAGGAGAACACTGTCACCTATTTTCACCTTTGTTCTTACGGAAGGGACAATATTTCTGTACTTAAACGTTACGGCCGTCTGAAAGAAGGCGGAATAACCCCTGTATAAAACACATCACAGTGAAACATCCGAAAAGCAAATTAAAAATAAGAGATCAAGAAACAGTCACCTCTCGACACGCATCTCAGACCGTAGCCTGTATAAAAGGACCAGACCCTGTGTCGTCTACAGGCGTGGGGATTCGAAAACACCTCAGTTTTACTGCAGTCGTGTGATATAAAATACGGGAGTTTGGGGCCTTCATAAACATCCCGGAATCACAAAAGGAGTGCGACTACAGCCCATACCCGAGCTCGCTTCCAACCAGCGATGAACAGCTGGAAAAAGTTGGTCACTTAGCGGGACCAAGATCGCCAAGATGACCCGTTTCCTTTACAGGAGAAGTGGTTACATCACAGTTAAGTATGCTTAAAAAAATTCAAAATACCTCAAGGCAAAAAACAGAAAAATCAGCGCTGGTTAAACTTTTTTTATGGTAACTTTGAACAGCTGTAAAGAAGACTTATGTAGTAGACTGTCTTTATTTAACGGCATATTCGTAAATTATTAAAGTTGTTTACGTGTAAAAAAAATATCAAGTGCAGCGTACATATTGTAACATTTAATGTACCGATTGTAAATTGACACGGTCTCAATAAGTAATCAAAAGCAGGCGATTCATACATATATGTATAATATATGAATAAATATCGCAAACCTTCTGATATCTGTAAGTTAAAAAAACGTGTTAGTTTCAGTTAGATTTTTTTGCGGTGGCTATTTCCAAAATTTTACTGCATGTACTCCTTTTCCCAAAACCACATTATTATTATTATTATTATTATTATTATTATTATTATTATTATTATTATTATTATGCTTTTTCAAAAGGGAGCAAAAGGGAAATCGGTTTATTTTTCCATCCATCCATCTTCCATAACACTTATGGTGCGTCCCAGTGAGCGTTACTTCCAGGCAGTAATTGGCAGGGGATGCCCTCCCCTGGACAGGATACCTAGACAGGATACTACCGCAGGTCTTTCTCACAATAAGGGCATATTTAGAGGCACCAGTTCATCTAGAGTACTTTTTTGAATAGCGGGAGGAAGCTGGAGTATCTGGAGAACATCCAAGCAAATTATTATTTGACTTTACGTTATCTGTAAGTGAAAGGCTGCTGCCTTTCGGCTCTTGTAGGCTACAATCTTTTCGGGGTCTTTTTGAGCGAACATCATACGTGATTCCTCCAGTTTCCTCCCATTTTCAAAAGACAACCAGCTCAGGTGAGCTGAGGACCCTCAGTGGGCCAATGTGTACGGGAGATGGGCATGTCTGATTTAGAGCCCCACGCCCTGATTGGATAATGAATGTCCTGCTGAGTCAGCGACAGCTTTTCCGCGAATCACGCAGAGACGATTTTCATACCTGAAACGTTAACAGGCGACATGCCGCTGCAATAATAATTGAAATCCAGGAATCTGTAAATACTGTACTGTGTAAACACTCTGCAATGGAATTAATCCTACACTGTGTAAGGGGTATAAATGTTTTCGTAAATACTGTACAGTGTAAATACTCCTACATGGTTTTGTGAATACCATATTGCATAAATACTCCTACACTGTGTAAGGGGTATAAATGTTTTTCTGAATGCTGTATTATGTAAATACTCCTACACTTTGTAAGGGGTATAAATGTTTTTGTACATACCGTATCGCGTTAATACACCTACACTGTGTAAGGGGTGTAAATGTTCTTGCAAATACTGTACTGAGCAAATACTCCTACACTGTGTGTGGTATGTAAATGTTTTATAAAGATATCCAAATCATGTGCTCTGTAAATCTTGTATATAATGTACAAATGTCTGTGTTTTTATACAATATTTGTAACTGTACTGTAGTGTTATGCAAATACTTAATACAGTATCTGTAAATGCTAACTGTAAATATTGCAAATTCTGTATTGTGTAAATATTTTAATATAGTATCTAAATACTGTAACTGTACGTGCTGTATATATCAATACTAGACTGTCTAAACACTATCTGTAAATGCAGTTGTGTAAAAGCTTAAGTTACTGGCAGTACTGTACTGTGTAAATATTGTATGTGTACATGCAGTGTTCAGTACTAGACTATGTGAACATTGTAATTCTTGTATCTATAAAAGCTGTGTCTCCATCCATTTTACTGAATATAGCTACTCTACACTTAATCATTATATTTTGACCGCTGTTATTTATTACAAGCCAGGTGCTAATTTAGTCACTTAGTAATTTTTCAAAGTGTTCTTACAGTTGCAGGGAATATTAAACGAGAACACAAAATACAAAAAATGGCACATAATTTAAATATGAAACTGTAGAATCTGAAAGTGTGACCAGCAAAAGAAACAAATTTGCAATTATCTTAGCCGATCAGGTAGCATCATTTTATGCAGTTGTTTCTATATCTATCACACATATGATACACATAGGAGTTAAATACGCTACCCTACAGACGGTTCAGAAATGTTCATGCAAGTTTTATTTATATTAGAAATTGTGCAGCAGCCTGATGGAAATTTAAAGGTAATTTTTCCACTCCCCACACTTCCTTCACTGTGGATGGCCCGTAACAGCCCCCTCTAGTGGTCAAGCAGAGGCTGATTCCGGTAACTGGCCTGTGATCTTGTGGCCGAGGTGCTCCTGAATGTCCCATATGCTGCTGTCGTGTGACGCCCTCCAGAGGCACGTCACGAGACAGCAGACCAGGGTTGGGTTTGACCCAAACTGCCAGTAGGATCCCAAACCAGCTCGAAGTCACTGCAGTCAAGTAAACAGGTTGTATCTCTAACATGTTGTCTCCTGCTGGATAATAATCTCCATTTTACCTGGTTGTCCACTTTTGTCCCTCCCTCTCATTCTAGAGGCAGTCCAGCAGAATGGGGGGGTCACCATGCTCCCTTTTCAAGGGACAAGACTGTGATGGGTGGGTAATTAAACAGGAGGGTAAGTATGTATGCCAGACAGCACTGACTGACTATCTGCTCTTCTGCTGAAATCCCATTGTGGGGTGGTGGAGGGGGGGCTCTGTATCTAATATAATAAATTCTCTTCAAATCACTCTGGAATCTTGCAGTCAACAAATGTTAAGGTGCACTTTCGTACCGAGTTTCTGCCACTCGGTAATTCACATTTATATGGTATCTGAAACTAAAAATAGAGGAAGGAAGTAAGGGAAGTTGTTGATCACGTAGTACAAGACAGGAATGTTATTCATAGAAGCACCAAAACTCACCCAGTCCATAAGCTACATCTTTGAGAAGAATTCTGTGGACTTTTCAGGTTTTGTAAATTGAATGAAAGTTCTTTGTTGCATTACATGAGGACTGAGTGAGTTTTGGTCCCAGGACTGTAACATATGATGAAGTAGCCTGACATTAGGTGATCTCATCTTAAAAAAAAAAAAAAAATACATAAACTATGTGAGTGTTAGAAATTTGCTCTTCAACTGATTAACACCCTAAGAAAAAGTGTCAAAGAAAGAAAAACTTAGGGCAAAATGTCATAAATTAATTGGGACAAACCATACTGGTATAGTTGTCCCATGGGAGCATATCAATGCTGTAACCTTTCAAAAACAGTACTGTAGAGATAAGTACAATCAATGTGCATAAACATTATCGATATATGGGGAAATTATGCCATAAAAAGAGGCTTCAGAGTCCAAGATCAGTCAATGGGGTAAGTCATTTTGGTGAAAGAAAATCACATACAAGTCTTTTAAGTACTCCAGTTTGGCCGTGTGATGTCATGGCACCACATTTGCAAAATCCAGTTTGTCATTTGTTTAAGCAGAAAAAAATTAGCCTTTTTTCATGTACTGTTATGCACAAGAAGATCCAATGGACTATTCTGTGCCCCCGAGGGTGTGTGGTTCAGTGGCTTAGGACTCTCCGCCTGTGATCGGAAGGTTACCAGTTTGAATCCTGGGGCCAGCAGACTGATTGCACTATTGGACCCTTAACCCCCAGCTTTGGAGACCAGCTCGCCCTGCTCAGTCACCCCCAACATCGCTGTCATCTCTACATTTGTCTGTGTGTCTCATGGAGAGCAAGATGGGGTAGGCAAAAACACAATTTCCTCATTGGGATTAATGAATTATCCCAATTCTATATTCCATTATGCCAACTGCTAAGACCTTTTTGGACATAATCTTTGGAAATCAGCCTGCTAAGTCGTCAATCAATAATTATGTGTTTACTGTGTTTATTATGTGTTTACTGTGTATTAGTGCAGAAGACCAAATATCCAAAACTCACTCATATTCCATTTGTTGTTCATTTTCAGATGAGATCACAAATGACCTAAAGTTAGGCTTCCTCATCATATGTGACAGTACTGGGGACCAGGACTCACTCAATCCTCATTTAATCCAACAAAAAACTTTTGTTAGGTTTCCACAAAATTCTCTCAATAACATAAACCCATGGGCTGAGTGAGTCTTGACAATTTGCTCTTCATTGGTCTTAATGAACTGAAATGTTCAACGCAAACAAAAATATTTGCTCAGCCTATTCATTGTTCTACCTGTAGCCGTGGTATGATATTATATGCCACTGGGGATGTAACATGGAAATATGAAAAGAGTCTTCACATGCTTCTTCTCACCACTTAATTGCCCGGGACAACACCGGGAATATCTCTGCTGTTTATGTTCATGTGCTCTAGGATGCTCAGTGATAAAGTCCTTGTTACGAGTCGTTTGCAGG
>JAODJW010000001.1:25123204-25140896 GCA_026777045.1 Hyperopisus bebe
TGGGGTGCAGTGTTTTTGGGGTTGGGGGGCGGGGGGGATTGGGAGGGCGTTAGAAGCTCCCAAAAGTATTTCATCAAAGGAAACCGGGATCCCGGGGATTGAGATTTTGCCTGCGGGCAAGTTTGCCTGCAGTCTCCCAAGAACACACTCCGAAGTTGGACTTTGAGAGGCAAAGCACACATCAAAAGCACCTCTGGAGCCAAAGTGTTTCTGGAGGAGATAGAAAGGGGTACAGGTCCCTCCTTGGCCCCTTCTAAGCCCCTGATCTCACCCCAATTAAGAGAGAACTGCTGTTTCTTCTAGACCTGTGCTCTGCGGTCGTGGAGGTACATCTGCACACAGACACACACAGACACACACACACACAAGTTTGTAATTATATCTTTGTGGGGACTCTCCCTCTATTTCCGTGGGGAAAGCGCTAATGACAACCTTAACCCCTACCTGAAAAATGGTCCCCACAATGTAAAAAAAAAAAAGGTTTTTATTACATTGTAGGGAACATTTGGTCCCCACAGTGTAATATAAACCTGATCCACACACACACACGCACACACGTTGACCCTAATTAGTTTAGAGAGGACTGCCAATCACTGCATTTGGTGGCAGTTCTGGATAAACGCTAAAAGGCTTGAGCTGAATTAATGGTGTACTGTTGCTTTTAAATGTATTTTTTTCCCCTAGTTAATGTGTTTATTTTGTTTTCGGGGGTAACATAATGTTTGAATAAATTGGTTTGAACGTCGCACAAACGAGGACATGAGCAACTGTCAGCTGATCCTCTTGTTGCCACGGCACTGCTGCTTTTCATCTCAGTTTCTATTTTTCCGTCTCTTCAAATGTCAACTGTGATTTATTTTTAGTTGTGGACAAACTGGAACCACTTCAATACTCAGTTTTGAAATTGTTTACATTTTTCTTTTGTTTCGGATCCAGCATAAATTTGAGTGAAATGCCTTCTCTGTTTCAAAACGTTTTTGCAAGAACATTTGTATGTATCAAAATATATCCAAAACCTTTGGATATATTCAAGATAAATAGTTGGGCATTTTTCGAATGTAGACCCTGATAACAATGTCATTTTTGCTACAGTAACAGAATCTATTGAAGTGGGACAGTAAAAACCCTGTTTCCAGAAATGCATTGCTTTCATCCACTAGGAAAAACCTGGTTTGCTCAAGCATGACAATTCAGTCATTAATACTTTCTCTTGCAATAACTAATCACGATGTTTTGGAATCAACCACCACTAAGAAAAACAGCCCCATAGTAATGAATTTAGCAGGAAATAACAAGTTATTAAGCTATTAAGATGATGGAAATGAAGGCTACACATAAGTCAGAGAGATGGATAGGCTACTTCACATGATGTTGTGCAGTGCAGTGTCAACAAATCTCTCTGCATATGTAATCAGATATTATACATTATATTTGTAAGGCAGGCAAACAAACGATCGTTCGTTCGATCGTTTAATGTCACAGACCCCACGGCCTCACTCTGTGGGCCGCGCCAACTTCGACAGCTGGAGGGGGGGACCTTCATGAAAACGTGCCACGACACACCTCTAGTGCAATTTCTCCTGACATCCAATGGAGGGCACCAAAGGTGTGTGGTCAAGGAGTCTACAAAGGGCTGCTGGACGCACGTCGAAATCCCCACGTGGTCTGCGGCGTTGGCCCGTTGCGATAAGGGCCCCCTTTCTCCTCCTAGCTGAGGTGTATCGAGCGTCAGCGAGGGGGCCATTAGTGGCCGTGACTGATAACAAACCATTTCTGCCCTTATACCAGAAAGAGGCATATTTAGAGGCCGTCTGAAATAATAAACGCAAACTATATCCACTTTGGCTATTTAAGCAATTTCCCATGATAACGTCCCGGGGGATTTCACGCGGATTCCAAACGACGACATAATGAAACCTAGATGCCGGCACTCCTTATCGCGGTGGATTAAAAGGAAGTAATAGAATGGAAGGGGCTGGAGCCTTGTGTGGTATGAATATATTATCTAACAGTCTCCAATGGGAAAGCATATTAATTCCACTTAAATGCAAGACCTTTCCCAGCCTATCTGCTGCCCCTGGCTCCTCTGAAGTTTTTTCCTTTTTTTTCCAAGTTGAAATAATCACAGCACTCCGCAGAAGTCATTATGCGTGTGTCTATCTCTGTGTACGTACGTGAGCGTGCTGGTCGGTTTAATCCCCATCTCCGCTGCCCCTGATTGGACTGTGGCTTCCCAGGTCCCCAGACAAAACCACCGGCGGCAGTTATCAATATTCAGATTTGTATTTCATGTGTGGACATCTTCTTTGTCCCTGTCAGAATGTGGGTCACTTTTTTTCCTGCTTGAATTAAACTTTTTCACCCCCCCCCCACCCCCCCCCCAGTCACCATGGGAAATCTTATTACATGCTGCTGCCGATGTTGAACTAAGTAGTGAAGTAAGAGTTTGAGTCGAAAGGATTTAGGAAGTTTTCAGACGTCGCCGCATAGACATTCTGCCCCCTGAAGTGATGCAATTAGTTGTACTTCTTGTTGTGGTTCCCACTGCTAAGGTTATTATCGCAAAAGATTGGTATGCTTTGGGGTCAGGGTTTGTCAACAGAATGCTCAAACATTTAAAACATTTCAAAATCACTTCCTAAAACATGATATCAAAAATACACACAGGTATGGACACTTAATCACTGAATTGCGTTTGTATAGATGCAATCATATTCCGTTTACATTTATATTTATTTAGCAGAAAGTTTTTATTCAAAGCAACATACATTTATTGTGAAAGCAGAATCAGACATTTCCTGGACCAACTGGTGGGTTAAGGGCCTGGTGCAGGAGCCCAGCGGAGCATCAGTCTACCGGTCATAGGTCTACATCCTAACCAGTTAAACACCATCCCCTGTTGTGGAATTCTGACATGGGATTCTAACACCTGGAATTCTGGCATGGATTGGACTTCTGATGAGGAATTCCATCATATTATTCTTTTTCTAGCTGCTAGGTACCTCTACGAAGTACTTCAAGGAAAAAAATACCCCCAATACTTGGAAAAAGGGGAAACCCTGGTATGCATCTTGTGATTCCGCAACTGTTAGCGGTGATACCACCACCTTGTTACAAATGACTGATCACCCTCATCGCTTTATTCTCTGCAGAGGGGGAAGAAAAGGGGGCACTGGGAGGGAACCAGTCATGTGACATTAGAAGAAAACGTAATCGTAGGACCACATGTTAGTCATCTATCTCTGGAAACCTGTGTGTGTGTGTGTGTGTGTGTGTGTGTGAGTGCATGAGGGGCCATGTCTTTTCTCTGTCTTAGGAGGGAAAGTCAGGTGTCAGGGGTCTGTGCTGCTGATGAGTGACACCTGTTCCTTGTTACCTGTATAATATGCAAGGCTCTAAGTTCCATTTTGTGTCAGTTGCTGTCACCTGTAGCACATCCTGGGCAGTCCTGACAGCAGGAGCATAGTAGGGGTATTTATACTCTGGCACATCTAGGGGGGCAACACTTTACAGGGACCCTCAAATATGCAAGACTGTAAAATTATATAATGGAGATTTTAACTAAAACCTAGAAATAAAACACAACCATTATCATGAATATCAAATGACTGAGTATGCCATAAGGATGTACAAATGTTTAACAAATCTAACCCACCATTTCCCCATTACAAATGGATTGATCCAGATGCATCAGTCAAGTGAAAAACTGAAACTGAGAGTAAGGTCGTCGCAGGAGTAGGGCAGTCAATGCGATGAAGTAAAAATGTCTGCAAAGTGCCAAGAGAGTCAATCGTGCATTTCGGTTTATTCCAATCCCAGCTGGAGTGTGTTCGTCTTCTTGTCTTCTGAAACACTTCCTGTATTTTTAATGTTAGGGCCCCTGCTGTGTTGACCCTTTGCTCACCTTAACCCAGTTATTTCCGAAGAGGAATATCAGTAATTCTATGTTATCTATGCATCACACTGGATCTGTTCACCTCTGCCACCAGAGCTTGGGTAAAAATACATAAAAATGTGTTTTGATAAAATCAGAAGAAACTACAAAATACAGCCACCAAGCAAAGTATCAAAATAAACTGCAGTATTTTGCAAGTAGAAAAATGCTTAATGAGACATAATACAAATGTGAAACCAAACAAAAAATAAAATCTCAAAAAATGTCTCAAATACATCCCAACTATTCACGTGACACTCAGAGTTAAGTCAATCGAATGAAAAAGCAATGATAACTAACTCAGAAAGGTTTTTTGTAATTAAAATGACAAACCTGCTTCCTTTTTGGCACCGCAGATGCAAATAACTCAAAACAAATTTTAAAATGAAAAATCACAAACACAATTTAAGCCCTTCACTCAACAACATCTTAAACCCTTTAAATACGAGTGGGCCTAAATGGAGTTTGTAAGTCTTTTGCTTCAACACAAGTGATCAGCTATTGGCTCTAATTACCATTCATTAAAATTTCTGAAAAAAATAAACTTCCTCCTTGTGCACAAATGTTTTGCCCACATTATGTCATCATGCAGGGATGTATTTCTTGTATTTTCAAAATTTACATGTTACATAATCATTTTGTGTAAGTCAAATATAAATTTAAGAAATACATATATTTAAAATATGTATATCAGAAATACTGCCGATCCCTGAGTATGGAGATGTGGAGTTAATCCTGGAGATCCCTCAGACCACTTGTTTGGTCTTTTCACCAAAGAAATCTGGGTGCCTTTGCTAGAAGATACGCCATACACAACGTTATTCAGGCATTGATGTAACATACGCCCCAACTGCTCCTGGATCAAAATTATATTTAAGCAACTTTTTATTTTAAAATTGGAGCTTGCGATCTTCAAAATGGAACACCTTTTTTAAAATATATTATAATAAAAAATACTGCTTTCTCTCTGTACTTATCACTGCACTCGAGTAGTTAAACCAACCTGGTGCAGCTGACAGTGTCGTTTGGGATGTTCCCATTGCACAACAGATGTCATTTAACCTGTAAATCCAAGGTAAATATCTGTTACTCTGAGCCTGCTTTTGTTCCATGGATTACTGTTTGGGTCATTTTACTAATTACTGCATTTTCGCCTTAATGACCCTTTATGGTACTTTGGATCTGCTGGATACAGTCAGTTCTGTTAATGAGTGGTTAATGAGTGTCAGGTGTAGAGATTATCTGGAGATTAGCTCTTTTCCAATATTCCCACTTTGGTGACAGGGGTCTGCACAACAGAGCAGAACCCGGAGGCTTGCTGTGACATTACAGGTATGTTGGGAGTGTCAGGCCTGCTTTTCTCTGCAGTGTTGCCGCTGCAGTGAGGTAGCATTTTCCAGGCTCACTTTGATTCTCGCATAAGCGGCGTTTTGCTCGCCGCCTTAAACAAGGGCAGCCTGTCTGCCAGATCTGCCAGAGACGTCGGATGCGACAGTAAACGCAGATACAGAGAGCGGCTTGGCTCAAAGAGGGATGCCGTTTGAGTCAGATATTAACACGGCGAGAGGTTCAGCTGAGAACAAGGAGAACATCACATTGAGCTGGGGGGGTGGGGGTTGGGGGGCTTTCAGTTGTCACATACAAAGATCTCAATGATCTGAAATATCAGCACTCCAGAAGGTTCAGCTCCACCCACCGGCCAAGTTGGCGACAGCTTTTTAATGCTTTTCCATATTTTTGCCTAATTAAAATTTTGCATTTTATTTAGCAGTCACTTTATTCCAAAGTGAAATACATTTTGTAGTCCTTCGGTGTTTGAGAAAGCAGGATCTGGAGCAACTGGAAAATTATGGATTAGAAACAACAGGGATATAACTGTGCCAGCGCTGGGATTTGGACCTTTGAACACAGCGTCCTAGCATGCTGAACCACACACTATCCCTGCACATTTGAAAAGGTCAAAACAATCAAAATACCATATGTCATGTGTCAAAATTATTGGGATTTTTTTTTACTGCAGGGCAGGGACAGTGATGGGGACTTTCCTTCCTGGCCCTGTCTCTGTGCATGGTGTCCCCTGCTTTGTTCCCTGTAGTTCCTGGGATCAGTCCCAGCCTCACAGGCACCCTGCCTCGGATAATTATCTTTATAAATACAATAGCAATTATAAATGCAGCCATACTTTTTAAACCATGATTTTTTTTTTTATTTGAATTTTTAATGGAAGTACTATTCAAACTAGCCTGGGATAGGCTCCAGGCCCCTTTGCAACCCTGACAAGGGTAAGCAGTTAGAAGACGGATGGATGGATGGATTTTTTTTATTTGCCCCTCAAATGCTTTTCATTAGTCACATTTGGTTAAATAACTAATTCAATCTTATTTTTTGAAATCTGAAAAGTCATCGATTTGGATAAATAAGGAGTTGCCCATGACTTTCAGCGATTGACTGAGATAAACCCGGAGTCTTTCCAGTGAATTTCTATGATTGGCTGAGATAACGAGGTATATTTCTAGTGAGTTGCAGTTATTGGCTGAGGAAAACCTGGTCTCTTTCTAGAGAGCATGTGACTGGCTGATATAAACCAGGAATCTTTCCAGTGAGTTGCTGCGATTGGCTGAGATAGACCAGATGTCTTTCCAATCAGTTGCTGGCATTGGCTGAGATAAACTAGGTATCCATACAGCTGCTCATATCTGTTCTACATTTCCTACAATGGTGGCCTGTTTTTCCTAGGGGGTGTTGCGGAATAGGCGTGCTCAGTTAACCTGGCCTCTGTCAAGACATGGTCTCTAAGGTGCAGGCCCAAAAAAGCTGGAGATCCGGGCCCTACGGGTCACGGGGACTCCCCCTCCCCCCAGCCCAGGCCAGGCGGCCCAGGTGGGCACCCCATTATTCAGCACAGAACCTTGGAGTGGGGGCCACTGGAGCCTCCTGGAGATGGATGGGCCATCCTGTGACACAGGTGCTGCTCCAGATCCAGGCTGCCCTCCCATGGCCCAAAACAAAGGAGCATGAGGTGTCCAGAGAGGCTGGCGATCGCAGTGCAGAGCCCTTCAGCAGCTGAGCTGTGATTCCAGTGAGTCTGGCGCAAGCATCGCCCCATATAGCCTCATTTCACTCTCTTCCACTTTTTTCCCAGAAATCTCTTTCTCTCACTTTCTCAGACTGGGCCCAGCTCACCCTCAGGTTTGAGTCAGATTTGACTTATAGAGAGCTGGGTTAGGTTCTGATATTCCCAGATTCTCATGTGTGTTTGTGTTGCCATTCACACAAAAGCGGGAATGGCTGAGCCTGTCAGAGGAAGCTTATGCAGGTGCAGAAGATGGTCACATTATAGGCGACAGTTCAACATGGTCTAAAAACCAAACAAACCAAAAAGAAAGAAAAATTTCTTTTAAATGACCTTCTTAAACATTGCAAGATAATGCCATTGGCTATAATTCATGCTTACTTATACTAATACTTCACAGGTAATTAGCAGGTGAAGTCTGAGTGGGTTTTTTCAGTACAAGTGACCATTTTATGGTATGTTTGTGAATGTCTGCTTTAGACTGGAAGACAGAAGTATGAATACTCACGTTATGCATTCATCCATCCATCTATCCATCCATTTTATTCACACAACTGGTCCATTATTTTCACATCACTAATGAATTACAAGCATGAAATAGTAATGTTTTGGGCTTTAATCTTCTGCTATTTAAATACACCAATTGGCCATTTGTTAGACATTGAGGAAACTTTTTCATGCTAATTTTTTTCATGCTAATTTTAAGATATAGCTGAAAATAGAAACCAACAAATGTATGACACTGATATAAGCCAAGGAAATCATTATTGGCCAGATCAGAAGGGTATTCTGTTTAAAGATCATTTAGAGACATTATAAAATAAATGGAGATATTTTCGAATGATATACAGGAATGATTCAATGATGAACAGATGTCATATCGATAGGAATATTTAAATTTTGGAAGACATCTGTGTATTAAGATACAGTATGTTATTTACAAATGCCTAAAATTGAATTACAGACATCGTAATGATTTACTTGTATCTTTAAATATTTAAAGATATGACTAAATCATTTTAAAATAAATACAAATCAGTTACATGCAGAAAACCATTTGTAGATAACTTTAAACTGTTTAAATATATCTGGAAATCTCTGCCTATCTGTTTAACAATCTCTTGAATGCATTTCAACTCTTTTATGTCTTTAAATGGACAGGAGATGGGTTTTTAGATTATTTTTAAATAGTTTAACGTTGCCCAGAATCGTTAGATATCTTCAGCTTCTTTGCAGATATATCTTTGTTACACAAGTCAAAAAAATTATGGCGATACTTCATGCCGATACAATGCAAAGATGTACAGTTGCTCACATCTAAAACATCCATAATGTGAAGATGTATTAAAATAAAATTACATGGAAACGAGATATGTTTAATCCACTTAAAAACGTTTCCATTTGTTTTATTAAAAGTTTATTCAGCCCCAGGACAAACTGGGAAAATGTAAAACACAGTCCATATATAAGTGTAACCACTAGGTGGAGCCGTTTTAATAGTGTTTATAAGATTAGAGAAATACTTTGTTCAAATGTGCCATTGCCTGTCTTCGTATATGTCTGTTATTATGGGGCAAAATAAGATTTTAAAAAATACATATTTTAATGCATCCTTTTTTTCTTGCAAGTGAGTCATCCAGCCAAGCCTGTCAAAAAAACAGTATTTAAATCAGCCAATGAGAACTTCCTATAGTAAAAAAAACAGGCTTAAATGTAAAACAATGGAGTAATGTCAAAACAGTGACAGAGCCGCTACAACCATTTGCTGTAACCTTAATTACGTACTACGCGCACACACTGTTGTTTTGCATTTGTCAGCTTTTTGTCTTAGATAATAATATGCAATTACTTTTAAATAGGGCTCCTGTGCTTGGCAAGCAATTATTCCATTATTATGCTATAAAGGACTTTATAGCTGTGAGTAAATAAACAGTGCTTGTAAGGGGTTTTGGTCACCTTCGAGTTGCATGAAAACAGTTATTAGTAATTTTGCACTTTTTTTTTTTTGCCCAGCCTTGCTATGCTGCTGCATTCCAGTGAAAGCTGAGATATAGATGAAATCCATCCGCAGGCAGAAACAAGCAAATCCCGCACAGACTGACGCTGGAAGAACATGACCTGGGAAAATGCCCTGAAACCAAGGTACCACCCTTAGGCGACCAATTACACTGCAGCTTATTACGTACCACCCTTAGGCCACCAGTTACACTGCAGCTTATTAGGTACCACCCTTAGGCCACCAGTTACACTGCAGTTTATTGGGTACCACACTTAGGCCACCAGTTACACTGCAGTTTATTGGGTACCACCCTCAGGCGACCAGTTACGCTGCAGCTTATTAGGAACTACCCTTAAGCGACCAGTTACGCTGCAGCTTATTAGGTACCACCCTTCGGAGACCAGTTACACTGCAGCTTATTAGGTACCACCCTTAGGCCACCAGTTACACTGCAGTTTATTAGGTACACAAACACACACAGCATACAGACAGGGTCAAGAGGATCACTTACTGCTTATCGTAGCATTATAACAGCTAAGATCCCTGATCTAAATGATTTTGAACATGGTGTGATTGCTGATGCCAGATGCGGTGCTTTCAACATCTCAGAAACAGCTCCTCCCTGGAGACTTGCATGCAGTGTCTGCAGTTTACATAAACAGATTTCAGTGGCCAAAAACATCTTGCTAATAAAAGAGGCACATCATGTTAAAGCTAACAGGAAGGCCACAAGTGCAAAAAAAAAAAACAACTCAGCACAACAATCGAGTACAGAAAGGATTCTCTGAATACACAGCTTGCATTCAGCTAATATGCAACACTGCAAGTGGTTCTGGATGCAAAACTGGGTCCTACCGAACACCTGCCAATTAAAGTAGCCTCTGAGTGTGTATAGCTTCAACACTACATAAGTGAAAAGGAGGTAGCACGAGGGGTGAGGGCACAGCCTTCTAACTACTAGGTCATTAGCTCAAGTCCTGGGGGGGCTTTCTACAAAGCCCTCACACAAGTTAAGGGAGCCTTCAAAGCTTCTCGGATTCTTTTCCTTGCTTCAGAGAAAGCATAAATGAGCTCATCTGTTCCATCCATCCTCCAACCCTTTATGGTGTACAGGGTCATTGTAAGACTGGAGTCTGTCTCAGGTAGCATAAGGCACCAGACTGGGGCCACCCTGGACAGAATGCCAGAGCTTACCAGTATCTTTATGCAAGTGCAGGATAAAACTGCAGCAATAATGAAAAATATGTGTCTGTATTTATATATAAAACAATAGGGGCAGCAGCTGTGTTGACTGAACAGGGGTGTTGATAAGTTGCGATGTCATCGTGCCGAACACAAAGACAAAGCCGCAGGCACCACTCGTTTGAAAACAGTGCCCTCTTGTGGTGTGACTTGAGAGGAAAACATGTTGTTTGTGGTGACTGCTTGATCTTGTTTACAGTTCAACATAACCGCAGGTCAAAGAAGTGAAAGTTAGTGGAGGTATTCTTGATGAATTCGAATTTTGTTCATTTTGCATTATTTTTTTTAAATTTTGCAATCAATTTGAACTCAGTAAAATCAACCGAACATTGGTATTTAGTTATTCTCGGTGCTCCTGCTAGGTCAAGAAATAAACTAAGATAAAGAAACGATCTAAAACACAGACACTGTGTTATGAACATTTTCATAACTTTTCCAAAAATCACTTGTCCTGTACAAGCAGGGGCGGATCTAGGATTTTTGGAAAGGGGGGGCGCAGCCACTAAAGCGAGTGCTGTTGTTTTTCATGTTGTCAATTGTTGTTCATGGAAAAATAGGGGGGGGGGCATGCGGCGGGTGCGCCCCCCTCTGAATCCGCCCCTGACAAGGTAAGAGTGACGCCTTGGCCTACCTGGGACAGCACAGGGCAGTCCAGACATCGGCCCATCAGAGGACACAAATGGCACATTACAGACAAAGCTTCATATAAAATACACGTCTTCAGAGAGTGGAAACCATAGAAACCTGGGCAGAATTTGCAGAAACAAACATGTAAATACTGGCAGGGCTGGCAGTAAATCAATAGTGGAGACCTAGATCTGTTTGCTATTCTGAGAAGGCATCACGCCACCTTCTGGTAACCTATATGAAGTGCCTTCTCATGTTTCCTGTTTGTTCCATGTTTTGTTCTGTTGCCTTACTGTTGTTTTAAGTGTTCTCATTCTTGCATAATTTTGTAATAACGTGCCTATAAAATTTCCATTTAAAATTGTAGCATATTGGAGCACTTTTTGAAAGTCAGGGTATTACAACATCATCAATATATAATCAGTTTAGAAGGAGCATGCAAAAGAACAACTTGTTCAGTATGTTATTGAGTATTTTGAACAAACAGTGTAGGACAGGGATCAACACCATGGCAAATTATGATTGAGCAAAATGCAATTGTTCCCACACATGATATTTTGATGCAGACACAGACACGGAAATATTTGTCTGTGTATGGACAAGGTGAATCGTACAAACACAATTTATGGGATACAAATAAAGGGGGTAGTACGGAGCTGCAGTGATTAGCACTGTGGCCCTTAGGGACTTAGGACTTGGGTTAGAGTCTCTGTCACAGTGTCAAGTGTATGGAGTTTGCATGTTCTCCCCCATGTTGCTGTGGGTATTTCTTTAGGTACTCCAGTCCCCTCCCCCAGTCCAAAAACATGCAGAGATAGGTTAATTAGACTTGCTAAATCACCCACAGGCAATTTGAGAGGTAGTTCTCATGCATGTGTGCCCTGTGATGGGTTGTCACCCCATCCTGGGTTGTTCCCTGCCTTACATCCTTCGGGATAGGCTCCAGACCCCCTACAACCCTGAAGAGGACAAGCAGTTACAGAAAATGGATGTGTAGGGCACAAATAAATAATAAATAGGCAATAGTGCGATGAATAAATTTACAAACATCACAATTTACATAAGGAATACCTGACTCAGTGTCAGGGTGTCACGCTTCCCATTATGAAAGAAACACTTTCATTTCCATTTTCCAGCCGTTTCATGTCAGAATCAGATGCGAGAATGTCAGAAAGCAGGTAGGGTACGAATTGTGTCAGAGGTCTTGGGGTTCCCCTGGGGGCAGTTTGAGCATGACGACGTGAAAGTGCAACAGGTTTGCACTCAGGACCGGAGAGCTAGTTTAACAAAGAAAATTATCTGGAGAGTTGCCTGTTTGATGTAATAAGACTATACTGGGGGGAGGTAGCAATGATAAAAGTTGTCAATCAAGGGGGGGGGGGCTGGGGAATGTTGTAAGATGGTCGTTTTAAGGGGATTCCCCAGAACATTTTCTCTCGTTTGGGAGAATCTGTCCAATTCAAACATAACAGGAACCAAGTCTCAGTGCTCTCGACCAAAAGGTTGTGTGCCCAAACAATTCTGAAAAGTGAGAAAAAAAACGTAGTCCGCTAATATCTCATTTCTGATGAGCAGATGACTCAAATCACCAGCATCTGCAAACACAGAAAAATAAATCGAGACAGCAAAAAAAAACGGATGCAAGTTTCTGTCAGGGGCCTCTCAGTGCTGCAGAAGCGGTAATATAAATCATATTATCTTTGATTTAGTCAGAGATTATATTTAAAAAAAAAACACGTAGCAGTATCGAATGGCACCTCATGAAAACCCTTCAAAGGTCTTCCTTAATATTAGCAACTAAGTTTCACTTATGTTTATTATTTTGTCTTATTATCAAGTTACTCACAGCAGTGTGAGCCACCAGTCCAACTGCTCATTTGTGTGACCCCCCGAGATTTTTGGGGGGGGGGGCTGTTGGTCACAATTGGTCAGTACAAAAGGGTGATTTTTTTTTATTTTTTAGTGTGGCCACAGAAACTACAAACCTGTCCTGGTTACTCCATGACCCTGTGCAGGATAAGTACTCTGAGATTATTATGAGGGTGGTGTGTTGGTAGAGCAGACTGAGTCACTCCATGGCTCCAGGACTATGTATCCTAACACAGTCTGGGCTTCATTAAGCAGGGTTCCCACATTCAGGCAAATTTGTGATCATGCATGGGGACGATGAGCAGTTTATGCTGCCGAGCAGATAAGATGCTCTTTTTTTTAGATTATTTCTATTCTAATCCGGTCCTCCTTGGTCATATAAAACATGAATGTGACTACAGGCTGGAAAGTTAATGACCCAAATCTGTAATTAAACATCCGAGCCCCAGGGAGGTTTGCCTCTTCCATTCCTGAGGCAGATATTTAACCTAATTAAATAATAATAACTTCTTGTGGATCAAGTGGTACAAATGGACATTAATTGTAAGCTCTATAAGATACTTTTGGTAACTCTCTACTAACCAGGTACCATGATGCAATTCTTCACATGTCCAGCTTAGAATGGCGACATGCATTGACATATCACACATACAATGTCAGAGTTTGGTAATTCAGGTCCACAGTGTAAAAGTCCAGACCAGGATTTTGTTTCAACCAACCAGTTGCACATAAAGAGTCACAGTCACAGAGTACTGAACTGGTTGGTTGAAACAAAATCCCGGTCTGGACTTTTACTCTCTGGACCTGAATTTCCTGACTCTACAATCTGTCTTCGAAATTCTGACATATGGGAGCACATCGGCAATTGTGTTTAACTGCCTCAAAGTAGGCTAAAATTAAACTTCCCTTGGTGATGGTTGAGACATACAGTTTCAGTTTTCTTTTTTGTCCATCCATCGGCAGGGATTCTAGGATTTAGCTAAAGATATGCTTTTAGTGTACCCCTGCCCCGTGCCCTATGCATCCTGGGATAGGCTCCAGGTCTCCACTGAAACCAAGATAATCACTTGAAGGCTGGCTGACTGGCTGGATGATTTTTCCAGTAGGTTACTATGTTTCAGATTTGCCCCCTCTAGTGGATACAGCATGAACCTAGTTATTAATGTTCTTGCTTCTGTGATGGTCATATATAGTGATTGTCGCAAAAATAAATGCAGCACAAATGAAGAATGATAATGATATTGTAGCACCAGAGCATGCTGAGACATTGTAAATAGCCCCTTGTGTTATTGTTAATACTTGTGTTTCCGATTGCCGAGTGTGTGTTTGCCTGTGTCTTGTGTGAAACATGTCCAATCTTTGCGTGTCTTTAGTTCTCGTACATATTACCCACTGTGTGTGTACTGTACAGTGCAGCGTCTGACCGCCCTGTGTTTCGCTAGTATGTATGATTCAGGAGCTTGGTCAGTGCGTGTGGTAGTCTTTTTAAGGGCTATAGTAAAAGAGTGTCGTTCTCCTGTAAATAAAGCCTCTTCTCTTTTGCTGCTGCAGCGATGCCTTGTTCTGTAAAATGCCAGAGTATTCATGTTTTTTTTGTGTGTTTGTAGCAGTCATGGGGAAAGATAAAGCCTGTTAAGCAGGGGTATAGCTGTAAATTCTGGGCCCCTTGACAAAATGTCACTTTGCCACACATGGTCCCCCCCCCCCCCCCACTCCCCCCCGGCTTGGTTTGGCATTTTCAAAACAAGATTTTGGAGTCCCGATTAAGTGCTGGGCCCCCAGAATATGCCACTGTTTCCATACCAGTGCCCCACCTGTTAAGTTTCAAGTACGGAAAGAAGACCTTGGTATGATTTTTGTTATTTATCAATTTTACAATTTTAGCCAAAAGTAAGTTGTGTAACAAGATAATTATTGAGCCACATGAAATCACATCACACTTATAGCCTTCCTGTTACCTTACATTTTCCATTTACATTTTACATATTTAGCAGACGTTTTTGTCTAGAGCAGTGTAAAAATGAGGCAAGTATTACATTGCAAACATACGTGCTGTTGAAGTGTTGACTAGGCATAAGTTCGGCTACACCGAGCTTCCAATGTATGCCCAGGTATAAGTGCAAGCAGTTTTGGAACACTACTGTAATATTTGACCCAGACAAGGCAGGTAAGACAAGAAAAAATGTTTTTTTGAACTAAAAGCATGGTAATGCATGCAGGCTTACTGCATGGCATT
This sequence comes from Hyperopisus bebe, assembly GCA_026777045.1. Lineage (NCBI taxonomy): Eukaryota > Metazoa > Chordata > Actinopteri > Osteoglossiformes > Mormyridae > Hyperopisus > Hyperopisus bebe. Next base: position 25,138,185 of record JAODJW010000001.1, read on the forward strand.
GTGACATTTCTGTGGAGCACACATTGTATGGAAATATTTCACCTGATATGCTGATATGACCAAAGTTCCTGTTTTGTTTTTTTGGAGATGGGGGGTTGGTTTGGGGGAGGGGTGTACAAGTTACAAAGAAGGTATACATGTGTGGTGAAACCTTCGTGCAACAACTCGAAACGGCTTCGTTAACCTCAAAAACATTGTGCTTTTTTCCATGTCTGGCCCTGTAACATTTTGTACTGCAGTCTGTTGAAATTTATGTAAAACCTTTTAGTTAATGGTTTTCAATTTGGTTTCAACAGTGTCCTTCTGGCCCTTTTATTCTGTTTATTTAATACAAATAAGAAAAAAGACAGATTTGGTACGTTTAGCTGTGTGCTGCACAAATAATGTTTAATTTTCCGTATATGTTAATGTATAACCTTCAGTAAGACTTATGTGTGGGACTGTGTGCAACTTTGGTACAATTAGGGTAATTCTAGAACATGCTTTGGCAGCAGTGATTTCATGTGCAAAAGGGGAAGTGAAACTGATTTTCAGCATACAACCTGCTGTCAGCTGGGGTCTTCTGGTTTCAGGGAGAGATGAACAGATGTCATTTATAGCTGTGGCTTCTAAGCCAAAAACACCTTAAAAACATTAGATTAAAAATATGTCTGCAGCAATAAGGGGACATAATTTTAAGTGTAGACACGATGACTCAAAGGTTTCCTTCTGTTCTAATATCTAGGAAATGCAGTGATATAGAGACTGTTCCACAGGCTAGTAGGAAGTTCACCTGATGTCATAACAACAGGAGGGCATGGAAGTCTCGGAAGAATCCAGTGCATGCATGAACATTTCTATCCCACAGAACCAGCCCAGTTTTGAGACATTAGAGGCACAGGGAGACAGTGCTACCATCAGTGTTGGGCATTTCAGGCCCAGAAGCTACAAATCCAGACCAAGATTTTGTTTCTACCAACCAGTTGAGTACTCTATGACTGTGACTATTTATGCTCAGTTGGTTGGTAGAAACAAAATCCTAGTCTGGATTTGTAGCTTCTGGACCTGAAATGCCCAACACTGGCTACTTTCTGAACCATGCACTCTGATAGACTAGCTACCCTAGCTTGTATGCACAAGTATTTCTAACATTAATAAAGTTTATCTAATCTAATTTAAGGTGGAACAAACTGAGCAGCTTTAAATTGTCCCTCCACCACGTGAGAATTTCACTCCAGATGTTTCTTATGTGTGGCACCCTGATCAAACCACATTCGGCCATCGGATTCCATCTCAGCTTTCAAGAAATGCCTCAAGACCCATCTGATCCAAGAACACCTCCACAAGCCCAATACCACTCCTAAATACTCATAGTGTTGCACATTCTGGTCATTGAATAATTGTTTCATTAGGTTCTTGCTTTGTTTTGGAAGATGCTGTGTAGCTCCTGCTCCTATCCTGTTTACACTTGTATCTGGGCATTCTCTGGAAGCTCAGGCTAGCTGCGCTTGCATCTAGCCAACTCCATAACAGCACATATGTTTGTATCGTGTGTTTGCCAAACTTCTACGTTGCTTTGGACAAAATCATCTGATAAATAAAAATGAATGTAAATAAGTGAAATGTAATTTGTCTCTTGGACTCATTGTTTAATGGACTGGAGTCAAGCAGATGAGCACCAGTGGAGTGACAGTGACTGTGATATGGGTTTCCCATCCCACTGATCTGGGATTTGCATGTTCCGTCATGGCGATCCTCAGAAAAGGGTTACAATCCATTGGGTGTAGCAGGCCCCTTCAGTTTTGAGGGGAGGGGGGACAGGGTCCCCCTCAGGCCTCTTCGAGTCCAGGGCCTGGGAAAACATACCTGTTAAAATCCTTAACCCTCACGGCGATGGCCCTGGGTGGGCAGACAACCTGTGGCCACACCCCTGCGGGTGGCATTGCTCCAAATTATTTTTTTTCCCTTTTCCTTTTTTTCTCTTTCTTTTCTCTCCTTTTTTGTGTGTGTGTGTCCTGTTCGGCAGCTTTAGCAAGCAGAATAATGGTCTAAATGCACTGCTGTGCCAGACATATTTGCTTTATTATGAGGGGCTTTATAAACTCTGTATAGGCCCCTCATGTTGGTCAATCTATTTTTATTTGTATATTTATTGTATTTTATTTTTAACACATGTAAAATATTTCAGTTGTCGAGCTGCCCGGAAGGGAGTGATAGATTAGGAGGAAAATGAGTGAAGTAAAGGGGTAGGGAGAGAGATTAAAAAGGAGGAAAGAGAAAAAAAAGAAAAAAAGCAAAGGGGGACACAACAGTGGGAGAGGGAGGCTAAGAAAGACAGGAGTAACATAAAAAGCACATATCAAGGCAAAAAAAAAAACAGCATTTGAAATACAACCAAAAATAGATAAATACAAGGACACAACCAGAAATAAAGAAAAGAAAACAGATATACAGACATACAAAATTGTTGTGTGTGCTTGGAAGGGTATTTGCTTGTGTGTTCATCTGTGTGGGGGAGGGTGTGTGAACACGTGTGCGTGTGTTGGGGTGCGTGTGAATTTCTCCATGGAATGTACTTGATAGTGAGGGTGGGGGGCCACAACCACACCCCACAAGAGCCAGAGGCTGGCAGAGACAGGCCCAGGAGACCCAGGGCATCCGCAGCCCCCCCAAGAGCACGGAAGAGCCAAGGCCCCACATCCCCATGACAGCCGCGTCCCCCCCCCCCCCCGC
>JAODJW010000001.1:25173620-25200434 GCA_026777045.1 Hyperopisus bebe
CCCCCCCCCCCCCCACCACCTGCCCCTCAAACAGTCTCTGCATGGCCCTGATGTTAGATAACATTCACCTAGCACTATGCACCATCAGATGAACTGCGTGCGCACATCCAAGCCGTAGAAACTAATGTCAAAATATCTTCAGCTTGAGGCACCCAACCAACACGGCGTTATGATGAAATGTGAAGCCACAGGGCCGAATAAAGGGAGCAGGTAAAGAGAATCTTATTGCTTAAGATTCAAAGATCGGTTATTAAAGTATGTGGAAGACGCCATTTTCAGGATGGACACCATGGTGATAGACCTGAGAAAGCACTGGTTTGGCAAAAAATATCCCTTCACGCAGCTGTGTAAATGGATGACTGCGAGAAGTGCACTTCGTATTAGACACGACAGTCTGTTTACCAAATATATGAAGCTGTGGGGGGTGGGGTGAGAGTGCAGCTGAGGGTGTTCCAGACAGTAGGAGCTGGTCTCCGGGGGAGGGGGGGGCGACAGCCATCATCCAGAGTGGAGCATGTGACTCCTCTGCCTTTCAAAACAGGCCTCACCAGAGCAGTGGCAAAGAGGGTGCAGCGCAGGAGTGACCCTTTTATTTTCTGAAACAGGAAATGACTCCATGGTATAATTCTCTCAGCGCTTTAAACAATGAAGCTATTTCCTGGTCCACCCTTAAAATCCGTGGTCCACTTAGGCAAATATTTCTGGTAAAATAACAAGCTTAAATTATTTATATACACAGTATTTTTTTTATTTGTACAAAATGTGTGTGTGTGTGTGTGTGTGAATTAGGTTTATATAAATCCATTTTAATTGAAGTGTCAGAGAAAATTGGACAGCTATGTGTATGTTTGTAAAAAAATAAAATAAATAAATACAAACAGTTTGGGAAAAATATAGGGTGGCAAATGTGGAGCAGGAAGAGTACACTAATGCCTTAAAACACTGCAAACACAAGCCGATTCCTGAAAAGATTCCTTTGCATGTTTGCATTTTTATGAAATTTGGAGTTTCGTGTTTAACTGCAGGTGAATGTAATGATTTTGTCAATAGAATCCATTGCATAAATAGAACAAATGACATACAAAGAGTGTTTCAACCCAGGATGGAGCGCCAACCCATCACAGGGCACAAGGCAAGGAATAACCCAGGATGGGGGGCCAACCCATCACAGGGCACAAGGCAAGGAATAACCCAGGATGGGGCGCCAACCCATCACAGGGCACAAGGCAAGGAATAACCCAGGATGGAGCGCCAACCCATCACAGGGCACAAGGCAAGGAATAACCCAGGATGGGGCGCCAACCCAACGCAGGGCACAAGGCAAGGAATAACCTAGGATGGAGCGCCAACCCATCACTGGGCACAAGGCAAGGAATAACCCAGGATGGGGCGCCAACCCAACGCAGGGCACAAGGCAGGGAACAACCCAGAATAACTCCATCAGCCTAACATTTGCTTTTGAATACTGTGGAGGAACTTAATATTAGCCAGGATGATTTATAGTTTAATATACTACTGCATTTTCAAAAAGGAAAGGAACTTCAGCCAACCGCCACTGGCTTATCAGCCAGTCTAAAGTCCAGACCTGAAATGCTGTGTTACTCTTGTGTGGGGTGAAGAGAAGGGCATCTTTTGGGAGGGATATGACACACGAGGAAGTAAACAGGTTTATCTAAGGCAAACGGAGCCTGACTGTCACGGCCGGGGACAGTACCTGCGGGGACGGTGCAAAGGACCCATCGCTGGCTGTTTGCCGACACGCAGACAAAGGAGACGCCATTCCCACAGTGATCGCATCCATGATCCACCTGCTTCCCCCAAAGCCCTCTGAAACTACTTAGAACCATTGATGGACGTTTCCCCTGTATCCAAATTTAATCTGGTGGTGACAAGATGGTAAAGAATGGAGCTTTACTGAATATAACACTATGTTATTCTCTAAGCTCTCATCAAAGTAAACAAAGTAAATATGAATCTTTCACACACAAAATCCAGGACATATTTCCCAAGGTTCCAGTGAGACTGCTGGCCCCGGTGACTAATTCATCGCCTGCTTCCCCCTGGGCCAGGAACTTCAATATTTGGCAATGGAAATTTTGTTTTCATAAAATGACATGACAGTCATTCATCGCTATCATCGATTTATATAACATCTTCAGAATCCACAATCCAGAAAAAAGGACACAATTGTAATAATTCTTTTTGTGTAATGACTCGGTCGCACAACAGTTGCAGTAAGCAAAATTTTTATCTACAGCTAACCCTTATGACACCACCAGCAACCCTGCTTTTGAACATAAAACTGATGACTGACTCAACAGGCTGTCGATATCATTCAGAAGCACTGTATTTGAGAAACAAGCAGCTCCATGTTGTTTGTAGATGACCAAGGTCTCCAATCTCTTTTTAATTAACCAACAAAATTCTAAAGCAACCAGACAAGCGTGAAGGGGGAGTTACACGAACGTTAATTTGTCAGCATTTCGGTATGGAACAAAAAGGGAGAAAATGCAGGGAAGGCAAAGTGTCAAGGATACTGAGCACGTATTTCTGGCACAATGACATGGGAAGGGACTTCCTGCAGCAGAGAGGGGAGCCGCTGCACTGATAAAAATACATTCTTTTATTGTTTACATTTTTACACACACACACGCGCACACACACACACACACACACACACACATATCCTTATGCGCTCATTCACTTCTATGGGAAAAATGCTAATGCTAAGTATGACAACCTTAACCCCACCCAGCCCTAACCATAACCATAAGTAACTAAACAAAATACAAGAGTTTTTGCATTTTTAGTTTTTTCATAGCAGTTACCGATTTTTATAAAATAGAGTTTTCCCTCATGGGGACCAGGAAACCGGTCCCCATAAGGGAAAAAAAAAACAGATATTTATCACGTTATGTCCCCATAAGGATAGGTACACCTGCTCGCGCACACACACACACACACACACACACACACACACACACACACACAGAGTTCAACAAATGGATTCATGTTTGGATATGGAAGTAAACCAGCAAGAGGTATATCCTATACAATCACTAGCTTATTTTCGTGTAACTTGCCTAACTACCCTATGCTATCTTTGTGGGAACTGGCCAGTATATTATGGGAATGAGGAGAGTGACACGCTGTGTTCAGGGGGAGGGAGTGCACTTTCCTTTAATGTCTTTCTTTGTCTGTTGGCTCTTCTGTGGCAACAAAAGCAATATAAACAGGAGCCGATGGCAAGCCTCAGTATCCCTTCCCTTCCATGTAAAAAGTAGTGCAGAAGTCGAAAGGCAAGTGGCCTCTGAAAAATGGGGATATTTCTACATAACAGAGTGATGGAGGGGCTGGTGAGGGCAAACAGCCTCCCCCAAGAACTGACAGATTTCTAGGAACTCTTTTCTCTACTCTTTTTTTAAATCTTTTTTTTCTTTCTTTTTTATACGTGATGAAAATACCAAAAAAAATAAATAAAAAATACAAGTTCCATAACTCCGCTTTGAAGTCTACTGTAGTTCATGGACAAAAAAATGAATCATTAGGGGAACATATTAGAGAAAAAATGTGCTTTTACTATTATTAGTATTGTTGATATGATTCAGAGAAACTTTACAGCGGAATACAAGTGGCTGCCTTGTCACACAGAATGCAGACATGTAAGTATGAGAGAAGACTGAACAGTGCTCCCATAATGCATACTGAAACGATGTGGATATAAGTAATGGCTCACTCATTCTTTACCTGCAGATTTTCCAAAGATTATACTTTAGTGATCTCTGTCAAACTGGCATATGTGTACATCATGTATTAGCATGGATGGATTACGGGAAAGGAAGGTCTTTCACGTGTTATCATTTTGGGAAGCATATAAAAGAATTGATAAATTACTTTAAAAAATGAGAAATCAACTTTTAGTGTTATAATTTTAAGTCTCATTTCTAATTTGACAAGATAATTTCAAATGTTCTCAAATAAAACATCACTTTTAAATAGCTAAGCCAGCAAAGGACAATTTTAAAGGACACTTAAAAGCCAAGCAAGGCAAATGGACAGGATACGAACCCCAACTAACTACTTCATCTAAAGCAGAAAGTAATCTTATAAATAACTGAGAGTCTCCTCAAAAGTTATGGTGGGGAGAAAAGCTTACATTATTATTGCAGTAAAATAAAACACTGTGTAAAAGAAATACATGCTATACCAGTGAAGATTCATGCTTTCAAATAAACTTGGGGTTTGAATTTTTAATTAGTGAGCACTAATTACAGTCATCAGACAGCGGTTCTAAATACGTTCCACCCCGCAATGCACTAGACCCCAGCCTCGTCTATTTTTCCATTTCATTAATATTTGATGAAAATGGCCAGGGCTGCGTCAGCTGTGCATCACCAGGCTGAAGTGAGCCCATATTATACATAGCTTTGCCTTTAAGCCATCTACATTAGCAATATGGCAGAATACAAAAAAGACTGTCAGCAAGCCAATGAATTGATTCTACTGCATTAGCAGGTCTGAAAACAGCTGGGTGTGAGCTGTAATTGAGGTGATACTAATAATGACAGCAGATACTAGCTGGGGGCTGATATCAATGCGGTGAAGATATTGTTGTTTACAGTAATACTCCGTGACTCACTTAGAATTAAATGAAACTGTAGATGACCTTATTATATTAAAAGTGCAAAGAATTAAAATTCTGTAGCCAAATGTGACAAATAAATACTGAATTGTATGATACAATTCTAAAAATCACCCAGTGTCTCATTCAGTCATTTTCATAAAAAGATATCACACAAACAAGCTGTGTTTAAAAGCATGAGCAGTTCTTCTAAAATTACAGAAAGCTAAGGCCAATCATGCAGGAAAAAGTGGCATGCACAGAAATAAAAGAAAACCAGAATATAAAATGTTTTGTTCATTTCAGGAAGTGAAATATAACAACTGTTTTCTGTTGTTGCGCTAAACACTGAGCTCTGCATGGGTTCGCGGAAGTCACAGCTAAACAGCGTCAGCACTGACACAGTCTTCAGAGGCAGGACCCCTGGGACTCACTGTGAAATAATATGGCATGTTGAGTTTGGCCCACCTGGCTCCCATTCATCAGATTCAACCCATTAAAAGTCTCAACGTCAGTGTAAGTTAAGCTCAGGGTTAAATTAGAAAATGTCACCCACAATAATAATGCCATAATACAAAAGAATTATGAACACGGCAAAATAATGTTACATTTCTGAAATTGAATTTGACATTGGCCCGTGACATCTGACCACAGTTTTTAAGAGACCAAACAAATCCGGCCAACAGCAATACTGATTAGATTAAATGTAGGTGGTGGTGGGAGAATCTGTCAATCCCAGAATTTTCCTGAAATGAAACGTGGTTACTGAATGGCTCCATATTCACCCAGAGGTCTGTCTGGACTCTCGGTGTTTGCAGTGCGAACAGGGCCCCATTTACATAGCGGTGTTCTGAAATGCCACAGACAGAAGTGCACAGAGTCAGTCCCAAAGGCCCCTTGTCATTACCAAGGCAGCAAGGCAGCAAGGCAGGATAATCTGAGACATAAAAGGAATGTGTGGTCAGAGTGTGATAATTCCACTGTCCGCTGGGCAATGAATGTGGAGGACCCAAGAGACTGTGACTTATTAATGACTAATTCAACCTTGTGGCTCCCAGCTGAGAGTCAAGCGCGTGGGACTGACGGTCATGGTGAGGATTATCCTCTTCAGCATCGTGGCCACTGAGTCACTGCTCTGATACACTTTAATTTTAGTTGTGTAATACTAAATAAAAGGATGAAGCATTTTGTTTTTTGGCTAATCTTCTTCTATAATTCTTCATGAGATCAAGAAAAAAGATTTTAAGCTTCTGCTTGCGTCGACAAATTATGACATACTTTGTGTATTATTTGATTCTTTTTTCAGGAAAACATACCCCCCCCATACACAAGTGTACACACCAGCCAGAAATATGTTCACATGCATTATTCCATTGTCACTGCACAGTATGGATTCTATTTAAGACGTGTGAAATATTTATTTGGTATTAGAATTTATTGTGATATGAAAAATATACAGAATAATCCTTATTTATCAATATAAATTCTAATAGCATTCTTGTTTGTCGGACAATTGTTCCAAAATTTCACTCTAACTGATGGACAACTTCTTTGTTAATACTGTATCAGTCTGTACACAAGAAAGGGACTGAAGGTCCCATCCTTTGGTAATGTCTAATTAATTGGGACAGAAATAAGTAGAGTAGAAAGCACCTGTCATCTCTGACATCCAATTTCCTTGATTAGCATGAAACTTTAATATTCCTCTCAGAAATTCTGCTGCAAAATGGGGTCCTTCCATAGATATGTCCCTTTATAATATGATGCATTCCAGGCGTTAAAATTCCTACCTGAATTAAACAAAAAGTTCAGGTTCTATAAAATTAAACATTATTTAATTCCTAACTATTTCTGCCAAATGATTGTCCCTTTAAACCAGGTGTTGTCAAAATGTATGTTGCAGTTATGCTGTTTCCACATCCTTCCAGCTGTATTTAAATTAACTTAACATGATGAAATTCTCATAATTTTGTAAAACTGCAAAATGAAACAGCAGCTAATATGATCACCGAAGCACTGATGACATGCATCTTAACAAGAAAATTCATAAAAAAAATCATTTATTTAAATATTCATTGAAATATTCATTATTTATTATGCAACACAATGCGATCATGTGCATTACTGTGCATGGCTGTTTTAACATGTCAAATGAGTTGAACGAAATATATGATTGAGCCATATATATCAACCATTTATATGGCCTTGTTGCTGATTGTAACATATATTGAATCAAGATTGCTGGGTCAGAATATTTTAATAACTTCTGCTTCAGTGTCTATGATTTCAAGCCAAAGAAACCATAAAATCAATCGATCAATTAACAATGCTTATTTATCGTTAAGCACAATAAGGAGTGGTCGGCCAGAGGTTGTCATCAATGCTCAAATTAGAACTGTCTAATTAAGACCACTGTATAATATGTTCACTCTCTGTTAATTAGTAAATGAGTTGCTGATAGTGTAAACTTGTGAGTAGAGCCATAATTGTTTTATGATCACCAACATACTAGATATAGCAACAGCAATGCAAATGTAATACAACAGCATATAATACGACTTTTCCCCAGTTCATGTATACACATTGTCTCTCTCTCTCTCTCTCTTTCACACACACACACGTAGACACACGCACGCACACACACGCGCACACACACACACACACACACACACACACACACACACACACACACACACACACACACACAACCAAGAGGCAACACTTTGGAATCTGCACATGACCCCAGATACATTTCTCTAGCCAAAGTGCAGAAACATGCAGTACATCAGACGAGAGTAGGCCAGGGGGACTGAAAGATCTACGAGGCAATGCAGCAATTTTTTTTTTTTAATAATAATAACAGGTCAACTACCTCGACATCGGACATCTTTTCCACCACCAGGAACCTGTCTTTGCAGACTGCATTATTCAGATGCATGTAAACAAAAAAAACACACAGAAATCTATGTGCGCGACATGCTAGACGATCAGGCTCTGGTCCCGTTTGAATTTGCCTGCCACCCGAAACATTTTGCAAGTGGTAACTGATATAAATATTACAGCCTTGTGCTAATTAAGTCATCGCATGTCCTTCCTCACCTGAATGAACACATGTGGGGGCTCACACATAGACAGTTTGGCACGCAGACAAGCATGCATGCAAAAACCATCACACCGCTAAAGCAACAACACAGAATAGATGACCACACTTACTTCAAATGCCCCATGAAGGAACGGTCCCAGCTTTTTTGCTAAAGCCTTCAGTTCTCCATTTTCCTGGCTGAAAGAAACCCAGCCATTACCTTCTATCCTTCTATCCACCACAGAGTGTAGTTAATTATCATTCCAAAAAGTATTTCTTAATTCCTATATGAAAACACTGGGTGCTTTTCAATTTCTGCATCCTTGCTTAACACCTTCCAAGAGTGCTTGTTCTCTGCATCTGGTTGCCAAAGCACAATCAATATGGAAGGCAGCAGTGTTTTATGATTGGAGAAGTTGTTGTGTTTTTGGTGGTGAAATTCATTATTTAGTATCTGAACCCTCAGCTATTCACTATCATTTATTCATAAAGTCCCTTTTTGCCAGGAGGAAATGGATACAGCTTTAGAGACAGCGAGGGAGAGGGGGATGGGGGAGTGTGGGGGGGTATGGGGAGATGGATTGATGAAATTGATCAGGTACCGTTCTAAAAACAAAGGCGAACGGGGGCATTTTTGTTGACAAGACTGACAGATAAAAAAAGGGGGAAGCGTTGGGAGGAAGAGGAGGAGGCGAAGGCCTTGAAGATCACAAGCCTCTGCTGAGCGACTGAGGGGACTGTTTTGACAAGCAGGTGTGGGTTTGCTTGGAAGCATATTTTGAGCAGCCATTAAAAATTATGTTTGTTTGGCTTGCAAAAAACTAGGCTCTTTCTAAGCTGCAGTGTTAGGAGTAATAGAAATCAACAGCTCTGCCTTTTGAAAAGTTCATAGTTTTGTCTGTTCTCTTTACAAGTCTCTGGCGATAGATAAATAAATAGATAGATAGAACTAAAATGTATTCACAACAAACATCACTTTAATGGTTTTTTATATTGTTAGATATATATACTAATGATGTTGATTACTTGGTTTTTAATACTCAAACTGTTGATTATTCTGTGTTTTGCCTTTTTGTGTTTAGTCCAGACCAAAGTAATTTCTAAACTCTGTCACTTTTAAATTATTTAGTTCCAATTTAATGCAACAGCAGCTCAGTAGATTGCTTAAATCTGTCTCAGTCAGTTTGCAGTATCCTTGGCTGTAAATGAACTTCCTCTTCTAGAAATCATTTCCTTTGGCTTTAAATGTATTTTCTTAAACCATAACCCTCTGAGTAATACATAGTTTTCTTTTACAACTCATTTATATCCAGGGTTTATGCAGGAATCCTAGAGTTGAATTTACTACCTTTTTTACTACCTCCACAATATTTTTTACTACCAACAATCGGGCAGCTGCCTTTTTTTTTTCCTGACTGGGACTTTTGTGCCAAGTTCCTGGGAAGTTTTGCGGCTCCTTGTGCCAAGTTCCTGGGCCCTTCCTGACTGGGAACTTTTGTGGGTCCTGGTGCCAAGTTCCTGGGCCTTCATGATGGGGAATGCCCAGGAACTTGGCACCAGAGGCCATACAAGTTCCCCGTCATGAAGGCCCAGGAACTTGGCACCAGGAGCCACAAAAGTTCCCAGGAACTTAGGTTCCCAGGCACAAAAGTTCTCGGGAACTTAAGTTCCCAGGCACAAAAGGAGCCAAGTGCCAAGTTCCTGGGAACTTTTGTGGCTCCTGGTGCCAAGTTCCTGGGCCTTCATGACGGGTAACTTTTGTGGCTCCTGGTGCCAAGCTCCTGGGCCCCCCCTGACTGGGTCATAATTAATTTAATTAATTAAAATCCATATGTAAAGCAATCTGGGAAACAAAGTGGTGTGCAACAGTCGCCATGAGCCCAAAATGCTAAACCACCATCTTATTACAGCTGACAGGACCTATTTTATTAGCTATTAACACGATTTGGCACAAATCACGAAATGGTTTGAAGCACAAAAATAATCAGTGTGCATCAATGTCTGTGTACTGGACATCACAAGTCTGTCATTAAAAATGCCCCACCTTCCGTTAAAAGATATTAAAGCCAGAAAACTCAATATGGAATATGAGGCTAACTTAACCAGTTCCTAGTCGTTTTCTCACTACACATATGCTTCCGTTTTGTCCTGTTGTAAATCATTTGTTTGTTAAACAATGGCTCACCTTCTATTAAGTGTAATATGAACAGACACCTCTTTCTTATTAGCTGTAAAACATAGAAATACGCTATTAAGTGGAGGCTAGACACAACAAATCTTTCATAATGAGTAGAAATATAAATACATAGCCCTACCACTTGACATGATGTTTTTTATATTTCATCTTGACTTGCTGCCATGTATGCTTTCCACTACTATTGCATTTGAAATCGGATCTGTTACGTTATTGTTAACATTAGGTTTACATTATGCATAACACTGCAGTAATGGAACTTTAGGGAGCATTACATTACTTAACAGCAAATAATAGGTGACACCTGAATTGTGTCACATCTGTGAGCCTCTGTATTTATTAACAGTATTTCAATTAATTTCAGAAAACACTTCATAGTCTAATACTTGGTCGTGAGATATTTTATACCACGTTTTATGACCAGAAAAATGTACTTATGCATTTACTCGGTCTGCAATACGTTGCCAACAAGCCTGCCTGCTTTTGTTGGCTGCAGTGGTATCGGACTTTCTTTGCAGTGTTGATTTAAACTCCTCGTAACCCTGCATAATTAGCATGCAGTCTTCCTCTGTGAAACATGGAGATCACGCTATGAGTCAAACGATGACTTGCGCTGCCAAACGTGCTCCATTTATGTGAACATGCACAAACTCCAATGCAGTTAACACCAACGTAACAAATCAACTTTTTAACTGGCGTCATAGTGCTGATTAGCACCATTTGAGACAACCTGATTTTGTCAACCCTGCGTTCGCAAATTAACTCCGGGTTAAACCTGATTTGGTTAAACCCTCTTCGTAGTACAGGCCACTGGGCACAAGTTGGCTACCTTGATCCTACTCTATCATTCAACTCATCCCAAACCAACTCTGAAGGATTTAGCTCGGGGGACTGCGGGGGCCAAGTCATCTGTCGCAGCATTCCATCTCTTTCCTTGTTCACAAGATAATACTTACCACATGACCTCAAGGTGTGCTTAGGCTCATTATCTTGTTGAAAAACAATTTTCAGTAGGTGTGTACAGAATTTTGACTGGTACTATATGTATATGTGTATGCTTGCTAAACAGATACAAGTAAAAAAAAATAATAATAATTATGTGAAAATCACAAGCAGGAATGTGTGACACGCTAAGAGTGTTACACACTAAGTGTGGTTCTGACACGGCATGCTTCAAATGCACGCGTCTCCTGCAAGGTTAAACCTGACTGGGCAGTGCTTCATTCTTTACCCAAATAACGACCCAAAACACACGCCACAATTGTGTAAGAACTATCAGGCAAAGAATGATATCTATCTATTATCCGTAAAAGTCTTATGGGAAAAATGAAATTGCATGTAGGTTGTGCGTGTGAGAGGTTTGCACATTCATGTTGACTTCCTCCAAGCATTCATGTTTGCTCCCACAGCCTAAGAAGGGTTAAGTAAACTGGTGACTGACCATAGCAAATGCATATGTATGTGTGTGTGCCCTGTGATGCACTGGCATCCTGTCCAGGGTGACCCCAGCCTCTTGCTCTGTGCATCCTAATATATGTTCCATGGAACCCTGCACTGGATAAGTGGGTACCACAGATGACTGGAGGGATTAGTATAATATTTCGCATTACCAAAGAGATCCAATCCCAAAAGTTAGACTAACCTTCACTGGAAGCAAAAATCTGGACATGATATAAATTGGACACTACAAGACAAATATGATTAAAGCTGAATAAATATCACAATGAGATAATACTTCTTGATTTTAAAAGTAGCATAAAGTTTTAGTATCTTCATGGTGGTGTTGGTTTCCTTTGCACTTAAAGCAAGAGACTGAAATTCCGAATGACTTTGTACTGTAATAACCATCCATCCATCACAAGAAGCCAGTCCATTGAGGGGTACAAACATAATACTCTATGAACTACTTAGAGACAGCAAATCCATGCAAAGGCCCATATGATGTCACATCTAACAGTGATAAAATGCTACTTATTTCTAACATGCAAATTAATAGATGAATTTTCAGCATTTGTTTATATTCAAATCAAGAGTTTACATGTAAGGATATGCAAATTGACCCATTGATACTAAGTTTGTCCATGCTCTGAGGCAATCTTGATGCCACATCCATTATACTGGAATTGCTCTTATTTGCTAAATGAATGATAATTGTGTGTACCAGTAATATTCTGACCTTATTTCATTTAGATAAAAAACACTAAAACTCCCCAATTTGCCTGACATTCCCCCCGTTTCTGTCTGCGACTAAAAAGAGCCCTGAGAAGCTGACATGCTCACACCGTGACCACCAACCAGAACGCAGCTGTTCAGATTCACGTCACACGAGCAGCTCTCTGCCGTTTCTGTCTGCTGCTCGTGCAGAGAGGTCGCAGGCACAAAAAGGAGTGCCGAGATGAGAAAAAAAAAAAACTCCCTTTCTCTAAAAAATGTGAATTCTGAGTTAACAGCAGGCTGTTCTCGTGAGAATGCTGTGGTTCGCCTCTCACCTGGCAGATGAACCTGCAGCCCTCAATCAACATCAGAGAGGAAGTGGCACTCATGGGAACTGTAACGACCTGCCTGCCGAAGTGGATGGTAACGTCTGGGGCCGCCGCTAACCTGGGTATGAACTCTACAATCACGTGACCGTTCCAAATAACTTAAGGTACTGAAGTCTTTAAAGACTAATGACATCTCCTCTGTCACTTACACAAAATACTTTCACTTCCCCATGATCCAAACTATAGACTCCTGCAATTTATGCTACAAAACCAGATGGTGCATCCAAAATCACATTCTTGGCTGCTATGTAGTAGATACAGCATGCAGAAAATTGTATGTGACATGAGCTGTATGTCCATATCATCAGCATAGATGAGACAGTAAGTGAGCGGTACCTGGTTGGCATACCAAACTTTGGGGAAATTCCGAAGTGTGCAACTGATGGATGCTATGTTACCCCACGAAGCCATCGGAGCTATAGCCAGAGACAAAAAAAAACGCCACTTGTGCAGATATTTTTGTCAAGATGGAGGAGTAAGTTCCATCTCTGTACAAATTTAAAGAGAAAACAAGACCCGGTAACCTAAAATACATATTCAAGAGTTTATAAGAGCTTTTAACTTTCATGGGGGTCATGCTACATTATTGCTAATCATCCAGGTCAGGTAATTTGGAAGCTGGCATTCACAGTATGTCAAGTGCATGCATACTGTTCTCATGGATACATACAGTACATACTACAGTAGTGGTTGAGTAGTAGACTTCTAAATAAATTCAGTATGTACTGTTTAAGTATGAGATTTCGGACGCACCCAGAGTGTCCCTTTGAGACAGAGCTCATCCCAACAAGACAGAACAGCCTAGACAAAATGCCAGTTTATGACTGTGCACATGCTTCCAAGAGAGGCACTATGTCTCAAGAAAGACAACACAATAGCTGGAGGAAAGCCCATATATGGAGAATGTTGGCAAGATACACACAGAACCTCAACACTAGACAAATACATGGTCAACCTGGACGGGTTGCCAGTCCACCAGATAACAGAGTGACATCAGTATAGCTGAACAAAGTATAGTTGGCAAATATTTTACACTGTGCACCACCTTAGAAAATAGCAGGCTCTCTGCCTATTACCATTATGACCTATGTCATAAAAGGAATTACCTCTGTCTACCACTAAAGGGCGCTCATGTACCATAGTTTGAGAACCACTGACCTAACTCATGTCTATGGATGGGAGGAAACCAGATAACTGAAGGGATCATATTACTCCAACAAGAGAGCCGGGCCGAGAGTCAACCCCGCAGCCACGGAGGTGTGAGTACTACCCACCAAGCCATCTCTGCACCCTTGCATACCTGTTCTCCAGCTCTGAGATGTCCGTCTGGAGCCTGAGGTAAAACTTCTCTGCCTGTGAGAAGAGCTGACGCAGGAGGAGCACGTTGGTGTGGGCCGTGTTGATGAGCTCTGTCTCCACCTCCCCTCGCACCACCACCCGCAGCCCCTCCAGCATTTCCGTCACCTCGTCTGCCGTGAACGTCTCCTCCACCAGCCTGTCAGGAGAAACACAGGGCAGCAGACACTCAGTGTGGACCCAGTGAGCCCAGTTCTCAAACTCTGGTCCCAATACTGATTACTGCCAATAAACATGACAAAAATAACTAACTCCAGTGCTCATATTTACAAATGACTTTTTTGTTTTTGTTTTTACATATGTACTTATTGGTTTCTATGCTGTACAGCACTTTGTTCAAGGTATGCTGCTTAAAAAATGCTTTACAAATAAAGTTGACTCTGACTAGTTGATATTTTGGTTGTCTCATTATTTATGTCTACATGTCATTTATTTTTTGCATATTATTATTTGTACATCTATATTCATTTTTACTCTATTTACTGTCTTCAGCATTTCTACCATGATTGTATGTATAACTTTAAACCTCATGCCACAACCTGCACCAAAAGAAATTCTAAATAAAAAAATCAATATCTACCACCTTCTCATCTCAGCTGTCAAAGAAAAAACAACTGTAATTGATTGATTATAGTTGAAGTTCAAGGGATAGTATGTAAAGGTAATGGATCATATTACTTTTATGAGCTAAGATATTCTGCTCTAATTATGCCAAGGTTAATGCAGAAATACCTGTTGAACCATCAGTCTTAGGAAGGCTTTATTTAATAGTACAAAAATGCAAAGCTACTTTCAGGTACAAAAGGTGAGCTCACCTGCTCTCTTTGAGGTCCTGAAAGCAAGCGTCTATTGTCTTGAGCCTCAATGCCCTCTTAGAGCGTGCAAATCTCATGTAGTTGATGACTTCATTCTGGTGATGCTCATTAAAGCCAAACTCAGCCTGCGTGGCAGAAAAAAACATTATCTGTCATCTGTATATGATTGATTTTGAGTAGTCAGACTATGTTCGTCAGTGACATGTAGCTAAATAATCAACAAGTGTCCCCACATTAATCTCTCTCAAGTTAGGCTCTAGGCTACAGCGCCCATCACTAGCTAAAGCTGCAAACTACACCACACAAATCCATTTCTTACTTACTTACCAGCGTAGCAAAATACAGCAGAATTTATTTTAAACGATTATTCAAATTCTTATGAAAACCATGCACATATTACATGTAATATTTGAATAGCATAAACACACGTTTTGAAACTAAAGAATTTATGCGTGGATTTTCCCCGTTGACATTGTACAGCTACGAATAAAAACATAATGAATAAAATGCGCTCGGGGGGAAGCCGGCAACAGCATGCAACAGATAAGTGAGAAGGCCTGGGTAGATCTACATGCATGTCGTATAAGAGCGTTTCTTGTGCCGGCTACAGATTGAGAGTTTATTAATGCGATTACTGGGCGCCCTCTGCTGCATACCCGTCTATATCTACAGCGTTTCTGTACACCACGAAACGTCTTTCGGTTTTAAATAGGCATGTATTTACGTTATGGCCTGCATGTTTGTTTAGCCCACCTCAGCCAAAGTTTTTGCCTACCACAGCTAAACTAACAGCTAAGCAATAGTGCGGACAGGCGCTCAGCTCAGGTACGGTTCCACTTTCCTAAATGGCGAATCATTTCTTGCTGGATATACCTCCAATAGACAACTGGATGGGTACTTTTTGTAAGCTTCTCCACGCCTTAATTCTCACAGCAGCTCAGCACGATCTAACGGTGCCCAGATAGCTAGCCAGGCTAGCTACTCACCATTTCTTGATCGCTACTATATAAGATGCAGTGAAATAGATCGTTTCTTACGGCACATTAACTATAGCCGTCGGAATAGTTGGGCCGAGCCACGATTCCAGCCACAAGCAAAACACAGTTGAAACGATTCAAACAACTAGTTTAATTCCGAAGCGATAGGTGCACTGGAGCTTGTTTTCTCGAGGTGCTTAGAGACTAAGCTACGTCGTTGCGTTGGCAACCGGCTTCCGTGCAGCTGGTACTCCTATGTGCGTAGCGGTCTACGTACGCAAAGGCTAAAGGCGTATTTAAAGGCGTACGTACCATGCATTCCAGGAAGACCGGCTGAATGTCCAAGACCGAAGTCATTTGTCGTCATATTTACGGTGTCTACGTCATGAAATTCTTAATTTGTTAACTCCACCAGGTAAGGTAGGTAAGCATATGAATCATACATATCTACCAAAGATAAGAAATATTAAAGAAAAAATAAAAGTATCTAACACTGTAAACTTTACCCTATGTAACAAAAATATATTTTAAAATATGGACATTTCAATATATTTTTGTGAAGTGTCTGCTCCAGTAAATTAAAAATATAATGCAAGATATAAAAAATAAAAATATATTGTAATATATTGAATAGTACACTGTTATTGAATTCCCACTTATATATTGTAAAATATCAATCACATATCAATATTGATAATTCACATTTATATGGGAACATGTATGTGCAATGCATGTACACAACTAAAAGGAATATATTACCATTTATCTACCATATATTACCACAGACTAATGACAATTGATCAACAAAAATCTTTAATTCTGTTTTGAAACATACTGAATTTTCCATTTATTTGTAATGGTAATAAAATATAGCATCTCAAAACCATGTTGTCAAACTTATTACTGATTTGGCCTTCAGTTGCCAAACGTTAAACATGAACTAAAGGTCCAAAACACGGAAAGAAAAGGAAAAAAAGTCCCAAAAGAACAGTCTGTTACCCTGTTTAATGGTTCATCTTGTTTCTTCACTGGATAAAACAAGCTGCAGAACCTGTGAAGACAATGAAGAACAATCTTATTCTATTTAACTTTGTCCATGCTGCTGTTTTGCTTCACGCAGTGCCTCAACTCACAAGTTCTTGTGCTGATTGATTTTGTTATGTCTGATTTTTTGGAACCTGGATGGTGATGTACAACAGCATCTGTGAAACAGAACGATAACAAATAAATAGACATTCACAAAAGACAGCAGGGATTTTAACAATATCCATAATATCTATATGGAACCTGATATTAATGGATGCTAACACTGAAAAAACATTTTACTGCCTTGGGAAGATTTTTGAAGCCAGTCAGTTGGGTTCTAGATCAGGGATAGTTTGGATTTTTGGAAGTGGGGTTGTTAGGGTTAACGCTGGAAAATAGGGAAAAATATTTTATCATAATTATTGCAATATAATTCAAGTAATTATTTCTTTACTTCAGTGCTCCATTTTTGAACGTGTTCCACGTGTTGAGTGGAACTGTCAGAGTAAATTAGGATGTTGTCTATTTAGGTGATGACAAAACTATTCAGTATGTCATGGAAGATCCTGTTGATGAAAGCCTGGAAGATAGGCGGACTGTTAGCCAAACCATATGGCATAACAAGATATTCATACTGACCAGTAGTTGTTAGGAAAGACGTCTTCCATTCATCTCCCTCTCAGATTCGGATGAGATTGTAGGCGCTTTGCAAATCGAGTTTGGAAAAGATTTTGGCTTGTCGAAGCTGCTCCAATGCTGAGGGAATAAGAGGGAGAGGCTCCTGTTTTTTCTTTGTGATTGCATTGAGAGCGCGGTAGTCTATACATGGGGGAAGACCTCCATCCTTCTTTTCCATGAAGAAAAATCACGCTGCCAAGGGAGAGGTGGAGGGGTGAATAATACCTTGTTCCAGCGCCTCAGAGATGTAGGTCCACATTGCCTCTACTTCTGATCGGGACAGGGCGTAGAGCCGACTTCGGGGTAGAGTGGTTCCTTCCAGGAGCTCGACAGCGCAGTCAGATGGTCGGTGTGGTGGAAGGCCATAGGCTTCCGCTTTACTGAAGACCTTTTGAAAGTGGTAATATTCTTCAGGGATCACTGTGAGGTCTTCCGGAAGTGGCCTTTCTAAGGAGGATACTCGACATGAGAGAGACAGGCAGGAATTGAAACAGTTTGGGGACCACATTAGGATTTCTCCGGTTTTCCACCCTCATGTTCCTTTAACCAGAGGAACCCTAAAATGATTGGACTGATTAAATGACTAAAAATCTCATGGTTTCGTGATGACACATCCTGATTTTCAACGTAACCGGACCTGTGTGAGATATAACTGGACCGGACATCAGGGGGTTACCATCTATGCCTCACATAAATAAGGGTTATTGAAGGGATTCTATCGGGAGTTTATACATGCGAATTCTCTATCAATGAAATTTCCGGCAGCTGCCAAATCCACCAAGGTGGGGCTTTGAACCCTGCAGTTCCCCCAAATAATTTCCCCTGGAACAGTCATCTGGGTCTGGGTCATGGAGAGTTCTTACCCAAGTGTCTTCGGAACTGTGTCTTAGTGGTCAGATGGGGCAGTTTTGGAGGATATGTCCTGCCTCCACAATAAACACAAAAGCCCTTTTTCATCCGGCATTCACATTCCTCTGCTGATAGGGGTGTTCGCCCTACAATCATCGGCTCTGGATCCTCTGGACGTGGTGGCGGGGCTGTTAGAGTTTTGACAGGAGGTTGAGATGATGGACGTTGTTCCCAGATGATATTGTCTAGGGTGATGGAAAGCTTCACGTACGTGTCAAAGGATTGTGTGGCTCCTCGGCATGCTAGCTCAGCCCATAGCATCTGGTTGGAGGGCGTGACGGTAAATGGTCTGGAGGCAGTTGGTAGACCAACTCAACCCGGCGGCTACAATGTGGAATTCCAGGGAGAAGTCTGAGGCTGAGCGATTTCCTTGCCACAGGTCGAGAAGTTGATCGCCCAGATTTCGTCCAACCGCGGGGTAAACAAAGACCTCACGAAAAGCCCCTGAAAAGCACAAGAAGATTGCAGGAGAGGACATTAACTATAGCCGTCGGAATAGTTGGGCCGAGCCACGATTCCAGCCACAAGCAAAACACAGTTGAAACGATTCAAACAACTAGTTTAATTCCGAAGCGATAGGTGCACTGGAGCTTGTTTTCTCGAGGTGCTTAGAGACTAAGCTACGTCGTTGCGTTGGCAACCGGCTTCCGTGCAGCTGGTACTCCTATGTGCGTAGCGGTCTACGTACGCAAAGGCTAAAGGCGTATTTAAAGGCGTACGTACCATGCATTCCAGGAAGACCGGCTGAATGTCCAAGACCGAAGTCATTTGTCGTCATATTTACGGTGTCTACGTCATGAAATTCTTAATTTGTTAACTCCACCAGGTAAGGTAGGTAAGCATATGAATCATACATATCTACCAAAGATAAGAAATATTAAAGAAAAAATAAAAGTATCTAACACTGTAAACTTTACCCTATGTAACAAAAATATATTTTAAAATATGGACATTTCAATATATTTTTGTGAAGTGTCTGCTCCAGTAAATTAAAAATATAATGCAAGATATAAAAAATAAAAATATATTGTAATATATTGAATAGTACACTGTTATTGAATTCCCACTTATATATTGTAAAATATCAATCACATATCAATATTGATAATTCACATTTATATGGGAACATGTATGTGCAATGCATGTACACAACTAAAAGGAATATATTACCATTTATCTACCATATATTACCACAGACTAATGACAATTGATCAACAAAAATCTTTAATTCTGTTTTGAAACATACTGAATTTTCCATTTATTTGTAATGGTAATAAAATATAGCATCTCAAAACCATGTTGTCAAACTTATTACTGATTTGGCCTTCAGTTGCCAAACGTTAAACATGAACTAAAGGTCCAAAACACGGAAAGAAAAGGAAAAAAAGTCCCAAAAGAACAGTCTGTTACCCTGTTTAATGGTTCATCTTGTTTCTTCACTGGATAAAACAAGCTGCAGAACCTGTGAAGACAATGAAGAACAATCTTATTCTATTTAACTTTGTCCATGCTGCTGTTTTGCTTCACGCAGTGCCTCAACTCACAAGTTCTTGTGCTGATTGATTTTGTTATGTCTGATTTTTTGGAACCTGGATGGTGATGTACAACAGCATCTGTGAAACAGAACGATAACAAATAAATAGACATTCACAAAAGACAGCAGGGATTTTAACAATATCCATAATATCTATATGGAACCTGATATTAATGGATGCTAACACTGAAAAAACATTTTACTGCCTTGGGAAGATTTTTGAAGCCAGTCAGTTGGGTTCTAGATCAGGGATAGTTTGGATTTTTGGAAGTGGGGTTGTTAGGGTTAACGCTGGAAAATAGGGAAAAATATTTTATCATAATTATTGCAATATAATTCAAGTAATTATTTCTTTACTTCAGTGCTCCATTTTTGAACGTGTTCCACGTGTTGAGTGGAACTGTCAGAGTAAATTAGGATGTTGTCTATTTAGGTGATGACAAAACTATTCAGTATGTCATGGAAGATCCTGTTGATGAAAGCCTGGAAGATAGGCGGACTGTTAGCCAAACCATATGGCATAACAAGATATTCATACTGACCAGTAGTTGTTAGGAAAGACGTCTTCCATTCATCTCCCTCTCAGATTCGGATGAGATTGTAGGCGCTTTGCAAATCGAGTTTGGAAAAGATTTTGGCTTGTCGAAGCTGCTCCAATGCTGAGGGAATAAGAGGGAGAGGCTCCTGTTTTTTCTTTGTGATTGCATTGAGAGCGCGGTAGTCTATACATGGGGGAAGACCTCCATCCTTCTTTTCCATGAAGAAAAATCACGCTGCCAAGGGAGAGGTGGAGGGGTGAATAATACCTTGTTCCAGCGCCTCAGAGATGTAGGTCCACATTGCCTCTACTTCTGATCGGGACAGGGCGTAGAGCCGACTTCGGGGTAGAGTGGTTCCTTCCAGGAGCTCGACAGCGCAGTCAGATGGTCGGTGTGGTGGAAGGCCATAGGCTTCCGCTTTACTGAAGACCTTTTGAAAGTGGTAATATTCTTCAGGGATCACTGTGAGGTCTTCCGGAAGTGGCCTTTCTAAGGAGGATACTCGACATGAGAGAGACAGGCAGGAATTGAAACAGTTTGGGGACCACATTAGGATTTCTCCGGTTTTCCACCCTCATGTTCCTTTAACCAGAGGAACCCTAAAATGATTGGACTGATTAAATGACTAAAAATCTCATGGTTTCGTGATGACACATCCTGATTTTCAACGTAACCGGACCTGTGTGAGATATAACTGGACCGGACATCAGGGGGTTACCATCTATGCCTCACATAAATAAGGGTTATTGAAGGGATTCTATCGGGAGTTTATACATGCGAATTCTCTATCAATGAAATTTCCGGCAGCTGCCAAATCCACCAAGGTGGGGCTTTGAACCCTGCAGTTCCCCCAAATAATTTCCCCTGGAACAGTCATCTGGGTCTGGGTCATGGAGAGTTCTTACCCAAGTGTCTTCGGAACTGTGTCTTAGTGGTCAGATGGGGCAGTTTTGGAGGATATGTCCTGCCTCCACAATAAACACAAAAGCCCTTTTTCATCCGGCATTCACATTCCTCTGCTGATAGGGGTGTTCGCCCTACAATCATCGGCTCTGGATCCTCTGGACGTGGTGGCGGGGCTGTTAGAGTTTTGACAGGAGGTTGAGATGATGGACGTTGTTCCCAGATGATATTGTCTAGGGTGATGGAAAGCTTCACGTACGTGTCAAAGGATTGTGTGGCTCCTCGGCATGCTAGCTCAGCCCATAGCATCTGGTTGGAGGGCGTGACGGTAAATGGTCTGGAGGCAG
Organism: Hyperopisus bebe; assembly: GCA_026777045.1. Taxonomy (NCBI): domain Eukaryota; kingdom Metazoa; phylum Chordata; class Actinopteri; order Osteoglossiformes; family Mormyridae; genus Hyperopisus; species Hyperopisus bebe. The sequence goes on from JAODJW010000001.1 coordinate 25,195,145, forward strand.
TTGGTAGACCAACTCAACCCGGCGGCTACAATGTGGAATTCCAGGGAGAAGTCTGAGGCTGAGCGATTTCCTTGCCACAGGTCGAGAAGTTGATCGCCCAGATTTCGTCCAACCGCGGGGTAAACAAAGACCTCACGAAAAGCCCCTGAAAAGCACAAGAAGATTGCAGGAGAGGACTCTGCTCAGCTCATAGCGCCGTGGCCTATATCAAGGCTCACCCTCCAAGGAGGGATATCACAAAGTGCACGCGATCCTCATCTGACAGGAACTGATCTGAGTGGTGGGTGATGTATAATACACTGCATCAAAAAGGCTTGGCAGGAGTCGGGATCACTATCGTAGCGATGAGAAGCGGCTACGGGAACAGCCGACCGGGTGAGTGAGCTTGGAAGAGGAACAGGAGAGGCTCGTGCCTATAGAAGTTGACCGACTAGTTCCATCATAGACTGAACCTGCTCCTGCATCTGATGCATCTGCTCGTGCATGTCCATTGTGTCGGCGAGGTATTCTGTAATAACAGAACACTCTGGAAAGGTCCAAAAGCCCTTTATTGGGGATAACCAAAACAGAGTCCAAGTAACGAGCAGGGTCAAAGCCAAAATCCGTCCGATCCAAGTGTCCAAAGCCAGAGGGGGAAACTGAAGTCGTAGTCAAGCCGGGTGCAGGTTGTCGAGAAGCTGGGAAGTCCGTCCGATGATGCAGACAGGAAACACGAGGAGCAGACATGAAGGAGCAGACATGATCAGGGCTGGGATGGACGGGAGAGGGAAGGTTCAGGAGGCGCAGGAAGAGGGAACAGGGAAAGTCGGATGGATTGGATCTGAAATGAAAACACAGGAAGAAGTTGCTCGGAGATTACATCACAAACAATACCTCACACGGAGCAATCACCGTGCGAGGTTTAGGTAGCCAAGAATAGAATCGAATAGAATAGAATGCCTTTTATTGCCACTATACACATGTATAATGAGATTAGAGCAGCTCCTTCAGTGCAAACATGTAGACACGACAAACAATAAACAAATAGTGCAAAAAGTTCTGCAGCACTATATACATATGGAAGAATAAATAACTAAATAGGGTTTTTTAAATATATGAATATATAGTGTGATATGCAGTGTGGGTTATTGCACATTATTTAGATATTACATGGTAATGATGATCATGTGCAGTGAGTAGTGGATGTTGGATACAGAGCAATGGTATTGCACAGTATACAGATATTGCACAGTTATCAATACCATTTAGGTACTGGATATTTTACAGTTGATAGAAGGAAGTCCAGGGGTTGGGGGGTTAGACTGTGTAGTCAGTGCATGTGTGAGTTTGGAGTGGTTGAAAGGGGCATTTCGCTGATTGCTTGCAGCTGCCGGTTTGACAATACAAGTTTGATTCCGCATTTAGTGAATTTCATTTAAAAGAACAGCTTAATTTCTGAGCCAATGGCCGTGTGACCAAAAGCATTTGAATTATTGCGATTTTCTTAGTAAAATGAAATACTAAAAATATGGAGCTTTCGATTTAGCACACACAGTGACTTCTACAGTATTCTGCCGAAACAGCATCCCTTAATTGAAGGTGGCATGGGTAAGAAGCTGGCGATTAAGTAGGCAACTTCGGCCTCGTCTCCAGCTCAGCAGTAAAATAAGAATATTGTGGCACTTGGCAGATCGAAGCATCGCAGCGGCGGAGAAAAGACGAGGAGAGACATTTTTATACTAAGCTGCAACAACACTTCGACAAACATGACAAGGGAACGCAATGAGGTTACACAACAGATGATAAACCACACACAGTTAAAATAAAATAATTCACATAAATGAGCATGGTAAAGTTGGTTTTATATTGTACATTTGCTGGATATTCAGTTTTACCTCCCCTATATTTTAGAAACGACACCACCTAAAATCACTAAACTGACATTTTCTGTTTCATGGGCATATACAGATTCTGCTATAATATGGTACACTGGCTGATTTATTAATTTTTTTGTTGTCACTGTGCAGTGTTTTCTGCGGAACTGACAAACCAGCAACTTGACAAAAGTATAGTCTTTTGTCAAGGACCGTCTACAAACTGCATTCAGAACGAACGAGGGAACCAAGCACGGATAAGGGAGCTGATTTTCTTACAGTCAAATCTGTAAATTTCTTCCAAAAAGACTGCTTGAAGGAGGCACGAACAATCAAAGAGTTACCTCTTAAAGTATAATAAAATAAATCCCAAAAGTGATGCAATAATTTCGCATATATAATATGCAATATGACGTCATTGCACTTTTTATTCATCAACATTGAATCCATTGCATGTTATAAACTGTAGAAGGCTATAATTGTCTCTTCTTACATTTCAAATTGACATTCCAAAGTGATGAGTGTGGGAGCAGTAACAATGACATTACATTGACAGTACACAAAATCATTGCAAGTGTGTTGATAGCTATCTTATCAATATTCATTGTGTACACCACTGACTTTGAAAAAATAGTGTTACTTCAAATTTCTAGAACTTTACTAATCAAACCACCTGAAATTTCAGAATGCTTCAGTCACCTAGGTGTAGTCAACCTCTATGTCTATAAGCTCCAGAGCTCAAAAATCTTGGTTAGAAATGTTAACATGTTTTTCTTTACAATTTCTCAGCACCTCTGAAAATAGGTTTTAGAAAAGTGTATACTTACTGCAAAGTTGATTTAAACAAAAACAGAATGATATTCTAAATGGTCTCAGATTATTGGTGCTGAGTTTGTGCTGGATAAAAGCATTTGTAGCACTCTGGGATAAATGTTTTTGAAATATTTATTGCTGTCTTGCTGCTAGAATACAGTATATGTCATAATACTGCATCTGCATTAATACTATTTATTCAAATATCCATTCATACTAGCCCAGTTACTACTTTGTTGACTGCACTGTATTTTGTCTTGTCCTGTAAATTGCACTTGTGTAGTCTTGTGTTGTTTCGGTCCTTCTGTTTTGGAAATGTTTAGTTTCACTATATACTGTGTATATGGCTGAAATGACAAATAGGCCTACTGTACTTAACTTTACTTGACATTTAAAAATGTCAAGTCATCTTAGACTACCTCTAAAGTGGCTGAAATGCCTCAGACCCCAGAGGGTTATTCTTGTGTTCCTTTGGGGTTTTAAAAACTGGAAACCACTTACAGTTATCATTTCTGAGTAAGGTTAATCACTGTAAGCAGATGATCATTATAATTAATCAATTTCTTTCTTTTTCTTTTTGTCTCAGGCATATTGCCATCTTTTTGACATTTGTTTATTTATTACATGAATATAAGGTAATGTTCCACAGTGTCACTATTTACAGAATTTTATTGGCTCTTAAAATACAGAATGATTGTTTCAAATGCTTTTCACACACAGAAACACAGACAAACAGACAAGCAGGTAAACCAAGGGAAAAAAGACACATTGCTTTTACCTGGCTTTTGTTTTTCTGCCATGAAAAATCAGTCATTTTATGATTCTTCAGTATCCTCAGGATTCATACACCCTGCCCCTCTCATTGAACATTCCAGGTCTCCATCAGAACTATGCAATATAATATTCATAAGTCCACTGATAATTCACAGATGATCGACTGACACCGTCAGCCTGACGCAGTAGCGGAATTCTTTATCCATAAAGCTTTAAGGCTCTGGACCCCCAGGCACAGTACCAGAGCAACAGACACAGCCTTAAATGCTCACACTCGATCAGGCCCCCCCATAGCCAGCACCATCACCGACATACACCGTCCTTTTGATGTGGTCCAGACAGACACTCCAGAAAGCAGCAAACGCACTTTCTGACACCTACACCATAGACGGCGACTCCCCACTCGTTGGAGACTTTTCTTTGTCATGGATGATCTACATACCCACCACTGGAGAATCATGATCCAGCATCGGCATAACGGTCTGCATCTTCAAGCCAGTCGCATAGGCTCCACATCGACTGTTGTACCACAAAACTCAGCTGTATTCCTAGGTGCAGGTGAGTGCAGCCATTTTCTGATTTTTCTTATTCTTTTTACTAAATGACATTTCTCTCTCTTAGTTTCTCTCTCCTGCTCTCTTTCTGTGTAACACCACCTTTTTTTTACTGTTACTTTTAAGGCAAATAGTTTTTGAGTGAAACAGAAGATATATACCTTCTGGGGAAAGTGCTTCCTATATTTGAAAATTCATAAGAGCATGTGATGTCATTTCCTGTAAGGAAGAACAAGTCGAAGCTTCTCGATCAATTCATCTGCTGTCTTCCTGGATTGTCTTTGTGACCACGAAAACTAGTCAGAAAGTCTTTCAACGCCTGAGACGGTAATATATTATTTAAAAATTAATTAAATCAAATGTGCTTGTATTTAAGTATTTTTATAAGGATACCAGAGTGTTTGTACTAATTTTGTTTGTTTAATGAATATTCTGAGACGTATTCTTGGTAATCACAGGGATTCTAGAATGATCTAGATTCAGTATTCAGGTTTCTAGCCTATAGTCAGACACTTTTGCTAACTATTTGCTTTTCATTATCTGTCTTAACCGAGAAACTTCCTATCTATAAAAGAGTATAATATTTTTTTCTAATTGTTAGGCAATATGCTAGAAGATAATAATTTCACCTCCTCTAATAGACTTTTAGGCCTCATTTCATCAGAGGAGAAATCAAAGTTTGTCGGTTAATTTTGTTCCACTTACTGTACCATAAAAAGTGCTATGTCTAAGTTTTCTAAAGCAAATCTGCTATTCACTGAATTCGTGAGATGTTTTCATCTGCAATATAATGTTTACCTTATTATTCAGGAAAATTTAATTTACAAGGGGTCCTCGGGTTACAACGTCTCAACATACGACGTTTCGAATTTACGACGTTACCTCCCATAAAAACTTTTAAAAATTGAGAGTGTTTTGGCTTATGCTGTTAGCATCATACTTACAGACTACGTGGGCGAACTAGTTTGGTTGCGTGCGGTGGAAGAATACACAGTAATGCGGTCTATGAGTGAGGGAGTTGGCGTCCCCCAGTACACTTACCTACGCCATTTTGGACTGTTAAAACCACAAATGTTCCTTTTGTGAAGAGGAAAGCCATCACGATGGAAGTGAAATTAGACATTGTAAAGAGACCAGGAAAATGATGTGTTTCAATTTACACCAAAATTCAGGTTATGTCACTGTCGTTGGAACGGAACTGTGTCGTAACCCGAGGACCCCCTGTATTGACATTTTTAAGTTATACTTGTTTCACCATCCCACTAAATATACCATTGTGAAATATGTCTGAATATT
>JAODJW010000001.1:25219255-25232887 GCA_026777045.1 Hyperopisus bebe
CAGTTCTGAAGGCGAAAGGGGGTCAAACACCGTATTAGTATGGTGTTCCTAATAATCCTTTAGGTGAGTGTATATGATTATTTTGTGGTTAGACAGCCCTGCATCAGGTTATATACAGTAACTATCATTTTTTGAAGTTTAAATCTCACCGGTTCCAGTGATGCTTCAGGAAGTCATGCTTGCTGATGGAGAATCACCTACTTTTCCCCCCATTATCCTACATTTGTAAAATATACTAGGTGACAAAAGATGTTAAGCACCCAGACAGACTGGTGGAAATTAAATGAATTGGCACAGAGTGAAAGGTCATATGACTGTATCTCAATGATTATATCAAATGATAGATCAAACAGACAACAGAGTTTGCAGTATGGGCACACTGCTGGTCCCATGTCAGTAGGGTGTGGCACCCCCCGGGCATCTGTGGTAATGCAGAACCAAGATTCATCGCTGAACATGGTACGATGCAATTCGTCATCAGTTCATGCCTCCTGGCTACGGCACCACTCCAAACATAGCCGTCTCTGGGCTGGTTTTATTGGCAGCCTGTGCATGAGACGGTGAACCCGTAGTCCGGCTGATGCCAGTCATTGAGACACGGTGCGGGATGACATAGGGTGTTGTAGAGAGTCCAGTACCTGTGTCCGTATGGCAGGTGCAGATGTAATGGGGTTCTGTAATGCTTGGTGCAGTATACGACAATCCTCCCTTGGTGTGGTCTGTCTTGGGTGACCGGAACCTTCACGATGTGTGTGGGTGCCCTCACGGGTCCATTGGTTCCAATATTGGGCAGCTGTGACATCTGCATGCCCCACATGCCAGGCAGTTGCACGATACAGCCACCCAGCCTCATGCAAACCCACAATGCAACCCCTATCAAACTCCGACAAGTGCTGGTAATGCTGTCTAATGCGTCTATGAGGCATCCTCTGTGTCTGGTGACTAGACGTGCCAGATCCTTCCAAATCGAATCAGTTACATACCCATCGCTGGTCTCCACGTGTACCAAATTACATCCAAATTGGACCATTTCTTCTGGGTGATTAACTTTTCTTTGTCACTGAGTGTATATTAAATACACTTCAAAATATTATTATTACATATTTATATGACTAACACAAACCACATTTTCAAATATAACTTTATATTATAATTTAATTTAAATGAACTTAGAGTTAAAGTTAAAATTAACTTTTAAGTTCAAGTAGAATTTTCATCTGCCCAATGGAGGGTGCAATTGCACCCCCGGTAAAATCACATACGGTAAATCAATCGGATGTTCACTGCCAATTAGTCTACTGTTCTACAGGTCTAATGTGAGTATGGCTTTAGAGTGTGATACAGAAACTTACATGCCTGATAAAAGTATCATTTGACTTAACTTTTTAGCATTGACAGAAAATATCTGTTCTATGCTGTCACATGACCGTCAACACTAACCACTCCCACAAAATATATGTTTTCGTAATGTATCGTAGTGAGAAAAAAAGCTTCTACAAAGAATGACACAATAACCAGTAGATGGCAGCCTTGTACCAATCAGTGAAAATACATCCCATAAAGTTAAATTAGACAGCAATTAGCGTGGAGAATTGCAGCTATAAACCTTTCCTCCTTATTCTGGGATTGCAGGTTTTCAGGAGGTCAGTCTAAATACTTTTATGGACAATACTTGCTGTCTCAGACTTTGCCTTAGACGATAATCATTAACGCAATTTCAAGTGTCCTAATTGCTTTTTCAAAGCCAAAAAACATGTTCTTTTGCGATTACGATCAGTGTTTGAAAGACATCCACAAAACAAAATTAAGCAGATCAAAATTCATCATACCTATATGTCTAATGTGTTGGCCAGTCTTTTCATTGCTAGCCTTGATAAATACAGTAATATACAGTAAGCTCCCATTGTTCATGCTGTTTAAAAACATTGGTTAGACAATAGGATGGCAGGTCTACATTTCAGGGATTTTTAATTGTTTAGCAAATTAATCAGCAATAATCAAGCAATGTGTTCCATAACCATATATCCAATAGATAGACTAGGTGTCAATCAATCAATTCATTCCTGATACGATCTCTTCTTGCACTTAATAATACTAACAACAACAACAATAATAATAATAATATTAATAATAATAATAATAATAATAAGAAGAAGAAGAAGAAGAAGAAGAAGAAGAAAGAAGAAGAAAATCATCCTGAATTTTAAGCAATAGTATTATATTTATTTAAAGTATCCTCATGCCCATGGGTTCTGGGATAGGCTCTGGACCCCCCCCACTCCCGACCCAGTAGGATATGCAGTTTGGAAAATGGATGGATGGATGGATGGCTTTCTCCAACCTCTTGAGCAATTTGTTTAATAAATAAATATCCACCATGCATCTAAACAAAATTAATTCTTTGTGATCCTAAATATGTAACAATAAGAGGCTAATGCAGCGCAACTTGTAGCATGAATAACCCTAAATGGCACTTCAGGCAAAAGAGCTCATGGGTAATTTGAGTATTGATGGTAAGGTAATTTCTTCTTTGGTTCCAAGCTAAATAGCCCCATACAAGTGTAATCATTTAGGGGGTGGGACCTGTACCTTGTTTTACTGGAAGTCCTGCAATGAGCAAAATAGACAAGACAGACAGAAAGGTACCCACAGGAAACCTTTGTAAACACAGGAAGAACACACAAACATACATAAAACTGGGGCTGGGAACATAATCCAGAACCCTGAATGGGTGAGGTGACAATGATAACCACTGATCCTTTGGGGCACCCATGGGTGACACCCATTTTAGATAATACTGAAGTAAAAGAACTCCTTAGCAAAGCACATGCTCATATAATACCTAGGGTATAATCTTTCTGAATCGTATTAGCTTTAGCAAAGGATGGATCTATCATTTATATCCATACATGTAAATTTCTCCTGACTATAAGAGTGATTAAATGTTGACAGTGGACCTGCAAAATGGAGGAAATGCTGGAAGATCATCATCATCATCAGGGTTGTTGATGACCTGCTGCACATGCTGTGGTCTGCATAAATATTTCACAATGTGACTGACCACCTCCAGCAGTGAGGTCTTCCTCTGGCTAACTTTGCTTTTGTTAGGGGTCTAACAGCACTGGCTAAGCTCTTTGTGTGTGCACCACTCAGTTTCTACAACCGTAATTCCTGTTGAAGGCTGGACAATGGGCTCACACCCTGCTCAGACAACCATGCTCAATGTCGCAATAGCTTCATTTTATACAAGATCCACCCTGACACGCACTGCTTCACCAGCACTGGGTAGATTTTAAGAACACAAAAATCAGCTGTACACCCCCATCCTAATTCATTCAAATTAAGAAGGTATCAGAATGAGCCGTTAGGACAGCATACATTTTTATATGGGCATTCCTTGAATGGCAGCTGCCATTCAAAAGCTGTCATGTTGGCTACTCCCGACAGACCTGCAGCATGTGCAAGTTTGGACTGTATTGCTGCGGCGGGTGGGAGCTACGGGTCCGATGCTCTGACTGTAGGCACGAGCCAGGGGCTGAACGGCCCGCCCATCGCGTCTCCAATCAGCTGACTAACTCATGACAGGCCCCGCCCGGGCTGGCGCGCATGCGCGCTGCGTACGCCTGCAGCAGAAGGAAGATGGCGGCGTCCTGCTCGTGAAGGCAGCGCACGATCGACTGAGCCACGGCGCCGGACGGGGAAATTAAAAACAACGGCCGCTCACATCGGAGGGAGGGGGGGCCGCAGGGACGGAAACGAATTGCGACTGGTAGCGGCTGTCTAGGTAAAAAAAATGCCGTGGCGTTCATCCTGTGCATCGCACCCCCCCCCTCTCCTTTCCCGGTTTAGTCTGCCTGCCACCTTCCTCTCCTTCTCTTGTCTGGGCTTCATCGGCTGCCTGTTGTCCGGCAGACCGCGTAGCCAGGCAGCAGTCTGGCTCTCCGCTTCTCCGCTGCGACTGAAATGCACATTATGACAGCTGAGGTGCCAGCCGGGCGTCTCTTCGCCAGCCCGATCCGTACGGGGCCTGCTCGGCTCCACACACTTTGGCTTAACTTATTTAATTCCACGTTATGCTCATGTCTGCGATGGCACCTATTTCTACAGAGCCTTTGATAAACCCCTGAGGAAATCTTTGCACGATGACGCCTGTTTTAAAACCGTATTCTTGCTGTTTGTTATTAATATTTTGATCCTGCTGTTGGACTCATTGGCGTCCGTATCTATCTCAGCGGCCGGAGTCACCCATTCAGCCTCCTGGCTTTAGTCCGATGCTGGTGGCTTTCCTTTCTGCTGTCGTTTTATTGGCTTTCTTTTGGAAAGTTTGGGAGGGTGGAAGGTGGCTGCCCTCCCATGAGTGGATCCCATCCAAGCAGCCCTCAGGTTTGCTTTATGCGCAGTTGGGCTAGTTTTTCTCCTGAGGGGGCAGGATCAGTTTCACCCCATAGCCTCGTTTGTTGCCAGCTTCGGAAGTGATAAAGAAATAAACGAAACTTAAAGACTATGTTACTTACTGTCGCTTATTGTTGCATTTTGTGTGCTTCTGGATCAGGCAAACTGGGAGAGGTGGGATACATTTCCAAATAAACCCCGGGCCGTTAACTGGGACCTCGGTTTAAATTAAAGGGTTGGATCCAGTTAGCTTGCAGCTATGTTGACGTGTTTTTTGTATTTAACATGTTGCAAAGTTGTTTAACTTGGCTACGCTAATCTTGGTTTTGTCAGTCATCACAATCAGCTTTCAAACGAGCCGATTAGCCTTAAGAAAAATTGGGGGGAGAGACGGAGCGTAGGGTTTAGGGACCGGAAAGATTTGGACGCTTTTCAAAGTCAGGGTATGAAATGAAAAAAAAAAATGGTAATGTTTAGTATTTCGATCTAATGTCATAGTGAATATGATCGATGGCATTAAGTGTACAAATATCAACGTTTTAATAAAGTGTCAGATGCACGTGACATTGAATGCCAGTTTGTAGACTGTTGTTTACGCCCTGTATTGTGTGAGATGACATTTTATAACTGCTGTTGCGCTATAAATAGAAATTATCGGGAAAAATCCAATCCATATTTACCCGATCACACGTTGTTATTGTTTTATTCATGAAATATCCTTTCACGACAAGTTGTGCGAAAATATAGGACATTTGTGAGTAGGTTATTTTTGGTTACTACAATCCTCTCCCTAGTAAATGCTTAACAGGCGACCAGTATGCATTAATCAATGCAGGAAGTCTGAAGGCCTTTTGGAATGAGGCGTCTCAGTCACATGACTATTCTTGCCGCGGATCCCTCTTTACAGGAGTAGCTTCAAAGTCCTCCTACAATCATGGTGCATTAAAGTGGCTGGAGCTTTCCTCCTCGGGAAGGCTTTTAAGTCTATTGATCCGAGTCTGAAGAGGAGAGGTCTGTTAGCTTTCTGAATAATTGCAGGTTTTTTTTTCCTAGTGAAGCTTTCTAGGTTTATTGCATGTTGTTTTTAAGGTGTGCATGTCTCTTACTCCTGTAGCCATGTGCTGATTGGAAGACGTGCTGATTGGGTGGCTTGTATTTTACTGTAAATTCCAGCTGAGTTTCACCCTTCTGCGTCAGTTTAATGTACCTCCCATGAGTGGTGGGTGTACACCGTTTAACCTCTTGAATGTTTTTAGCAAAGGTTGTGTAATTTTTTTATGATGGGTAACAATTCCCCACATATCCCCTGACACTAGAACCCCTCCCAAATACAGAGTCTGGCTTAAGCTTCAGTACTTCAGTGCAGAATCTTTCCTTCGTCTGAGTTGCACGTGAGTTGCTTCTCTATTTGATTACATTTAGGGATAACCTTTCGTTAAAGCTGTGTTTCCAGACTCGGCTGCCAGCATAAAGCTCCTCGCCGCCCTCCTGAATGGTGCCAGATGGTCCTGATATTAAACCTCTGTCTGAGTTGCCCATGCCGTGCTGTCCTCTGGCGGACATGTGGCAAGGCCCAGTGGAAGTCGTGCTGTACAGCTATGTGCTGACTTAGCTCTTTGGCTGGAAGGAAGAGAAGACCATTATTTCCAAGATCTTGTCAGTGAGGTTACCATTTATGCTGGTCCACAATCGGATGCCTGTACTTCACATTTTGTCTCTCTCCCCCTCTATCTATCCCTCACTTTTACTTTGTTTCCTATTGTTTTATTATGAAACTTTACCCCATTGAGGAGCCAAAGCGTGTCTGATTTAATATAAGTGATTGATTTAGCTCGAGCTTCCGTGTGAAGCGACGTCACTTGGCATACCTATGAAGCCGGTTCCTGGTTTTTGCCCGGTCGCTCACTGGGTGTGAAAGAACAAGCAGGTTCCCACTGCATGCTTTGGTTTGAGGTCTAGTGGTCCGGCTTGCCCACGTGTCGACACTGCGTTCTCCTCTAAAAATAATCACTGCTTTTAGAGAACCAAACCTCTGAGTCAAAACGGCCACCTGGACTTGTGTAATTCAGAGAGATCCTCCCTCTGAATGCAGTATGTGACTCAACAGCTTAGTATTCTGTGTCCATGTTGGAAGGTCACTGGCAGAATGGTTTCAATCTTGGGTTCTTGAGCATGACCCTTAACCCCCAACTGGTCCAGGAACACTCTGACCACGCTTTTAATTGTCACTTTAGATAAAAGCCAGAGCCAAATAAAGCAATTTAAATTGTTTTGTGTTCCTTGGGTTGTCTTTTCAAGGAAGTCTGTGGGGCTGTAGGTAGCTTGGGAGTTCTAGTGTAAAGGGTGATCTTGCTGTTGGATGAGTGATGCCCATAGCCCATGTAACAGCTTTTATATTGGACAGAAACATCTGGATAAATGACTAAATGTGAATGCATTTACACTGCAATATCTTGAGTGGTCAGGCTATGGTTTGTTAAATGAGTTACTGCAATCGTACCATCAGTGTTGGTTTAATCCTTCTTGGAATATTTTTAGTGGAGTGTAATGCTTTCTTTGGTCAGGCGTATTGCTTGATTCAGGCTACTTATGCACAAGAACATTAAAAGTGGTGAAATGTCACATTATAATATGAGCAGCATCATTGAAGGCTTGTAACTTGTGTGTGTTGTCACCCATTCTGTGTCATGGCAAAGATCTCTGTGTGTCATTTCCTGTGTCTGTCTGCAGGTATTGCGATTGTTAGATCTCGTTAGAGGTACAGTGCCACTTTCTGGTGGGGGGAGACTGGGGATTTTCTGGGAAGCCGTTGAATGTGGTCACCTGATGTGAAGAGTGTGTTAGCAGCGTTCTGGGGACCACAGGCCTCGGGGGTGGGGGGTTGTCACAGGTCACACACCCAGCAGCATGCCATGTCTAACCATGATGTCACTGTCAGCCTGGCACTTGCTACGACCACAGCTGGCCCATCGGGGTGGTGCTCTGCCTGCCGTCTTACCCGTTTGCTAATGAGGCATTTCTTTTCCTCTAGGTCTTCTCAGAAGATGAATATCCTCAAAGACAACAAGGACCTGGCCTGTTTTTATACCACCAAACACTCCTGGAGAGGAAAGTAAGTCCTCTGTCCATGTTCCTAGTCTCAGCTGCACTTTGGTTTCTTTGGTCATTGATGCTCTGTCACATTTAAGATTAAGATTGACTTTATTGATCCCAGGGGGGAATTATTTACAGTTAATATCTACAATCTTCGATTCCATGTTTTTTTTGACTTAGGCCTGAAGGTCAGTGGCTATTTAACTTAATGTTTAACTTGCCAAGTCAAGGTTGAGATTATTTCATTGTACCACAAGTGGCCCCCTGAACACGTGGTCCTCAGAGGGACTTATTCATCATCACTAGACCAGTTGGTGTGTGGCTCAGCGGATTAGGACTCTTGGCTTGTAATCGCAAAGTTATTGGTTCAGACCCCAGGATCAGTAGAGTTATTTAACAGTCGGACCCTTGAGCAAGGCTCTTACCCACCAATGGCTCCAGAGACTGACTCTGTTTTCTCAACTGTATGTCGCTTCGGATAAAATAGATAAATGTAATGTAAATAGTAGGTGAAATGTTTTACTTTCTGACTGAGGTTTGGCTGTATCAATTTTCTGTGAAATCTTTGATAAACAAGTCTTGTACAAAAGCCTTTTGATTCTGAAAAGCCTCCTTGGACACCCTTGTGCTTAAAACAAGAGTTGCCATAGATACATGCACATGCTGACATGCATTATTAATGCAGTTATGTGGCCTGTATGACTGTTCTTTCTCCTTGAACTGATTCAGCTCGTTAGCTAATGAGGGTGGATGAATTACCACGTAGCTTCCTGTGCAACAGAAACAGCTTGCTGTATTCTTTGTGCAATAGTTTAGCTAGGTGTAGCTTATCGATTATATGCATCATTAAAGGAGTCCTTGTCTCTTAAACAATTATCTGTTTGTCAAGCTAAATAGACTCTTAATTGTAATAATTAGATTTTTATTTGGGGGTTGTCAAACTTTCTTTAGATGCTGGGGTCCAATGGCTGCCAATGGCTGCAAGGCACATGGACAACAAGCATCAGTCTCTAAGAAATACGAAATAGCATAGCGGAGTCTGATGGTTTCTTTGTCAGTTGAATTAGTCATTTGGTCATTGGTACATGATCCCGTTTTTAAATTATCAAATGCTTCAACCACGTCAGTTTGTAACATACCGGATTCTGCGGTCCTCTGTCTTCCAATGACATTGGCATGATAACCGGCCATCCTGCAAAACGTTTCCTTGGTTACGTTTCAACTTATTGTTGCTTTCTCAAGGCCGGGTTGATGTTGCAATTTGAAACTACCATTGACAATTAAACAAAGGTATACAATTGTTACATTATATTTTCCTTGATACTTTAATAGCAAGGCTGCGTGCTTCAAACTGAAAACCTTGACATGTTGGTGTATGTTTCAGATGTGGCACTCCACCAAGCCCCAGAGCACTCTGGGAAAACCCTGTTGTCGTCAACATTTTTGTATGAGTCAAACAAACTTACCTGCAGCCTGAGCTGGATTTGCTCCAGTAGCATTTGGTTGTTCACCTAGAACAAAAATGCATGATTGGCTTCAGAAGATTCAGGGGGAATCCTTGGGAAACCATCACCTAGCACTGTTTCTGAGTGTTTAGAAGATTGCTGTGGATCATCAAAGCCTGCTGCAACAGCAGTAACTTTCTGAGGAAACAGACGGCAACAGTTATCTATAAAGCTTCTCCAGTTTGACTCCCATAGTCTTTATTCAACGTTAGGCCTCCCTGTTGGACATTCTAGGTATTTGTCACTATTGGTCACCCCATTTAATGGTATAATACCCTGTGGTTTGGTTTTAGGGATTCAAGGTGTCACATTGTACAAAGGGGTGGGTTTGTGGTTTCAGGGGGTTCCATTCAAAAACTTACTCCTCACATGTTTCAGAAACAAAATAAATAGTTAATGAGTAGAGTCTCTGCTCCTGCTCAGTGTTGGATTTATCTTCCTTTAATGTTGTGGGGCAGGGTCTTGTGGAACATGGAAAGCTTTAGATTCGTTTGTCCTTTACATGCTTTCCTCTCCAGAAATACAATCCTAAACGCCATACAGCAGAGATCCTGGTGCCAGCTTGAAGAGGCGCCAGGCTCTGTTTACTGCTAAATTAGCCACCGTGGATTAGCGGCCTAGCGGTCAGAGCCACGTTTGTGGTGGAACCCGAGCCAGCTTCGTCCTGGCAGACTCCGATATTTGAGCCACCATCACTCATTCCCTGGATGATCCACCATTGGTGACCGTGAGTCACGTGGCGTTGAATTAACATCATGGCCAACGTACTACGGGAGCTCAGTTTATCGGCGCATTGATGCCTCCTGCAGGTTGGGCCATTGGATGCACTGCCTGTTAGTGCTGGCTCTCCATGATTAAAGTAGACGTTTTGTCAGGGAGATTCAAGTGTGTCCATTCTTCACTGCATTCAGAAGAGAATCAGTGCCTTTACTGACGTATGAGTATTGACTAGTCACTTGTAACATAAAAGGAGGGACACTACCATAAAATTTCGGACTGTCATCTCATCCCTGCGCTGCCTGGGATAGACTCCAGGCCCCATGTGACCCTTACCAGGATACATGGATGGATGGATGAATTGATAGCTTATTAAAATAGGAAAAA
Organism: Hyperopisus bebe; assembly: GCA_026777045.1. Lineage (NCBI taxonomy): Eukaryota > Metazoa > Chordata > Actinopteri > Osteoglossiformes > Mormyridae > Hyperopisus > Hyperopisus bebe. The sequence continues at coordinate 25,229,350 of JAODJW010000001.1, forward strand.
ATAGTTTATTTGCATTTTGGGACACTGGACTGTAATAGATGACTGGGGTGTTTCTCAAAGCAGTTTTCTGTAGGTCTGTTGGTTGCGTATTTTAACTTGCACTGAAAGTTTCTTATTTGGCAGAATTAATTTGTCATCCATAGATTTTATTCCCATCTGTGTTTGGGTTAGACGGTGGTACCTAGTGTTTGATAGTGTTAGAGCTCCAGGTGTGTGGGGGCTTTTAAAGAGCCTGGCCCATGTTTTGTTGTGAATTTAGAGAGTACAAATAGATCCTGCATTATTCTCTATGGAACATGAAAGATTGATCTGCAGGCCAGACTGAATAATGAATTATAAACACATGGAGGGCTGGTACTTTCCTATGTCATGTAAGCGGTGAATGGCTGATCATGCAGTGCAATCACCCCCATTATTTTAGTAGCTATTGATAAAGATTAAACATCGCCCAAGATCGACACATTGGACTGATATCTTGAATTTTAACAATTATCAGCCAGTACCGATACGTTAACTAGTATATCGTGCATCTCGCAATCTAACTATCTCTGCACTGTGTGGATTTGTTGGGCTTGCACACTGTGGTCACCCCCTGCTGAATTATGGGTCCTCAGTCCTTTCAGGCTGTGGTGGTGTAGCTGCTTCACGCTGATGCTTTGTTCTGGCTCCATGTGTCTGTGACCTTCAGCATCTCCTTGCCAAGGAGTGAGTGTTGTTTCAGGGGAGGTGGCCTCCGACTTCAGTCCTCCAGGGTTTCAGAAACGTGCTGGTTTTCGTTCCAGCTGAGCTCTTTTAATTAAAAAGTTTTGCCGTTGTTCGGCTGTTGCCCGACTGTGTTTAATGGTTGAATCGTACAGAACTGAAACGTTCTGAATTATCAAAGATGTTTAATAAAGGCCGTTCACACACACTCACATTCCAGTGTTACCTATTCATAGACTTTGGTCTGTTGTCGGTGAATATTTCTTGTGCGATTTTATGTATTTTCTGTGAGTATACATTCTTTTGTTTCAGTCTTTCTTTGTCCTTTCTTTCCTTCTGTCTGTCTCTATGTATTTTCTTCCCTTTTATTGCCGGATTTTTGCTTTTGGTATAATGACAAATGGCAGCAGTGCAGATGTTCTTATCTGGCTGATATCACTTTTAATAAAATTTGTCTAGTCTGAAATCCCTGTGAAGTCATTTGGTGAAGCCTTGCACCCTAATTTCTTGGGTGTCCTTTTGTTTTTCCTCCAGCACTGTCGTTTAGTAGGTTTCGCTTTCATTTCATCCTTAATCTGAAATATGAGGAGCAGCTTGGAGTTCCTCACTGAGCCTCTTTCAGAAGCTGAGAAGCTGATGTGTGGAGTGTTTGCCACCACCCCCCGGCTTCTCAGTCTTGCCAGGAAACCACAGGAGCTAAAAAGACAGTGTGCCAGCCCCCATCGTGTGAACGCGCTTGCTTTCCTGGTGCACTGGCTCACTGGTTTATGGCGGGAACTGCGCTATGGAGGTGTGTGTGCATCTATGACTTAGCGGCTAGTGGACGGATGCCCCCCCCTCCCAATACTGGCAGGAAATAGCACTTAATTTAGGGTTTTTGTCTGGCTCCTTTACGGGGGCAGTTCAGGATTTTTTTTATAAGGTGGACGGCATAAGAGGGGCCATAATTCATACAATGGGGCCAACCTTATTATTAGCCAATGATATGTTTTGAATCGTTGAGTGACGGGTGGTGACACTCTGGGGGCCAACCAGCTTTCAGTCCCTGTGGCCCCGCCCCTGTTTATACCCAGCTATAGACTCAACTTACCTGCAGCATGTTTTTCTTCCATTTTAAATCGCCTTAGGAACACTAAGATAAGAAATGCATGTGTCTAGGCTCTCCTTAATAAAAACACAGACCCTTCTGGTGATCATGATCATTTTGTGATTCCACATATTTACGCTTGATTACTTTGGATGACTTGCCATTGAGTTTTCCAGAATAAGTTGCTCTTTAATGAAACGTGTAAAGCTCCTATTAGCTGGTGCTAATCCGTATTCCCACTCTAAAACCAGATTACCGGTTTACATCATGCAAATCTATGCTAGTGAGATGAATGCATGTTTGCTGCAGTTCAGAGGAATGTCTGCAGCCTTTGTTGCATTTAAACTGCTGTAGCATCTGTTTCTGCATTTGCATTTGGTTGCCTGGTTGGTGTGTTTAGTCAAAACAGTTTTTAGAAATCCCATTTGTATAGCTCTGCATTAAACTAGGCTGCTCCAGTTGTCTTGAGTTACTACTACTGGGTCTCTCTTGAGATTTGAACCCACAGCCTTCCAGTTATGAGTCTGTGTCTTTTACTAAGTCCCAGATGGTAAAAATTGAAAAGTGTCCCTGACCAGGTTTAATATTTTATATTGATACCAAATAAAAAATAATCCAGTCATCATTTTTATTATTTTTTGAAATATAGCTATTAGTGTGGACCTCACTTTCATTTTCACAGTACGTTTCTGCTGTTGATTGTGGAATTTTGCTTTGAATCTCAAGGAAAATTTTAATTTCATCAGGCTGTATTTTAGTGCCTGGTTCAGTGTGTGTGTTTTTTTTTAACTTCTAGGCTAAAATGAGAAAACAGAGGGTGAAATTCAGTACTTTTGGTGGACCGGTTGCAAAATTCATTCCATTTCAATGCAATGATTGTCGTTCGTTCTCGGGACAGGGAAACAATAGATTGAATCTGAAGCATTTTGGGTGCTTCATGCACCTAGTGGTACCTGCTTTCACCCACTACACTACCAGGTATTTTAAACCCATTTGTATAGCTGGGGATTTTACTGGGCCACTCCCTGCTGTCTTACTGGACTTAGCACTGCTGGGTTTATCTTCAGATTAGAACCTACAACCTCCTGGTTACAAGTCCGTGTCTTTCCCACTGAGCAATAATTCTGTGGAGAGACGGTATGTATGAGAGAATGGAAACTGTGGAAGGGAGCCTGCTGTCATGTTAAAGGAAAAAGGGGGAGCAGGAGGAGGAGGTGGAGGAGGCAAAGATGGGTGACCCCAGAGCCTGTGGCTTTGGCAGGGTGCTGTGGGACCAGCAAGGGCCCGTCCACCGAGAAGGCAGGAGAAGGTCTCATTGACCCAGTCGTGGACAAACTCAGCATCCGGTTACAGTGTCGTCTCTTTACCTTTTGTTTCAAGCCACGTGGCTTTTTCCTGGTAAGCGTTTCGGGTGACTTATTCAGTTGGAGCCCTTTACAATCCTAGTAGCTCTTTTAGAAAATTGCCCTGGATAAAATGGGAACGTCTCATACCAGCGTTGAGGGTATCTGTTGCTTTCCGGACTTTTCATGGGCTTCCCCGTGCCTTGGGGGGGTGGCTGGTGATCCAAGAGTCAGTTTTCACTGAATGGCACGGCAGTGTGTACCAGTGCATTCTGGGAGATTCCTTCACAAGCCTCTTGCTCAAAGTAGTTCATTGGCGTAACTGAAAACGGTCAGTCTTGTGGCTAATTTAAATCCTTGCTGTGGTGAGGATAAGCTCGCCTTTTCTGGCACATCGTGGTGTGTC